>CP139504.1:215760330-216960330 GCA_021014915.2 Artemisia tridentata subsp. tridentata
ATAAAATACTTACCATGATGATGAGATTTGGGTAAAAATGAACCAAGAAACTAGTAAGCCATTTAATCTTCAAACAAGAGTTCAAGAACTAACTAAAAATTAAAAGATGGAGGGTTTAGGGGCTGATGTTGGGTCGTTTCTATGAAGTGGAAACAAGAGAGAATGAGTTTTGGTGATAAAAATGAGGAGAAGTGTTGAGTATATTAATATTTAAGCCTTGAAAAGCATCAAGTGCATGGATTTTAATTGGTTATGGGGGAGGTGGCACATGGGCCGGTTTTGGGAGTCAAAAGGAGGGGAGGGATCTTATTTTTTTGAAAAAAAAATGATAAGTATACATTTTGTACAAGTATTATAAGTCACAGAATAAGTTTGAAGGCCAACGGGGCTAAACCGGCAACGTTTTATGCATAGTTTGTGAAGGTAAATGTCATGAAGATACTATTTTCATAAAAATATTAAATTTAACTTAAAATGACCTAATTTGATGTTTCATAAATTTCCCGAGCCTTTCGGAGTGTTATAACGCCTTTAAAGCCTAAACCGCGAGCTGAAAATGCGTAAAACGTAAAATGTGCACACTTCGCGTAGAAATGGAAAATTACATTATTCCATACGAAAACAAATATGTGGGGATACATAAATCATATTAATGGGTAGTCTAAGCATAGCCTGACTCAAATTACAAATTTCAGTGTACGTGTCACGACGTACGCGGGCAACTTTCCCGGCAAAATCCAATTTATTTAAAATAGCATAATAAGCAAATAAAATTAGTAAAATAATGACTTGGAAATTTCTCGGTTGTTACATTACCCATCCGTTAAAAAGGAATCGTGTCCTCATGATTCAGTTTATCTTATCGGCTGACGGTGTGTCGGAAAAGAAATGAGGGTATTCTCGTCGCAATCTGCTCTTTTCTCTCCCATGTGTACTCGGGTCCATGTCGAGTATCCCAACGAACCTTGACAATGGGAATGCACTCTGCTTGAGTCGTTTGACTTCCTGGTTCATGATCTCAACTGGTTCCTTATCAAAGTAAAGCTTGTCATCAAGCTGAATCTCTTCTAGTGGAATGACGAGGGTTTCATCCGAATGACACTTCTTCGAGTTCGAATCGTGAAATGTGTTGTGCACGCTAGTGGGCTCTTGCGGGTGGTTCGAGTCGATAAGCTACCGATCTAGGTTTTGCCAAATTCTTGTGGGGTTCAACGTACATCGAGTTCAGTTTTCATCATTTTCCGAAACATAGCACATGCTTTCGTGGCGAACTTTCACGTAACTCTTCTGACGATCTTGTACTGCTTGTAGCCCGTTGTCCTGGAGTGTTTTTCCTACGCCCTGATGCGTACTAACGATTAACGCGAATGGGATTTCAACGGGAGCGTACTATCATTCGAAAGAAGTAGATGTCAATGCCATGGGAGAATGATAGTTACAAGGGTAATTAATAATACAAATGAAAGATCTTGATGAATCACAAAAATAGTAATAGAATTCTGTCGAGTGTAATGTTGTAGGTGCAAAGACTGTTTAAAAGAGATAGATTAGATATCTGTATGAACAAAGAAGCAAACTATTATCAATCGATGCAAATGTAAGGATCAATGAATCAGAACAATAATGAATGGATTAAGATGTCCATATCATTCATACTAGTATGAGCATAGAGTGCTCGAAAGAAAATTTGATATTTAAATGAACGAAGAAGCAAATGAAAAGGTGTGTAAAAGAGAGATCAATGACTCAAATTAATGCAAACTGAAGAACCATAAATTACAATAATAGTGAAGCGAAGAGATATAGAATATTAACACAAATAATCAATTAATCGAGACAACCAACGAATCAAACCAATAATAAAAGAGGTCAATACTGAAAGATAGAATTCCATATGAGGTTCAATAATAAACGAGACAGACAATATTCATTATGAATGTAAAATGAGAATGAATGAGGAAAATCCATAACTGAGAAGGATAATAAACACACGATTGTTGAAAGTGCGGTAAGTGAAATAGACAAGAATTAAGAAAGCAATAAGCGTAACGATACCTTAGATGAGAACAAATGAGATAGACAATAAATGTGAAGGAAAATAGTAAAGGAGAAAGACGATAAATGTCATGGAAGAAAACAAATGGTAAATGATGAAATCCATAAATATCACGAATGTTATATAAGAATAACTGGGAAAATCAATAATTTAGAAAGACAATGTGCATCTCGAATGCTAAATGAGGAGAAGAAATGAGAACGATCAATAAATAAGAAATACAAAAAGCAGCACGAATGCTAGCTGAGGGTAACAATTAATGAGAAACGCAATAAGTGACAAAGACAATAAGCATTGTGATTGCAATTGAGAATGAATGGGTATCAACAATAAATGAGAGAAGCATTACGTTGAAAACATGCATTTTAAATAGGAACAACATAAAATGAGAGAGGCATTGAGTATCACGAAAGTTGTTTGGGGTTAAATGAGAACAAATAATAAATGGTAAAGTCAATAAATATCATGAATGTTGATTAAGTGAGATCCGCACTTGGATCCTCGAGCTTTTCTCTTCTCCAACGAGACTCTAGGTTGGCCAGCTGACGTGTAATATCTCTCATGATGTGGCACGTGTGTCACCAACGATGGGATGCTGTGGTGGATGGGCTCTCTTGTGATAGGCTTTCATCGAGCGAGAGGAGTAGGTGCAGTAATGGTTTTCCTTCTCTTCTTCCGAGGGGTTCTTCTTCGAGTTAGTAATCTTCTGGTTTGAGTTCACACTCTATAGCCTTGTCCTCGAATGGCTTTGTCTCACTATTTGACGTTAGTATACAAGTTGGTGAAGTGGGTGTCAGAATGGTGGCCGAAAAGTTTTCAAATTTTGTCCTCGGAATCGAAAGATAGCATTAAGTTAAGGTAAACATTGTCATCAAGCTTCGGTGTTACCTTCTTAGCGGCGTGATTCTTCAAAATGCAAGGAGTGAAAAAGAATGAGACATTAAAAGTCGTGTTCCAAAAGTAGGGCGTTCCAAGGCGTCACGTTAAAGTCATGCTCTAATCAACCAGCGTATCTTTAGGCGATGGTTTACGAGGCAATGTAGGTGTTCAAGAAGTATGAGACCAATGTTCCAACTCGTCTTCGAAGGCGGATAGTAAGATAGCCGAGGGAAATCGATAGACTACAACGGGTTTGCATAAGAGGATGTTATGAAAGGTCATGAAAAAGTTTTAGCGAATTACGGTATTACTCACGATGATTGAGAAAATAAAAGAGACCACTAAAGCGTAAGCGTAGGTATGTAATCGGGGAAAACAAGGTTTGAGCTCAAGCTCCGAAATAAGCGTAAGAGGTCAAAATCAGACAAACATTTATATAATTAACCTTTATATAAATACTAGTGTATATAAGCATACTTTATATAATACCATTAGTGATGATATAAGTATAACAACATAGGCAGTCTGGTGGCATACGCGCACGGATATCGGATACGGAAATGAGAGACTCTCTAGTGAAAAATAGTTATAGTCCGGGTTTTAAAAATGACCCAGTTCTCTATAACTGTAGCTCTGATGCCAATCTGTAACACCCCCAAAATTAAAACAGCGGAAGATAGATCACTGGGGTATTACTTCCTAGCACAAAGTACAAGTCATGGAAAACGACCCTTGAAAAGAGACGTTTTAAAAGTGTTTCACATTTGATACATTAAATTCTCAGAGTTTGCAAAGGTCCCAACAGTTTTCATAAAACACAATGTTTTCAAAAGATTTGCAAATGTTTTAAACATAACATAAATCTTTAAAATATAGACTCTTCAAATTTGAAAATATGCCGAGTCCTCAAAATATATCCGTGCAACTCCATCCAAGACCTTCATGCCTTTAAACCTGAGATAAAACATGCTAAAACGTCAACACAAAGGTTGAGTGAATCCATAGAGTTTTAGTAATAAGCAGTTGATCACAATATAATTCAGTTCATAAAAATGACTAAGCAACAAATGCAGAGTCTAATTCAGTTATTATTGCCCTAAGCTCGTGACCCCGACACTACGTATCTAATTTCGAATCAGCCCTTATACATAGGTAATAGCCACACCTATCATTTTGGACGAATACAATACACGACTGCCATATAGGCACGTTCTTTCTGGTGGGGATTGTTAGTTCCAATAGATCTATTCACTGTATTCGCGTTCACTCGCAAGTGATTAACGGTTCACGATAAAGGGACTTTCGGCTATGGGAAACTTAGGCAATAATAATAACACAATAGCATCCAATTTCAAAACAACTGTGATCATAAATATTTATAGCATGTATCTCCCCCACGGAGTTTATAAAACAATTAAAGTAAAACTTGGGGCTATGAACTCACCAATAATGAAGTAGCAACGAAAATCGGAGAAGTGTGCACGTCGAGAAAAACCGCAAAGATCACAAGTGACCTAGATAAAATATAACACGACTTAGGCTCGGGGATTAAAGTATAAAACTTTTATTTGTGATTTAACTTAGTACTTGATCTCCTAACATCATATGGTCATTTATTTAAAAGTCTTGTAGCAAGTCATGGGTCAAAAAGACGTTTATAAAAGCTTAAATGGTTTAAAATGCAAAGCTGATGGAAAATTTATGAAATTACCTCACTAATCGGGTCGCCATTTCTAAACCGTGAAGGATAAAATTATGAACTTTATATGATTAGAAAGTTATGATTCTGTACTATATTAAAATCAAGGCCTTACATAACTGAGAACCTCAGAACCTGGGTAAAATTACCAATTTACCCTGAGTCTCTAATTAGTTATACTCAGCATCCAAATATGCCTAGTAAAAAGGGTGTATTTTTTTATCTGCAGGTCTAATGTACACATGGCTTGTGGGAAAAGTTTTCTACAGGTCTTAGCTACAACTTTCATGTTTACACCAACCTAATGTTCTTTACAACATTTTAGAGTAAATAGCCCATCAAATCTGACATGCATTCCTGGACCAGTTTTAGTGTGGATTTTCTCTAAAAATCTCCAGGACGAATTAAGAGGTAAGGTTTTCGGGGAAATTATCCTAATACTTGTAGCTATCTCCCAAAATTTTTATTTTTTTCATAAAACCTTCTGGGTACAAAATGGTTAACGGATATTGAAGCATCAAATCTGGGACAGGTTCAACCAATGACAAGCAAGGTGCTTTATGTCTCTTTAATGGGTTTTTGTGTAAAGCATGCAAGGTTTAATCATTTTAATTGTTTTTTTAGATCTATGAACCAAAGTGACCAGGGATGAAATGGTTTTCAAATAAAAATCTAGGATGGTTATGTTAACAATCAAGTTGGAAAATCAAGATTAACAATCACAAAAACCCAACAACTCTTGCAATAACCAACTCATTCAAGCCTAACTAACTAATCTAACACCTAAAATCCTATGAGATCTTGATCAAATTATTCAAAATATTGCATGCAAGAGTTGATTTACTTAATCCTAGTGAAATCTATGATAACCCAAGATGAGATTAAAAGACATAAAATACTTACCATGATGATGAGATTTGGGTAAAAATGAACCAAGAAACTAGTAAGCCATTTAATCTTCAAACAAGAGTTCAAGAACTAACTAAAAATTAAAAGATGGAGGGTTTAGGGGCTGATGTTGGGTCGTTTCTATGAAGAGGAAACAAGAGAGAATGAGTTTTGGTGATAAAAATGAGGAGAAGTGTTGAGTATATTAATATTTAAGCCTTGAAAAGCATCAAGTGCATGGATTTTAATTGGTTATGGGGGAGGTGGCACATGGGCCGGTTTTGGGAGTCAAAAGGAGGGGAGGGATGTTATTTTTTTGAAAAAAAAATGATAAGTATACATTTTGTACAAGTATTATAAGTCACAGAATAAGTTTGAAGGCCAACGGGGCTAAACCGGCAACGTTTTATGCATAGTTTGTGAAGGTAAATGTCATGAAGATACTATTTTCATAAAAATATTAAATTTAACTTAAAATGACCTAATTTGATGTTTCATAAATTTCCCGAGCCTTTCGGAGTGTTATAACGCCTTTAAAGCCTAAACCGCGAGCTGAAAATGCGTAAAACGTAAAATGTGCACACTTCGCGTAGAAATGGAAAATTACATTATTCCATACGAAAATAAGTATGTGGGGATACATAAATCATATTAATGGTTAGTCTAAGCATAGCCTGACTCAAATTACAAATTTCAGTGTACGTGTCACGACGTACGCGGGCAACTTTCCCGGCAAAAGCCAATTTACTTAAAATAGCATAATAAGCAAATAAAATTAGTAAAATAATGACTTGGAAATTTCTCGGTTGTTACACTGCGTTTGTTAAGCTATGGCTGTTGTAAGTTTTCAAATTTAATTTTTAGCTTAAATACTGCTTATAGCTTAATAGTTCTGCTTACTGCTTATTCTGTGCTTATTTCTACTTGTTTCTTGCTATTTTATATTTTATATGTCTTATATGCTTAGATCTAGTAGAGTGTTAGCTTATTTCATAGTTTAGAAGTTATTTGGTCTAATTAGTTTATAAACAGTCAAAAACACCAATAAGCCTTAGCTTATTGGTGAGTGCTTATTAATTAGTTAAAACTACTTTTATTTAGGTTATTTAGTAATAATAATCAGTTTTTATCAAAATCTTACAAGTTTTATAGTGAAAATCAGTTTAAAAAAGTTTATTCAAGTTTTAAAGGGGTGTTTGGGATAGCAGTACTAACTTTAAGTTAGTACTGCTGGTATTGGTTTTGTCTATTAAGCCAAATTTGTTTAGCTTAAAAATTAGTTTATTAAGTAGTTTTCAAGTATTTTAAAGCATTTTTACAAAGTGTTATAGATTTTAGCTTAGTTTTCAAAGTTTCATAGTCTTAAAAACTATTTTATCAGCATAATATTTTAATCCTTTTCAAAAGTCATTTAGTTGGTAAATTTTTTCTTCTAAGTCAGTCCAAAATGCATATTTCATCTTATGGTTAAGTGTCAAAAATGTTGAGTCATTTTTAGTCTAGTTTTCAGTTTGTCAAAAGATAAAAAAAAAGCCAAAAATATTAGTCCGAGTAGCCTATTTATAAGCATGTTTTTAAGCTTATTTTTAGTCCAAAATGTATGAAAATTGTTTTGTGTGTTCCTTGATAGGTAATCTTAGCTGTTGTGAAGTTTCAGCTTATTTCATTAACTTTTAGTAACTTAATTTTGGTGTTAAAAAGCAGCTTTCAGGTCTGCAAGTTTTTATAAAATCCAAAAATATTGTCTCACTGTCCAGTTTTATCAGCTTATTTTTAAGCTCAAATTAAGCTCAAAATGTCTGAAATTGATTTTATGTATTCATTTGCCTATGAATTTGATCTGTTTTAGGTTTTCAAAGTTTAGCTTGTTGGTTTAGTAGCTTAAAAGTGCCACTTCAGGCTGTTTGGATAACAGCTTTTGCCTTATAATTTAGTTTAGTACTTGAGCTTTTTGCTTATTTTTTTCTGGCTTATTTTACGTCCTCAGTGCTTATTAGGATTAGATTTTTAGGTTTTATCAGTTTGTTAGCTTATTAGAGTGCTTATCAATTATTTTTTAGCTTTAGCAGTTAAGTAGCAGTACTAACCTTAAGTTAGTACTGCTGAGCTTATTCTCAGCTTTTCTAGCTTATTTTGCAAGTTTTAAAAATATTGCTTTTACAAAAAGTGCTTATTTTTAAGCTGTTTATAAGTTTCAAAAATGAGTTTTGCAAATAAAAAAACTTGGAAAACTGGGAAGCCAAGGGTGAGCCAAGGCTCGAACCCGAGACCTCAACCAGTCTCAACCAAGTTATAACAAACACACTACCAACTGCGCCCTTGGGTCTTTTACGTCTAAGGGTGCATTGGTTATTTATTTATAGTCATTTATCCAGTTTTGCTTATCAGCTCTTTTAGCTTATTTCCAGCTTATTTTAATAAGCTGGATCTTTAGTTTTATTTTTCCTAGAATCTTTATATCTTGAAGTACTTTTTCTAAATTTTTCAGTTTTTTCTTAATTAGTTTGGTATTTTTAATAATATTTTTAGTTTAAAAGTATTTTTAATTCATAATAAATAAAATAAAAATCAAAAAAATATAATTCTATTTTCTAAAATTATTTTTAATCATTTTGGACTTTTAGAAATTAAATTTGCATTTCTAGGGTTAATTTGATATTTAGGTTTTTATGCCCGTTAAGTTCCCGTTTAGTGCCCGTTTTAAGTTTAATTTGCGTTAGGATTTAATTGTGTTTTGTTTTCTTGATTTATGTGCTTTTATTTGCTTTCTAGTTTATGTATTCTATTTTTAAGTGCCATAATTCCAAAATATCTCGATTATTCAATCACCCGATCACGAACCGAATCCGATTTTCCATTCACACTTCGTTGGGACATTAACGACCTGGGAATATTAACTACTTCCGGAGATATATATAGTTTGACTTTCTTTGACCACTTGGGATTTTCACTCTTGGTTAGAGAGCGAATTGACTATTTGGTCGGTTAAGTAATTACTTACTATTATATATATATATATATATACTTTGAAACCAACCAAGTTTTTGGCGCCGCTGCCGGGGAGGTGTGTAAACGAATATCGAGTTACGTTTGAAGGTTAGTTATTTGAAGATCCTTCCCCGTGAAGTTACTTGCTTATTTTTGTGAATATTTTCCTATTATATAAAAACCACAAATATTTTTCCTAAAGTATTTAAAATACCAAAAAAAAAAAATTATTAAAAAAACCAACAAAAGAAATTGTGAAGTCAATTGTTACGTCGGCTCACCTTTAGATTACAAACTATATGAGAGGTATAAGGAGGGACGATCCAATGAACTTCGTCCAGAAAAGAGAAGGTTTTTTATAAGCTTCGCGCTGACCCGCTCTTCCGCTTCTTTGTGAGTAATTCTAGAGAGCTATTGAGCATCGGTTGATGAATCGATTACAAAAAAATATTTGTTATTCAATTTTGCTAAATATAAAAACCCACAAATATTTTCTTTTTCAAATTTTATTTTTCTTTTGTTTTTAGTGCATGCGCACTCGTTCTCAATCGAATTTAATCGATAAATCTCCCACAATACCGACTCAAAGTTATCATCGATGTAACAAATGAGTAAACGTACCCGAGATACGTACTCTTGTTGAAGCTCCCATAATCGAAATGGCGAATACGCGTACTATTTCGGAGTTGCTCCAAGCACCCACCGAGGGTTACGGAGATGCTATAGTTTTACCACCGATTCTTTCCGAGAATTTTGAGTTAAAAACTGGTTTAATTCAACTTGTAACGTCAAACCAATTTCATAGTTTCGAGAGGGACAATCCTCACGCTCACATCCGAGGGTTTAATAAGTTGACTTCGACTATGAAATATCGGGATGTTCCTTATAGCGCGGTTAAGTTGATGTTATTCCCATTTTCTCTCGAGGGGTCAGCCCGGATTTGTCTTGAAAAAGAAACCCCTTGTTCTATTACGACTTGGGAAGATCTCGCCTCTAAATTCTTGAATCATTTCTTTCCTCCTTTCTAAGATGACGAATCTTAAGAACGATATTACGAATTTTCAACAACGTTTTGATGAAAATTTTGGTGAGGCATGGGAATGATTCAAGGATCTCCTTCGTAAATGCCCACATTACGGTTTTTCGGAACTGCACCAAATCAATACGTTTTATAATGCTTTGACGCAAACCGATCAAGATTCGCTTAATGCAACCGCCAGTGGCAATATCTTGAATCGAACTCCGAGATATATTTTAACTATTATCGAGAACAAATCAAAAGTTCGCACTTCACGGAACAAACCGGTTGTTTTCAAAGTGAGTGCCAATCCTTCTTCTTCTTCGTCTTTACAGGTACATCCATCGGAGATGGCCGAACTTATGGATGCTATAAGATTATGATGAGAGAGATTAAGATTCAAAACCAAAACCCGGAGCCCGTTAAAGCCGTTACCAAAAATTGCGTTATTTGTAGTGGTCCCCATCCTTATTATGATTGCCAAGCCACCGATGGCAACGTTTTCAATGCTCCCGTAGCAGCAACGAATTACAATCAAAATCAAGGATTTCTCCCTCAAGGAGAAACCAATTACCGTGCTAGTAACCAAATGGGATCACCCGGTTTTCTTTCCGTTCAAAACAATCAAAACCGTTTCAATCAAAATAATGAATATCAAGGTTGACCAAAACCGTGTAACAAATTTCAATCAAGGAAACCAAAATTACCAAGTTCCACCTCAACAAAGTTATCAACCTCTTCCTCCTCAAGTTGGAACTACTAATGATTTTTCGAACTACATGAAGACGAATGATGTTAGCATGCGAGCTATGCAAAATCAAATCAACAATATGAAAGTCGAGCTTAGGAAAGAGATCGATACTACGTTGACTAGACAAACGAATGAGCTTAAGAACATGATGAGTAGTTTTATGCAAATGAATCAACCCTCAAGTTCGGGATCTCTTCCAAGCAGTACCGTTGCTAACCCGAGAGGTGATTTGAAAGCTATCACCAACCGAAGTGGTGTTGCTTATGATGGACCTCCGATTCCTCTTCCTTCTTCTTCTTCTCCTAAAGTAGTGGAACGTGAAACCGAGGTGACAAAGGACACGGTGCCTCTTACTAATAAGGGAAGTACCAAAAACTTCCAACCTCCGGTTGTCCAAGTTTTTGAGCCTGAAGTTGCTCCCGTTAGTACTCCAAAGTCTAATCCTAAACCGTCAATACCTTACCTGTCAAGACTTAATGATCAAAAGCTCCGCGAAAAAGCTAACAATCAAATGGAAAAGTTCTTCCAAATCATTCAAGATTTACACTTCGATATTAGCTTCGCGGATGCTCTTCTTCTCATGCCTAAATTTGCTTCGACAATTATGAATTTGCTAAGTAATAAGGAAAAGTTATTTGAATTGGCTAAAACCGCGTTAAATGAGCATTGTTCGGTAGTTCTCCTCAAAAAGTTGCCTGAAAAACTTGGAGACCCCGGTAAGTTTCTCATTCCGTGCGATTTTCCGAGAATGGTTGAATGCTTAGCCTTGGCCGATCTTGTCTCTAGCATTAACTTGATGCCACTTTCCGGATGGAAGAAGCTTTCCCTTCCCGAACTTACTCCTACTCATATGACTCTCGAGCTTGCGTACCGATTAATTACTCGTCCGATAGGTGTCGCCAAAGATGTCTTCGTTAAAGTGGGAAAGTTCCATTTTCCGGCCGACTTTGTAGTCCTTGATTTTGATGCCGATCCTCGGGTTCCCCTCATTCTCAGGAGATCCTTCTTGAGGACGGGATGTGCTTTAATTGATGTTTATGCTGAAGAATTAACCCTTCGTGTTAATGATGAAGCTGTAACTTTTTATCTCAATCAAACTTCGAGATACTCCTCCAATTACGATGCTATATCGGTTAACCGGATCGATGTTATAGATATTGCTTGTGAGGAGTATGCTCAAGATGGTCTTGGATTTCCGAACAATTCTCCGAGTGGCAGTCCCACTCCATTTTCAAAACCTATCGTTGCCGACTCTTCCCCTTCTCTCACTTCGTTTGAGGGAAGTAACTTCATTTTGGAAGAGATCGAGGCTTGTCTTAAGAATGATCCAATCCCACCGAGGGATGAATACGATGAATTTGATTTCGAATCAGATCTGATAGAATTAGAATATTTTCTAAATCGTGATCCATCAATTGATTCTTCTTATGGGAAAACTATTTGTGTTTCTTATCTCGAGGAGTTTGCCGATGAACTCGCTCACATCGATCCATTTCCGCTGGGAAATGATGATGATCTCTTTGATTTTGAAGCCGATCTTAAAGAATTAGAATATCTTTTAAATCGTGATCCATCACTTGATTCTTATCCTAATACCGAAATTAGTGATTCAAAAAGTGATGACGATCTCTTTGATTTTGGAAGCTGATCGAAAAAATGGGAATATCTATTATATGACAAACCTTCTAATGATAAATCCTTTGAAGATAAAGACCTAAAAATGAAAACTGTAACTGAGGAACCTACAATTGATCCATATAACTTATCTCCTCTGTCACCCGAGGATGATTTCCTTTTCTCTGTTGAGTCTTCCATCAAGCATCCTATTGAGTTTTCTTGTGAAGACAAGGTGTTCAATCAAGGCATACTCGATGGTATTGAAATTCATTATGAGATGAAATTGACTCCTGATAAGAATTTAAAGTTGCAAACCTCATCTGAGGAACTTCTAATTATTGAGAAAAGTAATTCCCCTCTGATCTATTCTGATCATGAACTCCTATTCTGCATAGAGTTATCTTTGACTAAAACTTTGCTGCCATTTTCATCCGGAAATAAAGACAAAGTTTTCGATCCCGGAATACTCATAGATGATTAAGTTCACTCTTTAATGAATTTCGGGGCGAGTCAAGCTAAACGACTCGATAATAAACAAGCGCTTCTCGGGAGGCAACCCGTGTTTTCTATCTTCTTTCTATTTTCTAATAAGTGTAAAGTGAGGAGGCCCACCTCTTCCATTTCTCGTGTTTTGTGCTTGTTGTTTTATGTCCAGGATTTTCCAGAATTATGAAGACTCTCGTGCTCGTGGTTTTGTCTTTCATCCACTTGAGTTTCATCCTTTAGTGCTTATGGGAAATCCAGTATCCAAAATCTTATCGATTAATGTTTATCTATTAGCATAATTAAAAAACGGCTTTAGATTTGCGTAAGAGAACCCTTATTTCAAAACATTGAGGACAATGTTTCGTTTTAGTCTTGGGGGGGAGGGGGTAATCTTTCAATTTGATTTTACCTTGCATTTTTCCTTATACTCTCGCAACCCCGTTTTTCCTCCAAAATTCCAAAAAAAAAAAATATAATAATAATAAATAAAAAAAAATGGCAAAAAATATAATAAGTGTTTTGACAAATTGTTGACTTTCCGTTGGTGAGAGTAGGAATAAAATTTTGACTTGATCGAGCGTGTTGAGCTCTAGCTTGTTCCCTTAACCTTTATAATTGAAAGCTTTTGCTAGTCTTTTAAACAAGAAGCTTTAAAAATGCGAATTCTAGCTTGACAAAGCCAAGAATTTGCAAGTTTCCATAATTGACTTTAAATATGTAAAGCATGATTTTATTAGACTAAGCATTCGCGGGTCCTTTTTATATAGGATTTTAAATTTGCGAAGAACGAAAAATGATAGAGCTGAATATAAGTTAGATGCTTAGCGTGGAGTAGTTGGTTCTCTTTAGAGCTCATAGAGGTTACTTGTGGCTTTTTGCTCCCATCAGCTAAATAAACGCACAAATAAAAATTTTGAATAACTAAAGGTGTTGGGAATGTTCCTAACATTTAAATGGAACGATATTTACGGGATTACATTAGTTATAATGTATGGCACATACACAAGTACTGAAACCGTCAATATTGTAAAGTAGTGTGTATGTTGCCCTATATAAGCCCTCCTAGACTTCACTAGGAGGGTGTGACTTGTGTGTATTTCACCTTTTCATTATTATCAATAATAAACTAAGTTCTCCTTTCTCTCTCTACTCTCTCTCTCTCTAACTATGGCTTTGATGTATTTCCATCATACCCGACCTCCCGAATCACAATATCAACCTTAAACACGATTCAACAATTGGTATCAGAGCCTCGTTATTTTATTGGTTGATTTTTGTTTTTTTTTCTTGCCCAAACTTATTTTTTTAAACTATTATAACAAAGTGGTTACTGTTTTACATATTATTTGGTCGTAACAGTTTGAAAATAGTCATATTTGGTCTTTTTTTGGTCTCGTTTTTTGGGTTTATGGTCAAAATGTCCTTTTAAACTGGTCGAAAAAACTGGCAAAAATGGGTTTTTCTGGGTATATTTTAAAGATCTCCGAGTAAGGAGATGACATTTTTCGAGTAAGCAACTCATTTTATGAGTTTCTTCGAGTAAGGGGTGAGTATTTCCGAGTAAGGCTATCTATTTCTGAGTTAGGAATGTCTTACTCTTTTTCCGACTAAGGAAATTTAATTCTTTTCGAGTAAGGATAATCTTTTCAAAATTTTTACAATACTTCGAGTAAGAAAATATTCACTCTTCGAGTAAGGATACCCATGAACTCTTCGAGTAAGGATACCCATGAACTCTTCGAGTAAGAAAATTTGACCAATTCCAGTTTGACCTCAGATGTGTTCTTGTCTTCATTGGTCAAAACAGTCAACATAAACATAGTGAAACGAAGAAGAGGAAGAACAGATCGAGACAACAACATAACCACTTTAAACCAACAACTTATCCAATTACTAATCCTAACCCTCACCACCAACAGCCAACAAAACCGCATCTACAACAAGTCATTATTATCCTAAACCCACCTCATCCAACAAACAACAACAAGACTCGGAACAGAAAAAGTATAAACGATTAAAACAAGATCTCAGCTTATGTTTTGGTTTCATAAGCAAACAACCTTTATAAGGTTAACCAAATCATAAATCATCACAGATCCATTCTATTTGAAGACTATGCTTCAAATTTTATATATCTGAAAGTTTAAGGAAAAAGACAATAACAATTGTGTTATCATCGTTCTTTCTTTGTTCGGTTATAACAATAAAAGAAACAAATCTCTATCAATTCTCATCCTACCTCAAATGTCAAGAGCCAACAACAAACACATGATCTCAGTTTTGTTCTATATGTGTAGCAATCCTTAAATACTTTCGTGTAAGAATATATTAAACATCATCGATCATTTTTTTGTTGAAGCTAAGCCTCATTCGTTCAATATCCGACACAAAAGAGAAGTTTAGATGACAATTATGTTATCCACTTCTCTTCGTTCGTTCGTAATCACAAAAAGCTGCGGATAATTCGATAGAAGTTCATATACAGTTAAGGATGGTTCGATGGTTATATGATTCTACCTTTATTGAAATTCTCAGTATTGGTTCTTAGTCAGACAATAGTTCAAGTTTAAATCACAAGTTTGGGTTATTTTACTTCAGTCTCAAGTTCGTAATACTGGGTTTTCTCCATCAGTAGTCACTACAAAAAGCCGTCAGAATGATAATGCGGTCGGTAAAGAGTTAGCATAGAGGAGTATAAAAGAGTATGGATTTTATCAGCTGTTGATTCTCACGGGCTATTTATGGTACTTCACACATATTCGACTAATTGGACATACAGAGTTACGCTGCCTCCGTTTCCATCGTAAACATAGTGTGTATGCTTCCGATTCCGCGAAGACATCGTGGGGGAAGAGAGAGTGGATGTTCTTTGACTTTCTTTGACTTCTTTATGAAAACACTCTTTTTCCATATGTATCTGAAATTAGGGGGAAGAAATGTGCAAATCGGGGACGCATAACAGATTCACGTGATCGAGCCTACAATTCTATTACTACCGGAGAGTCGTCCACAGAGATGATCAGTGGTTCAGTTTTGTGATTTTGGTGTAATCGATTCAACTTTCGCGGGTTGTGAATTGTGAAGTAGCCTACATATGTGAGAAAATCTTGCCGATTTCTTGCATGTTACCCCCAAAACGGAGTTTCCGCAGTGAGTATAATTGTGATTATGTGACTAGTCAGATTTGCTTGGTGTGGTTTACGATGTTATCTACAAATTCTGCTGCGTACTTAAAACTTCAAAAGTTAGAAGACATGTTAACTACATCAAAGTTTCGAATCTGCTAAAGACGGTTGTCAGTTTGGGGGGAAGCTGATTCAGAAACTTCGCCAAAAAGAAGTGTATGAAGAAGCCGCTAAAGACATGCAGCATGAATTGGGGGGAAGTTAATTCAGTTCATGTATATTACATCATTTGCCTACAAGTGAAGAAAAGTCCTCAAGATGAGGTAGAAGATGAAGACAAAGAGTGTAAACTGCAGTCATCCTCAGCATTTGAAGAGCTTATGAAGACTTTATTTTACTTATTTTTGTACTGGTAGGAAATGGTGCAAGTAATCCCTTATATCGTCCCATTGGGGGAAGATTGTTAGGAATGCTCCTAACATGTAAATGGAACGATATTTACGGAATTACATTAGTTATGATGTATGGCACATACACAGGTACTGAAACCATCAATATTGTAAAGTAGTGTGTATGTTGCCCTATATAAGCCCTCCTAGACTTCACTAGGAGGGTGTGACTTGTGTGTATTTCACCTTTTCATTATTATCAATAATAAACTAAGTTCTCCTTTCTCTCTCTACTCTCTCTCTCTAACTATGGCTTTGATGTATTTCCATCATACCCGACCTCCCGAATCACAATATCAACCTTAAACACGATCCAACAATTGGCATCAGAGCCTCGTTATTTTATTGGTTGATTTTTGTTTTTTTTCTTGCCCAAACTTATTTTTTTAAACTATTATAACAAAGTGGTTACTGTTTTACATATTATTTGGTCGTAACAGTTTGAAAATAGTCATATCTGGTCTTTTGTTGGTCTCGTTTTTTGGGTTTATGGTCAAAATGTCCTTTTAAACTGGTCGGAAAAACTGGCAAAAATGGGTTTTTCTGGGTATATTTTGAAGATCTCCGAGTAAGGAGATGACATTTTTCGAGTAAGCAACTCATTTTATGAGTTTCTTCGAGTAAGGGGTGAGTATTTCCGAGTAAGACTATCTATTTCTGAGTTAGGAATGTCTTACTCTTTTTTCGACTAAGGAAATTTAATTCTTTTCGAGTTAGGAATATCGTAAAGTAGTGTGTATGTTGCCCTATATAAGCCCTCCTAGACTTCACTAGGAGGGTGAGACTTGTGTGTGTATTTCACCTTTTCATTATTATCAATAATAAACTAAGTTTTCTTTTCTCTCTCTACTCTCTCTCTCTCTCTGTAACTATGGCTTTGATGTATTTTCATCATACCCGACCTCCCGAATCACAATATCAACCTTAAACACGATCCAACAAAAGGTGCACGATTTTGGCGATAGTAAGTTTTTACTCCTTCTTTAGAGAATTCCTGCTTATGAGAGTTGGGTACACATCAAGGTACTGCCAGCCTTACGGGGAAATAATACAACTGATTCTTGATAGTTCCCTGCTATTGTTTTGGATGTTGAAAGACCGTAGGACTCGGGATTTGGCGCCATATATGTAATAATAAACCGAAGCGATAATAGACTACTGTGCCCTGACGGCTCATTCCCGTTCACATGGTTGTTCAAAAGGTGGAAGTAATAAATTAAATAATCCAAAGCCATAAATGTTTTCTGTTTCCTGACAGTTCGCTCCCATTGAGTCAGACTTCAAAAAGGCAGAGGAAATTCCCAAGGTCATAATAGGCTACTGTTTCTTGACGGTTTGCTCCCGTTGTTGCAGTTGTTATAAAGGGCCGAGGGCTAATGTGCTTAATAATGTTAATAATGCCAAATATCGACTCCGGGGATATCTAAATAAAGCTTCTGTCTCTGGACTCGTAGATGAGTTGTTTCGGATGAAATAAAAAGGATATCCCCTAAATCGTGTTAAATTAGGACCTTGATGTGGACCTCATTTTTATGGGCAGTGGTTCTCGAGAGAAGGATTTTAAACTAGTTAGCGTCTAAACTGGGAGCCTTTATCGGACTAAAAATCTATCGAAATAAGAAAAACTCATCTTTTTGAAAAGAAAATCCTTAGAGGAAATAGGAATAAGGGAGCAAGGAGTAGCTACGTGTACACAATTAACATCTATGGGTAGTGTTAGCATCTAATTTTATATTTAGCTATGATTTCGTTTTTAAGCTTGGTTTGGGGACTTGTGAAAAATCAAGGACGATGAATTTTATCCATGTGGACGCTTTTTCATGAAAAGTGCTTGTTACTCTGTGATCCTAAAAGCTATTTATTAAATAATGGAACTCAACATTCCGTCATAAAAGAAAAATACAAAAAGATATTATACATAATAAGATGGTCAAACGGGACATTTTTTAAGCTATTGATTTCTTAATCTCTTTTAAGGAACACGTCGCTAATTTTTAAAGTTTTTAGTAAAAAGAGGTTTGAAATTTTTGGTTTCAAAAGCGTGATGTGATGACATTGCGTGAGGGCACGGCAATACGTCTAGTAGTTACATATAGGGGTGATCAACGGTCCAAAACCGGACCGGACCGGCCAAAATCAGAACGGACCGAAACTGAACTAGCCCAAAACCTTAGACCGAGGACCGGATCGAATGTGCTCGGTCCGGTCCGGGTTGGTCCGATCCGGTCCTTCGGTTGGTCCGATCCAAGAACGCATAATAGTCGGGTTTTACGTACGACCGGACCGGCCCGGATAATAAGGAAAAAATCCGGACTGAGACCAGACTCTTGGTCCTTCGGTTCGGTCGGTTTTCGATCGGTCCTCTCGGTCTCGGTCGGTTTTGGGTCTGCTCCGCCCTAGTTACGTATGATTGATTGACAACTTTTAAAAAAAAAATAATGATAAATTTTACAACTAAATTGGAAGAAAGAAAACGTTTTACACCGCAACAAAGTGCGGTCGCAAAAAAACTCGTATAATACGTTCTCTTTAGATGATACTAGTTTTTGTACCGTACATATATGAGGTTTCAGCAAATAGTATAACAAGTAATAATAATTTTCCAATAACTTTGTTTTGAAGTTAAATTTTGTGATAATTTATAATTCATGGTTTTGTAATGTTTAAGATTTTTCTATAAAATTATATTAAATTCATGAGTAAACTGCAAAACTTCATGGTTTTGTAATGTTTAATATGTTTCTATAAAATTATATTCAATTCTTGAGTAACTACAAAACTGTCTCTGTGGTTTTCTGATATTCGCACATTTTGCCATTTTTTTTTCTTTTTTTTTGACAAATTATGCCTCTCTTGTTCACTTTTTACTGTAAATTGTGTCCCTTGGCCTAATGATCGTTAAAAAATCTCGTTAGTTACTGTTCTACTTCTACGCTCTGCAAAATGACTATTTTACCCTTGTCTTTAACCCTTTTGTCTTCACCTAATATCTGACACAAACATAAACATAAACATATACTCTGTTCGTTTGACACACAAAAACATAAACCTCAATTGGGTTCACACACAAACATAATCACAAACATAAACCATAATTGCTTGATTAGGCTGCACAAACGCTAATTGTATTAACATGGATGGTGGAAGTGGAAGCGGGAATGAGGTTGTTGTAAAGAAAAAAAGAGGAAGACCTAGAAAATACGGTCGAACACCTGTGCCTTTGGTTGCATCTCTTGACCCGAGTATACGCACACCACAAAATAAGAGGGGAAGGCCTATTAGTAATGGAAAGAAGCAACGGCTTTCAGATGTTGGTATGTTTATGTTTTTTAGTTAACATGTTGGCTTAGTTTGATTTTGCTAATTGTAGCATGTTGTACTAATGTTTTTTTTATGCATTATTGATAACATCAAATAGTCCTGATATTTTAGTGTCAATTTCCCCCTAATATGCTTATCATTTATATCATTTTACTTGAATATATACTCTTATTCATTAATATTTCGTTTTCAGGTTACTAATGATCATAGGAACAAAGAGACGTGGATTTGGAAGGATATTAAAGAGTATGCGGGTCAGACAAGAGTTACGGCGTAATTCCATACTCTACTTACGCCGTAACTAGGATTAACACTAGAAGACCAAAGTCAACACAGTTCAAGTTTACGACGTAACTCCAACATAAGTTACGCCGTAACCATTTGCAAGGTTACGGCGTAAAAGTGGTGAAATATTTAACGAGAGTTCTACGATCGTAACCTATCTTTAGGTTACACCGTAAAGTTATTACTATGGATAAGATCATCTGAGATACGAAGGTTACAGCGTAACTAACCCTATGAGTTACGCCGTAACTAAAATGAGGCTATAAATACAAGCCCTAATTCTACATTTTGACATATCTTCTAAACACACAAAAGCCAGAGGACGTTTTAGGGCTTCAAGGAGGACGATATTCAGCAGCGTACAAGTCATTTCCAAGGGAGAATTCACACCATTCACTACATAAGTTTTAGTATTTCATATTACATTCTTGTATTTGATTCGATGTCTTTCAATATGATATTAAACATTGAATTTTTTGCATTTATTAATATGATTGGCTAAGCACCTGTGGTGTTAGCCTAGTTATGAAATTGTTATTGCTATGAGTTAGTTTTCTCGTTTTCTTATCGCTTTATGTGTATGCTTTCTTTGCTTATTCGCGGATACCCTTGTTTTGGTAGCATGGATGTTTGGTAGTATCTAGGAAACTAGGAGAATTGACCATCAGACCCTAGTGAAATAGGTTGCGAATAGTGGTAAGAATTGACCATAGGACTACCACTATCTTGTGTGAGAATTGACCATAGGATCACCTACCAAACGGAAATGCTTAAGAAGTTAGGGGGAACCTAAGTTCCGAGAGGCCGGGTTTCATAGAATAAGTCTTAGATCGTAGCGGTGCTTAATGACTCTTCCATAGGTTAAACCCACGAACTCTTGTAATCATTCGATTACGGAATAGGTCGCTATGGAAAATAGGCTAGACAAATTTACTCGAGGAGTCTAGTGACTTTAACTCCCGTGTTGAGCGATAAAAAACATTAATTGAAAAACTTAATCATGGCATAACAAGACTAGTAATTAGGCTAGCACATTTCTCCCTACTGATTATCTTTTCCACTTTTATTTGCTTTTATTTTATTTTCATTTCTTTAGTTTATAATTAATCAATTCAAACCCCCCTTTAAATCCAGTGACCCTAGAACGTAAATTAGATCACACGCATAGCTCTTGGGACGACCTCGAATTTACTAATTACTACACTACACACGACCGGGTACACTGCCCGTTAGTGCATTAGGTAGACCTTAGGTAGACGAGACTTTATAAATATTAAAACCTGGTCAGCAAAATCATCGATCTATTTCACACCCTAGAAGTATCAAAAGACTAAGTAATGATGATGGCATTCCCTTTCTCTTTAAAGGGAAGAGCTAGGGTATGGGTTAAAAAGCTACCTCCAGGAACGATAACAACTTTGGATTTGCTGAAGAAAGCCTTTTTAAAGGAATATCGAACCCCATCAAAAATTCTTCAGCAATTAGAAACCATCAGGAAGTTCCAACAAAATATAAGAGAATCTTTATTTTCAGCTTGGGAAAGGTTTGAGGAGGCACTCTTTAGATGTCCCGAACATAAGCTCAATAAACACGAGCAACTCCAGATATTCTATAATGGGTTGAATGTTGAAACTAGGAATATGTTGGATTTCAAGGAACCTATCCCAAAAATGACTCAAGCAAAAGGACTGGAGAAAATTTAAGAATTAGCCCGACATTCGGCAACTTGGCATGAAGACCAGTTACCAACTCCAAATGAACCTAGGAAACTAGGATCGGTGTTAAAGAATCTTGAGGAATTTGAATTAGATATGCACTCGCTGACCGAGGAAGTTAAATGGTCCAACTTAATTTCAATGGCCCTATGGAAGGAAGAGTAACAAGCCTTGAAAAATCTGTAAAAAAACTCATGAGTGAATCCTATAAGAAGCAAAAGGAAAGTGAAGGAATGATCTAGGGAATTAAGATGGAATATGATAGGGCGTTAAAAACTTAAGCAAGCGCGATAAGAAGACTGGAAACCCAAGTAGGGAATTTAGCTGAATCTATCCGAAACAGAGATGTGGGTGGACTATGTAACACCTCAACCCGACAAGGGTCAAAATGTCACATTATGGTGTCAATCAGAACATAATAAACGCAAGCGGAAGACTTTTATAAATACTAAGGTTACAAAAGTTCAAAATGAAACTAAGGACATAATAAGTCTAAATAATAATGACTATCAAACTAGAATACAAATCTAAATGGAAGATAACTCCAAAGTCTAATCCAAATGCAAAGGGGATTTATCGTCAGGGTGGTCCACTAAGAGCTTCTATGCATACTTCACTCAATCCCCAGCATCCAACCTAAACCTGCCGCAGGAAAAGAAATGCGGCTGAGCTTAAAAAGCCCAGTGAACAGATATAAAATAATAAACTGAATATGAATAAGTACACAAAATGAAGTCAAAGGAATCTGCTGAACAAGATGTCATAGGTCATGAGAATCAATGAATAATAAATCAAGTGAAAGAATAAGGAAGTCAACAAATCATAAGAAAATATCCACGAGCTCACAAAGCAAGCCACCTGCTTAACCACATAATCATATCATAACAAATGGAGTCGCGTACTCCCAAAAGTTACATGGGGTGTATGGCACACACAAACCATTCACTACTAAGCCATCTCATAATCATATCACAAACAAACCTAGGATGCATCCATACGCTCCCTGCAAAACAAAGTTATGTACACCACCATACACCTGTACTCAAACAAACATATTGGCGTACCAAAATGGCAAATAAGTGCATGAGCTCAATAATAATATACATATCACAAGGGAACGCCATGGACCAATCACACCGCCACAGATAGTGTCATGCCATTGGTGCCTCAATGACATGGCCATGGTACCTCCATGACTAATTAGCTCGGGTAACAGAATAAACAAGCCATCACATCATAACGAATTACTTATAGTATATTTAAATAAAAGAATATTAACTGAAATGAATGCCATATCAAATGACATAGAACTAAATATCATATCATAAGAAATCATATCAAATGGAATCATATCAAACGGAATCACCAACGAATATCATAACGAATGAAATAAAGTTAAGGATCATAGAGTCATTGTGAAACCCTTACTGAGAAAGGGTAGAATATCCGTACCTTAGCAAATGAAATGGAAGCAAACGGAAAAGTGAACACAAGGAAACAACGTCACGCCTTCTTCAACGAATCTACACGGATTAGGGATTATTTAATACTTATGTGTTCATTTAATAACATGTTTAGGGTTTCTCATGTGATTCTAGTTCATAATCTTATGATTTTTATGACACATCAAACAAGCTCCTGTGGTTCTATAATTTTTACCAGAGACACCTATATATGTTTAATAATTCTTCTAATTTTTACAAATTTTATCTCCAAGTGCAAGTATCCAAACAAAAATCATTTTTTAAACCTGTTCCAGAATGTGACCTGATGGTATACCCGAAACTTTTGTATTTTATAAACATACCTAAGCCTTCCAGAAAAATTTACAAAAATTATAGTAACTAATAAACATATTGAGTATTCACGTGAAAAAATTGACGGTCCTAATTCGTTATGGTTTGGAAATTAAAAATCATAAGAACCGACTGATTTTCCAGACCCGATATTCAGATTTAACACTTAAACTTCTAAAAATCAAAAGGTTGCTTTCCGACCACCAATGACCACGAAACTTGATATTCAAATAGTAGGCAACTTAAACTTAATTTAAACTCAAGAATCATACAAAAAAACGTTGTCAACATCAAATTAGACCCCTTTGAATCCGACCCTAATTCTTGACAACATGTAAGCGAGACAGAAACAACACAACCCTAACCCTATTATACCTCAACCGACCCCTAATTAATTCTAGGGTTTCCAGCTTTTATGTCGCACATTCAATGATTAAATTAGGGTTTCAAGATCAGATTTAGGGCTTGTATAACAACTAATTCGAGAGGGCAAAGCAGAAACAAAGGTCGACATATATGTTAGAGTTTTTATGCAGTTTAGATCGTGTATATGTAAATGACAAAGATGGTGTACGTGTTACCTTTAGGGCTTGATTTTAGGACGGATCAAAGGAACAAAAACAACAACACTCACGATTTCCTGATTCACCAAGGATGCTACAAAACTCTTCTCTTGATCTTGATAAAGGATAAAATGATTATGAATGGTTTAGGGTTTCTTGTTGGGTCATTTATTTGAGAGAGACAAGAGAAGTATCATACGGTTTAGAGAGGATGAAAAAAAAAACGTGGGAGAGATGAGAAGAAAAAGGAATGTCGTGCATATTGGGCTAGAGGATAGACACATGCAATCTTTTTTTTATTTGGAGATATACAAAATTAAAAGGGTTCTTATCTCTTTATTTTTCTTAGTATGTCAAATTCCAGCTTTTAGAATTTAGATTTGTACACACTAGCTAAATCGTGTATAGGTATAATTAGGGAACAAATAACTTAATAAAATTTAGCTTAGGTTAATTATATTCATTTTAGATTTATAACATATAGTTTAATTTAGATTTAAATGTGATAATTACATATAACATAGTTTAATTTATTTCATAATCATATAATAACTTAGGTTAAAATTTCAAATTAGATGGAAAAATGTGATGTCAGAATTTAGGGTTTTACAACTCTTCCACTCTAAAAAGAAAATTTTTCTTCCGCGAAATTGAAATAGAAAGATTAAACGAACACGTACTAGATTTACGAAAGGAAATAAAAATGGTTTTAACGAACGAAAAGTTTTGTTTCTCATGACCTGATCTTGAAGATCCAAAATAGCCTCAGGCTCACCAACAACTGACAATTCTTCCCGAATTTGATCTAACGGATATGAAACATACATGTAACGAATGATGATGTAGCCTCTCATAAAAAGGTGCATAAATCAGAATATGAATATGAGATAATTATGGAGGTAAAGCCAAAGGGTAAGAAACTTCATCAAGAAGTGGTGGACAATTCCTACACTCGTGATTAATAATCACAAGATTTCTCATAGGAATAGGAATGGGTAAGGCAAACTCTAATAGTGTAGAGGGAACCTTAATATGTCTAGCAAAATCAGAAGAAACCACAGAATGTGTTAAACACATCTAGTCATGAATATTCTCAGAATGGATGAAGAGGCTTCTAACTAACAAACGAATCAGAAGTTAAGGTCGGAATGAATGTGATTATATCAGAAAGTAAAACCTATATAGTGCAAGGCATTACCACAAAGTTCTTAAGGCATTCTAAACTTATTTGATCGCTAAACTTACGTTACGTATTCTAACATATTTTCTAATGTCCAAAAAGAATGATCTTAAGAAGGGCTCAAATAAAGGCAAGAGTATGAATGAAACGAGGCAAAGAAATGATACTTAAAGAAATATCTTATAGTCTACCCAATCCTCACCGGTCACAACTTAAGTTTCACTGCCCAAACCTAAAGCAAATTTCTCAAGGGTCAATTCATATGCTCCTATAGTGCAACCCTAAGGGCCACATCTTCACAGGTCATAACTTAAAGTACTACAGATCGAAACCTAAGCTCTGATACCATAATTGTAACACCCCAACCCGACAAGGGTTAAAATGTCACATTATAGTGTCAATCAAAACATAATAAATGCAAGCGGAAGACTTTTATAAACACTAAGGTTACAAAAGTTTAAAATGAAACTAAGGACATAATAAGTCTAAATAATAATGGCTATCAAACTAGAATACAAATCTAAATGGAAGATAACTCCAAAGTCTAATCCAAATGCAAAGGGGATCTATCATCAGGGTGGTCTACTAAGAGCTTCTATGCACACTTCGCTCAATCCCCAGCTTCTAACCTAAACCTGCTGCAGGAAAATAAATGCGGCTAAGCTTAAAAAGCCCAGTGAACAGATATAAAATAATAAACTGAATATGAATAAGTACACAAAATGAAGTCAAAGGAATCTGCTGAACAAGATGTCATAGGTCATGAGAATCAATGAATAATAAATCAAGTGAAAGAATAAGGAAGCCAACAAATCATTAGAAAATATCCACGAGCTCACAAAGCAAGCCACCTGCTTAACCACATAATCATATCATAAAAAATGGAGTCGCGTACTCCCAAAAGTGACATGGGGTGTATGGAACACACAAACCATTCACTACTAAGCCATATCATAATCATATCACAAACAAACCTAGGATGCATCCATACGCTCCCTGCAAAACAAAGTTATGTACACCACCATACACCTGTACTCAGACAAATATATTGGCGTACCAAAATGGCAAATAAGTGCACGAGCTCAATAATAATATACATATCACAAGGGAACGCCGTGGACCAATCACACCGCCACAGATAGTGGCATGCCATTGGTGCCTCAATGACATGGCCATGGTACCTCCATGACTAGTTAGCTCGGGTAACAGAATAAACAAGCCATCACATCATAAAGAATTAATTATAGTATATTTAAACAAAAGCATATTAACTGAAATGAATGCCATATCAAATGACATAGAACTAAATATCATATCATAAGAAATCATATCAAACGGAATCACCAACGAATATCATAATGAATGAAATAAAGTTAAGGATCAAAGAGTCAATGCGAAACCCTTACTGAGAAAGGTTAGAATATCCGTACCTTATCAAATGAAATGGAAGCAAACGGAAAAGTGAACACAAGGAAACAACGTCACGCCTTCTTCAATGAATCTACACGGATTAGGGATCATTTAATACTTATGTGTTCATTTAATAACATGTTTAGGGTTTCTCATGTGATTCTAGTTCATGTTCTTATGATTTTTATGACACATCAAACAAGCTCTTGTAGTTCTATAATTTTTACCAGAGACAACTATATATGTTTAATACATCCCTTAATTTTTTCAGATTTTATCTCCTAGTTCAAGTATCCAAACAAAAATTGTTTTTCAAACCTGTTCTAGAATGTGACCTGATGGTATACCCGAAACTTTTGTATTTTATAAACATACCTAAGCCTTCCAGAAAAATTTACAAAAATTAAAGTAACTAATAAACATATTTGGTATTCACCTACAAAAATTAGGGATTTTAATTCGTTATGGTTTGGAAATTAAAAATCATAAGAACCGACTGATTTTCCAGACCCGATATTCAGATTTAACACTTAAACTTCTAAAAATAAAAAGATTGCTTTCCCGACCACCAATGACCACGAAACTTGATATTCAGATAGTAGGCAACTTAAACTTAATTTTAGACTCAAGAATCATACAAAAACACGTTGGCATCATCAAATTAGACCCCTTTGAATCCGTCCCAAATTCTGGACAGCATGTAAGCGAGACAGAAACAACACAACCCTAACCCTATTATACCCTAACCGACCCCTAATTAATTCTAGGGTTTCCAGCTTTTGTGTCGCACATTCAATGATTAAATTAGGGTTTCAATATCAGATTTAGGGCTTGTACAACAACTAATTCGAGAGGGCAAAGCAGAAACAAAGGTCGACATATATGTTAGAGTTTTTATGCAGTTTAGATCGTGTATATGTAAATGACAAAGATGGTGTACGTGTTACCTTTAGGGCTTGAGTTTAGGACGGATCAAAGGAACAAAAACAACAACACTCACGATTTCCTGATTCACCAAGGATGCTACAAAACTCTTCTCTTGATCTTGATAAAGGATAAAATGATTATGAATGGTTTAGGGTTTCTTGTTGGGTCGTTTATTTGAGAGAGACAAGAGATGTATCATACGGTTTAGAGAGGGTGAAAAAAAAACGAGTGAGAGATGAGAAGAAAAAGGAATGCCGTGCATATTGGGCTAGAGGATAGACACATGCAATCTTTTATTTATTTGGAGATATACACAATTAAAAGGGTTCTTATCTCTTTATTTTTCTTATTATGTCGAATTCCAGCTTTTAGAATTTAGATTTGTACACACTAACTAAATCGTGTATAGGTATAATTAGGGAACAAATAACTTAATAAAATTTAGCTTAGGTTAATTATATTCATTTTAGATTTATAACATATAGTTTAATTTAGATTTAAATGTGATAATTACATATAACATAGTTTAATTTATTTCATAATCATATAATAACTTAGGTTAAAATTTCAAATTAGACGGAAAAATGTGATGTCAAAATTTAGGGTTTTACAGACTCCCTAGCACTACTAAAACCAATCCTAGAGATTTAGCACATGCTATCACTACTAGGAGTGGTTTGAATTATAAAGAGCCAGCTTATCCATCAACCACCGAAGACCTCGAGAAAGAAGCTCCTCAAGACAAAAGTGTTAAAAAACCAGAAACACCAATTGCACTGCACGAAAAGAAATCTAAACCTTATATACCTCCCATTCCATTTCCAGGGAGGATTAAGAAGGAAAAAGAGCAACAAAAATTCAAAAAATTCTTGGAAAAACTCAAATATCTCAGCATCAACATACCTTTTCTGGAAGCTTTAGAACGGATGCCTAAATAGGCTAAGTTTATGAAAGATCTTCTTACCCATAGGAGGCTTGCAGAACCAACACGGGTTACCTTAAACGAAATATTCTCTGCTGCACTACTCAACGAGATACCTTCAAAGGAAAGGGATCCTGGGAGTTTTACCATACCATGCACAATTAGAGGGATATCCTTTGAGAAAGCTTTGGCTGATTTGGGAGCAAGCATCAGCCTTATGCCCTATTCATTATACTTAAGGTTGGAGTTAGAAAATTTAAAACCTACCCGTATATGCATTGAGTTGGCCAACAAGTCAACTCAATTCCCTAGGGGAATTGCTAAAAACGTTCTTGTAAAGATCGATAAATTCATGTTTCCTGTAGATTTTGTGGTACTTGATATGGAGGAAGATGTAAATGTTCCAATTCTATTAGGGAGACCATTCCTGGCTACTGCACACGATATAATTGGCGTATTCAATAAAAAGATTTCTCTAGAAATTGGAAAGGAGAAGATAACCTTCGATTTGGAGAGATCTATGAAATATGCTACTTTTACTGATGATGAAAATCAGGACATTGAGTTGGTCGATTTAATAATTCATGATCATGTGCAGGAATCTCTTCCATAAGATCAGTTGGATTTATTTCTTTTAGAAACTATTGAAGAATACAAACCAAAAAGCGAATAGACAGTTCAAATGAATGAAGGAGAGAAGAACAGATCTGACATAAACTTACGGCGTAACCCTGATGAACAGGTTACGCCGTATTCTTCAGTCTGGAATAATGACAAGACAGAGAGTAACATTGAAATTACAACTTTATTCACAGCCAAAACCTTGAATGAAGGTACACATATTCCGAAACTCAAGGAGCTTCCACCCCATTTAGAATTCGCTTTCTTAGATGGGAATCCTGAGTTTCCAGTTATTATTTCATCATCTCTACCTGACCAAGAGAAGATGTTTTTATTGCAGGTATTAAGCAACCATAAGGGCGCCATGGCTTGGAAGGTGTCTGACATTAAGGGAATTAGCCCTTCGTTCTGCTCCCATAAAATATTAATGGAAGATGATTTCAAACCACTAGTGCAACCACAACGAAGGTTAAACCCAAAAGTTCAAGATGTGGTGAAGGATGAGATAATTAAACTCTTGGATGCAGGGTTGATTTACGCCATTTTCGACAGCCCATGGGTTAGCCCAGTTCATGTTGTACCTAAGAAAGGAGGAATGACAGTCGTAGTCAACGAGGAAAATGAGATAGTTCCCACCAGGACTGTAACTGGTTGGAGGGTTTGCATCGACTACAAGAAGCTCAATGACGCTACTCGAAAAGACCATTTCCCGCTCCATTTCATCGATTAAATATTAGAAAGACTTTCGGGCCATGAATACTATTGCTTCCTTGACGGTTTTTCTGGCTACTTTCAGATATCAATAGCCCCTGAAGATCAGGAAAAGACTACTTTTACTTGCCCATACGAAACATTTTCCTATCGACGTATGCCGTTTGGGTTATGCAACGCCCCAGCCACCTTCCAAAGATGCATGACGAAAATCTTTTTTGATATGTTCTGATCAAAGAGTCAATGCGAAACCCTCTCTGTTTTTGGTAATTCTTTCAGTTCCTGTTTAAGCAATTTATCTAAAATTTTAGCCAGATGTGAAAAAACAAACCTAGTCCTCAACTGGGAAAAATGCCATTTTATGGTTAAGGAAGAAATTGTTTTAGGACACAAAATTTCCCAATCAGGAATTGAAGTAGATAAAGCTAAGATTGATGTGATATCTTGGTTGCCTTACCCTACAAATCTTAAGGGAATTAGGAGCTTTTTAGGTCATGCAAGGTTTTATAGGAGATTTATTAAGGATTTCTTGAAAATAGCTAAACTTATGATCCAACTGCTCATGAAAGACGCAAAATTTGATTTTAACGACGAATACAAACAAGCTTTTGACGTTTTAAAAAGTAAATTAACCACAGCCCCTGTCATTATTGCACCAGATTGGAATAACGATTTTGAACTCATGTGTGATGCTAGCGACTATGCTGTAGGGGATGTTTTAGGGCAAAGGGTTGACAAGAAGTTTAAACCAATTTATTATGCCAGTAAGACCTTAAACGATGACCAAGAACATTACACAACCATCGAAAAAGAACTTCTGGCAGTAGTTGACGCTTTTGACAAATTCAGGTCCTATTTAGTAATGTCAAAAACTGTTGTCTACACTGACCACTCTGCTTTGAAGTATTTGTTCAGTAAAGAGGATGCAAAGCCCAGACTGATAAGATGGGTGTTACTGCTACAAGAATTTAAGATCGAGATCAATGACAAAAAGGGAGTGGAAAACTTAGCGGCAGACCATCTGTCTAGACTAGAAAATCCAGAACTCGAAGAATTAAACAAGGGTGCTATACGCGACTCATTTCCTGATGAGCACTTCATGTCGATTAGAGTTAGGAAGCCAGAACCATATCCGTGGTATGCGGACTATGTAAACTATCTCGCCTCTAGGATCCTGCCCAGTGACCAGACATACGACCAAAGGAAGAAATTCTTTTCGGATCTAAAATATTATTTTTGGGATGATCCATACTTATTCAAGTCATGTGCCGATGGAATCATTAGAAGATGTGTGTTCAGTGAAGAAATACTACAGATCTTGGAACATTGTCACACAGGACCTGTCGGGGGACATTATGGAGCAGACACTACCACAAGAAAAGTGTTTGAGGCAGGATTTTATTGGCGAAGTATTTTTAAGGATGCTGCAAAATATGTGCGGAACTGTGACGCATGCCAACGGTCAGGTAACATTTCATCACGTAATCAAATGCCTTTAAATAATATCATGGTATGTAAAGTATTTGACATTTGGGGAATCGACTTTATGGGTCCATTCACCCCGTCTGGTAAGAAGTGCTATATTTTAGTTGATGTAGATTATGTGTCAAAATGGGTCGAGGCTGAGGCTCTACCAACTAATGATGCTAGAGTTGTAGTCAAATTTCTAAAGAAACTTTTCTCAAGATTTGGGGTTCCTAAGTCATTAATAAGTGATAGAGGGACACACTTTTGAATCTCTTTAATGGAAAAAACACTTATGAGATACGGAGTAGTGCATAAATTAGTAACACCTTACCATCCCCAAACAAGTGGGCAGACGGAAAACAATAATCATGCTATTAAATACATTTTAGAAAAGTCTGTCAAGAGTAATCAAAAAGATTGGGCGGATAAGTTAGATGATGCCTTATGGTCATTTAGAACGGCACACAAAAGGCCTTCAAGTAGTACACCATTTCGTATTGTATATGGTAAAGCTTGTCATCTTCCAGTTGAATTAGAGCATAAAGCTTTTTGGGCTCTTAAAAATACTAATTTTGATCCGAAGGAAATAAAGAAACACAAGTTCTCACAGATTAATAGACAAGCTGAATTAAGGGACGAGGCGTATGATCATTCTAAAGCATACAAGGAAAGGACTAAATGACGGCATGACGCTAAGATTAAAGAAAAAGAGTTTAAGGTCGGACAGAAGGTGCTAGTTTTCAATTCTAGACTTAAGCTCTTCCATGGAAAGTTGAGATCACGATGGTGTGGACCTTATACGATGACTCAGGTATTTCCCTATGGAACAATTGAAGTTATCAGAGATGATGGACAATATTTTAAGGTAAATGGGCACAGGGCTAAAATTTATCACGATGATGACAATAGCAAATTATCAGAGACCATTTACTTCGCACCAACGTAGAGCGCTTCGGTCTTGAGTCTAACTTAAAGACTCGTTAATAAACAAAATTGCTTTTTCAGGAGACAACCCGAATTATCCTTTCTCTTTCCTTTTTATTAGTATAGCTTGGTTTGTTTTGTTATAACTTTTTGCAGGCATTGGAGAAAGAACGATGGCTTGGAAACACACCATGGAGTCTCTCACTCATGGAATTCTTCTCAGAAAGTTTCTACGGCGTAACTTTATGTTATGGTTATGCCGTAACCATCATCAGATATCTTCAGTTTTGTCAGGTGTCATTACTTACGGCGTAACTCAATTCATGAGTTTACGCCGTATTCTCCCCTTGTACCAGAAATTTTTTAATTAACTTACATACCTTAACCTTGTATTAGTTTTTAAATGAACTTTGTAGGTGTGTTCCCTGTAAACCCTCACGAAACTTCACTCGTCCACTCGGGATACCGAGTGGTTTAAAAGGCTTGTTGCATATGCTAAATCCAACCGTGATTTCTACGAAAGTGAGTTAGGTTTTTGTTTTGTTTTTATTTCCTTTTTATTTATGCTTGTGGGTAGTGACGTGATTTCAGGGATTTGGAGTTTGCTCATAAGGCGAAGCGAAGGCACGTTTTCTCAAACATGATCCTTCTATCATTTTCGGAGCAAATTTCAGGGGAGTTCTCGTTCTAATTCTACTTTTCTCCTTTATTGTAACATATTTGCGTACTAAAGGGACTTTGTACATTTCAAGTGGGGGGACGGGAGTAGAATTATAACTTGAACTTTATTTTGCCCATTTTTCTAGTTTATTTTGAAACATTATGCCATTTAAAAAATTTTGACATGTTTTTCTTAACCAAACTAGAATAGACCTTAGCTGAGCACACTAGAGTCTTTGATTTTCTTGGTGAGGTTTAGCCTTTAATTTTCCCCATTTTACTCAAATCTACCAAATATTGAGTGTGCCGGTAGTATTGTAAACTTTAGAACTTGGCTTTTACATCATTTCGAGACCATGGACGAGTAGTGTGTTGAGTTAGCTAGATACATTTGAGAGGGACATTTTGAGAAGGCAATGTTTAGGATTTACACCAAATAGCCCATATGTGTTTAATTGTGTGTGTTTATCGATTAGTCACCTCGACTTTTTGACTCCCATGTTAAACCCTTTTGTTGCAATCACCTTTAGTGCAAGATACCCCTAGATATACCCTTCCGAGCCATTTTTTTTCGTTTCTTTAGCCATATAATGTATAGTTTTGTTACACCTATTCGCCTTAGCCTACAGTGTAGTCTTAGTTTATGATTAGGAAGTTGCCGTTTGCCTATGTTTGAGGTTTGGGTAGAGAGATTCCGGAATCACGCCTACATTGAAGACATATTTTTGAAGATCATTGAAGACCCCCATATTCCTCATATATGATTCATCTCAAGTGGTGGATGTCTATTTATTGTTTATAGTTATGAAAAAAAAAATGAAAAGAAAAAAAAATAGTAGTTTATTTATTTGTTTATTGTTCTAAAAAGGATAGTGCAAGTATTATAAGCACTAATCCTCATTTATGGAGCTTTTGGACTAGAATCGAGGATCCTACCTCGATCACATTCGATTGAAGATTTTTGAAGACCAAGTTAGTGTGCACCTCGCTTTATAACATCTAATCATGTCACACTAAGTTATTACATCATGACCCGGTTTTCGCGTCTTGAATCTTGGACTTTGGATGGATGGTGACAACTTGGTTATAGGCTAAGACTATTTGCTTGTTTATTTTTAATTTTCACCACTTATTTGCATCCCATGTCTTATCCTACCCTTTAGTCATGAATCATGCTTAGGTGAGGGAGTGAGCAGTCATTGGTGTCTTGGACATGGATTTGGTCATGTATCGATGGTCTTTGTCGCCTTCGCCGTAGCATGTTAGTAATGACAATTCACCTTAGCCTTATAAAATTGTTCACCCAACGTTGACTTTAAAGGTTGTTTTGACCTTAGCTCCAGTGGTGAGATTTGTGTAACTGCCAAGCCAATGATAGAATACATGCTATGACCGTGCAATGAGTGACCACCCCGAAATTGACACATAGAATAGAGAGAGTATGAGTGTTTTATTCCCATTTCGTGAGGTGTTCGGCTTTGATAAATTCTAGCATAGAAAGTTTTTAAACTCATATTTTCCAAATCTCTTGGGAGATATCTTTTTAAGAATGATTCTAATAAGGTCTACTTGAGGGCAAGTAGAGTTCAAGTGGGGGGATATTTGATAACATCAAATACTCCTGATATTTTGGTGTAAAATTCCCCCTAATATACTCATCATTAATATCATTTTACTTGAATATATACTCTTATTCATTAATATTTCGTTTTCAGGTTACTAATGAGCATAGGAACAAAGAGACGTGGATTTGGAAGGATATTAAAGAGTATGCTGGCCAGAAAAGAGTTACGACGTAATTCCATACTCTACTTATGCCGTAACTAGGATTAACACTAGAAGACCAAAGTCAACGCAGTTTAAGTTTACGGCATAACTCCAACATCAGTTATGCCGTATATATTTCCAGACTTAGAAGAATTTCATGGTCTAGATAGTTATGCCGTAACTATTTGCAAGGTTACGGCATAAAAGTGGTGAATTATTTAACGAGATTTCTACGATCGTAACCTATCTTTAGGTTAAGCCGTAAAGTTATTACTATGAATAAGATCGTCTGAGATACGAAGGTTACGGCGTAACTAACCCTATGAGTTATGCTGTTACTAAACGAGGCTATAAATACAAGACCTAATTATGCATTTTGACATATCTTTTCAACAAACCAATACCAGAGGACATTTTAGGGCTTCAAGAAGGACGATATTCAGCAGCATAAAAGTCATTTCCAAGGGAGAATTCACACCATTCACTATATACGTTTTAGGATTTCATAGTACATTCTTGTATTTTATTCGATGTCTTTCAATATGATATTAAACATTGAATTTTATGCATTTATTAATATAATTGGCTAAGCATCTTTGGTGTCAGCCTAGTTATGAAATTGTTATTGCTATGAGTTAGTTTTCTCATTTTCTTATCGCTTTATGTGTATGCTTTCTTTGCTTATTCGCGGACACCCTTGTTTTGGTAGTATGGATGTTTGGTAGTATCTAGGAAACTAGGAGAATTGACCATAGGATCACCTACCAAACGAAAATGCTTAAGAAGTTAGAGGGAACCTATGTTCCGAGAGGCCGGGTTTCATAGAATAAGTCTTAGATCGTAGCGGTGCTTAATGACTCTTCCATAGGGTAAACCCACGAACTCTTGTAATCATTCGGTTAAGGAATAGGACGCTATGGAAAATAAGCTATACAAATTTACCCAAGGAGTCTAGTGGCATAATTCATAAACGGCCTTAGATTTATGTAAGACGACCCTTACCTTTAAAACATTGAGGACAATGTTTAGTTTTAGTCTGGTGGGGGGGGGGGGTAATCGTTCGATTTGATTTTGCCTTTCATTTTTGCCTTGTACTCTCGCAACCCTGTTTTTCCTCCAAAAAATGAAAAAAATTGAAAAAAATGAGAAAATTTTAAAATTTTTGCAAAAATATCATAAGTGTTTTGACACATTGTTGACTTTTCGCTGGTGAGAGTAGGAATAAAATTTTGACTTGACGGGGCTTGTTAAGCCCTAGCTTGTCCCCTTAACCTTTTCGACTAAGCATTCGCGGATCTTTTTATTAAAGATTTTAAATTTGTGAAGAACGAGAAATGATAGAGTTAATTATAAGTTGTGATGCTAAGAAAGGATTAGTTGGTTATCTTAAAGGCTCATTAGTGTAATTTGTAGTTTTTCCTCCCAGAAGCTAAATTAGTGCGGTTTTCAAATTTTTAAACTTAGAAATCGTTTTATTACAAATTTTTATACAATTTTGATATAGAGTCCGAGTTCAAATTTTTATTTTAATTTTTCAGAAAGCCTATATATATATATATATATATATATATATATATATATATATATATATTTTATATATATATATATATATATATATATATATATAAATGAATGAAAAAAAATGAAAAAGAAAAAAAAAATGGAATGATATTGCAAAATGCAATAAGTTATGATATTGCAAAAATAAAGATGTATATGTTGTTTATATGAATAAATGTAGGAAACTTGCTTTTTCTTAAATTTAAATCGGAAGTTGAACTAGGATTCGTCAATTTTGTCATAAAGGTTAAACGGTAATTTGGTAGATTGTTGATTTCAAAGACCCCGAAAGCTCCGGTACTATTCTCTGTGAGGTGTCAAAAGCCTGGTCACCTAAAACCAACTGGTTTGGGATGTGCCGAGAAGAAAGCCGTTACATGGAGTGATCTCACCTTTGAGTCTCTAATCTCTAAATGATCGTTTGTTGCTATTTATTTAAGTATTTAATACCAACTCAGTGGAAATATCTAAAATCTTTGAAATCGAAATTCCGCTGATTTTGGTACTATTCTCTGTGGGGTGTCAAAAGTGTGGTCACCTAAAACCAACTGGTTTGGGATGTGCCAAGAAGAAAGCCGCTACATGGAAAAGGCCCTTTTTGATCCTTAGATTTTCGAGGTTCCCGGTAAATTAGTATTTGACTTAAATAAACAACAACCATAATAATTTCGATTTCTGTGATCAAACTTTTGAAAATAAGCGAACTTACCAAACTTATAGAACAATTGGGGAGTGAAAAGTTTACAAATTACATTCATGAGTAGCGTTAGCATCTTAACTTGTATTTAACAATAATTTCATTTTTAAGCTTGGTTTGGGGACTCGTGAAAAATCAGGGACGATGAATTTTATCCGTATGGTCACTTCTTTATGAGTTGTGTTTCCTACTCCGTGATCCTAAAAGTTATTGTGAAATAATGAAAGTCAACATCCCGTCCCAAGAAAAAGAGAAAAATACAAAAATAGTGTAAGTGTGAACAAAAAGGAAAAACGAGGCGTTTTTAGAACTATTGATTTCTTAAATCTCTTTTGAATATTTTGCTACTTTTCAAAGTTAGTAAAAAGATGTTTGAAATTTTTAGTTTCAAAAGCGTGAGTTGATAACATTACGTGAGGACACGGCAATACCTTAATCTGGGGGATATTGGTATGTGTTAAAATAAAAATATTTTTTACCTAAGAAAACGAACCAAATAGACCAAAAACTAACCAAATATGCCAAATATGTTGTGTTTTTGTGTTTATGCATGTGCAGGTACGGATATGTGAGAAACGGACATAAACGATGACAAAATGGACAAAACCGAGAACGAGATTGGAAAGTCGTCAAAAGCCGAAGCCGGGAAAGGAATTTCAAGTTTGGATCACATTTATGCTCAAGTTGTCAAAAGTCAACCCTCAAGAATATCAAAATGTCAAAAATGGTCCTTGAAAATAATTTTCAGATTTGGCAGAATTGGTCCTTGAATTTTTAGAATTGGCAAAGATGGTCCCTAAACTTAAAACTAATTCCAAAACTTATCCTAAACCTAAAACCAAAACTATTAATAAAACCTTTATCCCAAATCCAACCCACAAACCAGGCCCAACCCAATCCCCTTATCCTAACCCGGATCCACTACACCCATCCAACCCTTTTTAGTTAATAAAACCAGGTCAAACCATTCCCAGTCAACCCCTTTTGCCCGCCAAACAAACCACCCACATCCCATCATTACCTTCTCCCTGCTACACTCTACCACACCACTTTTCTCTGCTACACGCAACAACCCCCCTCCAATAGCTCCAGTCCAAGGCTTCTTCACGTGATACCATTTCCACGCTGGAAATCCACCTAGCTAAATTTCCCGCTAAAAACCAATTGGACGGACAAGATTGAATGGAAGCAATCCAAGGGATGGGATTGATCAGAGAAGCTTAGAGAAGCTTTTTGAAGACTATAAAAGACCTCCCCAGCACACAGAATTAGGGGGGGGGTTAGATTCTAGGTCGAATTTAGGAGTAGTGTAATTTAGTTATTAAATCAAATGTAGGGAAGCTTTTAGGTATTTAGCTTATATTCAGATCATTGTAACTTCATTTCAGTCTTAGTTCACTCTTTAAAGCTTTGTACTGTTTCAATTTTAATAAAATTCGAATTTAATCTTAATTCAGTTTTAAATTAATGTAATTTGGTTGAAAAGCTTTCTTTTCTGTTTCATAAGCTCATTCAAGCTTATCATAGCTTTTGTTAAAGTTAATTGGTGTTAATTCAGTTGTAAATTCAAAAATTATAAAAAGTCAACGAAAGTCAACACAAAATCAAAATAAGCAATTGACGGGAAATAAGCTGGTATGGATAAGCACATGGGATTTCTAGCTTGTTTTTGACAAGCTAAGCTTGTTTGGTGATCATACCTTCTGTTTTAAGCTAAATGCCATTGTAAGTTATTTTTCCATTTTTTTTTTTGACATATTTCACTATAACTGTTCAAGTGCTTTTTCTGTGTTTATTTAATTAGTTGCTGCTTATTTGGTATTATTGTTGCTATTTCAAGTAAAATAGATAGGTTGTGCTTGTTTATTCCCGATTTCACATTAAAAAGCTTAAAAATCCAAAAATAGCATATATCTAGTATAGCTTATTTTAGTGCTTATTTCTTGTTAAAAAATGTTCATTAGGATTAAAGTAACTTAGTTAATCAAAGGTATTTCAGAATCTAGGCTTAATTTGGTCTAGGCTACTTTAAAACTCAAAATCAGTTTAATAAAGGACTGTTTGGTCAAGACCCAAAATGGGTCAAAATGGTTAATCACTGTTCATGTGCAAGTTTAGGAGCTTTGATCTAGACTGAAATCAATAATATAAGGTGTTTGTAGGAGTTCTTGAGCTAATTTGAAGGTTTGATAGAATTTGAGTTGGTTAGTATAAGCTTAGGAGAAGCATTGATCATGTTAGCTTATTACATCTATAAGCTTAATCAGCCCTTGATTGTGGTGTTTTTATGTTCCATTTTGGTTGTTGAGTTGATATTCAAGGGCTGGAGTTAGAGGATTAGGATTTGGTCTGTGCATCAGAATCTACAAGAAGTCTGCATTTTTTTGAATTTTGCCCAAAATAGCTCATGTTTTTTATTTTTAAATTCTTCATTATAATTCTAATTAAGCTCAAATTTTGCACAGTTAATATTGGGTTGCTATTCTAGTTGTTACCCATTTTTATGAATTTTTTAGAATAGCTTATAATAGCTTTTTAACAGCTTAAAACTCCCCCTTTTTGCCCTGTGCCATAGTACCTCAGAATGCTTATTGGTATTGATTAGTGCTTATTTGCTTTGATTGTGGATTATTCAGTTGTCTTGTTCCATTTTTAGCTTATTATTAGTCAATTAGCTTTTTCAGTTTTAATTTAGCTTAAAATTAGCTTAATAGTCCATTAGCTTATCTACTTTTTGCTTATTTCCTTAAATTAGCCCACTGTTATGATTTTAAGACCTTATTCTGTGCTTATTGTTGAGTTTTAAAAATAGTTGTTTTTACAAAAAGTGCTTATTTCCTATTGCTTATCAAGATTTAAAAAAATTAAAAAAAAATAGTTTTTAAAAAGTGCAAGACCAGGGATTCGAACCATGGTCTGCACAGCCAATCCTCAACACACCACCTCTGATCCAACTGCCCTTGGGTCTTTCTTGGTTAAGGTTTGCAATGTTTTTTATTTAACCCTTCTTTTCCTTTTTAAGCTTATTTCTCTTTTTAGCTAATTAACTGCTTATCTGAATAAGCTGTTGGCCCAATTTTATTTTTCCTAGGATTAGATTTTCATTAAGAAGTTTTCTGGAATTTTTCAGATTTTTCCACTTTCATTTAATATTTTTTATGTATTTTTCTTTTCAAAACTGTTTTTAATTCATAATAAATAAAATAAAAGTAACAAAAAAAATATAATTCTTTTTTTCAAAATTTTCTTTTATCATTTAGTACTTAGGAAAATTAGTTTTACATTCCTAGGGTTAATATTTCTTAAATTACACGTTTTAGGCTCGGTATTAGCCCGGGAATTCGCGTTTTCAGTTTTCCTTTACGTTTTTAGTTACGTGTGCTTTAGATAATCAATTCCCTTGCTTATTATATTCTTTTTAGTTTATGTTTACTTATTTTAGTTTAAAAATCCAAAATCTCACTTATTTCACTATTCACGACACGTTTCACAAATCGAAATCACAAAGTTCCATTCAATCCTTCGTTGGGAAAAACGGCTTGGTTTTACATATTTCCTTTGTAATCTTTTGAGAAAAATATATATTGATTTTTGCGAATCAAGTATATCTAGTCTTGTTGAGCATTAGGTGAATGGTTAACAGTAGTATACAGTGCTCGTGTTATGTTTCATGTTTCATTATGTATAAGTGATCACGTTTAGTAGTTCCTTCCAAACACTCTGTTCACTATCAAAAACTGTCTCTTATTTATTTCATTTTGGTTATCTTTATAGATGATAAGGAAAGGGAAAACTTAATGGGGGATATAAGAAAATGACACATGAAAATATGAATGTGATTTGTGATGATATAGATAACAGGATCAAAATTCTTGAAGATGTGTTCTACAAGGCAAAATTCTTGAAAGGATAAATTATTCAAGCTCTTATGATGTAAATATTGTTTTTTGAAGTTTGTATTACAGTTTGGCTATCTTGAATAATCTTTGTAGATATCAAATCCAAAGGAAAGCAAGAAGTGATTGAAAGTTTGGATGATTCAAAAGTATGGGATAACGTGAAGATGACTGATGAATTATTAGATGAGATACAAGCAAAATATGGGCCATACACGACCATCACATATGAAAATATAAATGAGTTTCTTGATGAGCTCTTTATCAGGACAAAGAAGGAAATGCTAGGGAATAAAGGTAAAAGTATTCAAGCTCTTAATGGGGTGTTTGGAATATCTTTCTCCCTTACAGATGCTTATGATGTAAATACTATTTTCATAAGTGAATGTTACAGTTTTTATTACAGTTTTCCTATCTTGTATAATCTTTGCAGATATCTAATTCAAAGGAAAGTCAAGGCAGCCTGAAGTGGTCATTCTATTTGATGATGACAGTCTATCTGATGTGTCATATGATGAGGATATTGTTGCTTTTGGTAATTGAACCACATCCGATGATGACACTTTATTTGTGTCATCAACTGGCAGTGAAGCAGATGAGGATGATTCCTTTAAAGGAAAAAGCACACAAATAGCAAGGTTGCAAGTATACGAAGATTAAAGTTGGAAGCTGAGGGTACCAGCAGTGGTTGCAGAGGTTAAGAAGATGGGAAGGCCTCTCATTGTAAGTAGAGGAAGGGAAGGCCTCTAAGTGTAACAAGTTACATTCTAGGCCTGTGGGAAAAGTTGAAAAAAGAGGTTGCCAAAAGAGGTTCTAAGTGTTGTGCATTGCATTCGAAAAAGAGGTTCTAAATGTAGGATAATAGTCCATATTTTGTGTTGTCTTTTTATACGTAATTGGATCTTTTAATATATCTTTAGATTAGCATTTTAAGATATCTTTAAGTAATAAGATATGTAATCTTGAATGGCTTCCTTTGTAGTATATATTCTTAATTTAACTGAGCTATATTAATTAGTAATTTGCAATTTATGGTATTTTAGGCTTTTGTATTTGCATTTGTAGTTTAGGGGGTGTTTGGATTTATCCATTTTTTACTTTTAAAAGTCAACAAATACCAAAAAATGAGTAACCAAACTGTCTTTGGAACTTTTAAAACATCTTTTGTTAGCATTTTTAGTTTGCAGTTTGTGTTTGCATTTTCAGTTTAGGGGGTGTTTGGATTTACCCATTTTGACTTTTAAAAGTCAACAGATACCAAAAAATGAGTAACCATACTGTATTTGGTACTTTTTAAAAAATCTTTTGTTTGCATTTTCAGTTTACATATTGCAGTTTGTGCTTGCTTTTTTTGTTTAGAGGGGTGTTTAGATTTACCCATTATGACTTTTAAAAGCCAACAAATACCATTACAGAATGTGTACCCATTCATAGTAGATTGCATAGTGGTCAAATGGCAGTCAAATCATTTCATAATGGACTGCAGATTATTAACTTCTCACACATACACACAAACCTACCCATTCACTAGTCAAGTCTCTTCCTTTTAATACTTTATATTCACCACACTAGACTTACATCCTTACCTCTCATCTCATAAACCTTGTTCATCAAATTCAGTCATCATGGATGCCCAATCCACAAACACAAAACAATCCACAAAGTCAAAAACACACCCTTGTGGTATCAAAAAACCGTAAAAGGCTCTTCTTTATGGCATCACACATTCACACCGGTCACCCTGAACCACCACTTTGACCAATGCCAGAACTACATTTCTTCTCAATATCAGTGTTTCCAAATACATTTCAGTTTCGTAAGGAAATATGTGTGCTTAAGGAAGAGGTGCGCTTCATGTGGAAAAGCATTTACAACTATCTCGTGGAGCTTATGAAGGAACGAGTCAAAAAACAATGAAACCTTTCCTCCTAAATTTTGATATGGTTGTATTAGGTTGTTTTTAATTATGTATTTGGATGGCTATTATTGTAACGGTTCTTTATCTTTTGTACCCTTTTAGTAATGCAACTTGGTTTGGTTGAATTTGTTATTTTCCCTATTTATTGCATATCAGATTGTCTGCATATTGTTGGTTGTATGAGCATTTCATAGGATGGATAAGGGTGTTGAATGTGATTTAAATTGGTCTGCCTAAAAGTAAAGAAGTCCACAAAAACTGATGAAGTAAGTACAAACTTGTATGTTTGATTTCCCGCGTTCAGTAAGGACCAATATTTTAAAACCTGGGTCGACCCGGCCGGTTCAACCAATTGAACCGGGAACCGGTTAGGAGACCGGGCCGAATGTGGCTGTTTTTTTGCTCATTTGAGAACCGAATTGAACCAATGGTTTATCATTGACCCGGGTTGTAACACCCCCAAAATCTGGTATTGCGGAAGCATTCGGGTCCTGTGGTGCTACTAAACCAGAAATCATAACACAATGTAATAAGGAATGGAATACATATTCCATTAAAATATATTTATTCAAGATTAATAGAATTTACAAACAAGTTTCAAATTCTGAAAATTTAGGCCCATTAGTTTAGTTGTCCCATACAAAACAAGTCATAGTTATGCGTGCAAAAACTTCGGTAAAGAGTTTATGTCCATCGCCTTGCCACGCCTTGCCATTAATGAGTTGCTTAAACACATGAGAAAAACATGCTAAAAGTCAGAAAAAAGCTGGTGAGTTCATAGGTTTATAACAGAAAATCTATAGTGTGGACCATGAGTTGGGTATAGTCTATTACGTCAGCACTAAGCTCATGCAACCGAAGCTTGACATTGTGCATGCTCTAGAAGCAAGTTAAATAAAGCCCTTGTAAGTGTCTATCCCGTGACACTCGTGTTTCGACATGTTATACGCTCGCATTTGGTCACCCTGGCCAAACCAAACGGGGGTGTCAACCCCAATAGATCTATTTATAGTATAGCATTCGAACGGTTCATGAGTTTGGGCATGTGGGATTCAGTGTCTTAGGCTATCCTACGTAATAGTTTGAGAAAATAAAACATTATTGTGGTCCAGAAATCGTTTTGCATGTTTCTCACCCCATAGTTGTAAAACAAGTTTAAATAGAGTGGGGCTATAAACTCACCTTGGCAAATAGCAGTCAGATAATACAACAGTTCAGATAGTGTTCAGCACCAACACGTGACCTAGATTAGTAAGGCATGTTTTGGTCCATAGTTTGAGTTTAAGACTCCACGAAATTTAATTCAAAAGTTTTAAAGTGATTATTTTATTGTTGCTTGTGTGGCAGCATTTAAGTTTAAAACAGTTTTCGAAGTATTGTAGGCATTGGCTCTTGGAAGTGCATAAGTGTATGACAATAAAAATATCAAGGACGAATAAGACTACAATTTGACACTAACCGAAAGACGATGAACGAAAAATGATTATGAACGACACTAGACGTTGTCGAGATATGGAATGTTATTGTTAAGGATATGTAAAAATAGTCGTTACAAAAATATATAAATAGTTACATATGTTTTGAAATGTAGGAAAATTATGTGTAAGTGATGACCTCCGTTTAAATGATTTATGATTTGAAAACTAACGTAATACGGTTGTATACAAAATATTTTGTTTGTCCCGTTTTAATTAAAAATATAATAAGTACATTTATTTAATAGAAGTCGGGCATGACCCGTACATGTATGTTGATTTCTTGGTTTGTCACAAATATATATGTTTAGGAAAAATCGCTCTAAAATCGTTATAAAATCTTAAGTATATTTTTCTAAAATTCCGCTTTACGTGTTCACGATTTTGATAAACGATTTAAGTAAGTTAATTGTTCACGAGAGTTTTTACGTGGCAAATATATAAATGTTTATAATCATGGGTGTATACATATATATATTGTTTGTGTCGTAATTTAATGTTTTCACAATTTGTTGTGAGTTTATGACGAGGTTACGTGAAAAGAATATAAGCCGAGATTGAGTGGTGAAATAAATTGTTTACGAGATCACGTCGACACTTATTATTACACACCGTTACGATATGTGATTTTATTTGGTCGATCATATATATATACATTCGACATGTTACTTGCAAACGCACCCTTTTTCCTTGTTTTGGGCTGTGGCCCTAAACCAGAATACACAACTCAACTTACAAGACACAATTAACAAGAGCATGCTCTTTGCCAGGAGCATTTGAAGGTACCAAGGCATCGAAAACTATCAAGAATAGGAGGGAATACTACAAATCTTATACTGAAAGGCCATATGAAATGGGAGTTGATTTACCATTAATACAAGCTATTGAAAAAATACTAGGACCCAACCCTCTGTTTTATATGATCAATGAGTTGATAGTGGCACTTTTTATTTTCATTTGCTTATAGTCCTAAGTCCTTTTTGTATGATGTATCTAATCCAAAACTTATGGTTGGTGAGATGATATATAAACTTACAAATTTATTGAAAGTTGGAAAAAAGGCATTAAGCACATTTTTAGCTGATTACAGAACTATCAGCTGAAGTTAATTAAGTTGTAAGCTCATTCCGCTGGTTATTAGTTTGATATGACATGTGATTTTTATTATTGTTTCATGGCTAACAACAGATGTCGAAATTGCAGCAAAGCCCAGTGTTAACTACGGACAACTAGGAAACAATCTCCCAAACCCAAAAACCTCGGTTGAGCTAATCAAAACCTTAAAAGCAGGTCGGGTGAAACTATACGATGCAAACCCCAAAGTCCTTACAGCCCTTAACGACATGGATATTCAAGTATCTGTTGAGGTTCTTTTGCCTTATGTTTTTACATGTCAAACACACAACATAATCTGATCAAACAATTCTACATATGCTATGGGATGATGAGCCTAACGAACACAACTAGGCATATACCTTTGATTTAAAACTAAGACCAGCCCAAGACACATTTACTCCTTTGAGTTTGCGATTAGAGTGCGACAAGAAATGAACATGACCAACAAAATAAATACCCACGGCGGGGCAGTGGTCGACAAAAGCAAACACAACCCAACTTTGCTCCTCGATCATTGGGTACAACCCGAATCGAGTAGGAGCTTGATACCAATCACACCCTTACGGGTTTGTGACAGTAGGCACGCAAAAATAAGTAAATCAACCCTCGTCGATGTAGGTTTCATCTCAGTCGAACAAAAGAAAAACACAATTTGAAAGAAGATAAACCGATAAACCAACTGATAATAGCACTTCCAAATCTGAGCCCAAATCATAATTAGATTTTAGGTTTATCATTAATCATTAGCCACACAAGTTGAATAACAAAAACCAATATATAGTGATTCCCAGTTTTATAATTCGACAGACATATTGAAAAACATATCCAAATCTCATCACCACTTAAAAAATTTCAAATCATAAACTTAACAATAATTAACACAATAAGATTCATCAATACAAAAAATTAAACCCTTACAATGACTTGAGGGTTGATTGACAGGAAGACCATGAGGAACAACCGAATACAATAGACCCAAATCCGATTCAAGCAGGAACACTACCACCGATCACTCTTTGATTTAGAATGAAGTTTTTGGGATGTGGCTCTCCTGTGAATTGATTGGTAGTTAAAAAGAAGAAAAACAAGGAGGTTTGACCCATTCTTTCTTTGCTTTGATTAGTGAGGTGATCCAAATGAGCATCACTCGTTATCTCATTGGCATCTTCAATGGCGCCCCGTGATTCTTCCTAGGAAGAAGGGAAAGGAGGAGGGCGATGGGTCGGTTTGATTTGCAGCTTTTATCTTGGAGGTGGGAGGTACAATCGAGGAATAAGGAAGGCGATAAAACTTTTGGGGAAGAGGAAAGATAACGTTTTATCTTTTAGTGTGAGGTGAGTGGATAATATTGGTATTTATTATCAGGCTTTGTTTTATTATAATTGAGTGTGGTTGGTGTACCCCGTGTCCCGTTGAGCTGAGGTGAAGTTGTGTTTCCCCGGTTTGATATAATCGCGACAAATAAAATTTCGGAAACGTTTATATAAAACTAGCATAAAATAAAATTCATTGACTCAGAAAATAATTCATGAGGTTCAACTATTACTAACATGGTGTCGGTACGCGTATGGTGTCGTTTTTCAGAAAAACGAGATAACCTCTCGTTTTTGTTATGTTGAGGTCTATAATGTCAGACAGTGGAAAATTTATCTTTTCTGATAAAATCAAATAGTTTTGGTGAGTTGTTGTATGCTACAGCGTGCGGGTTTGCTTCCTGAAATAGTTATGTAGGCTTATGAACGCCTAATTTATCAGTAAGGTAATAATAAATTAATATTTATTATTAAAATATTTGTGGGAAAATTACCGTTTTTCACATCCTTCCCGCTTTAGAAGGAAAACCGTCCTCGGTTTTCACTTAGAGTTACCCGATGGATTTGAGAAAAATTGTGGGCATTTACGCTTGATTTCGTTTTCACGTTCCTACATGAATTTGAGACCTCTTCGAGAGTTTCTACAAGTCTTGATGATAGGGACACGACTTCTCTTAAGTCGTTTGACCTCTCTATCCATGATTTTGATAAGTTAAGGTACGCGGACGATCTTCTCATCGCAGATTGTAATGACACAGTACATGGATATCCAATCCATACCATTGATGACATCGGGGCTTCCAAGTGAAACTGGAATGAGATCGATGTTTGAATGAGTTTAGAAAATTTTAAAATGTTTGTGGAAAAAATACCGTTTGTCACACGGGTCGACCCGGGTTGATAAACCCGGCCGGGTTATGACGTTTTTTCTTTTTTATTTTAAACAACAAAACCTTTTCTTTCCTCTAAAACTAACAAAACCTTTTGTCATTTCATTTTCACTAAACTCAATATTTGTGTTAGCTTAAGTTCTATATTTGTATGGACAAACATATTATGATTTGAAAAACTTACAATTAAATTGAAAATTTAAAATAGTGATGAAAAACAAATTAGAGTTATAAATTAATGTTGGTATTTTATTTGCTTGATTTAAAATTTCATTAACAAAGATAGGATTCTAAAAATACGATAGAGTCATCTCATTTTATAAACTAGAACTATAAATCGGTTGTAAACTAGAACTATAAATTGATTGTTTTGCATTATTTTTAGTATTGTAGATATGAAAATTAAAGAATAAACCCCAATAAAGTCATCTCAGTTTTATCTGTTTAATTGAATGAACGATCTAAAGTGAACAAACACCTACTGTATCAAAATGCTATAAAAAGTATGCATATGTATATAATCAATTCGACTTGGCGGTTGAACCGGTGAACCGGTGACTTAACCAGGTCAATTAAAAAACCAGTTTTTAAAACATTGGTAATGACCCCGAGATAAGAACATTATCTTGAGCCGATAGCCTTTATCCTCTCGTGATGGTTTAGTGTGTGTGAAATGTGGAGAAGATAGCCTTTATCCTCTCGTGAAATGCACCTGTATTTATAGGGATACATTTGGGGTTGTGTACGAAATGTGGATGTATCCAACAATCCTAGATGATATACATGGTGACACGTGGCATGACATCCTTGGCTCAGGTGGTTATGAGAATCTTTGGCACGATCAGTATGCACTAACGAAATACACGCGGCACTACCTCTACACGAATGAGGTAGTTACACATGGCATTAACCCATAACGGTTTTGGGGATAAGTTCACAGGCCTGTTCTTACCCTAGAGTTTGTTATCCAGGCAAGAAAGCTTGTGTCTCGCCTATGCTTGCCTGAGAAGCTGAATTCCCAGGTGATGATGTTTGTTGGGCTTTCCGCCTTATGGGCTGGTTATGACCTTTGTACATTTCAAGTGGGGGACGAGAGTAGAATTATAACTTGAACTTTATTTTGCCCATTTTTCTAGTTTATTTTGAAAAATTATGCCATTTTTAAAATTTTTTGAATGTTTTTCTTAACCGAACTAGAATAGACCTTAGCCGAGCAAAATATAGTCTTTGATTTCCTTGGTGAAGTTTAGCCTTTCATTTTCCCCATTTTACTTAAATCTACCAAATATTGAGTGTGCCGGTAGTATTTTAAACTTTAGAACTTGGCTTTTACATCATTTCGAGACCATAGACAAGTAGTGTGTCGAGTTAGCTTAATACATTTGAGAGGGACATTTTGAGAAGGCAATGTTTAGGATTTACACCAAATAGCCCATATGTGTTTAATTGTGTGCATTTATCGATTAGTCACCTCGACTTTTTGACCCCCGTGTTAAACCCTTTTGTTGCAATCACCTTTAGTGCAAGATACACCTAGATACAACCTTCCGAGCCATTATTTTCGTTTCTTTACCCATATAATGTATTGTTTCGTTACACCTATTCGCCTTAGCCTACCGTGTAGTCTTAGTTTATGATTGGGAAGGCGCCGTTTGCCTAAGTTTGAGGTTTGGGTAGAGAGATTCGGGAATCACGCCTACATTGAAGACATATTTTTGAATATCATTGAATACCCCCCATATTCCTCATATATGATTCATCTCAAGTGGGGGGATGTCTATTTATTGTTTATAGTTATGAAAAAAAAAATGAGAAAAAAGAAAAGAAAAGAAGTAGTTTATTTATTTGTTTATTGTTGTAAAAAGGATAGTGCAAGTATTATAAGCACTAATCCTTATTTATGGAGCTTATTGGACTAGAATCGATGATGCTACCTTCATCACATTCGATTGAAGATTTTTGAAGACCAAGTTAGGGTGCACCTCGCTTTATGACATCTAATCATGGTACACTAACTTATTACATCATGACCCGGTTTTCGCGTCTTGAAGCTTGGACTTTGGATGGACGGTGACAACTTGGTTATAGGCTAAGACTATTTGCTTTTTTATTTTTACTTTTCACCATTTATGTGCATCCCATGTCTTATCCTACCCTTTAGTCATGAATCATGCTTAGGGGAGGGAGTGAGCAGTCATTGGTGACTTGGACATGGATTTGGTCATGTATCAATGGTCTTTGTCGCCTTCGCCGTATCATGTTAATAATGACAATTCACCTTAGCCTTATACAATTATTCACCCAACGTTGCCTTTAAAGGTTGTTTTGACCTTAGCTCTAGTGGTGAGATTTGTGTAACTGCCAAGCCTATGATAGAATACATGCTACGACCGTGCAATGAGTGACCACCCCGAAATTGACACTTAGAATAGAGAGAGTATGAGTGTTTTGTTCCCATTTCGTGAGGTGTTCGGCTTTGATAAATTATAGCATAGGAAGTTTTTAAACTCATATTTTCCAAACCTCTTGGGATATATCTTTTTAAGAATGATTCTAATAAGGTCTACTTGAGGGCAAGTAGAGTTCAAGTGGGGGGATATTTGATAACATCAAATAGTCCTGATATTTTAATAAAAATTTCCCCCTAATATACTCATCATTAATATCATTTTACTTGAATATATACTCTTATTCATTAATATTTCGTTTTCAGGTGACTAATGAGCATAGGAACAAAGAGACGCGGATTTGGAAGGATATTAAAGAGTATGCTGGCCAGACAAGAGTTACGGCGTATTTCCATACTCTACTTACGCCGTAACTAGGATTAACACTAGAAGACTAAATCAACGCAGTTCAAGTTTACGGCGTAACTCCAACATAAGTTACGCCGTATATATTTCCAGACATAGAAGAATTCCATGGTCCAGATAGTTATGCCGTAACCATTTGCAAGGTTACGGCGTAAAAGTGGTGAATTATTTAACGAGAGTTCTACGATCGTAACCTATCTTTAGGTTACGCCGTAAAGTTATTACTATGGATAAAATCGTCTGAGATACGAAGGTTACGGTGTAACTAACCCTATGAGTTACGCCGTAACTAAACGAGGCTATAAATACAAGCCCTAATTTTGACATATCTTTTCAACACACAAAAACCAGAGGACGTTTTAGGGCTTCAAAGAGGACGATATTCAGCAGCATAAAAGTCATTTCCAAGGGAGAATTCACACCATTCACTACATAAGTTTTAGGATTTCATAGTACATTCTTGTATTTGATTCGATGTCTTTCAATATGATATTAAACATTGAATTTTATGCATTTAGTAATATAATTGGCTAAGCACCTTTGGTGTCAGCCTAGTTATGAAATTATTATTGCTATGAGTTAGTTTTCTCGTTTTCTTATCGCTTTATGTGTATGCTTTCTTTTCTTATTCGCGGACACCCTTGTTTTGGTAGTATGGATGTTTGGTAGTATCTAGGAAACTAGGAGAATTGACCATCGGACCCTAGTGAAATAGGTTGCGAATAGTGGTAAGAATTGACCATAGGACTACCACTATCTTGTGTGAGAATTGACCATAGGATCACCTACCAAACGGAAATGCTTAAGAAGTTAGGGGGAACCTAAGTTCCGAGAGGCCGGGTTTCATAGAATAAGTCTTAGATCGTAGCGGTGCTTAATGACTCCTCCATAGGGTAAACCCACGAACTCTTGTAATCATTCGGTTATGGAATAGGACGCTATGGAAAATAAGCTAGACAAATTTACCCGAGGAGTCTAGTGACTTTAACCCCCATGTGGAGCGATAGAAAACATTAATTAGAAAACTTAATCATGGCATAAAAAGACTAGTAATTAGGCTAGCACATTTCTCCCTACTGATTATCTTTTCCACATTTATTTGCTTTTATTTTATTTTCATTTCTTTAGTTTATAATTAATCAATTCAAAACCCCCTTTAAAACCAATGACACTAGAACTTAAATTAGATCACACGCATAGCTCTTGGGACGATCTCGGCTTTACCGATTACTACACTACACACGACCGGGTACACTGCCCGTTAGTGCATTAGGTAGAACTTAGGTAGACGAGACTTTATAAATACTAAAACCTGGTCAGAAATCTTGCATCAATTATGGTTTTGGGAGGGTGTCCTCTATCTGCTTTGCTATGTTTTCTTATGTGTGAGGATGAAACTACATATAGGTTGGTAGAATTTAGGACGATTAAAGGGAAATGTATTTGTAGGTTGTAAGTGTTCATGGGTTACTATTGACTGAAAATGATGCCACATTATTGTTCACTATGTGTATATGCTTATGAGGAATGCTACTCTATCTTTGTAAACATTGATGACAATAGGATGGAAATGTTGCAGACTTTCTAACAGCCAGATGATTCTCCATGAGTATATCTAGTCTTGTTGAGCATTTGGTGAATGGTTAACAGTAGTATACAGTGCTCGTGTTATGTTTCATGTTTCATTCTGTATAAGTGATCACGTTTAGTAGTTCCTTCCAAATACTCTGTTCACTATCAAAAACAGTCTGTTATTTATTTCATTTTGGTTATCTTTATAAATGACAAGGAAAGGAAAAACTTAATGGGGGATATAAGAAAATGGCACATGAAAATATGAATGTGATTTGTGATGATCTAGATAACAGGATCAAAATTCTTAAAGATGTGTTTTACAAGGCAAAATTCTTGAAAAGTTAAATTATTCAAGCTCTTATGATGTAAATATTGTTTTTTGAAGTTTGTATTACAATTTGGCTATCTTGATTAATCTTTGCAGATATAAAATCCAAAGGAAAGCAAAAAGTGATTGAAAGTTTGGATTATTCAAAAGTATGGGATAACATGAAGATGACTGATGAATTATTAGATGAGATACAAGCAAAATATGGGCCATACAAGACTGTGGAAAACTAGAATGGGGGTTGAATAGTTTTACCGGTTTTTCGTTAGTTATACAAGTTTACTTGTGAAAAACTTTGATTCGATTCTTTTTATGAAATCAATCAACACCAATATGAACAATAAGCTATACTATCTAACATAAACAATAAGTATAAGGGAAGGAGATGGAAAGATCAAACCGAGACAACGAGATTTATAGTGGTTCGGTCACGAAGCTCTTCTTTGCCCTACTCCACTCCCCGAGTACCCAACTCGAGAGTTCTAAGCACTATGTCAACAAAGCTTCCTTCAGGCGGAGAAAACCGTACAACGTCGCTTATCCTTATTATCAACACTAAGCTAAATGTCGAGTACTAATCTTAGCTAGTACAAATCTACCACTATCCACATGATCCTTACTAAATCACACAATCAACACACCTCACACGATCTACCCGATCTACCCTTGACCCACTTGATCAACACACAAGCAAACAAGCTACAAGAGATCTCCAAGTTCTCAACAAGATCACAATGATCCACACTCACAAACTAGAAAAGAAAAATCAACTTGGTGTATGCTAGGATGTAAAAAGTATGTAACAAATGTTACAAGTGCACTACACTATGACTACAACACCTTGTATCTTCTTGATACTTTGTGTTCTTCTCTTGCACTAGTAGATGAATGAAGGTGATCACTTGGTTGGATGATAGGATCACTCTTTAAACAAAAGAAAACTAACTAAATGATCAAAGGAGAGTAAATGTGATAAGAGTTTTAAACTCAGAAAGTTGTGTTTGAAAAAAGATACCCAAAACCTGTGAAGTGGGCTGGTATTTATAGGCAGAAAAAAATTGCCTGTTATAATGGGATGGTACCACTAAATACCACACCGTGCCAGACAAAGACGCTCCATTTTTTGTTTTTAGTGGTGAAAGTTTATTTGGGGATGTTTGGAGCTAATTTTGGGGTGGGGGGGGGGGGGGGAAATAGCTGTTATGATTTTTAAACTTATTTTTCCAATTAAAACATTTCTTTATAATTCAAAAATAATTTGTAAAATGTATTTTTGAAAAAATGTTTTGTCACATTAAAAATGTGAAGTTTAAAACACAAATTCACTTCTTTAATCATTTGTCAAGTTGTAAATTTGTTTGTTCATACCTAGAGTGATTTACGTAGAAACGGGATATTTCGACTAAAAACTTGTTTACGTTAATTTTGACGTAAAGTGGTTTCATATTTTGTTATCATTAAAACATGGAGTTATCGAAGGATATAAATAACGTTTTTAGGACATTATTTGCATCAACAATCTCCCCCTTTTTGATGATGACAAAACATAAACTCATTTTATGTGAAAGATTAATTTCAACAAGTTTTTAGCATGAGTTTATATCCCATTTCTCCCCCTTTTAGTCGAACCAAAAAGATCGCAAAGGCTCCCCCATGGATGTATACTCCCCCTCGTTTGGAGGACACCAAGAAATCGAGCAATGGTACTTGCTACAAAACAAGGTTAGATGACACATATACAATATCTAATATGTAGCAACCAAGACAAATATCCAACCATAAACTAAGAAAAGGGCTAAGAAGCCAAAAACAATAAAAGATAAAACACCCATACAATAAGCCCATGCATTCATAATGAAAATGTCATACATAAAGTATGACTACATCACATATAAGAGAATTTAAACTACAAGAAGCACACATTAATCTTTAGTGACTTGACAGGCCCTAAGATTTGCTTCTAGTCCAAAAGGTGTTGGGAATTATTGAAGAACAGACTTAAGTCTGTTGGTGACATGGTTAAGTCTGTTAGTGTTAGTTTAGACTGGCAGTACAAAGTTAAGTCTGGCAGACATAGTTAAATAATTAAGTCTGGTCATTAGTAATAGTTAAGTCTGTTTATGTTATCAGAATAGTTTGTTAGCTATATATTAGGAAAGGATATAGTCGTATTACATATCTTATTAGAAGATATGTTTATCCTTTCACACGTTTTGTAACATCAGGGTTTCCTTAGAGTATAAAAGGAACCCTACGGCATTGTGAAGTTAGTAACAATTGTGATATTAGTGAAAGTTTAATAGAAAATACGAAGTTAGTTATTATTGTGTTCTTCATACTTGTTGGTTGTTAAGATTCCGCATTAACAATCAAGTCACTGTTAAGAGTTTCCCACATAGATTAATTTGGATTTATTCAAGTTATCTATTATCTTATAAAGGCTGCTTAGATCCATAAACCGTGGACCTACAAGTGGTATCAGAGCCTATAGAGGGACTCTGAGTAAGAAGAAACACAAACCACAAACACTCATTCACTCCCACAAACACTCATTCACTCCAAAATTCTGCACAATGTCTCAACAGGCCAATGATGAGTACTCTACTCATATTAATGATGATGAAGTTTCGAATCATGATGATGATGCATCAGACACCAGTAGACCAAAACAACAACAACAAAACATTCCTACAACAACCACTATCTCAAACATCAAACTCCCAATTCTGAAGAAGGAGGAGTATGATATTTGGGCCTTGGAGATGGAGCATTACCGTGAGTACATTGATAATGATGTATGGAAGGTAATTCAGAATGGAAACTCAAAGATGAAGATCTCTATTGGTAAGGATGGGGTTGTTAGAGTGCTTCCACCAGTCTCTGATGCAGAGATTCATGCTGTGGAGAAGGAAAGGAAAGCAAGAACCATCTTACTGATGGCTCTTCACAAGGAGCACTTAAGAAGATTTCATGGAATGGATGATGCTAAGGAGATTTGGGAAGCAATCAGAACAAGGTTTGGAGGGAATGAGAATTCGAAGAAGATGCAGAAAGTTGTTCTCAAACAACAGTTTGAAACATTCACCGTAACCAGTTCTGAAGGATTGGAGAAAGGGTATGACAGATTCTAACATCTTCTCTCACAGTTGGAAGCTCATGGTGCTGCTGTATCTAATGAAGATGCAAATCATAAGTTTCTCAGATCTTTGCCAAAAGAATGGTCAAATGTGGCAATGAACATGAGAATGAAAGAAGATGTTGACACTTTGTCCATTGATGATTTGTACAACAATCTTAGGGTCTTTGAACATGACATCAAAGGTGCTTCAAAGGCATCTTCAAGTGCTGCTAATGTTGCTTTTGTCTCCCAAAGCAAGAGTAGTACTAACAAGGTTAATTCTGGTGGTTTTAATTCTGGTGTCTATGAAACTTCTTCAAGCAATACGAGAGAAAGAGAAGTTCTTGTTGGTTTTGCTGATGAAGTCGTCTACTCACTCTTTGCTAAAAGGTCAAAAGAGAAGGACCTCATTAGTGAAGATCTTGAGCAGATAAATGATGTAGACATTGAAGAGATGGACATAAAGTGGCAGATAGCAATGATTGCTCTTAGAGTGAAGAAGTTCTACAAGCAAACTGGAAGAAATATCAGATTTGATGGGAAGACAGCAGTTGGTTTTAATAAGAAGAATGTTGAATGCTATAGGTGTCACAAAACTGGTCACTTTGCTAGGGAGTGCACAGCAAAGGTGACTATTGATGGGAAGAAGAAGAGAGATTCAGACTCTCAAGAAGCAGACAAGCTGAAGAAGAATCAAATGAGTATGCTGACTTTTGAAGCTGGTGCAGTTAACTGGGGAGAGCACACTGATGAGGAAACATAACCAAATCATGCATTCATGGCTATTGGCTCTAGTACTGAGGTATCCTTGTGTTCCAAAACTTGCATAAAATCATATAATAGTCTTAAAACATTGTGTGATGAACAAATGCAACAGATAGGTGACCAGGAAGCTAAAATACATGCTTATACTAATGCTGTTAAGACTTTAGAAACTCAAATTTTCACTTATCAAAAACAGCAATCAGCCTTAAATGAAAAGTTTACATTTCAAGCAAATGAAATCTATGAAAAAGATGAAAAGCTTAAAAGATATAGGAGAATTGGAATGAAAGCTGTAAAAGATAAGGAAGAATTGCAGAAAAGAATAGACACATGGACTAAGTCTGCTAAAAATCTGGATAGGTTAATAGATTCTGGTATGAGCTCAACTTGCAAAATTGGTCTGGGATATGAAATAAAATCAGATAGTGAGATTTTAAGTTATGAGGGAGAAATGGAAAGAACTGTGTTCATTAGTAGAGATGATGACTTTGTTGGTAAACCTGTATACAATAGATTCACAAAAACTGACAACTTTAAAGGAGTTCCACCTCCATTAAATGGAGATTACACTCCTAAACCAGCGAATGATCTTGATGATTCTTTGTTTGTTTATGGTAAGAAGGGACCTCAAAAGCCTGAAACAAGTAACTCATATGATAAATCAAGTGAGTATTCTACCTGTCAATCTAATGACAGTGGAGGATCCATTGGAAATATCTCTGAGCACTCTGAATCAGAACCAGAAAGTGAACCAAAAGAGGTGTCTAAGTCTAAACCTGTTAAGAATAGTGAACCAGTGATGTCTGCACCAAAACCTAAAACAGTTGAACCTAGTTGTGTCTCACACATAAAAACTCCTAGGCAACCTGTTAAAAGGCAAGAGTCACCCAAGTCTGATAGAATGAAAAGAGAGATAGGGAAAGGTTACTCTTTTGGCCCGAAAAGATGTTTTGTTTGTGGTAGTCTTAGTCATTTAATTAAAGATTGTGACTTTCATGAAAAGAGAATGGCTAGAGAGGCTGAGCTTAAGAAACAAAGAAGTGTTAATACTGGTAATGTGATGGCCAAACCAGTGTGGAATAATGTAAATAGAGTTAATCATGCAAATCAATTTGTTCCTAGACCAGTACAAGTTAATGCTGGTAGATCACATATTAATTTTGTTAGGCCAAATGTTAATACTGGTAGACAAAATTTTAATTCTGGGCAAAAAGTTAATTCTGTTAAGCCCAAAGTTAATTCTGGGTATGTTGATACGTTTAGACCCAGACAACCAGTTGCACACAGACCACATGTGAACAAAACTAATCAGAGAAATCATTTTGCTAAATCACACTCACCTGTGAGGAGACCCTTTGGTAAAAATACAGCAAAAATGTCAAATTCTAATGCTGTAAAGGGAAATGGGGGGGGTCTGCTGTTAAGGCCCCAGCATGTTGGTCTTGGGATCCATTTTAGAATGAACTTACTTATAAATCCCAAAACAACAGTGGATCATGTTCATATAAGACTTACAAATATGCTGATCCACAAGGCAGACCCAAGCCTGCTCAGGCCTGGGTCCTTAAGAGAAACTAATATCTCTTCTTTATGTGCAGGATCATCCACTCAAGAACATGGGAGGTAGAGGCATATTTAATAGTGGGTGCTCTGGGCACATGTATGGTAACAAGGATCACCTAAAGGATTTTGAAGAATTCAAAGGAGGTTCTGTTACTTTTGGAGTTAGCAAAGGCTACATTACTGGTAAAGGTAGAATAGTAGTTGGCAATTTAGAATTTGATAATGTGTCTTTTGTGAAAGAACTTGGGCAATTTAATCTTTTCTCAATATCAGAAATTTGTGATAAGCAGCATAAGGTGCTTTTTACTAAAACTGAATGTTTTGTGTTGACTTATGACTTTAAGATGCCTGATGAAAGTCAGATACTCCTAAGAGTCCCAAGACAACACAATATGTACAGCTTTGATATGAAAACACCTGATCCTGCAAAAGGTTTTACCTGTTTGCTTGCAAAAGCCACTATTGATGAATCTAAATTGTGGCATAAGAGGCTTGGTCATATCAACTTTAAGAATCTAAACAAACTTGTGAAGAATAACCTAGTTAGAGGCTTACCTTCCAAGGTTTTTAAGAATGACCATACATGTGTTGCATGTCATAAGGGTAAACAGCATAGGGCTTCATGTAAGGCTAAATTAGAAAGGACCATCACTAAGCCTTTACATACCTTGCATATGGATCTTTTTGGTCCTACTTTTGTGCAAAGTATAAATCATGCTAGTTATTGCCTTGTCATTACTGATGATTGCACCAGGTTTTGTTGGGTATTCTTTATGTCTAATAAGCACGAAACCACTAGCTTACTTCAAACTTTCATTAGGCAGATAGAAAACCAGCTTAATCATAAGGTTAAGATTATTAGATCAGATAATAGCACAGAGTTTAAGAATAGAAGCATGCTTGAATTTTGTGGTAACAAGGGAATAAAACAAGAGTACAGTAGTGCTAGAACTCCGCAACAAAATGGAGTTGCTGAAAGAATGCACATGACCCTAATTGAGGCAGCTAGGACTATGCTAGCAGACTCACTTTTACAAACCACTTTTTGGGCTGAAGCAGTCAATACTGCTTGCTACATATTTAATAGGGTAAGAGTGACTAAACCTCAAAACAAAACTCCTTATGAGCTTTTATTTGGCCATAAACCAGTTATTAGCTACATAAGACCTTTTGGGTGCCATGTTACCATTCTAGATACTCTTAGTGTGCTTGGAAAGTTTGAAGGAAAATCTGATGAGGGGTTCTTAGTAGGATATTCACTAAGAAGTAAAGCCTTTAGGGTATACAACTTAGTGACAAAAAGGGTAGAAGAGACTCTCCATGTTGACTTTCTTGAGGAGAAACCTAATGTGAAAGGAATAGGTTATAGATGGATGTTTGATATTGATTATCTGACTGAATCAATGAATTATATTCCTGTTTCTATTAAGAATCAAGCTAACCCTGATGCAGGTTCCCAAGAAGTAACTAACAATGCAGGTACTCAAGTTGCTTCTGATGCAAATTCTTCTGAGCAAGAAGAAGAGAATGAGGAACTCATTGTTGTTCCCACAACAATGGTCAAGTCTGATGCAACTTCTAGTGACACAAAGAAATCTTCTACAACTTCAAGGAAGAAGGAGACTATTACCAAGCCTCAAGAACAAGTGAAAGAGGCTTCTCCTACAAATGTTTTAGAAGATGTTCTATCTTTCAGAGATGAATTGAATGCATTGGCTGGCAAGCATCTTGGAAAGAAGGCTACTAGTACTAACTCAGTTAATTCTGGTAGTGATTCTGTTAATTCTGCTGAGTCTGATCCTACTCAAGTTGATGTTTTTGATAATTCTGAGATGCCAGAGCTTGAAATCTTTGATAAGACAAGTGAAGGAATCTTTGATGAAGCTTCTTATGATGATGAAGGAGTGATTACTGATTTCAACAAGTTACCTACAGAAGTGGATGTAAGTCCAACTCCTACACTTAGGATTCACAACATTCATCCAAAGAGTCAAATACTTGGTGATCCTAAGTCAGCTGTTCAAACTAGAAGCAAAGTGCAGAAACAATCAGAAGCTCATGCACTTTTAAGTTTTGTCAAGAAGCAGCAAAGGAATAATCACAAAGATCAACAACATTGTCTGTTTGCATGTTTCCTTTCTCAAAAGGAACCTACCAAGGTTTCTGAAGCTTTAGAAGATGAGATTTGGTGGAAGCAATGCAAGAAGAGCTCTTGCAGTTTAAGTTGCAAAAGGTATGAGTTCTTGTAGATCTACCAAATGGGGCAAAAGTAATTGGCACAAAGTGGGTCTTCAGGAACAAGAAGGATGAAAGAGGAGTAGTGGTCAGAAATAAGGCAAGGTTGGTGGCCCAAGGATACAGACAAGAGGAAGGGATAGACTATGATGAGGTTTTTGCACCTGTGGCTAGAATTGAAGCTATCAGGTTATTTTTGGCCTTTGCATCCTACATGGGATTCATAGTTTATCAAATGGATGTCAAGAGTGCTTTTCTGTATGACACTATAGAAGAAGAAGTGTATGTTCATCAGCCTCCTGGTTTTGTTGATCCTGCTCATCCCAAGAAGGTTTACAAAGTCATCAAAGCTTTGTATGGTTTACATCAAGCTCCCAGAGCTTGGTATGCTACACTCTCCAAATTCCTTGAGGAGCATGGGTACAAGAGATGTGTGATAGACAAGACCTTGTTCATTAAAAGGAACAAGAAGGACATCATTCTAGTGCAAGTGTATGTAGATGATATCATTTTTGGTTCCACAAAAAGGTCTTGGTGTGAAGAATTTGAAGCATTGATGAAAGGCAGATTTCAGATGAGTTCAATGGGAGAGCTCACATTCTTTCTTGGACTACAAGTGAAGCAAAAGGAAGATGGACTTTTCATCTCTCAAGACAAGTATGTTGCTGAGATGCTGAAGAAGTTTGATCTTGCAAGTGTGAAGACAGCAGTCACACCAATGGAGAACAAGGTGCCATTAACAAAAGATGAAGATGCTGATGATGTGGATGTGTACCTATACAGATCCATGATAGGTTCCCTTATGTATCTAACTGCCTCTAGGCTTGAAATTATGTATGCAATTTGTGCTTGTTCTCGTTTTCAGGTTACTCCCAAGACTTCACATCTTCATGTTGTGAAGAGGATCTTTAGGTATCTAAAGGGCAAACCCAATTTGGGCCTTTGGTATCCTAGAGAGTCATCATTTGACCTGGAAGCCTATTCAGATAGTGACTATGCTGGAGCAAGTCTTGACAGGAAATCCACAAATAGAGGTTTTCAATTTCTTGGTAGAAGATTGATTTCCTGGCAATGCAAGAAGCAGACCATTGTGGCTACATCAACAACTGAAGCTGAGTACGTAGCTCCTGCTAATTGCTATGGACAAGTCTTGTGGATTCAGAATCAGATGCTGGATTATGGTTTGAATTTCATGAATACTATAATTCGTATTTGTTTGGCATTTTTTTTTAAGTCTGGTGCATTTTTATTAAGTCTGGTTGACCCAAAGTTAATTCTGGCAGTGTTATTAAGTCTGGTAGTGTTATTAAGTCTGGTTGACCCAAAGTTAAGTCTGGTGAGTACGTAGCTGCTGCTAATTGCTGTGGACAAGTCTTGTAGATTCAGAATCAGATGCTGGATTATGGTTTGAATTTCATGAATACTATAATTCACATTGATAATGAAAGTACTATCTGTATAGTAAAGAACCCAGTGTATCACTCTAAAACTAAACACATAGAAATAAGGCATCACTTTATAAGGGATTGCTTTGAAAAGAAACTGATTAGGGTGGAAAAGATACACACAGACTTTAATGTAGCTGACTTATTGACCAAAGCTTTTGATAGACCTAGGTTCAATTTCTTAGTGGTTAATATTGGAATGGTAAACCCATAGCCACATTTAAGGGGAGGTTAAATGTATAGTTTGTAAAATAGTACAAGTATTAAGTAGATTTAATTCTGGTAGAAGTTAAATCTGGTAGCTTTAGAGTTAAATCTGGTAGTTAGTAAGTATTAGTTCTGCTTGCAATATGTATATTTTCTTTGTTTTAGACTAATTTTTCCAGGAAAAGCATGGATTGGTGGTGATTGAAAGCCTTGCTAGTGATTTTTATTCGTATTTTTCTGGTATTTTTTTTAAGTCTGGTGCGTTTTTATTAAGCCTGGTTGACCCAAAGTACTATCTGTATAGTAAAGAACCCAGTGTATCACTCTAAAACTAAACACATAGAAATAAGGCATCACTTTATAAGGGATTGCTTTGAAAAGAAACTGATTAGGGTGGAAAAGATACACACAGACTTTAATGTAGCTGACTTATTGACCAAAGCTTTTGATAGACCTAGGTTCAATTTCTTAGTGGTTAATATTGGAATGGTAAACCCATAGCCACATTTAAGGGGTGGTTACATTTAAGGGGAGGTTAAATGTATAGTTTGTAAAATAGTACAAGTATTAAGTAGATTTAATTCTGGTAGAAGTTAAATCTGGTAGCTTTAGAGTTAAATCTGGCAGTTAGTAAGTATTAGTTCTGCTTGCAATATGTATATTTTCTTGGTTTTAGACTAATTTTTCCAGGAAAAGCATGGTTTTGGTGGTGATTGAAAGCCTTGCTAGTGATTTTTATTCGTATTTGTCTGGTATTTTTTTTTAAGTCTGGTGCGTTTTTATTAAGTCTGGTTGACCCAAAGTACTATCTGTATAGTAAAGAACCCAGTGTATCACTCTAAAACTAAACACATAGAAATAAGGCATCACTTTATAAGGGATTGCTTTGAAAAGAAACTGATTAGGGTGGAAAAGATACACACAGACTTTAATGTAGCTGACTTATTGACCAAAGCTTTTGATAGACCTAGGTTCAATTTCTTAGTGGTTAATATTGGAATGGTAAACCCATAGCCACATTTAAGGGGAGGTTACATTTAAGGGGAGGTTAAATGTATAGTTTGTAAAATAGTACAAGTATTAAGTAGATTTAATTCTGGTAGAAGTTAAATCTGGTAGCTTTAGAGTTAAATCAGGTAGTTAGTAAGTATTAGTTCTGCTTGCAATATGTATATTTTCTTGGTTTTAGACTAATTTTTCCAGGAAAAGCATGGATTGGTGGTGATTGAAAGCCTTGCTAGTGATTTTTATTCGTATTTGTCTCGTATTTTTTTTAAGTCTGGTGCGTTTTTATTAAGTGTGGTTGACCCAAAATTGAATTTAGCCCTATTGTTATTTTTTTTAATGTGATTATTTTTTTTATAGTTTATTTAATGTATATAGGCGCGTAGACGTTAGTGTTTGTTTATATTTAGGGATACTTTTAGGTGTTGCAGATAAGACGTTAAACGTGTGAAAAAACAAACGCAACCTTACTTGTTTATAAATATAAAATAAAACACTTTCGTAAAAAAAAAGAAGAAGCTTATTTTAGCATAAAATAAGCTAATTTGAAACACCCTTTTATTGTAACGCAGTTATGTGTGGAAAACTAAAAGGGGGGGTTGAATAGTTTTACGTCTTTTTAATTTTAATATGAAACCTTTGGTTTATACTTTTAAAAACTTTAGATTCTAGTTTGTTAAGAAAAATAAAACATAAATCTTATTATTAGTTATATATGTATTCTTTTAAATTGATTGTAAAAGTTTTGGTTTATTGAATGGATTTTCAATTTGATCTTTATGTGAAGTTGACCTCTAATTAATACTAGCAATTATATAAGCCTATGTGTATGAAAGTAATGACGATGCAAGTAAAGAAATAAATAAGGTATGGAAAGATCTAACCGAGACACGAGAGATTTATAGTGGTTCGGCTACAAGGACACCTTCCTTGCCCTACTCCACTCCCCGAGCACACCTTGCTCGAGAGTTTTCTTTACAACTTCAATAAGCTCCCTTATGGTGGAGAAAACTGTACACAACTTTGGCTTAAACACGTTTAACGACACAAAGCTAACTGTCGAGTTCTAATCGTAACTAGAACCAATCTCACAACTTCACAACACAACTTCTACACGACTTAATCACGACTTCTTCACGACTTCTTCACAACGGCTTCACGACTTCTTCACGACTTCAACACGACCGCTACACAACCTCTATGATGCGGCTTCACGACTTCAACACTATGTCTTCATGACTTAAGACTTCACGACTTCAACATGACCGCTACACAACCTCTATGCTACGGCTTCACGACTTCAACACTAGGACTTCACCACTAGGACTTCACGGCTTCAACACGACCACTACACAACTTCTATGCTACGGCTTCACGACTTCAACACTAGGACTTCACGACTAGGACATCACAACTTTAACACGACCGCTTCACAGCTTCTATGCTACGGCTTCATGACTTCAACACAAGGACTTCATGTCTTCTAAGCTACGGCTTCACAACTTCTACACCACGGCTTCACAACTTCTACATTTTGACCTCACAACTTCTATACCACAACTACTTATACAACATCTTCACTACTTACACACAACACTAATCTACAACACACACCTTACATACAAATGAATGAATGATTTACAAACTTTGTTAAACACACAACTTAAGTAACAAAATGATACTAAGTTGTAATACTTCTAATCTTGATTGATAGAAGTATTCTTATTTTGCACTTGGATGGTGGAAGCTTGGATCACTTGGAAACCAATGCTTAAGATTACATGATCAAAGGTTTTTCTAAGATATGAAATGAGATCTACTACAGAAAGTTTTAGTGCAAAAGGGTTGAGAAAAAATCCAGGAGAAGGCTTGTATTTATAGGGAAAAATCTGGACAGCTGGAGCCTACTGGAGCGGGAGCGGTCCCCTTAATTATTAAGGTGGCCGCCTAGTAAAATTAAGGGGGCCGCCCCTACTGAACGTTGGCCAATTTTGTCCTTTTGTGGGGAAGGTTTTTCTGGAACCTTTTAACTGATTTTGGTTAAAAATTTGAATTCATATTTTTATAAAAGATTAAACATTTTTATTTAATACCAAAAATGTTTTTCAAAAATATATAAAATATTTTTGATGTTTTATAAAAAATCTAGTTATTAAGAAAATGTTCCTTTGATCATATAATGCATTAAGCACTTGTTTATTCATACCTTAAGTGATTAAGTTGTAGAAATGAATATTTACAACTAAATACTTGTTTATTTGATAAGTTTATGTTTTAATGAGTTTACATTTTGTGATCATCAAAACATAGAGATATGAATAAATATTGATAATGTTTTTAGACATTATTTATGTCAACAATCTCCCCCTTTTTGATGATTACAAAACCTAAACTCATTAAATCCAAAAAGTTATTTTTGGACAAGTATTTAGTGAGTTTATATTCACTTCTCCCCCTTTTTGTAGAATCAAAAAGGTTATGCCGACAAGTTTTTGAGACAAAATTTGTTGGGACGAGAACTCCCCCTTGATGTGTGCTCCCCCTCGTTTGAGGGCACCAAGGAATGGATATATGGAATACTTGCAAGAAAAATATTAGAAGCACAAGCATATATATAGCAAAAATAAGCATGCATATAAAGACATTCATTAAAAATGTTGTGTATAAATTCACAACCATCCAAAATTATATTCAATCCTACATTAGCTAGTAAGTAATGCAATCTACATAATCATTCTAGGAGTACATGATCTTCCATGGGGCTTGCACACAAAATGGTTTGAAAAATTATTTTTGATTAAGCATTGCATATGCTTAATTTGGTGAGAATGAAGATGGTGGTAGTGTAGTGGGTGAAAATGATGGAGGTTGTGGTGGAGGTTGGTTGTTAAGCATGTGTTCAAGGGATGAAAACATGTAGTGTATCTCATCTCTAAGACCAAAGATGATGGTTTGGTTGTGGATGTGGTGGTATTGGTGATGATGAGAAATGAGCATCAAGAAGTGTTAATGGTGATATGGAAATAACAAGTTGGGTGAATGGAGGTTCTTGAGAAGGAGGTGGAGTTGATGCTCTTGATGGTGGTGATGAAAGGTGTGAGTTGATGTAGTTATTGATGGATGAAAGGGTGTTTTTGATGGTGCATTTGGTGCACTTGGGGATTAACATTGAGGTGGTGGTGATAGAGTTTTGGTGTCTTAGAGATGATTTTGGTGATAGCATGGTGAATGAAAATGGGTGTTTGATGGAGGTGATGGTTGATTTAGGTAAGGTTTGGGCTAGATAAAAGGGGTCGCAAGATGCAAAAGAAAACAGTAAATTTTACTGCCCAGATGGCCGGTCCCCTTAATTGTAGGCCGGCCCCCTTAAAATTAAGGGGACCGCCTAGGGAATTAAGGGGGCCGCCCATCTGATGTTTTCCCAGGCGACCAAATTTGAAAAATTTCCAGAAAAGGGTCATTTTTAGGGTGTTTTTGCAGCAAGCTCCATTTGAATCATGTACATCAAGAATGATTAAATAGTGACATAAACATGTTAATTATGCATGCATACATTTAAAACATATTATGGAATAAGCATGTTATTAATCATCAAGCATGTATATATATCATGATATCAAGTATACAAGCAATAAGCATAACAATCATATATTAAAGACAAGAAATAAAGCATTCATTAGTTGAAAATAATTATGTTAAAAATATAATTATTGATACAACACATATTTTGCTTATAGCATGCAATAAGTAGAAAATTTTAAATTGCCTAAGAGATCCATTGGACTTGCTTGAGACATGAAAACTTGGATTATTTTGGATGGATGATGGTAAAGAGGGGGCAAAAAATGTTGGATTAATGGGGTTGTAAGTTTGGGTGTATGGATGTTGGAGAGAGTGTTGATAGAGGAATTGGAGGTGGAGAGCTTGGACTTGACCATGTTGAATAAGGGTTTTGATGTTGTTCAAGTGGTGGTGTTGGATTAGATCTAGTGAGAAGATACTCAATCCAAGTGAGACGCTCATTTAAGGTGATGGTTTGACTTTGGAGAAAGATGCAACAAGGACTATTGTTGACATGTTTCTCAATTTGACTCAAGTGATGTGGTGATGATGGTAATGATGGTGAGATAGATGGTGATGATGGTAATGATGGTTTGACTTTGGAGAAAGATGCAACAAGGACAATTGTTGACATGTTTCTCAATTTGACTCAAGTGATGTGGTGATGATGGTAATGATGGTGAGATGGATGGTGATGATGGTAATGATGGTTTGACTTTGGAGAAAGATGCAACAAGGACAATTGTTGACATGTTTCTCAATTTGACTCAAGTGATGTGGTGATGATGGTGATATGGATGGTGATGGGTTTAAGTTGCTTTGAGCAAGGTGCAAAGCAAGGAGAGCATTAAGCTCATGGGCTTCCTTGAGTTCTTCAATGAACTTCAAGTGTTGAGTGGAAGGTGATGATGATGGAGAGTGGTTGTTATTTGGTGGAAGTGGTGGTGACACTTTTGGTGGTGGAGACATTTGTGAACTTGGGTAATTATGAGTGAATGAAGGTGGACATATGGATGATTGGTTATGTGTGTGAAAGGGTTCATTAGGATGAGGTTTAGGTGTTGGTTGAGTTTGAACAACATCATTTGTTGGGTTATGGCAAATGTCAAGCTTCCTCCTCCAACAGAGTATTTATGGTGTAGTGATGATGTGATTGTGGAAGGTAAATTTTGGAGGGTGGTTTGTGACAAAATGTGTTTGTGAATTTTGGGAAGTATAGGATAAAATGGGCTTAAAAATAGAAAAAGGGAGCAGCACCTTCGACCATCAGATGGCCGGTCCCCTTAATTAAGGGGCCGGTCCCCTTAAAGATTAAGGGGGCCGCCCATCTGCTGATTTCCAGGTTACTGGAAATGGGTTTTTGGCAGAAAATTTTGAAAGGGTTGTGTTTTTGGGTTTAGTTTCAAGCAAGTCCAACTTCTTTTGAGGCAATTTAGGATTTAATAACTTATGTATGCTAAGCATATTCATTAGACATTATTATCTAGCATGCAAGCAACTCATTTAGCATGTAACATATATATGTTAGACAAGAAAACACTACATAGCACCAAGTAATTCATAGTATCATATTTAGGAAGATTAATAAGCTAGTTAATTAATCCTAATGATTATCTATGTACAAGGGAATGGGGAGTTGTGATAGCATGGACTTCTAGACTTGTACCAAGTGAGATCTTTAATAAGTAAACCATGATTTTTCATTTTTCATTTAGTTCACTTATAAGTGTCATATACACAAGTATATATGACATATATGAGATCACCAAGCATGATTTAAAGAAATGTTTTTGGCATTATTCAACAATGCTTGAAAGTAGGTTTTATGTGGATGTGAAAAATATATTACTGAAATAGTTTTGGCTTTATTTCAAAATGTTTTTATGAGGAAAGAAAACATATTTTTCCAATCTTTGGTTTTTGATAAACACGTAATTATAGACACAAGTTTGGAAGAAAGGTAGGATGGTGAAACATGTTTATTAGAAATGTGTCGTAATCTTTTGAAAAATCATTTTTCCAAAATGTGAAGTTTTTGCAAATTTAAAAACAAGTCCCATTAATTATATGTTTAAAAATAGTGGTTTATGAAAGATCTCATGCTCAAGGGCATTGGTTAAGTCTATTGTCACATGCTACCTCTTTCTACATATCCTATGGCATTTAAGCATGTATTATGACTAAATACAAAAATACATCATGTTAGAGAAAAACAAAAGCTATTATAATGACAATGCATTCAACAACTAAACAAATAATTACGAAGGCATGCAGTCAAATCACATAGGAGCAAGTAAACATCTAGAAATTTTATATACGCAAGATGACATAAATCTAGGAATGAAAAGCTCTAGTGAAAAGCAAAGTTCATAACAGTAAACTATCGTTAGGTATATTTAGGAAGAATAATGTATTCAAGTTGGAGAATGAGTATGAGACTATTACTAGTGGTGCTCAATTCAGGCTAAACACGACCGTTTTTACGGGTTACACATACCCAACTTCTCACATAGAAGCAATTCAACCGTTAGGTCAAATTGAGTTTCTAGTCAATAGATTCTCCAGTAGTCATTCTCTTTTTAGAAGAAATTAAGTTCCTAAATTTACTTATCGAAGAGTACCAAATATGAAGATTGCTTGGTTCACTAACACTTAGGGGGGCTAACTAAAGGGTTTCTAGTTTATTAAGCCACAGAACGAATATAACTAAAGTGTAAAGGCAAAGCAACCAATCAGACTAAGCATATCCTAAGGCATTAATAAGATTATATGCATGAAGTAATTACTTATGAAATTTTAAATAGAGAACTTACCTCACGTCCTAGCTTTTCTTCGTAATGTCTCAGATGATGATCTTATTTAAACCGAAGTGGCTTGACCCGAACATGTCTTGTACGGATCATGATCTTCTCCTTCGTCTGTGTCACTTCATGATTTTGGATTGAGTTCACTTTGGAGTTGATTCATGTAGTCTTCGTCGCTAACACCTACATTAACAACATTTGAACTAGTAGCACATGTATCTATTTTATCTAAAAGTTTATCTATTAAATTTATAAGATAACTAATTCATGTACAAGATTAAAATCCTCATCTTTGGCTTGACATTTTTCTTGATGAAAGTTTTAGAAAATTTTCCAAATATCATTTGCCGTTTTACAGAAGAATATTCTTTCATATTCAACTTTCGGCAATGTTTTTATAAATAATTATTTTAGCTTTATTATTTATTTCATTCTTTGTTTTCAAATAATCAATTTGACTTTCAAAATCCGTTTTTGTTTGATTTTCAAAATCACCAATCGAAATGACATGCCAAAGATCTAGATCAATTGATTTCACATAAGTTTCAAATTTATTTTTCCATTCAAGAAAAGTATAGTTTTCAAATAGTGGTGGTTTTAGCAAAGATTCCCCTTCTAGATATTTTTCGAATTCCATAGATCGATTCAAGTTTTAAAATACAGTATATTTTAAAGATCTTGATTGACGTGGCTCTTGATACCAATTGTGGAAAACTAAAAGGGGGGGTTGAATAGTTTTATGTCTTTTTAATTTTATTATGAAACCTTTGTTTTATACTTTTAAAAACTTTAGATTCTAGTTTGTTATGAAAAATAAAACATAAATCTTATTATTAGTTATATATGTATTCTTTTAAATTGATTGTAAAAGTTTTGGTTTATTGAATGGATTTTCAATTTGATCTTTATGTGAAGTTGACCTCTAATTAATACTAGCAATTATATAAGCCTATGTGTATGAAAGTAATGACGATGCAAGTAAAGAAATAAATAAGGTATGGAATGATCTAACCGAGACACGAGAGATTTATAGTGGTTCGGCTACAAGGACACCTTCCTTGCCCTACTCCACTCCCCAAGCACACCTTGCTCGAGAGTTTTCTTTACAACTTCAATAAGCTCCCTTATGGCGGAGAAAACCGTACACAACTTTGGCTTACACAGGTTTAACGACACAAAGCTAAATGTCGAGTTCTAATCGTAGCTAGAACCAATCTCACAACTTCACAACACAACTTCTACACGACTTAATCACGACTTCTTCACGACTTCTTCACAACGGCTTCACGACTTCTTCACGACTTCAACACGACCGCTACACAACCTCTATGATGCGGCTTCACGACTTCAACACTATGTCTTCATGACTTAAGACATCACGACTTCAACATGACCGGTACACAACCTCTATGCTACGGCTTCACGACTTCAACACTACGGCTTCACGACTTCAACACTAGGACTTCACCACTAGGACTTCACGGCTTCAACACGACCGCTACACAACTTCTATGCTACGGCTTCACGACTTCAACACTAGGACTTCACGACTAGGACATCACAACTTTAACACGACCGCTTCACAGCTTCTATGCTACGGCTTCATGACTTCAACACAAGGACTTCATGTCTTCTAAGCTACGGCTTCACAACTTCTACACCACGGCTTCACGACTTCTACATTTTGACCTCACAACTTCTATACCACAACTACTTATACAACATCTTCACTACTTACACACAACACTAATCTACAACACACACCTTACATACAAATGAATGAATGATTTACAAACTTTGTTAAACACACAACTTAAGTAACAAAATGATACTAAGTTGTAATACTTCTAATCTTGATTGATAGAAGTATTCTTCTTTTGCACTTGGATGGTGGAAGCTTGGATCACTTGGAAACCAATGCTTAAGATTACATGATCAAAGGTTTTTCTAAGATATGAAATGAGATTTACTACAGAAAGTTTTAGTGCAAAAGGGTTGAGAAAAAATCCAGGAGAAGGCTTGTATTTATAGGGAAAAATCTGGACAGCTGGAGCCTACTGGAGCGGGGGCGGTCCCCTTAAATAGGGGGCGGTCCCCTTAATTATTAAGGGGGCCGCCCCTACTGAACGTTGGCCAATTTTGTCCTTTTGTGGGGAAGGTTTTTCTGGAACCTTTTAACTGATTTTGGTTAAAAATTTGAATTCATATTTTTATAAAAGATTAAACATTTTTATTTAATACCAAAAATGTTTTTCAAAAATATATAAAATGTTTTTGATGTTTTATAAAAAATCTAGTTATTAAGAAAATGTTCCTTTGATCATATAATGCATTAAGCACTTGTTTATTCATACCTTAAGTGATTAAGTTGTAGAAATGAATATTTACAACTAAATACTTGTTTATTTGATAAGTTTATGTTTTAATGAGTTTACATTTTGTGATCATCAAAACATAGAGATATGAATAAATATTGATAATGTTTTTAGACATTATTTATGTCAACATTATGTACATTTGCGTGAAAATGTAAGTGTGTTAAGTAAAAGTGAAAAAGTACTTATTGCAGCACAAATAAGCAAACAGGCCTTAAATGTAGTGCAGTTACATATAGTTGCGCAAAAATCTAAGAATGTTACATGAAACGATAATATTGCGAGCGTGTGACATAGTAAAAAACATGTTATATGGACGAGTAACGTGTACTGTATGGTTGTTTGCAGTGAAACTAAATAAGAAGACAGTTGATAATGATTGAAATGAGTTGCTGATAATCTGATATGAGTAGACTATCGTTTAGACCGCGTCCCTTAGATATACACAAAAAGTTACCTTTTTTGAAATCTGTCAAAGATTTCAAAGATGACGATATTCCAAGTGCTACCCGGACACAGATGCTTCGCCTTGTTTCAGAAGCGGATAACGAGGCACAGGTTTAGCTTGTGTTTTTGGTATTTCGTTGACTGTTGATTTGTTCATTTTGGTTAATGTTTGTTATCTGATATTTAGGTACCGCAAGCTGCTAGTAAGAAAACGGCTTCTGAGATACCTACTCCTGAATAGACCTTAGCCGAGCAAAATATAGTCTTTGATTTCTTTGGTGAAGTTTAGCCTTTCATTTTCCCCATTTTACTCAAATCTACCAAATATTGAGTGTGCTGGTAGTATTGTAAACTTTAGAACTTAGCTTTTACATCATTTCGAGACCATAGACGAGTAGTGTGTCGAGTTAGCTTGATACATTTGAGAGGGATATTTTGAGAAGGCAATGTTTAGGATTTACACCAAATAGCCCATATGTGTTTAATTGTGTGCATTTATTGATTAGTCACCTCGACTTTTTGACCCCCGTGTTAAACCCTTTTGTTGCAATCACCTTTAGTGCAAGATACACCTAGATACAACCTTTCGAGCCATTATTTTCGTTTCTTTACCCATATAATGTATTGTTTCGTTACACCTATTCGCCTTAGCCTACTGTGTAGTCTTTGTTTATGATTGGGAAGGCGCCGTTTGCCTAAGTTTGAGGTTTGGGTAGAGAGATTCGGGAATCATGCCTACATTGAAGACATATTTTTGAAGATCATTGAATACCCCCCATATTCCTCATATATGATTCATCTCTAGTGGGGGGATGTCTATTTATTGTTTATAGTTATGAAAAAAAAATGAGAAAAAAGAAAAGAAAAGAAGTAGTTTATTTATTTGTTTATTGTTGTAAAAAGGATAGTGCAAGTATTATAAGCACTAATCCTTATTTATGGAGCTTATTGGACTAGAATCGATGATTCTACCTTGATCACATTCGATTGAAGATTTTTGAAGACCAAGATAGTGTGCACCTCGCTTTATGACATCTAATCATGGTACACTAACTTATTACATCATGACCCAGTTTTCGCGTCTTGAAGCTTGGACTTTGGATGGACAGTGACAACTTGGTTATAGGCTAAGACTATTTGCTTGTTTATTTTTACTTTTCACCATTTATGTGCATCCCATGTCTTATCCTACCCTTTAGTCATGAATCATGCTTAGGGGAGGGAGTGAGCAGTCATTGGTGACTTGGACATGGATTTGGTCATGTATCAATGGTCTTTGTCGCCTTCGCCGTATCATGTTAGTAATGACAATTCACCTTAGCCTTATACAATTATTCACCCAACGTTGCCTTAAAAGGTTGTTTTGACCTTAGCTCTAGTGGTGAGATTTGTGTAACTGCCAAGCCTATGATAGAATACATGCTACGACCGTGCAATGAGTGACCACCCCGAAATTGACACTTAGAATATAGAGAGTATGAGTGTTTTGTTCCCATTTCGTGAGGTGTTCGGCTTTGATAAATTATAGCATAGGAAGTTTTTAAACTCATATTTTCCAAACCTCTTGGGATATATCTTTTTAAGAATGATTCTAATAAGGTCTACTTGAGGGCAAGTAGAGTTCAAGTGGGGGGATATTTGATAACATCAAATAGTCCTCATATTTTATTGAAAATTTCCCCCTAATATACTCATCATTAATATCATTTTACTTGAATATATACTCTTATTCATTAATATTTCGTTTTCAGGTTACTAATGAGCATAGGAACAAAGAGACGCGGATTTGGAAGGATATTAAAGAGTATGCTGGCCAGACAAGAGTTACGGCGTATTTCCATACTCTACTTACGCCGTAACTAGGATTAACACAAGAAGACCAAAGTCAACGCAGTTCAAGTTTACGGCGTAACTCCAACATAAGTTACACCGTATATATTTCCAGACTTAGAAGAATTTCATGGTCCAGATACGTACGCCGTAACCATTTGCAAGGTTACGACGTAAAAGTGGTGAATTATTTAACGAGAGTTCTACGATCGTAACCTATCTTTAGGTTACGCCGTAAAGTTATTACTATGGATAAAATCGTTTGAGATACGAAGGTTATGGCGTAACTAACCCTATGAGTTACGCCGTAACTAAACGAGGCTATAAATACAAGCCCTAATTTTGACATATCTTTTCAACACACAAAAACCAGAGGACGTTTTAGGGCTTCAAGGAGGACGATATTCAGCAGCATAAAAGTCATTTCCAAGGGAGAATTCACACCATTCACTAAATAAGTTTTAGGATTTCATAGTACATTCTTGTATTTGATTCGATGTCTTTCAATATGATATTAAACATTGAATTTTATGCATTTAGTAATATAATTGGCTAAGCACCTTTGGTGTCAGCCTAGTTATGAAATTATTATTGCTATGAGTTAGTTTTCTCGTTTTCTTATCGCTTTATGTGTATGCTTTCTTTGCTTATTCGCGGACACCCTTGTTTTGGTAGTATGGATGTTTGGTAGTATCTAGGAAACTAGGAGAATTGACCATCGGACCCTAGTGAAATAGGTTGCAAATAGTGGTAAGAATTGACCATAGGACTACCACTATCTTGTGTGAGAATTGACCATAGGATCACCTACCAAACGGAAATGCTTAAGAAGTTAGGGGGAACCTAAGTTCCGAGAGGCCGGGTTTCATAGAATAAGTCTTAGATCGTAGCGATGCTTAATGACTCCTCCATAGGGTAAACCCACGAACTCTTGTAATCATTCGGTTATGGAATAGGACGCTATGGAAAATAAGCTAGACAAATTTACCCGAGGAGTCTAGTGACTTTAACCCCCATGTGGAGCGATAGAAAACATTAATTAGAAAACTTAATCATGGCATAAAAAGACTAGTAATTAGGCTAGCACATTTCTCCCTATTGATTATCTTTTCCACATTTATTTGCTTTTATTTTATTTTCATTTCTTTAGTTTATAATTAATCAATTCAAAACCCCCTTTAAAACCAATGACACTAGAAATTAAATTAGATCACACGCATAGCTCTTGGGACGATCTCGGCTTTACCGATTACTACACTACACACGACCGGGTACACTGCCCGTTAGTGCATTAGGTAGAACTTAGGTATACGAGACTTTATAAATACTAAAACCTGGTCAGAAATCCTGCATCAATTATGGTTTTGGGAGGGTGTCCTCTATCTTCTTTGCTATGTTTTCTTATGTGTGAGGATGAAACTACATATAGGTTGGTAGAATTTAGGACGATTAAAGGGAAATGTATTTGTAGGTTGTAAGTGTTCATGGGTTACTATTGACTGAAAATGATGCCACATTATTGTTCACTATGTGTATATGCTTATGAGGAATGCTACTCTATCTTCATAAACATTGATGACAATAGGATGGAAATGTTGCTGACTTTCTAACAGCCCCATGATTCTCTATGAGTATATCTAGTCTTGTTGAGCATTAGGTGAATGGTTAACAGTAGTATACAGTGCTCGTGTTATGTTTCATGTTTCATTCTGTATAAGTGATCACGTTTAGTAGTTCCTTCCAAATACTCTGTTCACTATCAAAAACAGTCTCTTATTTATCTCATTTTGGTTATCTTTATAGATGACAAGGAAAGGAAAAACTTAATGGGGGATATAAGAAAATGGCACATGAAAATATGAATGTGATTTGTGATGATCTAGATAATAGGATCAAAATTCTTGAAGATGTGTTTTACAAGGCAAAATTCTTGAAAAGTTAAATTATTCAAGCTCTTATGATGTAAATATTGTTTTTTGAAGTTTGTATTACAGTTTGGCTATCTTGAATAATCTTTGCAGATATCAAATCCAAAGAAAAGCAAAAAGTGATTGAAAGTTTGGATTATTCAAAAGTATGGGATAACATGAAGATGACTGATGAATTATTAGATGAGATGCAAGCAAAATATGGGTCATACAAGACTGTGGAAAACTAGAAGGGGGGTTGAATAGTTTTATCGGTTTTTCGTTAGTTATAAAAGTTTACTTGTGAAAAACTTTGATTCGATTCTTTTTATGAAATCAATCAACACCAATATGAACAATAAGCTATACTATCTAACATAAACTATAAGTATAAGGGAAGGAAATGGAAAGATCAAACCGAGACAACGAGATTTATAGTGGTTCGGTCACGAAGCTCTTCTTTGCCCTACTCCACTCCCCGAGTACCCAACTCGAGAGTTCTAAACACTATGTCAACAAAGCTTCCTTCAGGCGGAGAAAACCGTACAACGTCGCTTATCCTTATTTTTGACACTAAGCTAAATGTCGAGTACTAATCTTAGCTAGTACCAATCTACCACTATCCACATGATCCTTACTACATCACACAATCAACACACCTCATACGATCTACCCGATCTACCCTTGACCCACTTGATCAACACACAAGCAAACAAGCTACAAGAGATCTCCAAGATCTCAACAAGATCACAATGATCTACACTCACAAACTAGAAAAAGAAAAATCAACTTGGTGTATGCTAGGATGTAAAAAGTTTGTAACAAATGTTACAAGTGCACTACACTATGTCTACAACACCTTGTATCTTCTTGATACTTTGTGTTCTTCTCTTGCACTAGTAGATGAATGAAGGTGATCACTTGGTTGGATGATAGGATCACTCTTTAAACAAAAGAAAACTAACTAAATGATCAAAGGAGAGTAAATGTGATAAGAGTTTTAAACTCAGAAAGTTGTGTGTGAAAAAAGATACCCAAAACCTGTGAAGTGGGTTGGTATTTAAAGGCAGAAAAAAATTGCCCGTTATAATGGGATGGTACCACTAAATACCACACGGTACCACTAAATTTAGTGGTACCGTGGTACCGTGCCAGACATAGACGCTCCATTTTTTGTTTTTAGTGGTGAAAGTTTATTCGGGGATGCTTGGAGCTAATTTGGGGGGGGGGGGGGAATAGCTGTTATGATTTTTAAACTTATTTTTCCAATTAAAACATTTCTTTATAATTCAAAAATAATTTGTAAAATGTATTTTTGAAAAAATGTTTTGTCACATTAAAAATGTGAAGTTTAAAACACAAATTCACTTCTTTGATCATTTGTCAAGTTGTAAATTTGTTTGTTCATACCTAGAGTGATTTACGTAGAAACGGGATATTTCGACTAAAAACTTGTTTACGTTAATTTTGATGTAAAGTGTTTTCATATTTTGTTATCATTAAAACATGGAGTTATCGAAGGATATAAATAACGTTTTTAGGACATTATTTGCATCAACAATCTCCCCCTTTTTGATGATGACAAAACATAAACTCATTTTAAGTGAAAGATTAATTTCAACAAGTTTTTAGTATGAGTTTATATCCCATTTCTCCCCCTTTTAGTCGAACCAAAAAGATCGCAAAGGCTCCCCCATTGATGTATACTCCCCCTCGTTTGGAGGACACCAAGAAATCAAGCAATGGTACTTGCTACAAAACAAGGTTAGATGACACATATACAATATCTAATATGTAGCAACCAAGACAAATATCCAACCATAAACTAAGCAAAGGGCTAAGAAGCCAAAGACAATAAAAGATAAAACACCCATACAATAAGCGCCCATGCATTCATAATGAAAATGTCATACATAAAGTATGACTACATCACATATAAGAGAATTTAAACTACAAGAAGCACACATTAATCTTTAGTGACTTGAGAGGCCCTAAGATTTGCTTCTAGTCCAAAAGGTGTTGGGAATTATTGAAGAACAGACTTAAGTCTGCTGGTGACATGGTTAAGTCTGTTAGTGTTAGTTTAGACTGCCAGTACAAAGTTAAGTCTGGCAGACATAGTTACATAGTTAAGTGTGGTCATTAGTAATATTTAAGTCTGTTTATGTTATCAAAATAGTTTGTTAGCTATATATTAGGAAAGGATATAGTCGTATTAGATATCTCATTAGAAGATATGTTTATCCTTTCACACGTTTTGTAACATTAGGGTTTCCTTAGAGTATAAAAGGAACCCTACGACATTGTGAAGTTAGTAACAATTGTGATATTAGTGAAAGTTTAATAGAAAATACGAAGTTAGTTATTATTGTGTTCTTCATCCTCTTTGGTTGTTAAGATTCCGCATTAACAATCAATTCACTGTTAAGAGTTTCTCACATAGATTAATTTGGATTTATTCAAGTTATCTATTATCTTACAAAGGCTGCTTAGATCCATAAACCGTGGACCTACAAGTGGTATCAGAGCCTATAGAGGGACTCTGAGTAAGAAGAAACACAAACCACAAACACTCATTCACTCCCACAAACACTCATTCACTCCAAAATTCTGCACAATGTCTCAACAGGCCAATGATGAGTACTCTACTCATATTACTGATGATGAAGTTTCGAATCATGATGAAGATGCATCAGACACCAGTAGACCAAAACAACAACAACAAAACATTCCTACAACAACCACTATCTCAAACATCAAACTCCCAATTCTGAAGAAGGAAGAGTATGATATCTGGGCCATGGAGATGGAGCATTACCTTGAGTACATTGATAATGATGTATGGAAGGTAATTCAGAATGGAAACTCAAAGAAGAGGATCTCTGTTGGTAAGGATGGGGTTATTAGAGTGCTTCCACCAGTCTCTGATGCAGAGATTCATGTTGTGGAGAAGGAAAGGAAAGCAAGAAACATCTTACTGATGGCTCTTCACAAGGATCACTTTAGAAGATTTCATGGAATGGATGATGCTAAGGAGATTTGGGAAGCAATCAGAACAAGGTTTGGAGGGAATGCTAATTCGAAGAAGATGCAGAAAGCTATTCTCAAACAACAGTTTGAAACATTCACCGTAACCAGTTCTGAAGAATTGGAGAAAGGGTATGACAGATTCTAACATCTTCTCTCACAGTTGGAAGCTCATGGTGCTGCTGTATCTAATGAAGATGCAAATCATAAGTTTCTCAGATCTTTGCCAAAAGAATGGTCAAATGTGGCAATGAACATGAGAATGAAAGAAGATGTTGACACTTTGTCCATTGATGATTTGTACAACAATCTTAGGGTCTTTGAACATGACATCAAAGGTGCTTCAAAGGCATCTTCAAGTGCTACTAATGTTGCTTTTGTCTCCCAAAGCAAGAGCAGTACTAACAAGGTTAATTCTGGTGTCTATGAAACTTCTTCAAGCAATACGAGAGAAAGAGAAGTTCTTGTTGGTTTTGCTGATGAAGTCGTCTACTCACTCTTTGCTAAAAGGTCAAAAGAGAAGGACCTCATTAGTGAAGATCTTGAGCAGATAAATGATGTAGACATTGAAGAGATGGACATAAAGTGGCAGATAGCAATGATTGCTCTTAGAGTGAAGAAGTTCTACAAGCAAACTGGAAGAAATATCAGATTTGATGGGAAGACAGCAGTTGGTTTTAATAAGAAGAATGTTGAATGCTATAGGTGTCACAAAACTGGTCACTTTGCTAGGGAGTGCACAGCAAAGGTGACTACTGATGGGAAGAAGAAGAGAGATTCAGACTCTCAAGAAGCAGACAAGCTGGAGAAGAATCAAATGAGTATGCTGACTTTGGAAGTTGGTGCAGTTAACTGGGGAGAGCACACTGATGCGGAAACAGAACCAAATCATGCATTCATGGCTATTGGCTCTAGTACTGAGGTATCCTTGTGTTCCAAAACTTGCATAAAATCATATAATAGTCTTAAAACATTGTGTGATGAACAAATGCAACAGATAGGTGACCAGGAAGCTAAAATACTTGCTTATACTTATGTTGTTAAGACTTTAGAAGCTCAAATTGTCACTTATCAAAAACAGCAATCAGCCTTAAATGAAAAGCTTGCATTTCAAGCAAATGAAATCTATGAAAAAGATGAAAAGCTTAAAAGATATAGGAGAATTGGAATGAAAGTTGTAAAAGATAAGGAAGAATTGCAGAAAAGAATAGACGCATGGATTAAGTCTGCTAAAAATCTGGATAGATTAACAGATTCTGGTATGAGCTCAACTTGCAAAATTGGTCTAGGATATGAAATAAAATCAGATAGTGAGATTTTAAGTTATGAGGAAGAAATGGAAAGAACTGTGTTCATTAGTAGAGATGATGACTTTGTTGGTAAACCTGTATACAATAGATTCACAAAAACTGACAACTTCAAAGGAGTTCCACCTCCATTAAATGGAGATTACACTCCTAAACCAGCGAATGATCTTGATGATTCTTTGTTTGTTTATGGTAAGAATGGACCTCAAAATCCTGAAACAAGTAACTCATATGATAAATCAAGTGAGTATTCTACCTGTCAATCTAATGACAGTTGAGGATCCATTGGAAATATCTCTGAGCACTCTGAATCAGAACCAGAAAGTGAACCAAAAGAGGTGTCTAAGTCTAAACATGTTAAGAATAGTGAACCACTGATGTCTGCACCAAAACCTAAAGCAGTTGAACCTAGTTGTGTCTCACACATAAAAACTCCTAGGTAACCTGTTTAAAGGCAAGAGTAACCAAGTCTGATAGAATGAAAAGAGAGATAGGGAAAGGTTACTCTTTTGGCCCGAAAAGATGTTTTGTTTGTGGTAGTCTTAGTCATTTAATTAAAGATTGTGACTTTCATGAAAAGAGAATGGCTAGAGAGGCTGAGCTTAAGAAACAAAGAAGTGTTAATACTGGTAATGTGATGGCCAAACCAGTGTGGAATAATGTAAATAGAGTTAATCATGCAAATCAATTTGTTCCTAGACCAGTACAAGTTAATGCTGGTAGATCACATGTTATCTGTTAGGCCAAATGTTAATACTGGTAGACAAAATTTTAATTCTGGGCAAAAAGTTAATTCTGTTAAGCCTAAAGTTAATTCTGGGTATGTTGATACGTTTAGACCCAGACAACCAGTTGCACACAGACCACAGGTGAACAAAACTAATCAGAGAAATCATTTTGCTAAATCACACTCACCTGTGAGGAGACCCTTTGGTAAAAATACAGCAAAAATGTCAAATTCTAATGATGTAAAGGGAAATGGGGGGTCTGCTGTTAAGGCCTCAGCATGTTGGTCTTGGGATCCATTTTAGAATGAATTTACTTATAAATCCCAAAACAATAGTGGATCATGTTCATATAATACTTACAAATATGCTGATCCACAAGGCAGACCCAAGCCTGCTCAGGCCTGGGTCCTTAAGAGAAACTAATTTCTCTTCTTTATGTGTAGGATCATCCACTCAAGAACATGGGAGGTAGAGGCATTTTTAATAGTGGGTGCTCTGGGCACATGTATGGTAACAAGGATCACCTAAAGGATTTTGAAGAATTCAAAGGAGGTTCTGTTACTTTTGGAGGTTGCAAAGGCTACATTACTGGTAAAGGTAGAATAGTAGTTGGCAATTTAGAATTTGATAATGTGGCTTTTGTGAAAGAACTTGGGCAATTTAATCTTTTCTCAATATTACAAATTTATGATAAGCAGCATAAGGTGCTTTTTACTGAAACTGAATGTTTTGTGTTGACTTATGACTTTAAGATGCCTGACGAAAGTCAGATACTCCTAAGAGTCCCAAGACAACACAATATGTACAGCTTTGATATGAAAACACCTGATCCTGCAAAAGGTTTTGCATGTTTGCTTGCAAAAGCCACTATTGATGAATCTAAATTATGGCATAAGAGGCTTGGTCATATCAACTTTAAGAATCTAAACAAACTTGTGAAGAATAACCTAGTTAGAGGCTTACCTTCCAAGGTTTTTAAGAATGACCATACATGTGTTGCATGTCATAAGGGTAAACAACATAGGGCTTCATGTAAGGCTAAATTAGAAAGGACCATCACTAAGCCTTTACATACCTTGCATATGGATCTTTTTGGTCCTACTTCTGTGCAAAGTATAAATCATGCTAGTTATTGCCTTGTCATTACTGATGATTGCACCAGGTTTTGTTGGGTATTCTTTATGTCTAAAAAGGATGAAACCACTAGCTTACTTCAAACTTTCATTAGGCAGATAGAAAACCAGCTTAATCATAAGGTTAAGATTATTAGATCAGATAATGGCACAGAGTTTAAGAATAGAAGCATGCTTGAATTTTGTGGTAACAAGGGAATAAAACAAGAGTATAGTAGTGCTAGAACTCTACAACAAAATGGAGTTGCTGAAAGAATGAACAGGACCCTAATTGAGGCAGCTAGGACTATGCTAGCAGACTCACTTTTACCAACCACTTTTTGGGCTGAAGCAGTCAATACTGCTTGCTACATATTTAATAGGGTAAGAGTGACTAAACCTCAGAACAAAACTCCTTATGAGCTTTTATTTGGCCATAAACCAGTTATTAGCTACATAAGACCTTTTGGGTGCCATGTTACCATTCTAGATACTCTTAGTGTGCTTGGCAAGTTTGAAGGAAAATCTGATGAGGGGTTCTTAGTAGGATATTCACTAAGCAGTAAAGCCTTTAGGGTATAAAACTTAGTGACAAAAAGGGTAGAAGAGACTCTCCATGTTGACTTTCTTGAGGAGAAACCTAATGTGAAAGGAATAGGTTATAGATGGATGTTTGATATTGATTATCTGACTGAATCAATGAATTATATTCCTGTTTCTATTGAGAATCAAGCTAACCCTGATGCAAGTTCCCAAGAAGTAACTAACAATGCAGGTACTCAAGTTGCTTCTGATGCAAATTCTTCTGAGCAAGAAGAAGAGAATGAGGAACTCATTGTTGTTCCCACAACAATGGTCAAGTCTGATGCAACTTCTAGTGACACAAAGAAATCTTCTACAACTTCAAGGAAGAAGGAGACTGTTACCAAGCCTCAAGAACAAGTGAAAGAGGCTTCTCCTACAAATGTTTTAGAAGATGTTCTATCTTTCAGAGATGAATTGAATGCATTGGCTGGCAAGCATCTTGGAAAGAAGGCAACCAGTACTAACTCAGTTAATTCTGGTAGTGATTCTGTTAATTCTGCTGAGTCTGATCCTACTCAAGTTGATGTTTTTGATAATTCTGAGATGCCAGAGCTTGAAATCTTTGATAAGACAAGTGAAGGAATCTTTGATGAAGCTTCTTATGATGATGAAGGAGTGATTACTGATTTCAACAAGTTACCCACAGAAGTGGATGTAAGTCCAACTCCTACACTTAGGATTCACAACATTCATCCAAAGAGTCAAATACTTGGTGATCCTAAGTCAGCTGTTCAAACTAGAAGCAAAGTGCAGAAACAATCAGAAGCTCATGCACTTTTAAGTTTTGTCAAGAAGCAGCAAAGGAATAATCACAAAGATCAACAACATTGTCTGTTTGCATGTTTCCTTTCTCAAAAGGAACCTACCAAGGTTTATGAAGCTTTAGAAGATGAGATTTGGGTGGAAGCAATGCAAGAAGAGCTCTTGCAGTTTAAGTTGCAAAAGGTATGAGTTCTTGTAGATCTACCAAATGGGGCAAAAGTAATTGGCACAAAGTGGGTCTTCAGGAACAAGAAGGATGAAAGAGGAGTAGTGGTCAGAAATAAGGCAAGGTTGGTGGTCCAAGGATACAGACAAGAGGAAGGGATAGACTATGATGAGGTTTTTGCACCTGTGGCTAGAATTGAAGCAATCAGGTTATTTTTTGCCTTTGCATCCTACATGGGATTCATAGTTTATCAAATGGATGTCAAGAGTGCTTTTCTGTATGACACTATAGAAGAAGAAGTGTATGTTCATCAGCCTCCTGGTTTTGTTAATCCTGCTCATCCCAAGAAGGTTTACAAAGTCATCAAAGCTTTGTATGGTTTACATCAAGCTCCCAGAGCTTGGTATGCTACACTCTCCAAATTCCTTGAGGAGCATGGGTACAAGAGATGTGTGATAGACAAGACCTTGTTCATTAAAAGGAACAAGAAGGACATCATTCTAGTGCAAGTGTATGTAGATGATATCATTTTTGGTTCCACAAAAAGGCCTTGGTGTGAAGAATTTGAGGCATTGATGAAAGGCAGATTTCAGATGAGTTCAATGGGAGAGCTTACATTCTTTCTTGGACTACAAGTGAAGCAAAAGGAAGATGGACTTTTCATCTCTCAAGACAAGTATGTTGCTGAGATGCTGAAGAAGTTTGATCTTGCAAGTGTGAAGACAGCAGTCACACCAATGGAGAACAAGGTGCCAATAACAAAAGATGAAGATGCTGATGATGTGGATGTGCACCTATACAGATCCATGATAGGTTCCCTTATGTATCTAACTTCCTCTAGGCCTAAAATTATGTATGCAATTTGTGCTTGTTCTCGTTTTCAGGTTACTCCCAAGACTTCACATCTTCATGCTGTGAAGAGGATCTTTAGGTATCTAAAGGGCAAACCCAATTTGGGCCTTTGGTATATTAGAGAGTCATCATTTGACCTGGAAGCCTGTTCAGATAATGACTATGCTGGAGCAAGTCTTGACAGGAAATCCACAAATGGAGGTTTTCAATTTCTTGGTAGAAGATTGATTTCCTAGCAATGCAAGAAGCAGACCATTGTGGCTACATCAACAACTGAAGCTGAGTACGTAGCTGCTGCTAATTGCTGTGGACAAGTCTTGTGGATTCAGAATCATATGCTGGATTATGGTTTGGATTCAGAATCAGATGCTGGATTATGGCAGTGTTATTAAGTCTGGTAGTGTTATTAAGTCTGGTTGACCCAAAGTTAAGTCTGGTGAGTACGTAGCTGCTGCTAATTGCTGTGGACAAGTCTTGTGGATTCAGAATCAGATGCTGGATTATGGTTTGAATTTCATGAATACTATAATTCACATTGATAATGAAAGTACTATCTGTATAGTAAAGAACCCAGTGTATCACTCTAAAACTAAACACATAGAAATAAGGCATCACCTTATAAGGGATGGCTTTGAAAAGAAACTGATTAGGGTGGATAAGATACACACAGACTTTAATGTAGCTGACTTATTGACCAAAGCTTTTGATAGACCTAGGTTTAATTTCTTAGTGGTTAATATTGGAATGGTAAACCCATAGCCACATTTAAGGGGAGGTTACATTTAAGGGGAGGTTAAATGTATAGTTTGTAAAATAGTACAAGTATTAAGTAGATTTAATTCTGGTAGAAGTTAAATCTGGTAGCTTTACAGTTAAATCTGGTAGTTAGTAAGTATTAGTTCTGCTTGCAATATGTATATTTTCTTGGTTTTAGACTAATTTTTCCAGGAAAAGCATGGATTGGTGGTGATTGAAAGCCATGCTAGTGATTTTTATTCGTATTTTTCTGGTATTTTTTTTAAGTCTGGTGCGTTTTTATTAAGTCTGGTTGACCCAAAGTTAATTCTGGTAGTGTTAAAATGTAATTAATTTTTTACCATTAGGTCTGGTCATACACTTAATGATTTTCCTGTTTAAATAATACCGTTGCTATTTTTTGGGGAAAAGGAGGTATATATGGATAAAATTTAATTCATTTTTCATATTTATCCATTATTTACTTCTAATTTTAAAATCTTTATTATCAACCAAGATCACTCTGTTTTAACAACCAGTAAAAAACCCTAATTCGCCAGTCAACCAGCACTTACGAATTCTCTATGGCTCAACTCAAGTATTGTAACAAGCACAACCAAGTGGGTTTCTTGAAGAAACCAAACAAGAGTGAAGGTTTCAAAGAGATAGTTGATTTTTTGAAAGGCTCTCATCTCAGGTATGCCTTAACACATAATCCAACTATCTATGATTCCCTAGTCAAATAGTTTTGGGGGACTGCTACCTCTGAAACTCTTGCTGATGGGACTCTACATTTAAGGGCAACCATTGATAACCATGAATTTTCTATCTCTAAAGCATCCATTAGAAGTAGTCTTAAACTGGATGATGCTTCAGGGGAAACTATGTTATCAAATAATATGATTTTAGAGGGTATGGGTAACATTGGATACCTCACTGATGGTGGTTTCACCTTTTGGAAAAGTCATTTTTCACCACAGTGGAAGTTTTTTATCCATCATTTGCTACACTGCCTAACTCCCAAGAGTGGTGGATGGGATCAATTTGGAAGCAATGTTGCTTTTGCTTTGGTCTGTCTTTCACTTGGCAAGACTTTTAATTTTTCAAAACTAATCTTTGATGGCATGGTAGCAAATGTCAACAGTAAGCACAAGTTTTTAATGTACCCTCATTTTCTTCAAATGGTGTTGGAATTTGAAACTGAGAACAAACTGCAGACTTATTTTTGTGTAGCCTTTAAGGACAAAATTTTTAATAATATGAAAAGGGGTTTTCAAGGGACTCATATACCATTGTTGCCTGCTACTACTAACATTGCAGGTACATCATCAACTGGAAGAGTTGCCCACTCCCCATCACCCACAACTGAGGAGCAAACCTAAGATGTCCCTAGATCACCTACACCACCACCTAGATTACCTACACCACCACCCAGATCACCTACACCACAACCACCATCACCTACACCTCCACAAACCCAGGTTCCAAGTCCAACACATGAGGAGGAATCAGCTCCAATTTCTGTGGATGCTGTTATACAGTTGGTTCCTCAATTAGTTCAAAGGATATCTGTTTTGGAGAAGGCAAATACAGCCATGGGTACAGCCATTGTGACCTTGGTCAGAAAGGTCAAGAAGATGGAGAAGGTTATGAAGGACAAAGGGGTTACTTTCAATGATACAGAGGGTGTTGAAGAAGCAAATTCTTCCAAACAGGGGAGGAATTTTTATGAAGAAGAAATATTTCAGACTCCTGCACAAGCAAAATCAACAAGTGGTACTGAGATTAGTCCTAAAGGATTGGAGGCAGCAGAAACCTTAGCCAAGACTCTTAGTCAAATTCAAGAGAAGAAGAAGAGAAGGCTAAGAAGGAAGTTGGTGACAGAAGAGGTTAATTCTGATGAGGATACAGTTAAGTATGCTGAGAAAGAAAATGTTAATTTTGGTGGTGATAAGTCTGATAAAGTTAAGTCTGCTGAAGATAAGTCTGGTGATCAAGAGGATAAGTCTGCTGCAACTCAAAGGGAAGAAAAGCAAACACTTGAAGAAATTCCTCAGCCTAAGAAAACAAAAAGGCAACAAAGAGAGGAAGAAGCAAGTTTGGCTGATATTGCAAGGATTCAAGCTGAAGAAGCAGCTGAAAAGGACAGACTTGAAGTGATAAAGAAAAGGGATGAACTACTTGCAAAGAAGTTGCAAGAGGAATTTAATGATGATCCATACATGGCTCTGATTGAAGATGATGCTGAACTTAAATCAAAGCTGGAAGAGCTCAAAGCTGATGCAAGTCTGACAGTTGAACAAAGGGCAACAAAGCTTGCAGAATTCATGAATGCCAGAATGAAATCAGACACACTTGGAGATTTGATGGAAAAGATCAAAAAGACACAAAAGAGGAAAAGTACTACCAATACCACCAAGAAACTCACAAAGCAGCAAAAGATGTCTGATATGAAGATTTATTTGAAAAATATGATGCATTGTACTTTTGAAAAGATGAGAGGAATGTCATATGAAGAGGTTGAGAGTATGTATCTCAGAGCTTATGAAAGGGATCATAACTACAAGCCTATTGATTATGAGGATTCTATTAGAAGAAGTTTCAAAAGCCAAAAGGTATCTGAGGTGGAAAAAGTGTCTGAGGTAGAAAAAGTTTCTGAGGTAGAAAAAGTGGCTGAGGTTAAAAAGGTATCTGAGGTTGTAAAAGAAGAGGTTGAAGTTAAGAAGCCCATTATAAGGTGGACTAGAAGAAAGAGAGCAGCAAAGAAGGGCAAATCAGTTACTGAGAAGAATGTACAAGAGGAAGAAGAACCCTCTTCTGAGGAATTTACAATGGGGTCAATTCCTGAAAGCTCAGCTCAGCCTGCCAAGATTGTCAATTGGAAGATCATCAAAACTGGTAAGAAAGGAGCTTATAAAATAATCAGGGAAGATTATACAGAGGTTATTTATGTCAATTTTCCAGGGTTATTGAATGATTTGAGCAGAGATGATCTTAAAGAGCTGTACAAGTTGATGATGATTAAATATGGAGATGACAGACCAGAAGAAGAATTTGAAATAGTTCTTTGGGGAGATTTAAAAACCATGTTTGATCAACCATCAAGGACTGACAAGATTTGGAAGCTGCCCTATCAACAAGAAATTGTAAGATGGAGGTATTTTGATAGTTGTCAGGTTCATTGTTTGACTTTGCAGAGTGCTCACATATACATGCTGGCAGAGGTTAAATATCCTCTACATCCAAGGGTATGCAAGGAGATGCTAGAAAAGAAGGTTCTGGGTAATAAGGATGATGAGGTATGTAATCAGTTATTGGAATTAATTAAAATGCAATCCCAAAAGGAAGAAATTTTGGGTGTTTGAAAGAATTTTCCAAATTGATAAGTGAGATTAATGGAAGTTCTCACTTGGTGAAGGTGCTTTGCACTAACACAACAAATGGTTATCAGTCCACCATGTCTAATCCACATAAGGACTGGCTAATCCAAGAGCAAACGGCTCTGGTAAAGATACCTCAAATCCATTTATGGCTGACAATTTGCCAAAAATTGTATGGTAATCAACTCACCATATCTGTGATAGTGAAGACTTGGCTAGCCCACAAGAGTATGGCTTGTGGTAAAGGCTGTGGAAATCCATAACTGGTTATCAATTCACGAAGGTGAGGTCTGTATTCCACCAAAGAATTGGCTAGTCCAAAAGCAAACGGCTTTTGGTAAAGACAAACCAAATCCGTTGATAGTTGATGATTTTCTAAAAATCATATGGTATTTCAACTCACCATGTTTCAAGTACAAAGAGTTGAAATGGTTATCAATGTACCATGGTTTTACACCAAACATTGGCTACTCCAGAGTTAATGGCTAACTGGTAAAGTGACATCAAATCCATTAATTTTCAATGATTCACCTCTCACAGGAGTTCACACACCTGGAAGTGATGAGAATAGTATGAAACTTTATGAATTAATGTACAAATAGTCAATGTTGCTGCAAAGATCAGATGGTTTGAAGATTGATGATAAAAGATGCTGCACAAGTTCAGATATGTTGAATTGAAGAGTTAGAGTTCAAGATAATTCCAAAAGATTAGAGTTCAATCCTCAAGAAGCTTATCAATGAAGAAACTTGAAGTTCATGGAGCATGAAGATCAAGTTAGGGGAGGATTGTTGGGAATTATTGAAGAACAGACTTAAGTTTGCTGGTGACATTGTTAAGTCTGTTAGTGTTAGTTAAGACTGCCAGTACAAAGTTAAGTCTGGTAGACATAGTTACATAGTTAAGTCTGGTCATTAGTAATAGTTAAGTCTGTTTATGTTATCAGAATAGTTTGTTAGCTATATATTAGGAAAGCGTATTAGATATCTTATTAGAAGATATGTTTATCCTTTCACACGTTTTGTAACATTAGTGTTTCCTTAGAGTATAAAAGGAACCCTACGGCATTGTGAAGTTAGTAACAATTGTGATATTAGTGAAAGTTTAGTAGAAAGTACGAAGTTAGTTATTATTGTGTTCTTCATACTTGTTGGTTGTTAAGATTCCGCATTAACAATCAATTCACTGTTAAGAGTTTCTCACATAGATTAATTTGGATTTATTCAAGTTATCTATTGTCTTACAAAGGCTAGTTAGATCCATAAACCGTGGACCTACAAAAGGGATCCTAATGATTTATTTTTGAACACTAAACATCAATATGTTTAGTTGAATGGGCTATTGGGTGGTGGAGATGGTGACATGATTGGAGATTGTGGGGGTGTCAAGAGATGTTCAACATAGGAGAACATGAAGTGTAGTTCATCTCTCAAAGAGAAGATGAGGTTGCGGTTATGAAGACAACATAGACAATTTGCACTATGCATGTCAACCGGATGAAGTTGGATAGGTTGGCCTATGATTGAAGATGGAGGTGGTGGCGAGTATGGTGGTGATGGAGATGGCATAACATAATCCAACGGGGTAATGGGTGATAGAGTGAATGACACATCCACAGAGGATAGATGAGTACCAAAGGATGATGATGAGGATGAAGAAGTTCCATTGGAGGAAGTCTTTGATGGAGCATTTGGTGGTATGGGAGAGCAAGGAGTGCTTTGGGAAGGTGGTGTGGTGACTTCCTCATCACCATTGTCATTGGTTAAGTCAATGAAGATGGCGGCTTGTGGTTGTGGTGGTTTAAAGGTTATTTTGTTTGGTGGTCTAACGGTGATCCTAGGTTTCTTGGAGATGTGAGCTGGTGAAGCTTGAGTGGAAGACATGGTGAATGTGTAATGGAAGGTTGAAGATGAGATGCAAGAGATGCTTGCAATGGTGAGGCTTTAAATAGGCAAGAGTTGTGGGATTTAAATTATAGTTGGTGGAAGTGTCCTATGCTGTAGTGAGGGAATCTTAGGGTGCATAAGAGTTTGCAAAATATTGCAGATTTTAAGGTTAGAGATGCAGGGATCTAGAGGAAATAGTGAAAATTCGTCAAACAAGGGCACGGTACCACTAAATACCACACGGTACCGTTAAATTTAATGGTACCGTGGCCTATTTAACGGTACCGTGACCTGGGAGTCACGAATTTTCCTGTGCTACCTAGTTTTGGGCAACTAAAAGGAGTTTTATAGGGACTATTTGCAGGAAATGTTAGTGCCTCAAACCACTAAAGATTAATTTGCCAAATATATCTAATATTTAGCTACTCCTAGCAATTGAAGATTAACATGCAACTATCTAAAATAAGCTATAAGCATGCAATCAAAAAGGACAAAATAAGCTATCATCCAAGAATCACATAATTTAAAATTATGCAAGGTGATAGAACAAAAGTCAAGCATGCAAGATAGTTAGGAGTATTAAGCCCCAATATAAGTTACCATAGATAAATCTAACATAAGATAGAAGATCCTATTCTAAGAAGATGAGAATAGTTCTATTGACTTGAGTGCACCCGCGTTGTTTGGTACATGTTGATGATTCCTTATTCAACATCACTAGACGAGACATCATAGCAAGATACCGAACTATCATCATGGTTCCCTTGAGATGATGTACATTCCCAATAGAGAGAGGTGTAGGTGTTTTGAGTTAGAGGAGCCATGGCGGGATTGACAAGAAGGTATTGATTGTTTTGGAGGTGAGGAAAGGAGTGCATGACAAAACACTATAAACGAGTTAACAACATGCCATAGGGTATCGCCTTATTTAGTCGGCCCTTGACATTGACAATTCTTTTTGCCCCAAAGTAGGCAAGATTGTAAGGTTGTTCGGTGACAAGACAATACAACATATGAGCACAACATGTCGGGAGGTGCTCACGGTTGTGAGGAAGACAAAAGACTTTTTCATGAATGACTTCTACCTATCTATGTAGATTTGGATGAACTTCATCAACATAGATCTTTAGCGGATCTAAGTCATAGAAATGAGACTCACGGAACTCAACTAGATCATTTTCTTTAAGAAATCCATGAACTTTTTGAGGAAGACGAATGTGTTCATTAATCTCACTTGGAGTGGGTATGAGGGTATTGTATGGGCCATACTAATGTCAGTGACTAGTGAGGGTTTTGAGAGACCATCCTTCTGTGTAGGCACATTGTCCATGGTTCGGAAGTCCAAGAATATGAGCAAATTGGTCAAGGGTAAGAGAGATTTCTTGGTTTTGTATCAAGAATTGAAGAGACAAAGTTTGATCCTCGTTATGTACGAGCTTAACTTGTCTATAGAACTCAAGGACAAATCGAGGACAGATTAGGTCATCAATTCGAAACAAGCAATCAAATCCAATTTCTTGAAACATGGTTTTGATGTGATCATGGTTGAGAAAAGAGGACTCGACAATTCGTCCTTCATGAAAGAGACGAGACTCAAGATTACGAAAACTTTGTGTGTGACAAGATGGAGTGTTTGGTTCATGTGACGGTTTGGGAAAGTAATTGGCTGTCAATTCATGATCGTAATCAAACATGTGATACATCTTGTTACCTATGAAAAATTTATTAAGAATTAAAATTGAGAATAGTTATTTTGAAGATACGTGCCTAGTGTGTGCCTATATGCAAACCATTTAGAGGTGCGGTAATCTCGACTCTAAAACTAAAAATAATGAGATTACCCAAACGCTCCTAACTTCACTTTTGCTCAAACGAATATTTCTAAAAATACATATTAGTTATGTAATTTGATCAATATTCGTGAGATCATGTATGCATGAGAAAACATTTTTAGTTTGTATCAACAATGCACGAAAAATGTTTCATGATCCTAGTTTCATGAAAATTTTTGAAAGTAGTAGAATTGGGGTGTTTGGCGACTTCAATGTTTTGGCGCCAAGAGTTTTAAATTTGAAGAATTTGAGTGTTAATGACTCCTAATCCAATTTCAAGTATTCTAGACATGATTCCTCTTACTTAATCTAATTATAAAAACAAAGTTTGGACCAAAATATGTGATTTAAGTGGGTTTATGCAAATCCTATGTTTAGGAAATCATGATTGTTATACATTGTCTAATCCTAGTCCTAATTTCATAAAGACTTAATCAAAATTGAAAAGCCCCAATTCAATTTTTATGTATGAACAAACCCTAAACTCAATATTAAAGAAAATTAGAGTCAAATGACTTACAATTTATGTTGAAAAAGTAGTAGTAGTTGATAATCTTGAAAATTAATGCCTTGAATTTGATTTTGAAGGGGTGTAATTGAGTTTTGGGTTGTGAGGTTAGGTTTTGACAGCAATGGCAGAAATTGGGAAAGTTTAAAGGTGAATGGTGAGGGAAAAGAAGACTGAAATATGGACAGTATCAGATCCACGGTACCATTAAAATTAGTGGTGCCGTGCCACTTTAGTGGTGCTGTGATATGCTGGGACGAGTTTTTGTCCCATTTTGATTTTTGACGAATAAGTCTCGCTGACTTAGTGAGACTTTTTGACACGAGGAGAGAATTTATATCTAATAAATTCTTTTAACGAGAAGAACTAGACTAGAAGATAAGCGATGACTTTAATATTTCCGAGGAAATACGTATAAGTCATTGAAGAGATACGAGGGATGACTTTAATATTTCCAATGAATGAAATATTTAGATAGTCATAAGATAGGGTTTACGGGATATGTTCCATCATTCCTAGACCTAGCCATAGATAGTTGAAGGATTCTCGTTTGAGAGATTTGGTTAAGATGTCGATGATATTGTCTTGAGAGGGAACTTTCTCAATAGAAATGTTTTCTTTTTGGACGTTATCGCGAAGGAAGTGGTGACGAATTTTGATGTGTTTAGTACGAGAGTGTTGAACGGGGTTTTGCTCAAGTTAATAGCACCTTTGTTATCCCACATAATGGGGATGTCGTCGAGATGGATGTCGTAGTCAATTAGAGCTTGTTTCATCCATAGTGCTTGTTGACATGCCTTTCCGGCGCTTACGTATTCGGCTTCGGTCGTGGAGATAGCAAGAGCCGTTTGTTTCTTAGAGAACCAAGAAGTTAGACAACAACCCATGAAGGTATAAACGCCACTCGTACTTTTTCGATCTACATAATCTCCTGCATGATCAGAGTCGGCATAGAAAATAGTTTCTACACCGGTCCCCTTGGGATAGAACAATCCCAAGTGTATAGTGCCTTTAATGTATCGGAAGATACGCTTAACCGCTTCAAGGTGATAGGTTTTGGGATCCTCTTGGAAGCGAGCACAAAGGCAGACACTAAACATGATATCGGGCCTACTTGTCATTAGGTATAATAAACTACCTATCATGCCCCTATCACATAGTACTATCTGCGTACTCACCTTCATCGTCTCTTGTGAGTTTCGTCTCCGCGGACATGGGCGTTTTCATCGGTTAAGATTGTTCTATGTTAAATTTCTTATATATATTATATATAATTAGATTTAAGAAGATACTATCTTCAAATAGCATTATATGAGGACTAGGGAAGAAATTTAATTCGCTCATCATGCTCATCTCAAACTTGTCACGCATGATCTTTGAACGATCATCGCACATTTTTGGACAAGTTGAGCCTAATATAATGTCGTCGACATATATATGAACAATGATGAGATGTGAATTTTGTTTCTTCGTTAAAAGTGTATTACCAACCATTTACATGGTATATTCATGTTTACGCAAGAAAGCCTTTAATCTATCGTACCAAGCTTTAGGGGCTTGTTTAAGATCATAGAGTGCTTTCTTGAGTTTATAAACATGATATGGTTTTTATAAATCAACAAATCCCGGAAGTTGTACAACATATACCTACTTGTTGATAAAACCATTTAGGGATGCACTTTTCTCGTCCATTATGTTAGTGCTCACTAAGTTAGATTCTAAGAACTCTACATGCTCAATATATCTAATAGTACGGAAGTTTTGAGAAAGCGTACCTTAGCCTGAGATGTTGCCTTTAAACTAGTAAACGTGACTATACCATTGTTGTATGCTAAGTAAGATGAGACTAGACTTTGATTTTCCGTCATGAGATTAGTGCACTCACTAATCATAACCCATTCATCGGACTCCAAGTTGATTCTCAATCATATCTATCTAGCAAGACAGAAACTCAAACATTTGGTCCCCAATATCTCATGGGTCCAAAGTTGTTAGTGTTAAACATCCTATGCATTTCTTGCATTTGGTTTGGATGTTGGAATGGAGGACAAATTTCCCATGGTAAGTAACTTCGTTGTTGACGGTTATTCCAAGTTACGTGATAGTTACTTGGATAACTTTGTCTTCTAAAGTTACCTCTCGGTAGAGGAGTTCTTGATCGAGGTTTAGGAACATTTGTTTTTCTAGGTGGAGGAGTTTTTGACCTAGCAACGGGTTTTACAAATCCAAGCCCAGGGGTTGACAAAGGTTCATAAAGGCTTTTGACCTTCTTTTTATCAGTACTAGGTACTTCAACATTATTAACTACTATGTGACTCGGTTTAGGACTTAAGTTATTTTTTAAAATCGACCCAGTTTTGACTTTAGCAGCTGACGGTACCACGGTACCACTAAATTTAGTGGTGTCATTCCCATCATTAATGGTGCCGTCCTCTTCTATTTCAGATTCTTCAGATTTTACCAATTTTACTTGTTTAGTTTCACTTGTAGATGCTTTATTTGGGTCAAATCCTAAGCCCGCTCCGGCATGTTCACTATACCTAACGTTTTCAAGCATGTAATTAAGTGCCTTTGTTTCTTTTTCAAACTTACTGATTTTAACGGCATTTTCTTTGAGTTTTTCATTCTCTACTCGAAGACATATGCATGACCTACATCCAATATCTATTTCTTTATTTTTCTCAAGTCTTTTTACTTGGTCTTTTAGTTCTAAAATTTGCACTTCGAGTTCATGCAATGTTACTTTTAGTGTTTTGTTTCTAGCTATGATTTTAGAACTTACCTCACATAATTTATTATATTCATCATATAGTATATTATCATCTATTGACGAATTATTATCACTATAGTAAGAAGAGTCGGAATGTACTTCATTTGAAGCTTGAGCCATAAGACATGTTCCGTCGTTGGGCTTATTCTCTTCTTCTTCACCGCTATCACTCTAAGAGCCTCCTACAAAAGCTCTTTGGTTGTTGGTTCTCGGGGGTTTAGGACATTCTCCGATGATATGATTAGGATCTCCGCATCTAAAGCATTTCCTATCACTCTTTCCTTTCTTCCCATCTCGGTTCTTTTGGAACGACTTCTTTTCATCATGAGGTTGTCTAACAAATCTACATCTTCTTCTAAAGAACTTCTTAAAATCTCTAACCGCTAAAGCATACTCTTCGTCTTCACTATCAGAATTAGAACTTTCCTCATCACTAGACTCCTTTTTGGCTTACAATGCAAGAGTTCTAACTTTCTCACTTTTGCCTTTAACTATGTCGGAGTCTTTCTTGATTATCATTTCATGAATTTTTAAGCTTCCTATTAGTTCATCAAGTGATAATGTCGCCAAGTTCTTTGACTCTTCAATGGCGGTGACCTTTGCTCTCCATTTGGGATGTAGAGCCCTAAGAAACTTCCTAACATAGTTCTTGCTAGAATAACTTTCATCAAGAGCTTTAAGACTAGAAATAATAGTATAAAATCTAGCAAAGGCATTATCAATAGATTCATCTTCCGGAATGGAAAATTGTTCATATTGTTGCACAAGAAGATCTATCTTGTTCTCTTTGACTTGATTATTACCTTGATGAGTGACTAACAAAGTTTTCCAAATTTCTTTTGCCGTGTTACACATAAAAATTCTTCCAAATTCCTTTTTCAGCAAAGCATTGTAAATCATCATTTTAACCTCATCATTTTTTGGCTAGTTTTCTTTTAAGGTTATCACTTTGTTTATTATAAGGAACTATTTCATCCCTTTTTGTTTCCGAATTCTTTTCAATCGGTTGAAAGTCACCCTCAAAAATAACATGCCAAAGATCAATGTCTTTTGATTTCACATATGTTTCGAATCTTGTTTTCCAATATATAAAACAATCGGTTTCAAAAAGTGGTGGTCTTTGCATAGATTGCCCTTCTTGATATTTGTTGAAGTCCATTGATTGATTCAAGTTTTAAAATACAATTTATTTTAAAATCTTGCCTGACGTGGCTCTGATACCAATTGTGGAGAACTAGAAGTGGGGTTGAATAGTTTTAATGGTTTTTCGTTAGTTATAAAAGTTTACTTGTGAAAAACTTTGATTCGATTCTTTTTATGAAATCAATCAACACCAATATGAACACTAAGCTATACTATCTAACATAAACAATAAGTATAAAGGAATGAGATGGAAAGATCAAACCAAGACAACGAGATTTATAGTGGTTCGGTCACGAAGCTCTTCTTCGCCCTACTCCACTCCCCGAGTACCCAACTCGAGAGTTCTAAGCACTATGTCAACAAAGCTCCCTTCAGGCGGAGAAAACCGTACAACGTCGCTTATCCTTATTTTCGACACTAAGCTAAATGTCGAGTACTAATCTTAGCTAGTATCAATCTACCACGATCCACACGATCCTTACTAACTTACACAATCAACACATTTCACACGATCTACCTGATATACCCTTGATCCATTTGATCAACACACAAGCACACAAGCTACAAGAGATCTCCAAGATCTCAACAGGATCATAATGATCCACACTCACAAACTAGAAAAGAAAAATCAACTTGGTGTATGCTAGGATACAACAAGTATGTAAAAAATATTACAAGTGCACTACACTATGACTATAATACCTTGTATCTTCTTGATACTTTGTGTTTTTCTCTTGCACTAGTAGAGGAATGAAGGTGATCACTTGGTTGGATGATAGGATCACTCTTTAAACAACAGAAAACTAACTAAATGATCAAAGGAGAGTAAATGTGATAAGAGTTTTAAACTCAGAAAGTTGTGTGTGAAAAAGGATGCCCAAAAACTGTGAAGTGGGCTGGTATTTATAGGCAAAAAAAATTTGCCCGTTATAATGGGACGGTACCACTAAATACCACACGGTACCACTAAATTTAGTGGTACCGTGGTACCGTGCCAGACAAAGACGCTTCATTTTTTGTTTTTAGTGGTGAAAGTTTATTTGGGGAAGTTTGTAGCTGATTTGGGAGGAAAATAGCTATTATAATTTTTAAACTTATTTTTCCAATTAAAACATTTCTTTATAACTCAAAAATAATTTGTAAAAGGTATTTTTGAAAAAAGGTTTTGTCACATTAAAAATGTGAAGTTTAAAATACAAATTCACTTCTTTGATCATTTGTCAAGTTGTAAATTTGTTTGTTCATACCTAGACTGATTTAAGTAGAAACGAGATATTTCGACAAAAAACTTGATTACGTTAATTTTGACGTAAAGTGTTTTCATATTTTGTTATCATCAAAACGTGGAGTTATCGAAAGATATTAATAATATTTTTAGGACATTATTTGCATGAACAAAGACCATCACAGATGAAAATATAAATGAGTTTCTTGATGAGCTCTTTATGAGGACAAAGAAGGAAATGCTAGGGAATAAGGGTAAAAGTATTCAAGCTCTTAATGGGGTGTTTGGAATATCTTTCTCCCTTATAGATGCTTATGATGTAAATACTATTTTCAGAAGTGAATGTTACAGTTTTTATTACAGTTTGTCGATCTTGTATAATCTTTGCAGACATCAAATTCAAGGGAAAGTCAAGGCAGCCTGAAGGGATCATTCTATTTGATGATGACAGTCTATCTGATGTGTTATATGATGAGGATATTATTGCTTTTGGTAATTTTACCACATCCGATGATGACACTTTATTTGTGTCGTCAACTGGCAGTGAAGTTGATGAGGATGATTCCTTTAAAGGAAAAAGCATACAAATAGCAAGGTTGCGAGTACACGAAGATTAAAGTTGGAAGCTGAGGGTACCAGCAGTGGTTGCAGAGTTGAAGAGGAAGGGAAGGCCTCTCATTGTAAGTATAGGAATGGAAGGCCTCTAAGTGTAACAAGTTGCATTCTAGGCCTGAGAGAAAATTTGAAAGAAGAGGTTGCCAAAAGAGGTTCTAAGTGTTGTAAATTGCATTCAAAAAAGAGGTTCTAAATGCAGGATAATAGTCCATTTATATGTAATTGGATCTTTTAATACATCTTTAGATTAGTGTAGGACCGTAAATATGTATGATTTATGTGGTTCGGGAGGTCTAGGTTGATCAAAGTATATGAAATCCATGTTAGTTTCTAGAGAGAGAAAGAGTAGAGAGAGGGTGAAGAAAAGGGTTTTATTAATAAGAATGAAAGTTACACAATTTGTTGGGAATTATGATACGATTCAAGAGAAGACAACTTAGGTCTGGTAGTATATCAGAGTTAGGTCTGTCTTTGTAATTAGGTCTGGTAATGTAAAGTTAAGTCTGGTAGTATATTTAAGTCTGGTTGACTTATAATGTTAAGTCTGGTCGTGAAGTTAGGAAAGTCTGTTAGAGATAAGTTAGGAAAAGATACAAAACGTGTAAGTATCTTTATAGAAGATTTGTGAATATCTTCTTAGTCGGTTAGTATTAGGGTTTCCTTGTGTTATAAAAGGATCCCTAAAGATTGTTAGTTCTGTGTGTGAGTTGTACGAGTTCACTATTGTGATTAAAATCAATATACGAAGTTAATGATATCTCTGTGTGTGTTCTTCATTGTTCTTGTTAAGATTCCGCATTAACATCAACAATCGTCTAGGGTTTCTCACTTAGATTGGTTTGGATTTATCCCAACCATCTACTAGGTATTCAAGACTACTTAGAGATCCACATACAATTCGTGGACCAACAAGTGGTATCAGAGCAAGGCGAGAGACTCTGAATTCGAAGAACACTTAATCTCAAAAACCTTATTCTCACTCAAATCACCCTACACAATGTCTAAATTCGATAAGCCTGTTAACACTGAAACTTTTTCAATCCATAACAGTGAGGATGAGAAATCAAACCATGAAGATGAAGGAAAAACTGAAACCAGTAACTCCCAAACACAACAACAACCCATCCCTTCCACAACCACAATCTCAAACATAAAACTTCCATTACTGAAAAGAGAAGAATATGATATATGGGCCATGGAGATGGAACATTATCTGGAGTACATTGATAGTGATGTATGGAAGGTTATTCAAAAGGGAAATTCTAAGAAAAGAATTTCACAAGGGAATGATGGGCAGATAAGAATAATGCCACCAGTATCTGCTGAGGAGATTAGGGCTGTGGAAAAGGAAAAGAAGGCCAGAACCTTGCTTCTTATGGCTATTCCTAAGGAGCATCTACAAAGGTTTCATGGCATCCTTGATGCAAAGGAGATGTGGGAGGCTATCAAGAAACGATTTGGAGGCAATGCAAACTCCAAGAAGATGCAAAAGGCTGTTCTTAAACAGCAATTTGAGACATTCAGTGTTTCAAAGACTGAAGGTTTGGAGAAGGGCTATGACAGATTTCAACATCTGTTAACACAACTGGAAGTTCATGGTGCAGCAGTTTCAAATGAGGATGCAAACCACAAGTTCCTTAGATCTTTACCATCAGAATGGGGCAATGTATCTGTGGCGATGAGGATAAAGGAGGAAGTAGATTCAATGACACCTGATGACCTATATAATAATCTCAGGATGTTTCAAAGGGACATCAGTAACAACACTCAGGCTTCAACCAGTTCATCAAATGTTGCTTTTGTGTCACAAAACAAAAGCAGTACTTACAAGGTTAAACCTGGTAGTGTTAGGTCTAGTATCTATGAAACTCCTTCAAGTGAAAGGTCTGCTTCAAGTTTTACTGATGAGGTGATACATTCTTTCTTTGCCAACCAAACGAAAGATGAAAGCTTTATTAGTGAAGACTTAGAACAGATTAATGATGCTGAAGTTGAGGAGATGGACATAAAATGGCACATTGCCATGGTTGCATTAAGGGTCAAACGATTTCAGAAGCAATATGGGAGGACCATCAACTTCAACAACAAATCACCAGTGGGATACACAAAGAGGACAGTTGAATGCTACAACTGTCACAAGCATGGACATTTTTCAAGAGATTGTCCAGAGAAGAAGCCTGCTGATGGGAAAAGAGATGATGATGGGAAAATGGAAAAGAATCAGATGAGCCTGCTAACAATGGAAGCTGGAGGAGTCAACTGGGGTGAGCATCCAATAGTGAATGAGGAGTCTGATCATGCTCTCATGGCCATTGGTAATGAGGTATCATTATGCTCTAAATTATGCACTGACTCATATAATCATGTTAAGGCTTTGTGTGATGAGCAGTTAGAACAAATAGCTGACCTAGAAGTAAATCTGTTAGCACATAAAAATGCTGTAAAAACATTAGAGGCACAAAAGGTCACCCTTCAAAACCAACATGCTGCTTTAAATGAAAAACTATACTTTCAAGCTAATAAAATATATGAACAAGATGAAAAGCTTAAAAGGTATAGACAATTGGGGCTTAAAATTCAGAAGGAAAGGGATGAGTTGAGAAAAGGGTAGATCAGTGGAACAATTCAAATAATAACCTGTTTAAGTGTTGGGATTCTCAAATTAAGTCAAATAAAAAATGTGGCTTAGGATATGAGGAAGATGAGAATAAGGCTATATTTAAGAATAAAGAAGAGGACTATACTAATAAGCCTTTATATAATAGGTTTGTTAAGACTGGTGACTTTAAGGGAGTACCACCACCTTTGAGTGATGACTATACTCCTCTTGAAAAAGAAGAGTTGGATGATTCACTCTTTGTGTATGGTAAGAAAGGTCCTCAAACACCTGAGTCAAACACCTCAGAGGACAAATCCAGTAGGTATTCTTCTTGTCAATCCAATGACTCTGAAGGATCTATTGATGGTTCCTCTGATCACTCTAAGTCTGAGTCAAAAAGTGAGGTAAAAGAGAATCCTGAACCTAAGGTTGTTAAGAAGTGTGAACCTGTTGTTACTAAACCTGTAGTGACTGAACCAAAGCCTGAGATAGTCAAACCTAGTTGTGTCAATCACATAAAAACTCCTAGAGAATCTGTTAAAATGAGTGAGTCACCTAGAAGCAATAGTGTTCACAGAGAAAGTAGGAGTAGTTACACTTATGCTCCTAAAAGATGTTTTTTGTGTGGAAGTTTAAGTCATTTAATAAAAGATTGTGACTTCCATGAAAAGAGAATGAAGAGAGAGGCTGAGCAAAAGAGAATAAATGTTAATATGGGTCATGGTTCAAACAAACCAGTTTGGAATAATGCTAGTAGAATTAATCATGCCAACCAGTTTGTTCCCAGACCTGTCCAACTCAATAACTCTACCAGACCTAACTCTTATGTTAATTCTGGTAGACAAAATTTTAGGTCTGGCTACAGGAACTTTAATGTGAATGGGCAAAATGTTAATTTTATGAGGCCTAATGTGAATACTGGTTATGTTAATTCTGTGAGATCTAATGTGAACACTGGTTATGTGAGACCCAAACAACCATTTCAAAAGTCACAGGTGAATACAAATTTTCAAAGAAATAATTTTTATAAAACTCGTTCACCTGTGAGAAGACAAGTTGTAAAGCAAACAACAAAACCTTTAAAGGGGAATGGGGGGTCTGCTGTTAAGACCTCAGCATGTATGTCTTGGGATTCAAACAAAAATAAATCCATGTATAAATCCCAAAACAACAATGGATCAGGTTCAATTAAGAAATTTAAGTATGTTGATCCACAAGGCGGACCCAAGCCTATTCAGGCCTGGGTTCCTAAGAGAAACTAATTTCTCTTCTTTTTGTGCAGGATCATCCACTTTGCTATATGGAAGATAGAGGAATTCTTGACAGTGGATGCTCTGGGCACATGCCTGGTAACAAGAACTATCTAAATGATTTTCATGAACTCGAAGGAGGTTCTGTTACTTTTGGAGGAAGCAAGGGACAGATAACTGGTAAAGGAAGAATAATTGTGGGCAACATAGAATTTGACAATGTATCCTTTGTGAAAGAACTTGGGCAGTTCAACCTTTTCTCAATATCACAAATTTGTGATACTCAGCATAAGGTGCTTTTTACTGAAACTGATTGTCTTGTGTTGACTCCGGACTTTAAGATGCCTGAAGAACATCAGATTCTTCTTAAAGTTCCCAGACAACACAAAATGTAAATTTTTGATATGAAGGCATCTAATCCTGCAAAAGGTGCTACCTGTTTGATTGCAAAAGCTACTTTGGATGAATCTAAGTTGTGGCACAGAAGGTTAGGCCATGTGAATTTCAAAAACATGAATAAACTTGTGAAGAATAACCTTGTGAGAGGTTTGCCTTCAAAATTGTTTAAAAATGATCATACATGTGTGGCTTGTAACAAGGGAAAACAACATAGGGCATCCTGTAAGGTTAAATTAGAAAGATTAATCACTGAGCCTTTACATACCTTACATATGGATCTTTTTGGCCCTACATCTGTCCATAGTATAAATCATGCATGCTATTGCCTTGTCATTACAGATGATTGTACTAGATATTGTTGGGTGTTCTTTATGTCTAGGAAGGATGAAGCTACTCCTTTGATTCAAACTTTCATTAGGCAGATTGAAAACCTTTTTGATAAAAGAGTGAAAATCATTAGGAGTGATAATGGCACTGAGTTTAAAAACAAAAGCATGCTAGACTTCTGTGGTAATAAAGGAATTAAGCAACAGTTCAGTAATGCAAGAACTCCTCAGCAAAATGGGGTTGCTGAGAGAATGAACAGGACACTTATTGAGGCAGCTAGGACTATGCTAGCAGATTCACTTTTACCTACTACATTTTGGGCTGAAGCAGTCAGCAATGCCTGTTACATCTTTAATAGGGTTAGAGTGACCAAGCCTCAAAATAAAACCCCTTATGAGCTTATGTTTGGCCATAAACCAGTTGTTAGCCATATAAGACCTTTTGGGTGTCATGTTACCATTCTTGATACTTTAAGTGTTCTTGGAAAATTTGAAGGAAAGTCTGATGAAGGGTTTTTAGTTGGGTATGCATTAAACAGTAAAGCCTTTAGGGTTTACAATCTAGTATCCAAGAAAGTAGAAGAAAATCTGCATGTAAACTTTCTTGAAGAAAAACCCAATGTCAAGGGAATTGGTCATAGATGGATGTTTGATATTGATTATTTAACTGATTCTATGAATTATATTCCTGTCTCCAAGGAGAATCAAATTAACCCTATTGCAGGTACCAAAGAAGTTACTAACAATGCAGGTACCAAAGATCCTTCTAATTCAGGGAACACTGATGATGTGGCTGAGCTTGTTGTGATTCCATCTACAGAGAACAAGTCTGTTGCAGCTGAAGCAGAAATCAAGAATTCTTCCTCTCAAGAAAAGGATTCTGAATACAAATCTCAAGATTCTGGCAAAGTAGTATCCCCTAACATTACCAGTACTTCCTACTTTAAGTCTGGTAGTGGTGCTCAACCAGACCTTTCTTCAAGTGCTGCTTGTGCTGATTCTGAGATGCCAGAACTTGAAGTATTTCCAAATCCTAATGAAGGTATCTTTGAAGGGGCTTCCTATGATGAAGGAGGTATTATTACTGATTTTAGCAACTTACCCACTGAAGTGGAGGTAAGTCCAACTCCCACTCTCAGGATCCACACCATTCATCCCAAGAGTCAAATAATTAGTGATCCCAAATCTGCTGTTCAAACATGAAGTAGGGTGCAACATCAGTCTGATTCACTTGCACTCATTAGCCTGATTAAGCAACAACAAAGGGTCAATCATAAGGACCAGCAACATTGTTTATTTGCTTGCTTTCTTTCTCAAAGTGAACCCACTACAGTTTCTGAAGCTTTAGGGGAGGAAAGTTGGGTAGAAGCTATGCAAGAAGAGTTGTTGCAGTTCAAGCTACAGAAAGTATGGGTTCTTGTAGACCTACCTAATGGAGCTAAAGTTATTGGTACTAAGTGGGTCTTCAGGAATAAAAGGGATGAAAGAGGGGTAGTTGTAAGGAACAAAGCAAGGCTGGTAGCACAAGGATACAAACAGGAGGAGGGCATAGATTATGATGAGGTTTTTGCTCCTGTAGCAAGAATTGAGGCTATCAGGTTATTTTTGGCCTATGCATTATACATGGGATTCAAGGTGTATCAGATGGATGTCAAAAGTGCTTTTCTTTATGGCACTATTGAAAAAGATGTGTATGTACATCAACCTCCTGGTTTTGAGGATCCTGCTAACCCCAATCAAGTGTATAAGGTTATCAAAGCTCTATATGGTCTTCATCAAGCTCCTAGAGCTTGGTATGAAACTCTTTCACAGTTTCTTGAAGAACATGGGTACATCAGGGGTGTAATTGACAAGACTTTATTCATTAAGAGAGACCAGAAGGATATCATTCTTGTTCAAATTTATGTGGATGATATCATTTTTGGATCAACAAGAAAGTCTTGGTGTGATGAATTTGAAGGTTTAATGAAGAGCAGTTTTGAAATGAGCTCAATGGGAGAAACTACATTTTTCTTGGGACTGCAAGTAAAACAAAAGGATGATGGACTTTTTATTTCTCAAGACAAGTATGTTGCAGAAATTTTGAGAAAGTTTGAGTTCTCAAATGTGAAGACGGCAGTCACTCCCATAGAGAACAAGGTGCCTTTAACAAAGGATGAAGATGCTGCTGATGTGGATGTGCATCTTTACAGATCCATGATAGGTTCCCTCATGTATCTTACTGCTTCTAGACCTGACATTATGTATGCAGTTTGTGTTTGTTCACGTTTTCAGGTACAACCAAAGACTTCACATCTTCATGCTGTGAAGAGAATCTTTAGGTACTTAAAGGGCAAACCAAATTTGGGCCTTTGGTATCCTAAGGAGTCATCTTTTGACCTGACAGCTTATTCAGATAGTGACTATGCTGGTGCAAGCCTGGATAGGAAATCCACAACAGGAGGTTGTCAATTCCTTGGAAGGAGGTTGATATCTTGGCAATGCAAGAAGCAGACAATTGTGGCCAATTCAACTACTGAGGTTGAGTATGTAGCAGCTGCTCACTGCTGTGGACAAGTCTTGTGGATTCAAAATCAGATGCTGGACTATGGTTTAAATTTTATGAATACTGTTATCCACATAGATAATAAGAGTACTATCTGTATTGTTAAGAACCCAGTATATCACTCTAAAACTAAGCATATAGAAATCAGGCATCACTTTATTAGAGATTGCTTTGAAAAGAAGTTGATTAGAGTGGAGAAAATACATACAGAGTTTAATGTTGCTGACCTGTTAACTAAAGCATTTGATGGTCCTAGATTCAATTATCTGGTAGTTAACATTGGTATGATGAACCCCTAGTTTGAGTTAAGGGGAGGTTTGGCTTAAGGGGAGGTCAAACTGTAAAGTATGTTAAGTATGAGTACTTACCAGCATTTAGGTTATCTTTAAGTCTTGTAGTTTTGTTTTTAGTTCTGCTAGTGTTAAAAAAAAAAAAAAAAAAAAAAAAAAAAAAAAAATTATGTGTCTTCTATTTCTTTTATAGACAATGCTGGATTAAGTAAATTTTCACAAGTTGTTAAGTGAGACTATTGAAACTTCTCACTTGGTGGAGGTGCTTTGCACTAACACAACAAAAGGTTATCAGTCCACCTTGTCTCATCAACACAAGGACTGGCTAATCCTGAGCAAACGGCTAACAGGTAAAGATTGATCAAATCCGTTTATGGCTGACAATTTGCCAAAAATAGTATGGTATTCAACTCACCATATCTAAGATAAGTGAAGAGTTGGCTAGCCCACAAGGTTATGGCTTGTGGTAAAGGATGTGGAAAACCATAAATGGTAATCAATTCACCATGAAGAGGTGCTTTTCCATCAAAGAATTGGCTAGTCTAGAAGCAAACGGATTTTGGTAAAGACTTAACAAATCCGTTGATAAGCTGATGATTTGCTAAAAATCATATGGTTATTAATGTACCATGGTCTTACACACCAAAACATTGGCTACTCCAGTGGTAATGGCTATTGGTAAAGAGATTTCAAATCCATTACATTTTCAATGATTCACCTCTCACAGATGGTAACACATTTGGAAGTGATGAGAATAGTCTGGAACTTAAATGAATTTGATGTACATATAGTCAATGTTGCTGCAAAGACCATATCAGAAGAGCTTATCAAGATTCAAGCTGCTAGAAAGGATCAAGACCTAAATACAATTCAAAGTGTTCAAGATTCAATCCTCAGAAAGCTTAATCAGAAGAACTTGAAGTTCATGGAGCATGAAGATCAAGTTAGGGGAGGATTGTTGGGAATTATGATACGATTCAAGAGAAGACAACTTAGGTCTGGTAGTATATCAGAGTTAGGTCTGTCTTTGTAATTAGGTCTGGTAATGCAAAGTTAAGTCTGGTAGTATATTTAAGTCTGGTTGACTTATAATGTTAAGTCTGGTCGTGAAGTTAGGAAAGTCTGTTAGAGATAAGTTAGGAAAAGATACAAAACGTGTAAGTATCTTTATAGAAGATTTGTGAATATCTTCTTAGTCGGTTAGTATTAGGGTTTCCTTGTGTTATAAAAGGATCCTTAAAGATTGTTAGTTCTGTGTGTGAGTTGTACAAGTTCACTATTGTGATTAAAATCAATACGAAGTTAGTGATATCTCTGTGTGTGTTCTTCATTGTTCTTGTTAAGATTCCGCATTAACATCAACAATCGTCTAGGGTTTCTCACTTAGATTGGTTTGGATTTATCCCAACCATCTACTAGGTATTCAAGACTACTTAGAGATCTACATACAATTCGTGGACCAACACAATTTCCCACACCCCTCATGGAGAGTCATGAGGGGTATTTATAGGCTCAACACAACATATGTTTGCCTAACGTACAATAGTAGTCCCTGCGGGTACTACTTACTACGAATCTAGTCCAATTCACGTGTAAGACGTTATCTTTATAAAAAAGCGAGGCTATCAATCTCCCTCCAAGATATCGTCACACGTGAATGGTTACAATGAGACCTATAAACAAAGTAAATTACAATAATAATAAACTATTTTGACGTTGTTAAAGAGTAGAGTCTCGGTAGACTAGATACTGAAGCAAACTTGAAGTTCTCTCTTCTGACGATATCGGAATTTGATCTTTGTTGCTCTGAACTTCAACTGTAATGGTCTAGTTAGGTTATTACTCCCTCCTAACTAGTGAGCCTTTTTCTTTTATCTGCTCCCTCCTGAATCGACAACTCTCTTTCGTAAGATCTTTTTAGTCTTCAAACACGCAGCGAAGAAAGTAGACACTAAATTGTAGCACCATGGTTGTCGTTCGGGGAGCATCATAACAACATACCTCACAAAGTATTGCATCCAAGTTGGTAATAAGCCCCAATGTACACAAAATCCGGATCCAATCCAAAATGCTATAACCAAATGAATAGCCCAGTCCAATCCTTAACCGGTTAATGATATAACAACCCTAAATGTAACTGAGTTATAAAAACCCCTAATTAGTAGTACTTCTAACCCTAATGTCTTAAACCATTCACAGTCACACACATATCTACCAACCTTATCTTTCTCTCCCAAACAGATCTATAACAAAAATAACGCATCTTCATCAAAAACACATCTGCTTCATCATACGCATCAAATCGATCTCATCTCAAATCTCATTTTCATCACATCCCCATTAAATCACATGAACAAAAACACCTTTCTCTTCTTATATTAAGTACGGCTGAAGAACACAAGGTTTGCACTTCAAAGTCTTTAATGATCTCAGGTAGGTGGTGTTGTTGTGTCAATCGAACAAAAGATGGAGGGTAACAGATTTTTTATGCTTCCACTTTTAAAGTTTTGTATAAATGTAAAGAAGCTAAGCTTCTCATAGGATCTGTGATGATTAATTAGTTGCAACTAAAAAAATCTTTAAGAAGATTAGAGACAAAGTTGAAACTTTCTGAGATCCATCTATCTTTTGTATTTATTTTATTTTTGTCTGTTACGAGTCTTGGTGTAGATGTGGATGTGAGTTGGGGTAGGATAGTTTCTGATGTTGTTTGATATGTGTGAATGATGGGATTAGATTAGAATGAGTTGGTGTTGTTTGATTGTTGGGTTTCGTTTGCTACAACTTCTCGTATCATTCCTTTTTCTTTTCATATTATGATTTTGGACAAACGGCTATTGGACTGATGATGTTATTGTAACTGAAGTCAATAATGAGTTTTGGTATGTTTGGTTTGTGGTCAAAAGGTCTCTTCATCTTCATCTTTTTCTTCTTTTCTTTTTGCAACTTCGATAACTGGTTATCGAAACCAATTGCGATAACAGGTTATTGAAGTAATTGCGATAACTTTGACTTTTTAACCTGACCAATTGCGATAAGTCCAATTTCAATGAATCCAATTGCGATGGGTCTAATTGCGACGGGTTCAATTGCGACAATTGCAATTGCGATAAAACCCAATTGCGATGAAGTTGACTTGTCTAATTGCGATAAGGCCAACTCCAATTGCGATAATTCAAACTGCAATTGTGACAGGCCTTATCGAATTTCTTTACAAGAAATCGATAGCAATTGCGATGAGGTAGGGTCTATCAAAATTGTCTTTACAAGAAATTTCGATAAAAGAGGGTTTGGAGGTTAACTGCGATAAACCGTAGTGTAATTACGATAAGCCCTTATTTTTGTACTTTTCTGACCAGTTTCCGTTGACTTTTTCCGACCACTCTTCCGACCACGTTTCCGACCAGATTTTGACCACTTTTCACGGTTTGGTACAAAATAAGTCATAAAAATGATATAAACATAAAACACTTAACTTTGACTAAAAAGAAGCGCAAAAAAACTGTTTTAAGAAATCGTGTAAGACCACATGACTCTTTTTGACCATTTTTGATACAAGAAACCTTGTATAAACTGTTAAACTACCATATATGATAAAAGTGTTTGGTCAGGATACAAAAGTAGTAAAACAACTTCACAACAAGGTTCGAACACCACACAAATCACCAAAAATAACACCGTAGCTCTGATGCCAAATGAAGGACCGTAAATATGTATGATTTATGTGGTTCGGGAGGTCTAGGTTGATCAAAGTATATGAAATCCATGTTAGTTTCTAGAGAGAGAAAGAGTAGAGAGAGGGTGAAGAAAAGGGTTTTATTAATAAGAATGAAAGTTACACAATTTCCCACACCCCTCATGGAGAGTCATGAGAGGTATTTATAGGCTCAATACAACATATGTTTTCCTAACGTACAATAGTAGTCCCTGCGGGTACTAATTACTACGAATCTAGTCCAATTCACGTGTAAGACGTTATCTTTACAAAAAAGCGAGGCTAATAATTAGCATTTTAAGACATCTTTAAGTAATAAGATATGTAATCTTGAATGGCTTCCTTTGTCGTATATATTCTTAATTTAACTAAGCTATTTTAATTAGTAATTTGCAGTTTGTGGTATTTTAGGCTTTTGCATTTGCATTTGCAGTTTAGGGGTGTTTGGATTTACCCATTTTTTACTTTTAAAAGTCAACAAATACCAAAAAATTAGTAACCAAACTGTCTTTGGAACTTTTAAAACATCTTTTGTTTGCATTTGCAATTTGCAGTTTGCAGTTTGTGTTTGCATTTTCAGTTTAGGGGGTATTTGGATTTACCCATTTTGACTTTTAAAAGTCAACAGATACCAAAAAATGAGTAACCATACTGTATTTGGTACTTTTTAAAACATCTTTTGTTTGCATTTTCAGTTTACATATTGCAGTTTGTACTTGCTTTTCTGTTTAGGGAGGGTGTTTAGATTTACCCATTATGACTTTTAAAAGTCAACAGATACCATTACAGAATATCTACCCATTCATAGTGGATTGCATAATCGTCAAATGGCAGTCAAATCATTTCATAATGGACTGCAGATTATTAACTTCTCACACATACACACAAACCTACCCATTCATTAGTCAAGTCTCTTCCTTTTAATACGTTATATTCACCACACTAGACTTACATCCTTACCTCTCATCTCATAAACCTTATTCATCAAATTCAGTCATCATGGATGCACAATCCACAAACTCAAAAACACACCCTTATGGTATCAAAAAACCGTAGACGGCTCTTCTTTATGGCATTACACATTCACACCGGTCACCCTGAACCACCACTTCGACCAATGCCAGAACCACATTTCTTCCCAATATCAGTGTTTCCAAATACATTTCAGTTTCGTGAGGAAATACATGTGCTTAAGGAAGAGGTGTGCTTCATGTGGACAAGCATTCACAACTATCTCGTGGTGCTTATGAAGGAACGAGTCAAAAAACAATGAAACCTTTCCTCTTAACTTTTGCTATGTTTGTATTAGGTTGTTTTTAATTATGTAATTTGGATGGCTATTGTAGCTACCCGTAAAATTTCATAAGGCAAAAATGACTATTTTACCCTTTGACATTTCAAAGTTGACTTTGACTTTGACTTCTTGACTATTTGACTTTTACCGTAACGTAAAAGCAAATACTGTAACCAGTAATTTTCCAAGTTAAATAATTCACTCTTCTTTGAATTATTACTCTCTGAACGTTTTCGGTTACCTCTGTCTATTTAACGAGAAGATATCTCGCAAAACGTGAAAATCGCACACAACGCGTACCGGAACAACAATAAACTCAACAAGCAAATTGATTTGATTATTTTTTTTTATGTCATATAATATTACTTTTAATATTTAAATTGCTTTTATAAGTAATCACGAAAGTTTAATCGTGTAAACTTTTCCCGCGGCCAATACAGTACTAGGATGAGTCTATATGTTCAAAACACTCAAAAATTCATCAATAGTCATATTTCATATGAACTATTGCCACTTTATCATTTTTACGTAAACATTTTACTCTTTACGTAATTCGCGTACTCAAACCTATGTTATTATGTTTTAACAACATATTCGCACTCCGTTAGACTTATCACACTTTTAATATACTTAGTCGAGGTATATTGATAAGTTTAAACATTTTTGTAAATAGTACATTCTTATGTTACCCGATTTTAAGTTTTGAGGTTTAAAGGCTTAACATTATTAATTACCGGTATCAAACTATACACTTTAAAATTTATACTACTCAAATTTAACAAGAATCTTACATCACACGTATCATATTTTACAAAGTATATTATTTCCATGAGACGTGTCAACCATATTCCTTACCATGCAAATTCATAAATGTGACGTGTAGCATATGTAGGCCATTTCATTCTTACTCTTCCACGTGCCACACAATAACGACTCATGCATCATGACTAAAACATGAACTTCTCTATTTCAACTTGGAATATAATTTATTAAAAGACCACTTATGCAAGCAGTAGGAGACAAGCGCCATTTATGAAAGATCATTCACAATTTTTAACGTGTGAATATATATAGTTCCCATCATCTCAACATATATTACCATCATCATCATCATTGTAAATTCAAGACTTAAGTTACATAAGAAAGATGAAGGCCATGATCTGTTCTACCTAGTACAAGAGTTACTTTGGTGATTCCAAGCTCACAACAAGAGTTACATATGACCAAAGGCTGAAGTAGAAGTCCAAGCACAAGGTTTTCAATAGGCTACCACAAGTTGGGTAGAAGATTGAAAGGGTAGTTGGTGATTGAAAGACTTTGGGTAGTGTTCTTGGGTTTTTGGTGATTTCCATCCAAGAAGTTGTAAGACTATAATTAGTTTTCAAGTCTTTCAATTATTTTTGATGTAATTTATGCTCTATACAAGTTTCATATGTAATAGGATATGATATGATGTTGTACATAACTTAAAACATGAGTTAAAACTCATTAGAAAACTCTTTAAGACAACTAGTCTGTAACTAGTGATTTGTGATGAGTGTTGACACAAATTCATAAGCCATAGACTTAAATAACCTTAATAAGCTGCTAGAGGAGGTAAAAACTATAACTTGAGCTTTTGAATCACTTAAAAGGGGCTTGTAGTTAAAAAATTATGGCTAAATGAAGATTACTAGATGGAAATTAAGTGCTGGAACAAAAAGTCTTCTGATCTGATATTAAATCACAATTTAGACCCTTTTTTGGTCCGAATCATCAAAAGTGTCAAACACAAAAGTTGTTCACAAAGATGTTTTACATAAGACAAGGCGGGTATTTTAGCCTGAAAGTGAAAAACGAAGGCTGTAAACTACAAAAACCAACTAGACCTATTTAACACTGAAAAACAGCCATGACTTAAGAGTCTTTATGGCGTTTTGACCTCTTGAGGCCGAGACACAGCCAAGGCTGTTGTCTCAAGGCCTTCTAGCCAATACATAGCTATGGCTATGGCCTTGGTTGTTGTCTCAAGGTTTTGTGTCTAGCTGCATGGCTAGCTTGGGTTTGATGACCCGAAACTTATCATTGAGACTTGTTCAATTAATTGACTCATTTTCTTGACTTCGACAACTTATAAAAATCGAACCATATCACATATATCATTACCACAAAGTCGCAACTTCACTTGATCCGCAAAATTATAATAACTAGTATGATATCTAAATATCGTTTTGAACACTTTACACGACAAAGTTATGAAACACCGTTAGCGATTTCATCACAACACACTTGACCATTAAATTGGTAACATTTACACTTGACTAATGTTATACTAAACCTTTTCACGAATAATTATTACTAATATTCTTTGACGAAACACGACAAATATTTTATACAACATTTGTTTCGTCAAACACTTTTATTTATAATTGATAAGTACTACAATAGTAGGGAGTTTCATTATCATAAGAGACCTCGTCGGGGTGTCGTATCGACGAGTTGTAGATTTACGAATTAAAGTGTCCTGGCTCCTCATACGTTCACTACATGACCTCTAGATTTTGATAGCCCGAACGGTAGTACGAAGTTATTTATAAAAGGCTAATAGCCAAACAACATTTTAAGGATGCTTCACTCAATTTACACAGCATAAGATATATGTACAACATCTTAATCAAGTCAATGACTTTACATATACTTGTGCACTCATATTGTACATTATACTAAGACGCAATCACTATGCTCTCATAGGTTATTGTTAAAGATCGTGGTCATGCCATACATTATCTATTGTATTAAACTACTACTGATCACTACAATGAGTTCATAGCCCCAACTTTGTTTAACTGTTTTATAAACTCTTTGGGGGAGATACATGCTACTGTTTTTATTATGGACAATTACTTGTAAACTGAATGCTAGCCCTGAATGTATTATTGCATGCCTAAGTTGTTTATGCCAAAAGTCCCCAACATCATGGACCACTAATCACTTGCGAGTGAGCGCAAATATTGTGGATAGGCCTATCGGGATTGACGAATCCCGTCTGTGTTAATCATACAACGGATATCACAAACGCACTATATTTGAATTTCTAGGTATATGGCATAGTACCTACACGGGGCAAATTGTTTAATGTATATATCGTACGGTGATATATATATATATATATATATCTATATATATATATATATATATATATATATATATATATATATATACCGTCAGTCGTGCGTGCCATGAGCTTAGAGCAATAATAACTACCAGGATGATGATTGCGCACATTGCAATTATACTATGAACTTTATTGTCCACTACTATTTACAAACCTATGAATTCACTCAACCATTGTGTTGACTTTCTAGCATGTTTATCTTAGGTTCGAAAGGAATTAGCTGGCATGGGAAGGCGCACGGAAAAACATTTTGAAGACGATGCATATATTATCATTCGAAAAACTTTACAACTTTTATGTTGTACATTTTGTAAACTTGTGGGACCTCTTTGTAAACTCTGATATTTGTATCGAATGATAATTTATTTCAAAACGTCTCATTTAGAGTCGTTTTCTGTAACTTGTACTGTAACCCATGAAGTAATACCCCAGTGACACAATCTTCCGCTGCGATATTTTGGGGGTGTTACAGATTGGTATCAAAGCTACAGTTATAGAGAACCAGGTTGCATTTAAACCTAGGCTATAACTACTCTTTACATTAAGACCCGCTTTACTCATTGCTGTCTCTACATTCCGTGCGCCATGCTTACTTAACACAATACTGTATTATTTTTATACAGACTGTTTATATGAACGATTTACTAAATATGGTTGCGTATGCCTATTCCAAGGCATTACGGCACAACCAGATTTCCCCGATCATACATATTTTCTTATGATCTACGAAATTACTCGAGACATTTTAATTGATATAATTACCATTCTTATATCTCAGACATTGTGAGATACACAACTTGATTACTCATATATCCCAGACATTGTGAGATACACAACTTGATTACTCATATATCCCAGACATTGTGAGGTACACAATTTGCTTATTCATATATCTCAGACATCATGAGATGCACAACATGTTTATTTATATATCTCAGACATTGAGAGACACACAATAGTTTTATCTATTTCTAAGACATTGAGAGATACACGTTAGTCTTATTTATTTATTTTTCGACATTGTGAGTTGCACAATGGTCTCTCTAGTATTTCTCAAACATTGTGAGAAAACTATTTCATAACACTGAACTCACCAACTCTTTTGAACGCTATGTCGACTTTCTCTGATTATTTTACTTCTCATCTTCGATGATGAGAGTGAACATTCATTCCGTACTCTCGTAACACTTATGACGTCTCGTAACACACCGCCTTGTAACTCATCGGTTAAGTATGAGTGTTTTTTCGAGAATTCTTAAGTAGGATGATTTATAATATCCTTATTTAAATGGATTGAGACGCCTTTTTATTTAAATAAAGAAATTGTGAATCGCCGAACCATAAGTTTATATTTCTTTATTTACATTGTTTGGGACGCCTCTCTATGTAAATAGTGAATTATAAATAAGTGGGCTTATTTGTATCCGATATAACATGAGTATGAACTCGAACTTGAGAATCACCAGTATTCTACCACTCAACAAAATCTTAAGATCTCATTTGAACTACCTCAGTTCATTCTTAAGTTATCACTTTTGCCGTTACAAATTCTTACAATCATGAGCTATTTATTGAGTTAACAGACTTGTTACACTCTTGATTTGGTTCAATCTCGAACTAACAGACTGAGTACGTATTGTACCTGCTTACTTGGGTGTGTGAGATGCCTACTTTACTTAAGTGTGTGGACACCTACGTATAAGCTCTCCCACGAGCTCCTCTCACTTGTTGGCCCATGTTTTGGGAACAGTGCCTTTTAAAATATCCTCACATCCAAGGTAAGTTACCACTGGTTGAGCATTACCACCATTAACGGGATTCTTACCCTTACAATATTTGGTCATATGGCCTACCTTCTAGCAAATTCTGCACCTAACAGTGCAAGAACCAATATGATGCAACTTGCATCGATGACATAATGGTTTATTCTTGACATAACCTCTTCTTTCAGTTGAGGCAACGACATCGTAGGCTCTGGCATTCTCTTGCCTTCTGTTTTGCTATTGTTGGGTCCTTGTGCAGACCAAGCTCGCACAACTTGATCTACTAGATTACGAGACATCGAGATTGTTACATCCAGTGTGAGTGGATCAAACGAAGTTACAATCCCTTGAATATTGAGTGGAAGTTCTCAAATGAACATTTCCCATAATTTCTCATTAGTTGAGACCATCATTGGGCACACTACTGCCAACTCTTGAAAGCGACGAATATAAGTTGTGATATCAACACCACTGACAGCAAGAAAACTTCACCCCCATTTCTTGCACCTCATTCCGAGGGCAGTACTTCTTGATTAATAACTTCTTCAACTTAGTCCAAGCAATCTTGTAAGTATTCTCAATACTAATAGATTGAGCAACAACATTCCACCATGACAAAACATTCTTCAGAAATGTGCTAGTGGCATATTCGACTTTGCAGTATTCAGCACAGTTGTTGATTAGCAATACAAACCCTGTCCTCTCAAACCAATAAGTCAAACTAATTGCTCCTTCGTGCTTTTGAAATTTCTGAGCTTGCCACTCATGAAATCTGAGAGGATTATAATACACTCTGTAGGATGTTAGTCCTTTATAACGTGTGTATATTCTACTTTGAGTGGATATGATTAAGTATACGGAATCTACATAACCACACTTAGAAGGATATTGGTTATGGAAATGGAACAGTAATGCTTTTGTGATGAACAACGACCCCTAAATTATGACTGCCTCAATGCTTGGGAGTGAAGGGGTATTTATAGCCCTTGAGGAGAGGGAACCTAGGGTTTGGAAGCTTCAGGATCAACCAATATCAGCCCTTGATCTCAGCTTGGCCTCCAATCCAACGTTTGCAGCCCTTGGATCATGGAATGAGGTGTATCCTCCAATCAGGTGTTGCCATTTGTCCATGTCCTCAATCCCTTGTGTCAGCATCTTCTAGAAATATTTAAGGTACGGGTAATTATTGGGTGAGAGCAGGGTAAAAGTGGAGAAGAAGGGTGAATAGTAAAAGGGGTTTTTTTGGGGGGTTGGGGAAGGGGAGTTATTTATTTTATTTTGACTTTTATTTAATGTTTGACCGGGTTAGAGGGTAGATCCGTGTATTTGAGTTGGGTTATGGGTTAAGTAAAAGGGATGGTGGGCTACTAGTGGGCTAGGGAGAATATTGGATTGGGTTTTATTTTTATGGGAATGGGTTGGGTTATTTTTGTTTTGAATCCGGTTTTGATATTTTAGATTAGGATTAATTTTGGAAATGGATTAAACATTAGGGACTATATCTGCCATAAAAGGAAAGTTACACCATGGACTGTTTTTGCAAATGTGGTAAGATCCAAGGGCTGTTTCTGAAATATTAAGCTCAAGACTTGATAATTGCTTCCTTTCTTGACTTTAAATTCTTCTTCCATTTCTCGTGCTCGGGTTTTCTTGATTTTTGTCCATTTTTCTAGATATCTGTACCTGCATATTCACAAACACAAAAACACAAATATCTTTGGCATTTTGGTTAGTTTTTGGTCTTTTTGGGTCTTATTTGGTCAAGAAAAGGTATGTGAATAAGTACATACCAAAATCCACCAGACTAAGGTATTGCCGTGTCCTCACGCAATGTCATAAAAACACGCTTTTGAAACCAAAAATTTCCAATCTCTTTTTACTAACTTTGAAAAGTAGCAAAATTTTCAAAAGAGATTAAGAAATCAAAAGTTTTAAAAACTCCCCGTTTTTCCATTTATTCACACTTATTCTATTTTTATATTTTTCTCATTTCCATGTGACGGTATGTTGACTTTCATTATTTTACAATAATTTTTAGGATCACGGAGTAGGAAACACAACTCATAAAGAAGTGACCATTCGGATAAAATTCATCGTCCCTGATTTTTCACGAGCCCCCAAGCTAAGCTTAAAAACGAAATCATTGTTATTTACATGTTAGATTGCTATCACTACCCATAAAAGCTAATTGTGTATTACTTCTTGTTTCCAAATTCCTATTTTTCCTCTATTTATTTTATTTTTGGTGAGAAATGAATTTCTTCAAATTCTCGTTTTGATAAATTTTAGTCCGATAAAGGCACCAAGTTTAGACGCTAAGTAGTTTCCAATCCTTTCCTCGAAAACCGTTGCATACAAAAATGAGGTTCACATCAAGGTCTCTGATTTAACACGATTTAGGAGATATCCCTTTTATATACGACCGAAACAACTCATCTACGAGTCCAGAGACAGAAGCTTTTATTAGGATATCCCAGGAGTCGAAATTTGGCATTTTTACATTATTAAGCACATATTATTAATCCTTGGCCTTTTAATTAACCTAGACAACGGGAGCGAACCATCAAGAATCGGGAGCCTTATTTTGACCTTGGATATTTTTCCTCTGCCTTTTTGAAGTCTGAGTCAACGGGAGCGAACCGTCAGGAAACAGAAAACTTTTATCGGCTTTGGATTATTATTATTATTAATTATATATTTGGTGCCAAACCCCGAGTCCTACGGCTTTTATAGCAATAGAAACAATAGCACGTACTATCAGGAATCAGTTGCCTATTACACCGTAACACTGACAGTACCTTGATGTGTACCCAGCTCTTATAAGCAAGGATTCTCTTAAGACGGATTAAAAACTAATTATCGCCAAAACCGTGCACCTTTAATTATTCCTAGATTACTATTATTGGGTGAAACAAGCTGATGGGAGCAAAAAGCCACAAGTAACTTCGATGAGCTCTAAAGAGATCCAACTACTCCATGCTTAGCAATCTAACTTATAAACAACTCTATCATTTCTCTTTCTTCGCAAATTTAAAATCTTAAATAATAAGATCCGCGAATGCTTAGCCAATAATCAAGCCATGCATATATAAAGTCAATTATGGGAACTTGCAAACTCTTAGAAAGAATTCGCGTTTTATAGCTCCTTGTATAAAAGACTAGCAAAAGCTTATATATTATGTAAGTTAAGGAGACAAGCTAGGGCTCAACACGCCCGGTCAAGTCAAAATTTTATTCCTACTCTCACAAGCGGAAAGTCAACAAAGTGTCAAAACTCTTATTATATTTTTGCAAAAATTTTTAAATTTTCTCATTTTTTTTCATTTTTTCACTTTTTGGAGGAAAAACAGGGTTGCGAGAGTAAACGGAAAAAAATGCATGGCAAAATCAAATTGAAATATGACCCCCCCAGACTAAAACGAGACATTGTCCCCAATGTCTTAAAGGTAAGGGTTCTCCTACATAAATCTAAGGCCGTTTATTAATTATGCCAAAAGATAAATGTTAGTCGATAAGATTAGGATATCGGATTTCCCATAAAGCAACGAATGATGAAACTCGAGTGGAGAAAAGACAAAACCACAAGCACGAGAGTCTTCATAATTCGGGCAAATCCTGGACACAGCACAAACAACCACGAAACACGACAAATGGAAGAGGAGAACCCCTTCACGTCACGTTTATTAGAAAATAGAAAGAAGATAGAAGGATAAGTAAGGGGTGCCTCCCACGAAGCGCTTGTTTTTTATCGAGTTGTATAGCTTGACTCGCCCCGAATTTAATTGTTCTTGGGGAAGCAAGTGGAAGAGAAAATCTCCACCGGACTTTCATTCAAGATGTTTGGAGAAACATTGAAGTGCTTGAAAGCTCCACTCCGATGAGATGCCCACGGCTTAAAAGAATGAGAGATGCCGGGGTCAAAGATGGTGTCTTCACTCACAAAGGAATGAAAGAAAGGAGAAGTCACCGGATAGGTGAAGAAAGGGAGAAAGATTTTTATCACAATGAGAATCCATTTTTCATCCTCAAAATTAGAATTACCATTTTCTTTATTTTGAATTTCATCATTAAAGCTCTTTGGTTTATTAACAAAAACCTCGGGAGGGAGGGTCGGGATGATGTCATCGATAAGCAAACTCTCACGATAGAGTACATCTCCCCCCGGGTCATGATCTTCCTTAAAATCAAAATAATCATACTCCGTTGGAGATATGATATAAGTGAGTTCACTGGAGAACTCCTCGATAAGATAATTACTCTTATGAAGTACGTCTTTGAGCTCGGGCTCTGGAAGGATATACGGAGGTGGGACATGTGTTGTACTTTGTGTGCTAGAAGTTTGCACCTCGTCCATTATTGTCTCCGTATCTGACTCATCACTTTCCTTGTTACGAATATCAAAAATTTGATTGTCTGAAATTAGAGTAAATTCATAATCAAAATCAAACAAAGGATTTGTGATAGTCATATCGAATGTTTGGGAAGTAGAATTAGGAAGATCGAAAGGTTTCTCGGATACCCTTGGGATTGGAACAGGGTCATCAATGTCCTTAAGAGGATTGACTTTGACTTCCTTGTCCCCCATTAAAAAGGTATATGAAGGGTCTTCAATAAGTGGATTGATCTCTGAGTTCTCTTCTTCCTCCTCATCACTCTCCTCTGAGTATAATAAGTCAATGGGAGGATCTTGTTTTCTAAGAATCAACTCCTTAAGACGGTTTATTTCAGTTTGAAAGTTTATGTTGAGTTGTTCTTGAGCAATAATCATTTTAGTAATCAATTCAGCTCTAGTTAACTCACTTTGAAGAAGGTGCTGAGGGGTTGTGTATTGTGAAGGTTGGACAAAACCAGATGAGTCATGATTGTCATAAGGAATATGCTCATAGTGCATGTTCTCGGTTTGACAATCAGAGCCATAATGGGGACCTCCACAATGCTCACAACAGTAATACTGTTGTGGTGAACTTGGTGTATAATATGAAGATGTGTCAAATCCGGATGATGTCTGATTGTTATAAGGGTTCTGCTCATAGACAAGCATGTCTCCCGTTCGACAATCAAATTCCGGATGAGGACATCCTCCACAAAATTCACACAAGTATGTCTCCATATGATGTTGTGGGGGTTGGTTGAAAAAGTCGGGTGTTTCATTGTAGAAATAGGGATTTTGGTCATAGACAAACCCGTTTTCTGAATTTACAATGCTACAACTGGGGCAATTTCCACCATTTGGAGGACCCCCAAAGTATTCACAACCATAATGGTAAGATGAAGACATAAAGAATAATTAAACGGATAGAGGGTAAGAGATAAAGAATTAAATGGATAGAGGGATAAGAAGAATATTTTTGGATTTTTAAAATGGAAAAACAAACTAAGATAGAAGAAAAACAAAATTTAAAAGAAAAACAAAATTTAAAAAGGAAAATATTTTTGGGTTTTTATAAAAATAATAAGAAAATATTTACAAGAGAAAACGATAACTTCACGAGGAAGGGTCTTCAAAACACGAATTGACGAAACGGGAATCAGAAATTCACTTCAACCTTCCCCAGCAGCGGCGCCAAAAATTGATATGTATAATTATAGTCCAAAGGAAACACAAAGGAAATATGTGTAACCCGGGTCGTTTTTCCCCGATGAAGGATTAATGGAATTTGTGATATCGGGTTCGTGAAACGTGTAGTGAAAGGTGGATAAAAGTGAGATTTGTGTTTTATAAACTAAATTAATGGAATATTAACTAAAACCAATTACTATGGCAAGGGAAATACTAATCTAAGGCACACGTAACTAGAAACGTAAAAGAAATCCTAGAAATGCGCACGGTCGGGCTAATCCCGAGCTTTTAAAGTGAAATCTAACAAATATTAACCCTAGGAATGAAATTCTATTTTTCCTAAGTCCTAATTAACAAAAGAAAATTTTAGAAAAAAGATTTATATTTTTTTCTTTTTTTTTTTATGAATTAAAAACTAAATTTAAGAAATTAAATGACTAAAAATATTAAACCTATTTAGAAAAATCTGAAACTTTTTCTAAAAATACTTAATACTATAGAGATTGTAAGGAAAATGAAAATATCCTAACTGCTTATTCAGATAAGCAGTAAATAAGATAACTAGTTTAATTAAGCTAAAAGGGGTAATATTGGTTAAATAAAAAACTAAGTGAAGTTCTATTGATAAAAGACCCTAGGGCAGATGGTTAAGGTGTGTTGTGTGAAGCTGTGTGACCAGGGTTCGAACCCTGGTTTTGCTTTTTGTAAATTTACTTTTTTTTTTTTTTTTAAAGAAAAAAACTGAATAAGCTAAAGATGAAAAGCACTTTTTATAACTAAACTTATTTTAGAAAACTTAGAATAAGCTCAGTATGAGCTGATGAAATGAAACAGTAGCTTAAAATGAACAAACCAAAAGTGTGATAAGCAAAAGGACTGATAAGCAGAATTTAAGCTAATTGGGACTTGGAATAAGCTAAACTAGACAAGATCTGATCTAAACTATCCAACAACTTCATAATAAGCTACAATCCATAAGCAGAAAAGCAATAAAAAACACAATAAGCAAAAGATCCTATTGTTTGTGCAGATAAAACTGAGGTGATTTGCAGCTTATAAAAAAGCTATCAATAAGCTAATCTAAAAATTCTAAAAAATGGGAACAAGTGTGCTAGCAACCCAAGATTATCAGTACCAAATTTCAGCTTAATCGGTCTTAAATTGAACTAATGAAAAATCAAAAATAAAAGCAGATTAGGGCCATTTGATGTGCAGACTTGTAGTAGCTAACTGAGCAGACTTGAACCAAAACAATGCAAAAGCTAATGAAACTTTACCAACTATTGAAGATCAACTTTATGCACTAAATAGGACCTAAAAATACCACAAAAAGAAGCTTAAAAGGATTGAGCTAATAATAAGCTTATCACCACAGTTCTTATTCTAGAATTTAACTATTTAACTAGAAACCTCAAAACTCTTCAAATCAGCTTAAAATCTCTTACAAATGACTTATTTCACTGACTTTAGACTAGATCAAAGTAACTAACATGACAAATGAACAGTAGCATAGAGATTTGATCCAGAATAAGCTAATACCAAACACCCCTAATTGTGACTGATTTTGAGATTTCAACTAACAAATGCTAAATTAAGCTATGAACCTGAGTAACTACTGATTTACTAAGTTGTTTTAATCCTAATGAACAACTTTTGAGATTTAAATAAGCACTAATAAGCTATAACCTACTTGGACTGTTTTTGCCTTTTTTTTATAGTTTTTAAATACAAATCTAATTTAACTGATTCTAACTACCAAATTAATATCAAAGTGACATAACTAAAACAAATAAGCACAAATAAAGCAGAATCAGCAATGAATAAGCATAGAGATAAGCAATAAGCAGTTTGACTAGAATGGAAATTCAATGAGATCTTACATGAACCTTTGCTGAAAACAGGACTGAACCATTAATCACACAAACCAGGCTTGTTAACACAAGCTAATAACCCCCAGACTTATCCAAACCAGCTTATTCTCCACAATGAGCTTATTATGACCCACAGTTGACTTTTGTTGACTTTTTGAGAAAATTTGAGATTAAAACAGTTTGAAAGATATAAAACAGAAATTGTGAAAGTGATTTATCAAAAAGCTTAAAAGAGCTTATAGAAAGCTTAAACAATAGAAATGAGAGATTATAATAATAATAATTTTCAATTGAAAGATTAAGAGTAAAGTGACAAAGTAACTAACATTAAATTCAAACTTATATTAATTCTGAGATGTGAGTACAAAACTAGAAATGAGAGATTATATTTAACTAACAAAAGCTTAATAAGACTACAAATCAAACTGACATTTTAACGTCCCCTAAATTATGACTGCCTCAATGCTTGGGAGTGAAGGGGTATTTATAGCCCTTTTAGAGAGGGAACCTAGTGTTTGGAGGCTTCAGGATCAACTAATATCAGCCCTTGATCTCAGCTTGGCCTCCAATCCAACGTTTGCAGCCCTTGGATAATGGAATGACGTGTATCCTCCAATCAGGTGCTGTCATTTGTCCATGTCATCAATCCCTTGTGTCAGCATCTTTTAGAAATATTTAAGGTATGGGTAATTATTGGGTGAGAGCAGGGTAAAAGTGGAGAAGAAGGGTGAATAGTAAAAGGGGTTTTTTTGGCGGGTTGGTGAAGGGGAGTTATTTATTTTATTTTGACTTTTATTTAATGTTTGACCGGGTTAGAGGGTAGATCCGGGTATTTGAGTTGGGTTATGGGTTAAGTAAAAGGGATGGTGGGCTACTAGTGGGCTAGGGAGAATATTGGATTGGGTTTTATTTTTATGGGAATGGGTTGGGTTATTTTTGTTTTGAATCCGGTTTTGATATTTTAGATTAGGATTAATTTTGGAAATGGATTAAACATTAGGGACTATATCTGCCATAAAAGGAAAGTTACACCATGGACTGTTTTTGCAAATGTGGTAAGATCCAAGGGCTGTTTCTGAGATATTAAGCTCAAGACTTGATAATTGCTTCCTTTCTTGACTTTAAATTCTTCTTCCATTTCTCATACTCAGGTTTTCCGGGTTTTCTTGATTTTTGTCCATTTTTCTAGATATTCGTACCTGCATATTCAAAAACACAAATATCTTTGGCATTTTGGTTAGTTTTTGGTCGTTTTGGGTCTTATTTGGTAAAGAAAAGGTATGTGAATAAGCACATACCAGTTGACTTAGTTATAAAATGACAAGTGTAAGTGTCAATTTATATACTTCCCGACGTGTGTTATTGCCCAAACTTAACGTGTAATTGGTTTGTCGTTAATTCACTTGAGTTTCATATTTTTAACTACACATGTGTGTGTATAAAATTTTATATTTCCTTTGTCGATTGTATGTTCTACCATTTATGAAATCGTGAAACAGTATATATATGGTGCATCATATAATCTAAATGGTTAAATTACGGTTGTCGAGTTTTTAAGTCACAGCTATACAAGTTTTTATATGTATATATGTTAGTTACTACAAAAGTGTTTTCGTGAACAGCTATATAAATTTTAAATTTGGCGACAATTATTCTCATAAATGTTAACTGAGTTTTTGTATACTTATCATTTGTTGGGCTGCGGCCCACTGGATTAGAGGAGGGGGAAAATGTGTCGCTAATGGGTTGGGCTTATCACGAATAGTCACAATGGTCTGGTGGGCCGAAACTATTTGTCCACAGAACCATCTCATGGGCTGGAACAAAAGATTTTGTTGGGCTTGAGTTTATACCTAAAGTGGGCTCTAATTGTTGGGTTCGGCCTGGTACCAGGTAACACAGAACATACACAAGTCTAAAAGACTTTGTGTTATACTTCCTGGGATTCCTCTTGACCGAAGTTGATTTCCAAAGAGGGACTAGAATTTCTTTTCTCGACTAAGCTTTTGGGTTGAGTACTACTCAACTTTGAAGCTTTGGAGACTCGGTTTTAACAAAGGTTTTTTATTTTGGCACATCCTATGTTTCAAAAAGGAGTAGGAATCATCTTTGAGTGGAACTTAATTTCTATGACCAAAAGTGTTACTATATTTCTAGTATTGAAGCCTAACATTTCCCATAAAAAGGGAGTACTCCAGCCGAGTACTAACAACCCTTGGTGGGTTTGTTTTGGGGGCGAAATGATGCTACCCTATTGGGGTTTGGTTCTTAGGTTCAAGTGAGCACATCCAGGGCTGGAACCGAGGGTACAACCCTCAAGGTTTTGGGTTAATCTTGACACGAATTTGCTTGACCAGAACCTCCCCTACGCGAGGTGATTTTTCCAGTCAACAGTTACCACCAAAACACCTTGTTTTAGGTGGTTATTGTTCGGCTAGAGATAGCCATGGTGGGTCGTTATCACTAACCTAGCAAGAAATCATCATCCTAAATGGTTTCTCTACTCTAAGCCTATTGTCTACTATCACAAATTCCCATATTCAATACTTGAATCCATGGTTCCTGAGGGTCATTCGAATCACCACATAACATAAACGACTAACAATTATCAACCTATTAATCGAATGCTAGTCTTCCTAATTCCTACGCCACACAAGAATAACAACAACACATAACAAGATTTTCTTTAATGACAATCCTCACTTCTGGGAATTTCATCAACCGAAACTAAATATAAACATCACCTAATTTCACCTTCATTCGGCCTAAGAAAATCTAACATAAATGGATTTAAAAGAAAAAGAAAAATGAATCCGAATATAATCTAATCCTTACAATGATTTTTGAGAGTCTATGAACTCGAATGAATCTTCAATCCGAAAAACCCAAATACTCCAAACCGAACCACAATCACCACCACCCTTGTTTCTCTCTCGAGTGATTCTCAGAAAGTTATAGGTATTTCTTGAGATGTAGCTCGATCTTCCCTAGAGTGTTGGATTAAATGGACGATTTTGGAGAGTAACTCCATAGTGGCTTTTGGATTTGGGAGGGATAAACCTTCCTTTCATGTGTTCCTTCTATTTCAATTGAGTTATCCTATGGTTTACTTGGGATGGTTTTCAAGACCCGTGAAGGTGATAAGTTTTCAAGGTCAAAGGAAAAGTGTTATCAGAGGTTGAAGATAGGGATGGGTCGAATGAGATTTAGGGATGAAGGTGGGCGGACAAAAGTGGGTGAATATCTAGGGTAGGAGAAGCAGATTTTGGAAATAGTGTGAGTGGGTGAAATGTTTTTATTTTAAGTATTAGAGATAGGTTTAATTAAAAGAGTGGTATATTATACCCGTGTCTCGTTAAACTGAGTCAAACTCGGGACCTTCCCGGAACCGTTTTAAATATGGATGATTGTATTTTTCAGAGTCATTTTCATAATACTTGAAAGTATTGTTGATTTTTTTTTTTTTTTTTTTTTGTATTTACTATAATTCCTGAGTTTCAAATTTATTTTTGTTTAGACTCCGGTATGCGTGTGGTATCAGTCTGAGTAAAACTGGGATAACCTCCTATTTTTACTACAATATAGTGAGTAAATTGTGAGATGTGATAATTTCACTATTCGTTGGTGAGATTTTCGGGTGACAAAGTGTGCAGGTCTGTTATCCGTGTTAAACATATAATGGTCTAGTCAGATGATTTGTTCACAAATAATGAACTGTCATGAATTAAATATTAGGGAAATTTACCATTTGTCACATCCTCCTGTCTTAGGAACGAAAACCGTCCTCGGTTTTCACTTAGGGTTACCCGTTGGGTTTGAAAAGAGATGTGGGTATCTCTGTTTGATCTCGTCCTCCCGCTCCCAAGTGTATTCGGGACCTCTTCGGGAGTTCCAACGGACTTTGATGATAGGAATACGACTTTGCTTCAGTCGTTTGATCTCTCGATTCATTATTTCAACGGTTTCCTCAACGAAATTTAACCTTTCGTCAACATGAATTTCTTCGAGGGGAACAGCTTGAGTGATGCGTGGTTTTGTAACCTTACAACAGGTTTTACCTCTCGAGGGATCTCAAGAGGCTTACAACCCCACCAAGCAGTGTACCTGACCGATGTAGTATAGTGTAGTGGTAAGTACGGGGGATTGATCGTTCTCCACAGGGAATAGTGTTCGTTAGGTATGAAAAATTACTCTAATAGGTCTAAGGGTGAGAGAAGATTCTTTTTATGTTTTTATATTTTTATGAAAGCAAGTAAAATCTCGGGTTTGAAAGAGTGGGCGGAATTAGTTGCTAGTCAACTAACCCAAATTACTACGAATGCAAATAAAATAAAATAACAAAAATGAAAATGTTGGTGAAAACTTATGTGGAGGGAAATGTGTTTACTTAGATTTCCTTACTCCCTAACTATCTTTTACCGGTTGATTAGTGTGTATTAGTTGCGTGGATGACGGGTGTATTCCTTAATACCATTCGTGGGGTGGCGTACGTACTTCCCCAACTCTACAAGCTCCTACTTCACTCCTATGTCGAGCCGGCTAGGAAGCTCCTAACATGGGATCACTAGAATTCGCTTGTTCATTAAATACAACCATAAAAACCTTTAGTACGCATTGGTTCATGTTTCTTAAGACGTTCAAGCAAGTTACCGAATAGGAAGTTAGCCAGTTTTCTTAAGCCTAACATAGATGAACAATCATCCAATACAACTAACAACACACTAATAACCAATAATCAATAGCTAGGTTTCATTAGATCTAAGCAAACACAAGATAAATCTAGCCTAACATGTTAAACAAAAGACAAGAATAAGATAGAATCAAACAACACATAGACATATTGAATGATTAATTGATAACTTATCTTCAATGTAACATGGAAGATCTCAAGGCAAAAAGCCTTGAAAGAGCTGCCAAATTCGTCCTAGGGTTTTCACACACAAAGTTCCCCAATAAGTTCCACACTAATGACAAAAAATTAGAAAACTATATATAGACTTTCATATCTGACGGCGTCACGTTATGGAGTGTGACGCCGTCACCTCGCCGCTTTTAGGGTTCTCGGATGACCTTCTTGACGCCGTCCCTCTTTAGCTCTCCAAAATCCGTTCTGGCTTATCAAGGCTTGACGCCCTCAGACTATGAACGTGACGCCGTCCCTCTTTAAATTATAACGTGACGACCTTGATCAAATTAAAGGGTGACGCCGTCAGAATTTCCATGCAATTTCTCTGGCTTATCATGAGTAAATTTCACATCCACCACTTTTGCCAAGCCATGACGCCGTCCAGGGTTAAATATGACGCCGTCAAAGGTAATTTTCAGCCGATTTTTGAGACTTTGCCGTTTTCTTCACTTTTATGCTCCAAAAACGTCCAAAATGCCTCCTTTTCCAGATTTCTCCTCAAAAGTACCTAAAATGACAAAAGGAACGATTTAGGGCGATATTTGATCAAATAAATACGATTTAGGGCTTAAATGACCCCTTAAAAGCGGTACACTTTTCGCTTCATCAAATACCCTTACACTTGAGATTTGCTTGTCCTCAAGCAAATGTGCTTTTATTCTAATCAAAATACAAGTTAGGGGTCATTTAATGCTAACATAAAAGTAATTACAACAAATATTCGTTCCACTTTAATCATAATAAGCACGGAGATTACATACTAGCACCTCACAAGTAGTGTTTAGATACTCACATTTCTCAAGTGTCATCAAAATAAATCTCATAAATGAAAACGGATAATATCTCTCACTACCTGTCATAGCAAATAGATTACCATAGGCTTGGGAAAGGATCAAAAACCTCCTCTACTAGGTGTAAGCACCTAAGATAAACTATCAAAGAGGGCTTTTACATGGGTTATAACGTTAGGTGTAGGGATATGATAAGCACGGATTTGTTGGATAAGGGATATTTTACTGGTGGCGAGTTAAAGATCTTGATTAATTACATGTACTATACAATGTTGCTAAGCCAAGACTCGACTCAATCTTAAGCTAAAAACAAAATAACAAAAACATAAAATAAACATAAAATGAAAAGGGATGGTAGTCCGTATGTTTTTTTTTTTTTTTTCTTTTTTTTTTTTTTTTTTTTCTCATTTTTTTTGTATTTTTCTTGATTTTTTCGATTTTTTTTTTTTGACATACACTTTTGCCCTACCATCCAAAATAATACATCATAGGGGCATTGCATTCCCCTTACACTTGAACTTTTACATAACTTTACAAATAACTATTCTAATGACTCGAATTAAGATAATTGAAAAACTTGGAGTACTTTTAAAACATTTAGCACATATGGGGGTAATAAATGATGTTCTTCCCCATTACTTCATTACACTAGTACTTTACCCATGAGTCCCAATCGTCCCAAAACAATATGTACAAGGATATGACTCGACTTAGCAACCATGTAATCAATTAGATAATTAACTTGGGTTTAAACAAATATTGTAACAATAATGCACTAAAAATGAGTGCATACAAGGTAGGCTAAGGCGATTTGGGTGTACATTTAAGTGGGGTGTAAACAAATTCTTCCTTTAAGTAAAATGCTTAAAGGTCGAAACGAAAAGATAGGCTCTGAGGGGTGTACTAGGGGTATCGTGTACTAAAAATGAGTACAACGCAAAGGGTGTGGGAGAATTACTTGACCAATGTAGCCAAAGTAATTATAACAAAAACACAGGTGTAAAATAATGGGTTAATCCTAATGCCTCTTATCATGTAGTAAATCTAACTACACGAATGTAGTCTCACTTGTGGCCTTGGAATGGTCCTAACGCAAGTTCTAGAATCTAAGTGCTACCGGTACACACATCATAGCAAAATGCTTTTCCTACCAATTCTAGGGGCGAACCTCACATATTTGGGGGTGGAAAAAAAATTTTAGTGGTACGGTTTTTGTGCTAGTCATATAACTCCTATCCGTGAGACGCTTATTAGAACTAAAGTTTCACTCCTAAATGTTGTAAAAAATTTTAAATTTGGCACTAAAATTGCCCTAACAGGTATTTCTCTCAGTTTTATTACACATCCACTATTAAACAAACAAAAATCAAGCGTAATAGCATTCTCTAATCGTACTTTTACCCCCCCCCCCTTACACTTAAGATGAACATTGTCCCCAATGTTCAAATAACAAGATGTAAAAGTATAAAGTAAAAGAATGAAATCAAATACTCCCCTGATTCGTTCGGTGGATAATGACGTAACACGGTTAGATCTTCTTCCAAGGTAATGTTGAAGCTCCATGACTAATGCATCGCCAAAAGCTTGATTCCACATACATTTCCTTGTCCAAAATAACCTGTTAAACCTGAGAAAACAAACACGAAAACCTGCATAACATCGGCGGGATAAAACTCTATATATAAGGATATAATGCTTGTGGAATGATAATTTTGCAGATTCCTGGAGATTATAAGTTATAGATTTAAAAAAACTTTTTATGAAAACAACACCTTCAAAAATTTTCAGAAAATTAAACCTGACGCCGTCAGGTTGTAGATCCTGACGCCGTCAGAAATAATCTGACAGAATTCTCATGTTACGTTTCCGGAAAAATTTTGGAAAAACCTATACCTTACTTCCTGGAAATCCTGCAAAACATCATTATGACTCGATACAAGCATTTGACTCAAACAAACACTAATATGTATGTTCATTTATTACTATTACGATTCATGTTCATTTGTGTTCTAATAAACCGATTTAGATTTCCCTTACACTTAACTTTTGCAAAATACCTTTATATGTAGTTAAGACGAAGTTAAAAACAAAATAAAGCATTTTTACAAATTACTTTTGAACATGAATCAATAATAATAAAACTTAAACACACATACGGAAACAAATAAAATCAAACAAACAAATAAATAAACACACAAAGCAAATAAAGCAAATAACGCTTGGGTTGCCTCCCAAGAAGCGCTTGTTTTTGTTCGAGTCATGAGCCTGACTCTACCCTTATTTAATGGATAAAGGAGAGGTTTTCCCTACACTTAGGATTAAGTGCGGGTGATAGTAGCGATACATACCAGCTCGGTAGGAGTATGCCACGTGAGGAAAGAGTGGTGGATGAATTAAATGCTCAAAGGGGTGTGCTCCTTTCATCATAACCTTACCTAGTTCACTTTGGTCAATGGGTGAATTAAAGTTTTCTCCTAAAAAAGGATCATCTTCTATCAACTTCGAGAGATTCCTAGTTGGGAATCCATCTTGACCTAATAAACCCGGTTTAAACCCATAGTGTTTCTTGTGATCTATCATGAATGGGTGACGTAAGTATGTAAGGTCATGGTTCACTCCTATATTAGCTTCCTCACTACAAGGCTTAATGTCTACTACCTTAAACTTAAGACTACCCGGACTATATGTTTTGATGGGTGGATCGGGACCTAATTTAATTCCTAAATTTTCATCCAAGGATGGAAGATTAGGTAACGGTTTTGGTTGAGGCTCCGGCTCATCAAAACTAGGAACTTCCATAGGACTAAAAGAAAGGTTATGACTACAAGTATTCAAACCTATTTCTTCTAGTTTTGTTTGGTCCAAGGGCTCTACCTCTATTGGGGTTCCTATAGTCTCTTCTACTTCTTCCGGGTAAGTCACGGGTGGTGTGTATGCCTCAAGTGATGGTGGGACTTGTGGGGTACTTGGTGGGCTTGGGTTTTCTACTATATCCTCCATCACATTAAGATCACCAATGTGTTCATCTTGTATTATGGTAGGGCCTAACCATGACATGCACTTAGGTACCTCAACTCTACCCACCTCATTCCTAAACAAACCTTCCGATTGATTTATCCAAATACCAAATAGGTCTAAGCTTGCATTTTTTGGGTCACATGTTCCACTTCTTTTTTGGGCGAGAATCTCAAAGATTTCCCATGCCTCTTCATCACCATAATCCCACATTTTCCCATCTTCCATATTTTCAATCTCCTGCTGGGTTTGGCGGTCGATACGAGTGTAAAAGATTTGAAGTGGAAACAATAAGTCAAGACCATGATGAAAGACCTTTTTTAATAAGTATTTGAAACGAGTCCATGTATCGGAAAAAGATTCACCATTATGTCGACGGAACATAAAGATGTCATTTTGGAGTGGAAGGGGTAGATTATGTAGTGGATTCACGTTCTCCATAATGGTGAACGGAAGAGTCAATGGAAATTTCTTTTACGAACAAAGACACAAAGAAAAAGATAGACTAAAGAAAATCCTAGAAAAATAAAATAAAAATCTCACTAGAAAGGAATCTAGTGAGTAGACCTATAAAATAAAAATTCAACCTAAACAATAACTATTCCCCGGCAGCGGCGCCAAAAACTTGATGCGTGGTTTTGTAACCTTACAACAGGTTTTACCTCTCGAGGGATCTCAAGAGGCTTACAACCCCACCAGGCAGTGTACCTGACCGATGTAGTATAGTGTAGTGGTAAGTACGGGGGATTGATCGTTCTCCACAGGGAATAGTGTTCGTTAGGTATGAAAAATTACTCTAATAGGTCTAAGGGTGAGAGAAGATTCTTTTTATGTTTTTATATTTTTATGAAAGCAAGTAAAATCTCGGGTTTGAAAGAGTGGGCGGAATTAGTTGCTAGTCAACTAACCCAAATTACTACGAATGCAAATAAAATAAAATAACAAAAATGAAAATGTTGGTGAAAACTTATGTGGAGGGAAATGTGTTTACTTAGATTTCCTTACTCCCTAACTATCTTTTACCGGTTGATTAGTGTGTATTAGTTGCGTGGATGACGGGTGTATTCCTTAATACCATTCGTGGGGTGGCGTACGTACTTCCCCAACTCTACAAGCTCCTACTTCACTCCTATGTCGAGCCGGCTAGGAAGCTCCTAACATGGGATCACTAGAATTCGCTTGTGCATTAAATACAACCATAAAAACCTTTAGTACGCATTGGTTCATGTTTCTTAAGATGTTCAAGCAAGTTACCGAATAGGAAATTAGCCAGTTTTCTTAAGCCTAACATAGATGAACAATCATCCAATACAACTAACAACACACTAATAACCAATAATCAATAGCTAGGTTTCATTAGATCTAAGCAAACACAAGATAAATCTAGCCTAACATGTTAAACAAAAGACAAGAATAAGATAGAATCAAACAACACATAGACATATTGAATGATTAATTGATAACTTATCTTCAATGTAACATGGAAGATCTCAAGGCAAAAAGCCTTGAAAGAGCTGCCAAATTCGTCCTAGGGTTTTCACACACAAAGTTCCCCAATAAGTTCCACACTAATGACAAAAAATTAGAAAACTATATATAGACTTTCATATCTGACGGCGTCACGTTATGGAGTGTGACGCCGTCACCTCGCCGCTTTTACGGTTCTCGGATGACCTTCTTGACGCCGTCCCTCTTTAGCTCTCCAAAATCCGTTCTGGCTTATCAAGGCTTGACGCCCTCAGACTATGAACGTGACGCCGTCCCTCTTTAAATTATAACGTGACGACCTTGATCAAATTAAAGGGTGACGCCGTCAGAATTTCCATGCAATTTCTCTGGCTTATCATGAGTAAATTTCACATCCACCACTTTTGCCAAGCCATGACGCCGTCCAGGGTTAAATATGACGCCGTCAAAGGTAACTTTCAGCCGATTTTTGAGACTTTGCCGTTTTCTTCACTTTTATGCTCCAAAAACGTCCAAAATGCCTCCTTTTCCAGATTTCTCCTCAAAAGTACCTAAAATGACAAAAGGAATGATTTAGGGCGATATTTGATCAAATAAATACGATTTAGGGCTTAAATGACCCCTTAAAAGCGGTACACTTTTCGCTTCATCATTGAGTCACGTCGAAAAGACATTTCTTTAGATTGCTCACATGAAACACGTTGTGTACTGAACTGAGTTCTTGAGGTAACTCAAGTCGGTAAGCTACTGGTCCAATTCTCGTGAGAATTTTGAAAGGTCCTATATACCGGGGGTTTAGCTTTCCACATTTCCCTAAACAGATCACGCCTTTCCATGGCGATACCTTCAGCATGACACGATCTCCAACTTGAAATTCAAGTGGTTTTCGTCTTTTGTCAGCATAGCTTTTCTGACGGTCTCGGGCCGCCTGCATCCGGCTCTTGATCTGCACGATCTTTTCCGTGGTCTCTTACACTAACTCGGGACCGGTGAGTTGACTTTCTCCGACTTCATCCCTGCAGATTAGGGATCTGCACTTTCTGGCATATAGTGATTCGTATGGTGCAGCTTTGATGCTGGTGTGATAACTATTGTTGTAAGAAAATTCGGCCAACGGTAGATGTCTATCCCAGCCGTTACCAAAATCTATCACACATGCTCTCAGCATATCTTCTAATGTCTGGATGGTCCTTTCGCTTTAACCATCTATTTGTGGATGATATGTTGTGCTCATGTCTAAGTCGGTTCCTAAGGCATCTTGTAGAGATCTCCAAAAATTTGACGTAAAACGACTATCTCTGTCGGATATAATTGAAAGTGGAACTCCATGTCGAGCAACTATTTATTTCACATATAGTCGCGCAAGCTTGTCCATGCCGTCGTTTTCCTTAATGGGTAGGAAGTGGGCGAATTTGGTAAGACGGTCAACAATCACCCAGATGGTGTCATAACCACTTGACGTTCTGAGCAATTTGGTGATGAAATCCATGGTTATACGTTCCCATTTCCACTAGGGGATTTTAGGTTGTACGAGCAAACCTGACGGTCTCTGGTGTTCAGCCTTGACCTTGGAACACGTTAGACATTTTCTGACATAAGTCGCAATGTCAGCTTTCATATTGGGCCACCAATACAGTTTTTCAAGTCAAGATACATCTTGTCGGCTCCCGGATGGATGGATGGAGTATTTTGACTAATGGGATTCGTGCATGATGAGGTCTCGTATACCTCCGTAGAGTGGAATCCAACTCCTGTCCTTGTAACAAAAAGTTCCATCTGCTTTCTTCGCGAACCCATTTTCGCTTTCGGGCATTCCATAAATTTTCTCATTAGGTCTATTTTCTTCTTTAAGAGACTCAATCTGAGCTTCATGAATTCTTGATGGGAGTGGTGAGACAATGGTCATACCTAACGATCTTACTCTCATGGATTTCGGTCTCTCTTTTCGGCTAAGTGCATCCGCTACCACGTTTGCTTTGCCCGGTGATGCGTGGGTTTTGCAACCTTACAACAGGTTTTACCTCTCGAGGGATCTCAAGAGGCTTACAACCCCACCAGGCAGTGTACCTGACCGATGTAGTATAGTGTAGTGGTAAGTACGGGGGATTGATCGTTCTCCACAGGGAATAGTGTTCGTTAGGTGTGAAAGGCTACTCTAATTAGGTCTAAGGGTTGAGGAAGATTCTTTTTATGTTTTTATATTTTATAAAAGCAAGTAAAATCTCGGGTTTTGAAGGAGTGGGCGGAATTAGTTGCTAGTCAACTAACCCAAATTACTACAAATGCAAATAAAATAAAATAACAAAAATGAAAAGTGGTGAGAAACTTATGTGTAGAGAAATGTGTTTACTTAGATTTCCTTACTCCCTAACTATCTTTTACCGGTTAATTAGTGTGTATTAGTCGCGTGGATGACGGGTGTATTCCTTAATACCATTCGTGGGGTGGCGTACTTACTTCCCCAAACTCTACAAGCTCCTACTTCACTCCTATGTCGAGCCGGCTAGGAAGCTCCTAACATGGGATCACTAGAATTCGCTTGTGCATTAAATACAACCATAAAAACCTTTAGTACGCGTTTGGTTCATGTTTCTTAAGACGTTCAAGCAAGTTACCGAATAGGAAGTTAGCCAGTTTTCTTAAGCCTAACATAGATAAACAATCATCCAATACAACTAACAACACACTAACAACCAATAATCAATAGCTAGGTTTCATTAGATCTAAGCAAACACAAGATAAAATTAGCCTAACATGTTAAACAAAAGACAAGCATAAGATAGAATCAAACAACACATAGACATATTGAATGATTAATTGATAACTTATCTTTCAATGAAACATGGAAGATCTCAAGGCAAAAAGCCCTGAAAAAGTAGCTAAAATCGTCTTAGGGTTTTATCCCAAAATTCCACACACTAAGCTCTCCTTAATGACAAAAAATTAGAAAACTATATATAGACTTTGACATCTGACGGCGTCACCTTATGCATTGTGACGCCGTCACCTCGCCGCTTTTAGGGTTCCCGGAAGACCATCTTGACGCCGTCCCTCTTTAGCTCTACCAAAATCCATTCTGGCTTATCAAGGCTTGACGCCGTCGGATCAAGAACGTGACGCCGTCCCCTTATGATTTAAGCCGTGACGCCCTTGATTTAATTAAAGCGTGACGCCGTCAGAATTCTCATGCAAACTCACTGGCCCGTCATGAGTAAATTTCACATCCAACTTTTCTTGCCAAGGCATGACGCCGTCCCATGTTAATTGTGACGCCGTCAAGAGTAACTTTCAGCCGATTCTTGAGACTTTGCCGTTTTCTTCACTTTAATGCTCCAAAAACGTCCAAAATGCCTCCTTTTCCAGATTTCTCCTCAAAAGTACCTAAAATGACAAAAGGAACGATTTAGGGCAATATTTGATCAAATAAATACGATTTCGGGCTTAAATGACCCCTTAAAAGCGGTACACTTTTCGCCTCATCAAATACCCTTACACTTGAGATTTGCTTGTCCTCAAGCAAATGCGCTTTTATTCTAATCAAAATACAAGTTAGGGGTCATTTAATGCTAACATAAAAGTAATTACAACAAATAATCGTTCCACTTCAATCATAATAAGCACGGAGATTATATACTAGCACCTCACAAGTAGTGTTTAGATACTCACATCTCTCAAGTGTCATCAAAATAAATCTCATAAATGAAAACGGAAAATATCTCTCACTACCTGTCATAGCAAATAGATTACCATAGGCTTGGGAAAGGATCGAAAACCTCCTCCACTAGGCGTAAGCACCTAAGATAAACTATCAAAGAGGGCTTTTAAATGGGTTATAACGTTAGGTGTAGGGAAAAGGAAAACACGGTTTGGTTGGATAAAGGATATTTTACTGGTGGCGAGTTAAAGATCTTGATCAATTACATGTACTATACAATGTTGCTAAGCCAAGACTCGACTCGATCTTAAGCTAAAAACAAAATAACAAAATAACAAAAGCATAAAAATAAACATAAAATGAAACGGGATGGTAGTCCGTATGTTTTTTCTATTTTTTTTCTTTTTTTTCTCATTTTTTTGTATTTTTCTATTTTTTTTTTTTTTTTTTTTTTTTTTTTTTTTTTTTTGCATACACTTTTACCCTACCATCCAAAATAATACATCATAGGGGCGTTGCATCCCCTTACACTTGAACTTTTACATAACTTTACAAATACTAATCTAATGACTCGAATTAAGATAATTGAAAAACTTGGAGTACTTTTTAAAATATTTAGCACATATGGGGGTAATAAATGATGTTCTTCCCCATTACTCCTTTACACTAGTACTTTACCCATGAGTCCCAATCGTCCCAAAACAATATGTACAAGGATATGACTCGACTTAGCAACCATGTAATCAACTAGATAATTAACTTGGGTTTAAACAAATGTTGTCACAATAATGCACTAAAAATGAGTGCATACAAGGTAGGCTAAGGCGATTTGGGTGTACATTTAAGTGGGGTGTAACAAATTCTTCCTTTAAGTAAAATGCTTAAAGGTCGAAACGAAAAGATAGGCTCTGAGGGGTGTACTAGGGGTATCGTGTACTAAAAATGAGTACAACGCAAAGGGTGTGGGAGAATTACTTGACCAATGTAGCCAATGTAATTATAACAAAAACACAGGTGTAAAACAATGGGTTAATCCTAATGCCTCTTATCATGTAGTAAATCTAACTACATGAATGTAGTCTCACTTGTGGCCTCGGAATGGTCCTAACGCAAGTTCTAGAATCTAAGTGCTACCGGTACACACATCATAGCATAAATGCTTTTCCTACCAATTCTAGGGGCGAACCTCACATATTTGGGGGTGGAAAATTTTTTAGTGGTACGGTTTTTGTGCTAGTCATATAACTCCTATCCATGAGACGCTTATTAGGATCAAAGTTTCACTCCTATATGTTGTAAAAAATTTTAAATTTGGCACTAAAATTACCTTAACAAGTATTTCTCTCAGTTTTATTACACATCTACCATCAAACAAACAAAAATCAAGCGCAATTGTATTCTCTAAAATCGTACTTTTACCCTCCCCTTACACTTAAGATGAACATTGTCCCCAATGTTCAAATAACAAGATGTAAAAGAATAAAGTAAAAGAATGAAATCAAATACTCCCCTGATTCGCTCGTTGGATAATGAAATTACACGGTTAAATCTTCCTCCAAAGAGAATGTTGAAGCTTCATGACTAATGCATCGCCATAAGCTTGATTCAAAACATTTCCTTGTCCAAAATAACCTGTTGAACCTGAGAAAACAAACACGAAAACCTGCATAACATCGGCGGGATAAAATCTATATATAAGGATATAATGCTTGTGGAATGATAATTTTGCAGATTCCTGGAGATTATAAGTTGGAGATTTAAATAAAAACTTTTTATGAAAACAAAATTTTCAAAAATTTCTGGAAATTAAATCTGACGCCGTCAGGTTATAACCCCTGACGCCGTCAGAAATGACCTGACAAAAATTTTCGTTTTAAGTTTCCGGAAAATTTCTGGAAAAACCTTTAACTTACTTCCTGGAAATCCTGCAAAACATCATTATGACTCGATACAAGCATTTGACTCAAACAAATACGAATATGTATGTTAATTTAATATTATTACGATTCATGTTAATTTGTGTTCTAATAAACCGATTTAGATTTCCCTTACACTTATCTTTTGCAAAATACCTTTATATGTAGTTAAGACGAAGTTAAAAACAACATAAAGCATTTTCACAAATTACTTTTGAACATGAATCAATAAGAATAAAAATTACACACACATACGAAACAAATAAAAACAATCAAACAAATAAACAAACACACAAAGCAAATAAAACAAATAAAGATTGGGTTGCCTCCCAAGAAGCGCTTTTCTTTATTAACGAGTCTTGTAGCTAGACTCAAAGTCACGTACATTACGTGACTCCATCATCGGTCACGGTTCCTAGGCCATTCTCCTTCCCGGTTTTATATTCCGGTCCTAATTTCAAACAATCCTTGTAGAAACCGAATATCCTTTCCATAACATAGTCTACTCCTTTACTTCTATCCTTATCATTCCTATAGTAGACCGCTTGTTTAAGCTCCTTCTCAACATTTGACAAGTTTTGGAATTGTTCTATCTTATATGGCATTTGGTAGCTTACTTCATCGGTCTCATCCTTAAATCTAACTATCCCTAAGGAAGGTTCATAAGTCATTCTAGAGACCTCAACAAATGGTTTTCCAAAAACCACTTGAGTTAAGGATGCATCGATTATTGGGCGGATATCTTCAACAATTACAAAGTCGGTGACATAGGTGAAGTTTCCTACATAAACCGGTAATCCCTTAACTCTTCCCGTGAAGTTACTCATCCAACCCTTGTCAGGGAACATCCTATACCCAAGCTGATTTTTCATTATCAAGTTGTAGTGGGCTCTAGTCATGATGTTTATGGGTGATCTAAGGTCGATATAAGCTTTCCACACATGTAGATGCCCTATGTTGCATGGTATGTTGAGATTAGAAGGGTCGCCTATTTCTATGATTGGTCTACCTAGGAAGTATGGTGTCTCGGGATCATCGAATAAGTTTGTATGATATGCACGCTCTTCCTTAGTGGGTAGCCTATTGAAGTAGTCCTCATCATCATCTACTTCTTCAATCACACTTGTCCTAACTTCCTTATCAACCTCGACTTTCCTATCCTCATCCTTAGGTTCACTATTATCCTCATTCCTATCAATTTGTTTAATAGTGACAATGTTGACAAAGTGGACGTGTTTGGATGAAGAGGGGTCTTTTACTTGGGGTCCGCTATTTGTGTTCCTAGCGTCCTTATGTGGAGGTGATAACACTTGGTTATGGAGGGCTTTCAACAAGTTGTCAATTTTATTGGCCATCTCAGTTTGTTGTTGATTGAATTCGGTCTCGAATCTAGCTATCCGAGCTTCTTGAGATGCCATAAATTGAGACATCAATCCTTCAAAGTTATTGGTACTACCATTGCCGGAAGGATTGTTGTTGAAAGTACGGTTCGAGTTGGAACCGCTTGATTGGAAACGAGTAGGTGGGTTGGAAGAATTGGGTTGTTGTGTGTTTTGGTTTTGTTTCCACCTAAGGTTCGGGTGATTTTTCCATGAGGGGTTATATGAATCACCATAAGGGTCTGGCTCGGGCTTGAAAGTGTACCACTTATCTCCCGCTCCGTCGGTACGCGATGATGCGTAGTCCACAAAAGCTTGTTCGGGGAGTTCCATGCAATCACGAGTGTCGTGGGGACCACTACATAACTCACATGAAGAAGTGATTTTGTTCACTTGGCTTGAAGGTTTAGGAGCCTCGTAGGATTTCATGAGAAACTTGACTTGGTCTTCAAGTTCTATGATCCTACGGTCGGAAGTGCTTGAATTGTTCAAAGGCAAAGATATTGCCTTGACCGTTTTATTCAAATCACGGGGATCACTCCAACTTTCGTTGTCATAAAGAGCAAGATCCTCTAGGAGAGCCCATGATTGTTCCGCACTTAGATCACGTAGCTTGCCACCGGCCGATTGGTCAATGGTTTGCCTCGTGGAGAGATTGATATGGTCATAGAAGATTTGGACTTGAAGCCAAAGTTCTATGCCATGGTGAGGGACTTTTTGGAGTAAGTCCTTGAATCGAGTCCATGCCTCGTAGAGAGTTTCGCCTTGACGTTGTTGGAACATCAAGATATCATTCCTTAGCTTGGTAGTTCTTCCCGGTGGGAAAAACTGAGCAAGGAAACGAGTGGTGAGATCATCCCAAGAGGTAATGGATCCTGCGGGTTGACGTTCTAGCCACTGACTAGCTTGGTCCCGCAGAGAGAATTGGAAGAGACGCAATCGGGTCGTCTCTCGAGTGGCAACATCAAGGTCTATAGAATCAACGATTTTAAGAAAGTCCTTGAGATGTTGATTAGGATCTTCAGAACGAAGTCCATGGAATGCGCATCCGCTTTGCACCAACCGGATGGTGTCGGATCGCAAGGGTGTGATATTGGCTCCTTGTGTGAGCTCAATGGTGTTTCGATAGCCGTGGTGGCTAGGACGGGAATACTCTCCTAAAGTACGGGCTCTAGGAGGTGGTGGTGGTTGTTGTGGTGGTGGGTTGTGTGGGTTAAGGATATTACCATCTTCCATGATGTCGGACGGTAATGGTTACGAACAAAGACACGAAGAAAATAGATAGACTAAAGAAAACCTAGAAAAATAAAATAAAAATCTCACTAGAAAGGAATCTAGTGAGTAGACCTAATAGAAATAAAAATTCACCCTAAACAATAACTATTCCCCGGCAGCGGCGCCAAAAACTTGATGCGTGGGTTTTGCAACCTTACAACAGGTTTTACCTCTCGAGGGATCTCAAGAGGCTTACAACCCCACCAGGCAGTGTACCTGACCGATGTAGTATAGTGTAGTGGTAAGTACGGGGGATTGATCGTTCTCCACAGGGAATAGTGTTCGTTAGGTGTGAAAGGCTACTCTAATTAGGTCTAAGGGTTGAGGAAGATTCTTTTTATGTTTTTATATTTTATAAAAGCAAGTAAAATCTCGGGTTTTGAAGGAGTGGGCGGAATTAGTTGCTAGTCAACTAACCCAAATTACTACAAATGCAAATAAAATAAAATAACAAAAATGAAAAGTGGTGAGAAACTTATGTGTAGAGAAATGTGTTTACTTAGATTTCCTTACTCCCTAACTATCTTTTACCGGTTAATTAGTGTGTATTAGTCGCGTGGATGACGGGTGTATTCCTTAATACCATTCGTGGGGTGGCGTACTTACTTCCCCAAACTCTACAAGCTCCTACTTCACTCCTATGTCGAGCCGGCTAGGAAGCTCCTAACATGGGATCACTAGAATTCGCTTGTGCATTAAATACAACCATAAAAACCTTTAGTACGCGTTTGGTTCATGTTTCTTAAGACGTTCAAGCAAGTTACCGAATAGGAAGTTAGCCAGTTTTCTTAAGCCTAACATAGATAAACAATCATCCAATACAACTAACAACACACTAACAACCAATAATCAATAGCTAGGTTTCATTAGATCTAAGCAAACACAAGATAAAATTAGCCTAACATGTTAAACAAAAGACAAGCATAAGATAGAATCAAACAACACATAGACATATTGAATGATTAATTGATAACTTATCTTTCAATGAAACATGGAAGATCTCAAGGCAAAAAGCCCTGAAAAAGTAGCTAAAATCGTCTTAGGGTTTTATCCCAAAATTCCACACACTAAGCTCTCCTTAATGACAAAAAATTAGAAAACTATATATAGACTTTGACATCTGACGGCGTCACCTTATGCATTGTGACGCCGTCACCTCGCCGCTTTTAGGGTTCCCGGATGACCATCTTGACGCCGTCCCTCTTTAGCTCTACCAAAATCCATTCTGGCTTATCAAGGCTTGACGCCGTCGGATCAAGAACGTGACGCCGTCCCCTTATGATTTAAGCCGTGACGCCCTTGATTTAATTAAAGCGTGACGCCGTCAGAATTCTCATGCAAACTCACTGGCCCGTCATGAGTAAATTTCACATCCAACTTTTCTTGCCAAGGCATGACGCCGTCCCATGTTAATTGTGACGCCGTCAAGAGTAACTTTTAGCCGATTCTTGAGACTTTGCCGTTTTCTTCACTTTAATGCTCCAAAAACGTCCAAAATGCCTCCTTTTCCAGATTTCTCCTCAAAAGTACCTAAAATGACAAAAGGAACGATTTAGGGCAATATTTGATCAAATAAATACGATTTCGGGCTTAAATGACCCCTTAAAAGCGGTACACTTTTCGCCTCATCACCCGGGTAGTATCGAATCTCACAGTCATAGTCACTGAGAAATTCTAATCATCGGCGTGGCTTCATATTAAGTTCCTTCTGATCTAAGATGTGTTGCAAACTTTTGTGGTCTGTATATACTACGCACTTGGTGCCGTAAAGATAGTGTCTCCAGATTCTGAGGGAAAACACTACTGACCCTAGCTCTAGGTCATGAGTAGTGTAATTTTTCTTGTGGGTCTTCAATTGTCGCGAGGCGTAAGCTATCACCTTTTCTCGCTGCATCAGTACAGCTCCTAACCCTTTGTGAGAGGCGTCACAGTAGACTACAAAGTCCTCACTGCCTTCAGGTAGGGCTAAGATAGGTGCGCTACACAACTTATCCTTGAGAAGTTGAAAAGATTCCTCCGCATTCTTTCCCCAGTCAAATTTCTCATTTTTCTGGGTCAACTTAGTCAAAGGCTTTGCTATTTTCGAGAATCCCTCAATAAATCTTCTGTAGTATCTTGCGAGTCCTAAGAATTGGCGTATTTCTGTGGGAGTTGTAGGCGTCGCCCAATCCTTTATCGACTCAATCTTTACAGGATCTACATGAATGCCTTGTTTATCAATCACGTGACCTAAAAATTGGACTGTTGGTATCCAAAACTCGCACTTGGAAAACTTGGCATATAACTCTTCTTTCTTCAACAATTCCAGAATCAGCCTAAGATGCTCTTCATGTTCCTTTTCACTCCTAGAATATATCAATATGTCGTCAATGAAGACGATCACAAACTTGTCCAAGTACGGCTTACACACCCGATTCATGAGATCCATGAATACCGCTGGTGCGTTGGTTAAGCCAAAAGGCATAACCTGAAACTCATAGTGGCCATAATGAGTTCTAAATTCCATCTTCGGGATATCTTCTTCCCGAACTCTTAGCTGATGGTAACCGGAACTTAAATCAATTTTCGAATAGACGCAAGATCCTTGAAGTTGATCGAACAGGTCGTCGATTCTGGGAAGTGGGTATCGGTTTTTGATAGTTAGTTTGTTGAGTTCCCTATAGTCGATGCACATTCGAAAAGATCCATCTTTCTTTTTGACGAACAGAACTGGAGCTCCCCAGGGCGAGGAACTTGGTCTGATGAATCCTTTTTTAGAGAGTTCTGACAACTGTTCAGACAACTCCTGTAGTTCTGTTGGGGCTAATCGGTAAGGCGCTCGTGCTACAGGTGTGGCACCTGGCACTAGGTCAATCCGAAATTCGACTTGTCGTTTTGGTGCGAGTCCGGGTAAGTCTTCTGGGAAGACTTCTGGGAAATCTCTAACGATAGGCACATCTTCCAATCGCTTTCCTTCCGGCCCCTTTTCTTCCTTTCCAGCAACCTGAGCTAAAAAGAGAAGACATCCTTTCTCAAGCTGCCTCTGGACCTTCGCGTAAGAGATAACGTTTAATCTAGAGGTACTTCGTCGGTCTCTTCTATCGCCTTCGACTATTAAAACCTTGTTCCTGTAAGGTAGTCGAACGATCTTTTCGTCGCAGAGAATAGTGGCATGGTATTTTGACAACCCATCCATTCCGATGATGACATCAAAACTTCCTAGTTCTTCGGGCATTAAGTCAATATTGAATGGGTGGTTCGATAGGTTTAAGGTGCAACCTCTTACAATGGTGTCTACTTTTTCTATTTTTCCATTACCCAGCTCTACGTTATATACATTGCCTAAGGTGGTCGGGGAAATACCAAGCAATTGACTAAAGGCAGTAGAGACAAAACTTCTATCTGATCCTGTATCAAATAGTATAGATGCATAGCGGTTATTTAAAAGGAACGTACCCGTCACCACGTTCGGGTCTTCCTGGGCTTCCACTTTGCCCACCGCGTAAACCCTGCCACGGGCTCCTGCATCATTCCCCCGATTCCCTTGGGGCACAACAGCTACTTGGTTCATGCCAGCTCCTGGGTTTCTCTGATTACCCTGATTTCCTTGTTGGCCTCTGTTGCCACCGTTTCCCTGGTTCTTAATTTTTCAGCACTCATTCCGATAATGCCCTTTTTCACCAGAGCCAAAACATGTAATTTCGGCCTTTGGGTTATTTGTTGGTGCAACTTGGTCTGTCGCTAGAGGTCTTGCTCTGCAATCGCGGGTCATATGTCCTACTTTCTGACACTTATTGCATTTGACTGTGCATGGACCCTTGTGATGCAACTTGCATCGATTGCAAAACGGCAAGTTTCCGGCGTAGACCTTTTTCTCTGTTGGCCCGGCAGCATACACCTTGGCAACCTCGTGCCTCTTTTTTGGGTGGTTTTTATTGCGGGGATGGTCATCCCATTTCCTTTTGTTGTTCACACCCGCTTCGATCGAATCTTCGATCACCTGATCCATTAGCTTGTTGGCTACCTCCATGGTTTCGTGGAGATCCGTAGCCTTATACGTAGTGACGTTTCCCTTAATAGACTGAGGTAATCCACCAATATACCTCTCCAACAAGCGAGTCTCAGTTTGAACCATATCAGGACACAATAGAGCTAGTTCCTGAAGGCGTTGGTTGTATACTGCCATATTGGTGCCTTGCACCTTAAGATTCCAAAATTCTACCTCTAGCTTCTTCACCTCATTCCTAGGACAGTATTTCTTGAGAACCATCTATTTAAAGCTCTCTCATGACATCGCATATGCAGCGTCATAGCCAGATGATTTCAAGTAGTTATTCCACCAAGTTAGAGCTGCATCCAGAAAAGTAAACGATGCAAACTTAACTCGGTCCTCTTCCAAACATCCACAAATTCTAAACACCATCTCCAATCTTTTAATCCATCAGACCAGTACAACTGCTCCTTCAGTACCACCAAAACCTCCATTCATTATTTTCCAGAAGTCTTGATATGTACAACCACGAGCATCGTTGGTTGCAGGTCTCGAGTTGCCAACATCTGTTGTGGATTTGTTTGCTGCAGCCAGTGCTGCTGCCACGCGTTCTTCTACGAGCTGATCGAGCATGGCTCGATTTACAGGTGGGGCTGCTGCAGCAACTCCAGCGGGGCCTTGGTTTGTTGTTTGTGCACGGGTGGCTCGGGTTACTTTCTTTGGATGCATCTTGTTGTATAAGAAGGATAGAGATAATCAAGGTCTAAAGAATTTGCACAAGTGTAACGTATATGGGTAAGGTAAATTCCTAAGAACAATAACACAATAAAATGGTCAATCAAGCTCGTCATATATTAGAATAAGATTGTGCATACAAAATCTCAAGCTCGAATATCTAAGAAATAACACAAGTTTTTCGATTACAGATAAATGACTACTACTACCACTAACTGGCAACTACCCAGTTTAGTGTGGATACATCTTAACTCCTAACACTAAAATCCATTATGTCCAATGCGTAGCTGCTCTAGCTCCTGTGCCAGTCGAGCTATAATGGTCTCCAGATTACCTACCCTAGTCTCAAGCTGCACAATGCGTCTTCTTGACGCTAATACCTCCCTACGGTCCTCGTGCCCAGCTCTCGTGACCCTGGCCATTACTGACTCTAGCTCATGCATCTGATTCCAGTTGGTCCACTCGGCATCCCATGCCCTAACTTGGTCTCTACCTATGTCCCCTAGTCTCTGTCAGACTTCAGCAAGTTCTCTGCCAACCTGCTCATCTCGTCTCCCTAATCTCTCTAACTGATCAGAATGGACGTCCAACAAGTTTCCCTGAGCACCCAACTGGACTAGAAATCTGGTGACATCATCTTCCTCCTCCTCTGCCACTGGTGAGATAGCAGGTGGAGGGGAAATCAGCACGGATAGAGATGGTGGCACAAATGTAGGTGAAGATGGCTCATAGGTGAAACTATCTGCCTGAAGTGGAGTGCTATAAAACACACTCAATATCCTTCCATACTTCGCCATTAATCTCACAAGTGACCGGAGCCTCATCCCTGGCTCGTAATCCCGCAGCTCTCATACCTAACCCGAGAGGCATATCCCTGTCTCTCCCACAGTCTGAGCAGCTCTAGAACTCTACCCAATCTCAAATGTACTCAGTACTTCCTCAATAACCTCTTTCCCATGTCGCGGTCCTGCTTGTATCGTCTGCTCAAGTGCAGGGTCTGATATCGGCTCCTCCTCAGGATCCTCCTCTGAATCCTCCTCCGGATCCTCGTCTGAATAAGAATCATTGGCTCTCCTGGGCCTCTGGTGTGGTGGAGACTGATCTGGGGATGATGCTGGTGAAAGAGATACTGGGGTGGTAGAGATACCCATATAGACAGCTCGGGTCCTCCTCTGTGGTAATGATGGCAAATCCGAGTACCGCATTCGATATCCGGGGACTCTCATGAGGGCTGTACGGCGGACTAGAAGAGTAGGCTGTGTAGTATGATCAATAGGCTGAATGGGAGTAGGGTTGGTAGTAGGCAATGCTGCAGTGGGTGTAGGCTCGGGTAGATCGGGGTCCGGTGCATTGTAGGCTTGCAGCACTTGCATGTACGGATCGTCTGAATTTGGTGAGATCGGAGGAATAGGTTAGGAAGACATAGTCTGTGACAAAATGGTATATATGTGTAAGTATATCAAAAATAATAATTAGTGTGGGTCAAGTGTATATAGATATATACTTATAATATACTCAATAAGTCACAAATCATAACATGCAGTCAAGTCAAATAAACATCAAGCAAAATGGCAAGCAAGGCAAGTGGCGGTCATAGGGACTCGTTTTTATAAAAATGGTTATAGTTTAGGGTTTATATGTACCTAGTTCTCTATAACCTAGGCTCTGATGCCAATCTGTAACACCCCCAAAATTTAACAGTCGCGGAAGCATACGAAACTTTGAGGGTGCTACGGGTACAAAGATTGGAAATCACAACACAAGGTAACAAAGAATGGAATACATACTCCGTTTTTAATTAAATCAACATTTAGAGTTTTACAAAAGATAATTCATTGTTTAGATAAAATTTAGGCCCATTGAATACAGTGGTCCCACATAAAAACAAGTCTCAAACTAAATCCCATTTCTTCAGAAAAGATCCATGACCCTTGCCTTGCCAAATCGTGGCATAACAAATCAAACTACAAACCAGAGAAAAACATGCTAAAAAGTCAGCAAAAAGCTGGTGAGTTCATAGGTTTAAATAAAATCATCAAATAGTTAATTTGGACCAGCATGTTCATTACAACACATATAATGTCATACAAAAGTTTCTATCGCGCTAGCACTAAGTTCATGCAACCGAGGCTCGACAGTTTAGTGTGCTAATCTATAACACATAAATAATAGTCAAGGGGCCCTTAGCGAGTGCTTAACCCAATACACTCGAAGTCCGACTTGCTATACGTCCGCTTTGACCTGTCTGGCCAACCGAACGGGGGAGTCACCCCAATAGATCTATCTAAAGCAATCGCGCTTCCCAAAGGGAACTAACGGCTCATAAAAATGGGCATGATAGTGGGTTCTAGGGCTTAGGCTAACTACGCAATAATTTTGAGAAAAAGTTAAGATATTATGGTCCATAAAAAGATTTGCATGAACCCATATTTGTAAAACAAGTATAAATAAAATGGGGCTATAAACTCACCTTTAATGGCCTGAACAGTGAATGCTGTGAAATTAAGGAGTGCACGGCACCAACACGCAACCTAGATTAAATAACCATGTCTTAGTTTCAAGTATTAAATTCAAGTCCTTTCATCATTTAATTTCAATGTTTTAGAGTATTTATGTTGTTGTCACTTGTGTGGTGGCAAGTGTGGTTACGAAGAAATTTCCTAAGAAAGTAAGGTTTAGCTCTACGAATGACCTATATGTACGGTAATGAGAAAATGGGGATATCGAACGATTTAAAGCACGAATGGATACAATCGAAATGTGATATATATATTATAGTCGTGTAGTTTGATCATTATATCCGATTATGTTGATTTTAGAAGTACGACTTAACGTAAGTGACGTTTATTATCTACTAGTTAAATGTTTTGAGAAAATTTAATATAATGTTAATTTTAATAAAACTTGGTTGATTACAATTTAACTAAGTTTGCATTGTTATTAATAATTTATTATGACTCATTTTTATACATTATTAGTTTAGAACAATATATATATCGTCAAATTTGTTTAAATAAGGTTCAAGTTTGATATATCATTCCTAGTTTTTATTAGTGACGCTTTTATTGCTTGACTTAGTTTTAAAATGACAAGTGTAAGTGTCAATTTATATACTTCCCGACGTGTGTTATTGCCGAAACTTAACGTGTAATTGGTTTGTCGTTAATTCACTTGAGTTTCATATTTTTAACTACACATGTGTGTGTATAAAATTTTATATTTCCTTTGCCGATTGTATGTTCTACCATTTATGAAATCGTGAAACAGTATATATATGGTGCTTCGTATAATCTAAATGGTTCAATTACGGTTGTCGAGTTTTTAAGTCACCATTATACAAGTTTTTATATGTATATATGTTTGTTACTACAAAAGTGTTTTCGTGAACGGCTATATAAATTTTTAATTTGGCGACAATTATTCTCATAAATGTTAACTGAGTTTTTGTATACTTATCATTTGTTGGGCTGCGGCCCACTGGATTAGAGGAGGGGGAAAATGTGTCGCTAATGGGTTGGGCTTATCACGAATAGTCACAATGGTCTGGTGGGCCGAAACTATTTGTCCACAGAACCATCTCATGGGCTGGAACAAAGGATTTTGTTGGGCTTGAGTTTATACCTTAAGTGGGCACTAATTGTTGGGTTCGGCCTCGTACCAGGTAACACAGAACATACACAAGTCTAAAAGACTTTGTGTTGTTCTTCCTGGGATTCCTCTTGACCGAAGTTGATTTCCAAAGAGGGACTAGAATTTCTTTTCTCGTCTATCTTTTGGGTTGAGTACTACTCAACTCCGAAGCTTTGAAGACTCGGTGTTAACAAAGGTTTTTGGTTTTGGCACATCCTCTGTTTCGACAAAGAGTAGGAATCATCTTTGAGTGGAACTTAATTTCTATGACCAAAAGTGTTACTATATTTCTAGTATTGAAGCCTAACATTTCCCATAAAAAGGGAGTACTCCAGCCGAGTACTAACAACCCTTGGTGGGTTTGTTTTGGGGGCGAAATGATGCTACCCTATGGGGTTTGGTTCTTAGGTTCAAGTGAGCACATCCAGGGCTGGAACCGAGGGTACAACCCTCAAGGTTTTGGGTTAATCTTGACACGAATTTGCTTGACCAGAACCTCCCCTACGCGAGGTGATTTTTCCAGTCAACAGTTACCACCAAAACACCTTGTTTTAGGTGGTTATTGTTCGGCTAGAGATAGCCATGGTGGGTCGTTATCACTAACCTAGCAAGAAATCATCATCCTAAATGGTTTCTCTACTCTAAGCCTATTGTCTACTATCACAAATTCCCATATTCAATACTTGAATCCATGGTTCCTGAGGGTCATTCGAATCACCACATAACATAAACGACTAACAATTATCAACCTATTAATCGAATGCTAGTCTTCCTAATTCCTACGCCACACAAGAATAACAACAACACATAACAAGATTTTCTTTAATGACAATCCTCACTTCTGGGAATTTCATCAACCGAAACTAAATATAAACATCACCTAATTTCACCTTCATTCGGCCTAAGAAAATCTAACATAAATGGATTTAAAAGAAAAAGAAAAATGAATCCGAATATAATCTAATCCTTACAATGATTTTTGAGAGGCTATGAACTCGAATGAATCTTCAATCCGAAAAACCCAAATACTCCAAACCGAACCACAATCACCACCACCCTTGTTTCTTTCTCGAGTGATTCTCAGAAACGTTATAGGTATTTCTTGAGATGTAGCTCGATCTTCCCTAGAGTGTTGGATTAAATGGACGATTTTGGAGAGTAACTCCATAGTGGCTTTTGGATTTGGGAGGGATAAACCTTCCTTTCATGTGTTCCTTCTATTTCAATTGAGTTATCCTATGGTTTACTTGGGATGGTTTTCAAGACCCGTGAAGGTGATAAGTTTTCTAGGTCAAAGGAAAAGTGTTATCAGAGGTTGAAGATAGGGATGGGTCGAATGAGATTTAGGGATGAAGGTGGGCGGACAAAAGTGGGTGAATATCTAGGGTAGGAGAAGCAGATTTTGGAAATAGTGTGAGTGGGTGAAATGTTTTTATTTTAAGTATTAGAGATAGGTTTAATTAAAAGAGTGGTATATTATACCCGTGTCTCGTTAAACTGAGTCAAACTCGGGACCTTCCCGGAACCGTTTTAAATATGGATGATTGTATTTTTCAGAGTCATTTTCATAATACTTGAAAGTATTGTTGATTTTTTTTTTTTTTTTTTTTTTTTGTATTTACTATAATTCCTGAGTTTCAAATTTATTTTTGTTTAGACTCCGGTATGCGTGTGGTATCAGTCTGAGTAAAACTGGGATAACCTCCTATTTTTACTACAATATAGTGAGTAAATTGTGAGATGTGATAATTTCACTATTCATTGGTGAGATTTTCGGGTGACACAGTGTGCAGGTCTGTTATCCGTGTTAAACATATAATGGTCTAGTCAGATGATTTGGTCACAAATAATGAACTGTCATGAATTAAATATTAGGGAAATTTACCATTTGTCACATCCTCCTGTCTTAGGAACGAAAACCATCCTCGGTTTTCACTTAGGGTTACCCGTTGGGTTTGAAAAGAGATGTGGGTATCTCTGTTTGATCTCGTCCTCCCGCTCCCAAGTGTATTCGGGACCTCTTCGGGAGTTCCAACGGACTTTGATGATAGGAATACGACTTTGCTTCAGTCGTTTGATCTCTCGATTCATTATTTCAACGGGTTCCTCAACGAAATTTAACCTTTCGTCAACATGAATTTCTTCCAGGGGAACAGCTTGAGTCTCGTCAAAAAGACATTTCTTTAGATTGCTCACATGAAACACGTTGTGTACTGAACTGAGTTCTTGAGGTAACTCAAGTCGGTAAGCTACTGGTCCAATTCTCGTGAGAATTTTGAAAGGTCCTATATACCGGGGGTTTAGCTTTCCACATTTCCCTAAACAGATCACGCCTTTCCATGGCGATACCTTCAGCATGACACGATCTCCAACTTGAAATTCAAGTGGTTTTCGTCTTTTGTCAGCATAGCTTTTCTGACGGTCTCGGGCCGCCTGCATCCGGCTCTTGATCTGCACGATCTTTTCCGTGGTCTCTTGCACTAACTCGGGACCGGTGAGTTGACTTTCTCCGACTTCAGCCCTGCAGATTAGGGATCTGCACTTTCTGGCATATAGTGATTCGTATGGTGCAGCTTTGATGCTGGTGTGATAACTATTGTTGTAAGAAAATTCGGCCAACGGTAGATGTCTATCCCAGCCATTACCAAAATCTATCACACATGCTCTCAGCATATCTTCTAATGTCTGGATGGTCCTTTCGCTTTAACCATCTATTTGTGGATGATATGTTGTGCTCATGTCTAAGTCGGTTCCTAAGGCATCTTGTAGAGATCTCCAAAAATTTGACGTAAAACGACTATCTCTGTCGGATATAATTGAAAGTGGAACTCCATGTCGAGCAACTATTTATTTCACATATAGTCGCGCAAGCTTGTCCATGCCGTCGTTTTCCTTAATGGGTAGGAAGTGGGCGAATTTGGTAAGACGGTCAACAATCACCCAGATGGTGTCATAACCACTTGACGTTCTGAGCAATTTGGTGATGAAATCCATGGTTATACGTTCCCATTTCCACTAGGGGATTTTAGGTTGTACGAGCAAACCTGACGGTCTCTGGTGTTCAGCCTTGACCTTGGAACACGTTAGACATTTTCTGACATAAGTCGCAATGTCAGCTTTCATATTGGGCCACCAATACAGTTTTTCAAGTCAAGATACATCTTGTCGGCTCCCGGATGGATGGATGGAGTATTTTGACTAATGGGATTCGTGCATGATGAGGTCTCGTATACCTCCGTAGAGTGGAATCCAACTCCTGTCCTTGTAACAAAAAGTTCCATCTGCTTTCTTCGCGAACCCATTTTCGCTTTCGGGCATTCCATAAATTTTCTCATTAGGTCTATTTTCTTCTTTAAGAGACTCAATCTGAGCTTCATGAATTCTTGATGGGAGTGGTGAGACAATGGTCATACCTAACGATCTTACTCTCATGGATTTCGGTCTCTCTTTTCGGCTAAGTGCATCCGCTACCACGTTTGCTTTGCCCGGGTAGTATCGAATCTCACAGTCATAGTCACTGAGAAATTCTAATCATCGGCGTGGCTTCATATTAAGTTCCTTCTGATCTAAGATGTGTTGCAAACTTTTGTGGTCTATATATACTACGCACTTGGTGCCGTAAAGATAGTGTCTCCAGATTCTGAGGGAAAACACTACTGACCCTAGTTCTAGGTCATGAGTAGTGTAATTTTTCTTGTGGGTCTTCAATTGTCGCGAGGCGTAAGCTATCACCTTTTCTCGCTGCATCAGTACAGCTCCTAACCCTTTGTGAGAGGCGTCACAGTAGACTACAAAGTCCTCACTGCCTTCAGGTAGGGCTAAGATAGGTGCGCTACACAACTTATCCTTGAGAAGTTTAAAAGCTTCCTCCGCATTCTTTCCCCAGTCAAATTTCTCATTTTTCTGGGTCAACTTAGTCAAAGGCTTTGCTATTTTCGAGAATCCCTCAATAAATCTTCTGTAGTATCTTGCGAGTCCTAAGAATTGGCGTATTTCTGTGGGAGTTGTAGGCGTCGCCCAATCCTTTATCGACTCAATCTTTACAGGATCTACATGAATGCCTTGTTTATCAATCACGTGACCTAAAAATTGGACTGTTGGTATCCAAAACTCGCACTTGGAAAACTTGGCATATAACTCTTCTTTCTTCAACAATTCCAGAATCAGCCTAAGATGCTCTTCATGTTCCTTTTCACTCCTAGAATATATCAATATGTCGTCAATGAAGACGATCACAAACTTGTCCAAGTACGGCTTACACACCCGATTCATGAGATCCATGAATACCGCTGGTGCGTTGGTTAAGCCAAAAGGCATAACCTGAAACTCATAGTGGCCATAATGAGTTCTAAATTCCATCTTCGGGATATCTTCTTCCCAAACTCTTAGCTGATGGTAACCGGAACTTAAATCAATTTTCGAATAGACGCAAGATCCTTGAAGTTGATCGAACAGGTCATCAATTCTGGGAAGTGGGTATCGGTTTTTGATAGTTAGTTTGTTGAGTTCCCTATAGTCGATGCACATTCGAAAAGATCCATCTTTCTTTTTGACGAACAGAACTGGAGCTCCCCAGGGCGGGAACTTGGTCTGATGAATCCTTTTTTAGAGAGTTCTGACAACTGTTCAGACAACTCCTGTAGTTCTGTTGGGGCTAATCGGTAAGGCGCTCGTGCTACAGGTGTGGCACCTGGCACTAGGTCAATCCGAAATTCGACTTGTCGTTTTGGTGCGAGTCCGGGTAAGTCTTCTGGGAAGACTTCTGGGAAATCTCTAACGATAGGCACATCTTCCAATCGCTTTCCTTCCGGCCCCTTTTCTTCCTTTCCAGCAACCTGAGCTAAAAAGAGAAGACATCCTTTCTCAAGCTGCCTCTGGACCTTCGCGTAAGAGATAACGTTTAATCTAGAGGTACTTCGTCGGTCTCTTCTATCGCCTTCGACTATTAAAACCTTGTTCCTGTAAGGTAGTCGAACGATCTTTTCGTCGCAGAGAATAGTGGCATGGTATTTTGACAACCCATCCATTCCGATGATGACATCAAAACTTCCTAGTTCTTCGGGCATTAAGTCAATATTGAATGGGTGGTTCAATAGGTTTAAGGTGCAACCTCTTACAATGGTGTCTACTTTTTCTATTTTTCCATTACCCAGCTCTACGTTATATACATTGCCTAAGGTGGTCGGGGAAATACCAAGCAATTGACTAAAGGCAGTAGAGACAAAACTTCTATCTGATCCTGTATCAAATAGTATAGATGCATAGCGGTTATTTAAAAGGAACGTACCCGTCACCACGTTCGGGTCTTCCTGGGCTTCCACTTTGCCCACCGCGTAAACCCTGCCACGGGCTCCTGCATCATTCCCCCGATTCCCTTGGGGCACAACAGCTACTTGGTTCATGCCAGCTCCTGGGTTTCTCTGATTACCCTGATTTCCTTGTTGGCCTCTGTTGCCACCGTTTCCCTGGTTCTTAATTTTTCGGCACTCATTCCGATAATGCCCTTTTTCACCAGAGCCAAAACATGTGATTTCGGCCTTTGGGTTATTTGTCGGTGCAACTTGGTCTGTCGCTAGAGGTCTTGCTCTGCAATCGCGGGTCATATGTCCTACTTTCTGACACTTATTGCATTTGACTGTGCATGGACCCTTGTGATGCAACTTGCATCGATTGCAAAACGGCAAGTTTCCGGCGTAGACCTTTTTCTCTGTTGGCCCGGCAGCATACACCTTGGCAACCTCGTGCCTCTTGTTCGGGTGGTTTTTATTGCGGGGATGGTCATCCCATTTCCTTTTGTTGTTCACACCCGCTTCGATCGAATCTTCGATCACCTGATCCATTAGCTTGTTGGCTACCTCCATGGTTTCGTGGAGATCCGTAGCCTTATACGTAGTGACGTTTCCCTTAATAGACTGAGGTAATCCACCAATATACCTCTCCAACAAGCGAGTCTCAGTTTGAACCATATCAGGACACAATAGAGCTAGTTCCTGAAGGCGTTGGTTGTATACTGCCATATTGGTGCCTTGCACCTTAAGATTCCAAAATTCTACCTCTAGCTTCTTCACCTCATTCCTAGGACAGTATTTCTTGAGAACCATCTATTTAAAGCTCTCTCATGACATCGCATATGCAGCGTCATAGCCAGATGATTTCAAGTAGTTATTCCACCAAGTTAGAGCTGCATCCAGAAAAGTAAACGATGCAAACTTAACTCGGTCCTCTTCCAAACATCCACAAATTCTAAACACCATCTCCAATCTTTTAATCCATCAGACCAGTACAACTGCTCCTTCAGTACCACCAAAACCTCCAGTCATTATTTTCCAGAAGTCTTGATATGTACAACCACGAGCATCGTTGGTTGCAGGTCTCGAGTTGCCAACATCTGTTGTGGATTTGTTTGCTGCAGCCAGTGCTGCTGCCACGCGTTCTTCTACGAGCTGATCGAGCATGGCTCGATTTACAGGTGGGGCTGCTGCAGCAGCTCCAGCGGGGCCTTGGTTTGTTGTTTGTGCACGGGTGGCTCGGGTTACTTTCTTTGGATGCATCTTGTTGTATAAGAAGGATAGAGATAATCAAGGTCTAAAGAATTTGCACAAGTGTAACGTATATGGGTAATGTAAATTCCTAAGAACAATAACACAATAAAATGGTCAATCAAGCTCGTCATATATTAGAATAAGATTGTGCATACAAAATCTCAAGCTCGAATATCTAAGAAATAACACAAGTTTTTCGATTACAGATAAATGACTACTACTACCACTAACTGGCAACTACCCAGTTTAGTGTGGATACATCTTAACTCCTAACACTAAAATCCATTATGTCCAATGCGTAGCTGCTCTAGCTCCTGTGCCAGTCGAGCTATAATGGTCTCCAGATTACCTACCCTAGTCTCAAGCTGCACAATGCGTCTTCTTGACGCTAATACCTCCCTACGGTCCTCGTGCCCAGCTCTCGTGACCCTGGCCATTACTGACTCTAGCTCATGCATCTGATTCCAGTTGGTCCACTCGGCATCCCATGCCCTAACTTGGTCTCTACCTATGTCCCCTAGTCTCTGTCAGACTTCAGCAAGTTCTCTGCCAACCTGCTCATCTCGTCTCCCTAATCTCTCTAACTGATCAGAATGGACGTCCAACAAGTTTCCCTGAGCACCCAACTGGACTAGAAATCTGGTGACATCATCTTCCTCCTCCTCTGCCACTGGTGAGATAGCAGGTGGAGGGGAAATCAGCACGGATAGAGATGGTGGCACAAATGTAGGTGAAGATGGCTCATAGGTGAAACTATCTGCCTGAAGTGGAGTGCTATAAACACACTCAATATCCTTCCATACTTCGCCATTAATCTCACAAGTGACCGGAGCCTCATCCCTGGCTCGTAATCCCGCAGCTCTCATACCTAACCCGAGAGGCATATCCCTGTCCTCTCCCACAGTCTGAGCAGCTCTAGAACTCTACCCAATCTCAAATGTACTCAGTACTTCCTCAATAACCTCTTTCCCATGTCGCGGTCCTGCTTGTATCGTCTGCTCAAGTGCAGGGTCTGATATCGGCTCCTCCTCAGGATCCTCCTCTGAATCCTCCTCCGGATCCTCGTCTGAATAAGAATCATTGGCTCTCCTGGGCCTCTGGTGTGGTGGAGACTGATCTGGGGATGATGCTGGTGAAAGAGATACTGGGGTGGTAGAGATACCCATATAGACAGCTCGGGTCCTCCTCTGTGGTAATGATGGCAAATCCGAGTACCGCATTCGATATCCGGGGACTCTCATGAGGGCTGTACGGCGGACTAGAAGAGTAGGCTGTGTAGTATGATCAATAGGCTGAATGGGAGTAGGGTTGGTAGTAGGCAATGCTGCAGTGGGTGTAGGCTCGGGTAGATCGGGGTCCGGTGCATTGTAGGCTTGCAGCACTTGCATGTACGGATCGTCTGAATTTGGTGAGATCGGAGGAATAGGTTAGGAAGACATAGTCTGTGACAAAATGGTATATATGTGTAAGTATATCAAAAATAATAATTAGTGTGGGTCAAGTGTATATAGATATATACTTATAATATACTCAATAAGTCACAAATCATAACATGCAGTCAAGTCAAATAAACATCAAGCAAAATGGCAAGCAAGGCAAGTGGCGGTCATAGGGACTCGTTTTTATAAAAATGGTTATAGTTTAGGGTTTATATGTACCTAGTTCTCTATAACCTAGGCTCTGATGCCAATCTGCAACACCCCCAAAATTTAACAGTCGCGGAAGCATACGAAACTTTGAGGGTGCTACGGGTACAAAGATTGGAAATCACAACACAAGGTAACAAAGAATGGAATACCTACTCCGTTTTTAATTAAATCAACATTTAGAGTTTTACAAAAGATAATTCATTGTTTAGATAAAATTTAGGCCCATTGAATACAGTGGTCCCACATAAAAACAAGTCTCAAACTAAATCCCATTTCTTCAGAAAAGATCCATGACCCTTGCCTTGCCAAATCGTGGCATAACAAATCAAACTACAAACCAGAGAAAAACATGCTAAAAAGTCAGCAAAAAGCTGGTGAGTTCATAGGTTTAAATAAAATCATCAAATAGTTAATTTGGACCAGCATGTTCATTACAACACATATAATGTCATACAAAAGTTTCTATCGCGCTAGCACTAAGTTCATGCAACCGAGGCTCGACAGTTTAGTGTGCTAATCTATAACACATAAATAATAGTCAAGGGGCCCTTAGCGAGTGCTTAACCCAATACACTCGAAGTCCGACTTGCTATACGTCCGCTTTGACCTGTCTGGCCAACCGAACGGGGGAGTCACCCCAATAGATCTATCTAAAGCAATCGCGCTTCCCAAATGGAACTAACGGCTCATAAAAATGGGCATGATAGTGGGTTCTAGGGCTTAGGCTAACTACGCAATAATTTTGAGAAAAAGTTAAGATATTATGGTCCATAAAAAGATTTGCATGAACCCATATTTGTAAAACAAGTATAAATAAAATGGGGCTATAAACTCACCTTTAATGGCCTGAACAGTGAATGCTGTGAAATTAAGGAGTGCACGGCACCAACACGCAACCTAGATTAAATAACCATGTCTTAGTTTCAAGTATTAAATTCAAGTCCTTTCATAATTTAATTTCAATGTTTTAGAGTATTTATGTTGTTGTCACTTGTGTGGTGGCAAGTGTGGTTACGAAGAAATTTCCTAAGAAAGTAAGGTTTAGCTCTACGAATGACCTATATGTACGGTAATGAGAAAATGGGGATATCGAACGATTTAAAGCACGAATGGATACAATCGAAATGTGATATATATATTATAGTCGTGTAGTTTGATCGTTATATCCGATTATGTTGATTTTAGAAGTACGACTTAACGTAAGTGACGTTTATTATCTACTAGTTAAATGTTTTGAGAAAATTTAATATAATGTTAATTTTAATAAAACTTGGTTGATTACAATTTAACTAAGTTTGCATTGTTATTAATAATTTATTATGACTCATTTTTATACATTATTAGTTTAGAACAATATATATATCGTCAAATTTGTTTAAGTAAGGTTCAAGTTTGATATATCATTCCTAGTTTTTATTAGTGACGCTTTTATTGTTTGACTTAGTTTTAAAATGACAAGTGTAAGTGTCAATTTATATACTTCCCGACGTGTGTTATTGCCCAAACTTAACGTGTAATTGGTTTGTCGTTAATTCACTTGAGTTTCATATTTTTAACTACACATGTGTGTGTATAAAATTTTATATTTCCTTTGCCGATTGTATGTTCTACCATTTATGAAATCGTGAAACAGTATATATATGGTGCTTCGTATAATCTAAATGGTTCAATTACGGTTGTCGAGTTTTTAAGTCACCATTATACAAGTTTTTATATGTATATATGTTTGTTACTACAAAAGTGTTTTCGTGAACGGCTATATAAATTTTTAATTTGGCGACAATTATTCTCATAAATGTTAAATGAGTTTTTGTATACTTATCATTTGTTGGGCTGCGGCCCACTGGATTAGAGGAGGGGGAAAATGTGTCGCTAATGGGTTGGGCTTATCACGAATAGTCACAATGGTCTGGTGGGCCGAAACTATTTGTCCACAGAACCATCTCATGGGCTGGAACAAAGGATTTTGTTGGGCTTGAGTTTATACCTTAAGTGGGCACTAATTGTTGGGTTCGGCCTCGTACCAGGTAACACAGAACATACACAAGTCTAAAAGACTTTGTGTTGTTCTTCCTGGGATTCCTCTTGACCGAAGTTGATTTCCAAAGAGGGACTAGAATTTCTTTTCTCGTTTATCTTTTGGGTTGAGTACTACTCAACTCCGAAGCTTTGAAGACTCGGTGTTAACAAAGGTTTTTGGTTTTGGCACATCCTATGTTTCGACAAAGAGTAGGAATCATCTTTGAGTGGAACTTAATTTCTATGACCAAAAGTGTTACTATATTTCTAGTATTGAAGCCTAACATTTCCCATAAAAAGGGAGTACTCCAGCCGAGTACTAACAATCCTTGGTGGGTTTGTTTTGGGGGCGAAATGATGCTACCCTATTGGGGTTTGGTTCTTAGGTTCAAGTGAGCACATCCAGGGCTGGAACCGAGGGTACAACCCTCAAGGTTTTGGGTTAATCTTGACACGAATTTGCTTGACCAGAACCTCCCCTACGCGAGGTGATTTTTCCAGTCAACAGTTACCACCAAAACACCTTGTTTTAGGTGGTTATTGTTCGGCTAGAGATAGCCATGGTGGGTCGTTATCACTAACCTAGCAAGAAATCATCATCCTAAATGGTTTCTCTACTCTAAGCCTATTGTCTACTATCACAAATTCCCATATTCAATACTTGAATCCATGGTTCCTGAGGGTCATTCGAATCACCACATAGCATAAACGACTAACAATTATCAACCTATTAATCGAATGCTAGTCTTCCTAATTCCTACGCCACACAAGAATAACAACAACACATAACAAGATTTTCTTTAATGACAATCCTCACTTCTGGGAATTTCATCAACCGAAACTAAATATAAACATCACCTAATTTCACCTTCATTCGGCCTAAGAAAATCTAACATAAATGGATTTAAAGAAAAAAGAAAAATGAATCCGAATATAATCTAATCCTTACAATGATTTTTGAGAGGCTATGAACTCGAATGAATCTTCAATCCGAAAAACCCAAATACTCCAAACCGAACCACAATCACCACCACCCTTGTTTCTTTCTCGAGTGATTCTCAGAAACGTTATAGGTATTTGTTGAGATGTGGCTCGATCTCCCATGGAGTGTTGGATTAAATGGACGATTTTGGAGAGTAACTCCATAGTGGCTTTTGGATTTGGGAGGGATAAACCTTCCGTTCATGTGTTCCTTCTATTTCAATTGAGTTATCCTATGGTTGACTTGGGGTGGTTTTCAAGACCCGTGAAGGTGATAAGGTTTCTAGGTCAAAGGAAAAGTGTTATCAGAGGTTGAAGATAGGGATGGGTCGAATGAGATTTGGGGATGAAGGTGGGCGGACAAAAGTGGGTGAATATCTAGGGTAGGAGAAGCAGATTTTGTAAATAGTGTGAGTGGGTGAAATATTTTTATTTTAAGTGTTAGAGATAGGTTTAATTAAAAGAGTGGTATATTATACCCGCATCTCGTTAAACTGAGTCCAACTCGGGTCCTTCCCGGAACCGTTTCAAATATGGAAGATTGTATTTTTCAGAGTCATTTTCATAATACTTGAATGTATTGTTGAGTTTTTTTTTTTTTTTTTCTTTTTTTAATTTTATTTTTTTTTATTTTTATTTTTTTTTTTTTTTTTTGTATTTACTATAATTCCTGAGTTTCAGATTTATTTTTGCTTAGACTCCGGTACGCGTGTGGTGTCAGTCTGAGTAAAACTGGGATAACCTCCCGTTTTTACTACAATATAGTGAGTAAATTTTGAGATGTGATAATTTCACTCTTCGTTGGTGAGATTTCCGGGTGACACAATGTGCAGGTCTGTTATCCGTATTAAACATATAATGGTCTAGTCAGGTGATTTGGTCACAAATAATGAACTGTCATGAATTAAATATTAGGGGAATTTACCATTTGTCACATCGGCTTTTCACATTCTTTCCAATCCCGTGCTCATGCTTGTCCGTTTTGTCTCTCTTTTTGTCATTTTCTCATATCTGTTACCTGCACATGCAAAAACACAAAAACACAAAAACAAGCATATATTTGGCATTTATGATCAGTTTTTGGTCTTTTGAGTCCGTTTTTTATAAAGAAAATGTATGGTTATATGACTAGTGCAAGTATACAAGGGATTTTCTCTTTTAGTTGAATTATCGATATGCCTTCCATTTTTTTTAATCAAATAAACAAACACACTTTCATCTTCTTTCTAAAAATTAAAATATCTCGCAAAACGTTAATCATTACGCAAAATTAATTATACCATCGCGACGATAATTAAATTATCTTCCTATAGATATGCACTTTTATATATTTTCAACCAACCTTTTTTTTAAAAAATTCCCACAAAAAAAAGATCACATGTGATTCTAAAAATCACATGTGATTTACTACTTTAAAAATCACATGTGACTTTTGAAAAATAACAAATCATAAGTGATTTTACAAGTCAGAAAATAAACAAATCACGTGTAATTTTACAAATCACGTGTAATTTCTCTTGGCGGAAATTTGAAAAAAATAATTCGTCGAAAATATATAAATATGCATATCTATAGAAAGATAATTTAATTATCGTCGTGATGGTGTATTTTTTTTAGTTTGAAGATTTACCATTTGCAAGATATGTAGGCTTTAAAAAAAATGAAAAATGAGTTTTTTTGTTTGACGAAAAAATGAATTACTAAGATTTACCCATTTATTCTTTAAAATAAAAAAGTACTCTTTGTTGATGTCACTTTATCCTTCAATATCTGTTACTAACATATAAAATATATATATATATATATATATATATATATATATATATATATATATACATGCGTCATAGATGCTCATATAGTGATACATATATATGCTCTTGGTCCCTTTTTAGCACATGAAAGGCCGAAACTGTACAAAATTTGTAATTTGAAAACTCGTTTGTGGACACAGTTAGGACACTTGATAAATAAAAATGTTTTGGTAAAAGGAGAGAATAATCATACCATGTACGTGTCAAGTATTTCATAGTCTATTAGGTTGATTGCTTATTACATGATTTAGACCTATGTATGTATATATAATTGCATTAAACATATAGTAAAAGATAACGCTTACATATGGGATTTGATTTTGTGTAGGTATGAAGAGATACATAGTTGACTGATTCGCAGAAAACTGCATTTCTATTTCTTTCACACGCACTTTCGAATTTCTCAATCCTTGGAGCTCTTTTGTATTCCTGTTTTCCTCGTGTCAGCTATAAAGAGCCCCTGAATCGAGTCTTTACAGTTCACATTATCTAAATTAAAACAATGTCGCTCATTAAAGAGTTCGAACGTCTCAAAATATCACTCAAAGATAAAAATATCACTCAAAGATATAAAATTGGCGACTAAAGATTTCGCCAGTTGTATTGGTCAAGGTGGATTCGGGAAGGTTTATAAAGGAGAGCTTCTCCTATCCAAGAAGCTCATGATAGTTGCAGTAAAGCGATTAGATACTTCACGCGGGCAAGGAACGCCTGAGTTTTGGAAAGAGATCGTGTTTCTTTCTCGTTACAAACATGATAATCTTGTTGTGCTTTTAGGCTTTTGTGACGAGGGTGGTGAGAATATCCTTGTGTACGAGTATGTATGTAACAAAAGCCTTGACTTGTATCTAAGTAACACCAATCTTTCGTGGAATCGACGCTTACGAATATGCATAGGGGCTGCACATGGACTACAATACCTTCATGATCCTGCAGACGGGACACAACAAAGAGTCTTACACCGTGACATCAAGAGTGCTAACATCTTGTTGGACCAAAATTGGAACGCCAAGATTTCTGACTTCAGCCTTTCCAAATTTGGCCCTGCTAACCAGCAATTCAGTTTCCTTTTCTCCAACGCTGTAGGCACTGTAGGGTATTGTGATCCATTATATGTGCAGACGGGCTACTTGACAAAAGAATCTGACGTCTATTCCTTTGGTGTAGTTTTGTTAGAAGTTCTTTGTGGAAGACAGTGTGTACAAAATTACGACGATAATCGTAGAATTTTGACGGTATTGGCACGAAAGTGCTATGAAGAAAAGAGACTAGATACTATTATTTGTGATAGTCTAAAAGAGCAAATCTCACCAAAATGTTTAGAATGGTTTTCAAAAGTTGCATATCAATGTTTGCGAATAGATCGCACAGAGCGCCCATCAGTGACAGAAATAGTGACATCACTCGAGACCGCGATGCAATATCAAGTAAGTTTTATCTAATGGTTATTTGTGAACTTTAAATGTGTGTTCAAGTTACTCCTGCAAGTTCTTAACGATAGCATTGTTTGTGATTTTACTTTATTGGAACTTCCAAGTTACGGAGTAAGATGTTTCGATCCATCTAGTTTAATAATCAGTTTTGTGTTATGTTTGAGATATTTTGAATGCAAAGGAGTCAGAAGATAGCACCAATTATTATGATATTAGATTTGGAGATAGCAATTAATCATTGAGTAATAATGATACACAGGCTTGAATCATGGACCTTAAAAATAACCTGCTCCATTCGATGTTTGAAATCTGTCTTGATCATTTTCTAATATTTCAGCATATCATTTTGCATGATCATCTTGTTAGGTTCCATGAGTTTATGCCTATGAATCATCTTCCGAAATCTTGTATATGATAAAGAAAATCTCTAGATTCGACAACTGATAGGAGATGGTAAAATCATATTTATTTTAGCACAAATAATTGGCCGCGTTTAAAATTGAAGTTTTTCAACAGGTGGCATATGAGTTTGAGGAGAAAAAGAAGTTGAAGCATAATTTGGTAATAGAATCCGACTCTAACAACTATTGGGAGACAAAGCTACCACCAGATTGGGAAGTATTAATTAGGATGTTCAATATTCCTAGTACCATCTATTCTGTCAAAAAGGAACTCTTCTCTTATCTTCGAAGAGGACTTATTTCTGACCAAGGTGACCAGGTAAACTCTTTTATAAATAATAACATATTCTTAAGTCTTAACGACATTTCCTTTGGAAACGAAAATTTTTACTTGTAAGCACTTATGTATACGATATGGGAACATAATATACACGACAAGGCACCAAAAAGGAGCATATGAAGTGATGAAAGACGTGCATTAAACAGAATCAGAAAAAAAATATACATAAGTAACTGCCCAAAAACCTAACTAGATCTGCGAAATATAGGGCCTCACGACCCCGCATCAGAAGGACAAAACCAAGCTGTAGGAGAGGAGACCCAAACAAAATATGCATCTATTGGAAATTCTAAGGAGACATTACCACTGCAAAATGATTTTCAAATATAAAGTTACTTTTCAAGTTTTTGCAAATGAAATTAAGTTTACGAATAAAGAAAGGAATTTCTTGATTCTTTGTTTGTAACCCGTTTAGATATATAAATATATTTTTTTTGTTAAATTTTATTCTTAGAAGTGAGCAAACATATTAGCCATAGTGATGATAAAATGATCTTGGAATTTTTATCATCTAGAATCCCATTTTATATTTTGAGTCATGTTGTTTTAATTCAAATTCAAATTCTCATTGCAGTTTTTTTGGATAAGTGATTATGGAGAAAAGTGTGTAATACAATCAGCAATAAGATTTCAAGATTGTGACACATGGGTATTCCAACGTAATTTGAGGTATCTTCAACTCTTTACGTGTTTGTACCATCTAAGTGGGGCAGGTTCCTCATCCTAGAGCGTTGTTTGTCCTTCTGGGTCGAAAGAAACTGTTTGTCGTTAAAATTTTCGATGAGCTTTATTGTTTCAAAAAGGTTAGATTACATTTACTACTGTCTATATAATGTGAAGGTACTGTTATATGCTTTGATTCCTTGACAATTTGTAACCATTAACTAACTTAACTTCACGACAAACGTTCACAACACATAATGGTACCTTCACATTTTCTCACCTTAGCTTTCTTATCAAAAATTGATTTTCAACAAATACATCCCTAAGAATATCAGAGTTATGTTTAGGGAGTGATAATCATGTTTACACGGCCCAAACTAATTTTAGACTTGAGAAGTCAGTGGAATGCTATATTAGTTTTTAGGTTGTTGATGTATATATCATTCATTTTGCAGGTTCTCAAAGGTAGCTGAGTATTATAATGGGAACTTCTCTAAAACAGATTGTCATATAAAAACCAGCATGTTATCACTCGGTACCATGTATGGAGCTAGTTTAGTGTTTAAATATCGCAGTAAACCCAATGAGGATCTTGAACCCTTAAAGCTAATGATGATTAAATGGAAAATGGATGAGTTAAGTATATGTTCTATACATTATGCTGAACTCGGAAAATTGGTATAAGATTAACATGTGGCATTTCTTAAATCATGGGCCGGAGGCTGAATTTGACATCGTGCTGGAGGAACTTTCATATTTTGAAGATACTGCCAGGTCTGATCTCTTGATTCAGGGAATTGAATTTCAGCCCATTGAAATGGCAAGTTTCTCAATTTTAACGAAACAGATTACTTATACATGGTTTAGTTAATAGTACCATATACATGTGTAGAATGTGTGCGTGTACATGTTTATGATTGAAAAGATGGTTTGAGCTCAGTTTTTTATTTTTGAAACATATACACAATCTAGTATTTTAACTTAACAATGCAGCATGAAAAGAATGAAGGCAATGTGGAGGATAAAGATGACAATGAATACTGGGAGAAGCAGTTGCCAAATGACTATCAACATTATCTTGAGATTTCAGACAAGCCTTTGGACTACACTGTAGAATGTGAAATTCATTGTAGAGAAATTCAAGATTCTCATGATCACATGATCGAACATAACACAAGAATGAACAAGAAAATATTGAACATGGATCTATTATATTATTCACAGCAGTAATGTTTACATTGCTGTATTGAAAAGACACGCTTTTTAAACTGAATACTTGACCCCTATTTATAACAAACTAACAGACACTTTTGAACCGTTACAATGGTTCGGTTATAGGGTAGTTATACCCTTTCCTAACAGACATCTTGAACCGGTGTGTTGCTTCATATCTTAACTGCCATCCTTTCCTTCTTGTGGGTTTGTTGGCCTTCGGCCCAAACCAGAAATATATATGGCCCATCTAATCTTCCTAATATTTACATGACCCACTACTTGATCTCTTTGGCATATAAGACATTAATACGTCCAACAGTTCCCCCCTAATGTCGATATGCCAAAGTCTTCAATCTTCAAATCTGTAGTCTTCCATCTTCAGTGTTACTTGCAGATCTTTCATTATCATCCCTTTGATCATTCTCCTCATTTTGATCTTCCTCATTTGCTATCTGAGAATTTTCTTCAATTCCCTTCAACTTGAGACTCTCACAGTCTTCTTCTTGAACCTTCACGGTTGTTGTTCTTCTGTCCTTGTTCGAACATACCTTCTGTCCACAACACAAATTTCCTTCCCTTCCTTTAACCTTGAAGCGTCTGTTCCTTTCTTTTGTGTTGTTTTTTCAAAACACCCAACGTGTTCTTCTGCCGCAACCAACTTTGATGTATGTTGTTGCTTTCGTTCCAAGTTCTTCACCAATACCTCTCGGTATTTCTTTTACCAAAGCAAATCAGTTTGCTTTCCCTTTTTCTTACTAATACCACTCGGTATTATCCCACGACAAACAATGTTTGTCGTTGTTGCTTGTTCGTCTCCAAACGTTGTTCCACAATACACCTTGAGTACTCTTTCTTTTTCACACCGAATTCTACCACAATCTCCAAATACCCGTCGGTATTTTAAACAAGTGATCGGCTTGTTTCTTTAATGTTGTTGTCGTTCTTGTATTGCTAACGCTTTCTATCACAAACAATCCTAGATTGTTTATCTTCTCGGTATCATCTTTCTATCCCAAGCAACTCTCTTCTTGCGTGTATAACGCGTATCCTATCCCTTTGTGTCTTGTTTAACCCGGTTTCACAAAGTTTTATCCCACTCGTTTTGTAACCAAACGATGTTTTTGTTCCTTCCTTTCCCTTCGATGTGACCAACGAAGTTTTGTCCCACCAATATCGTTTGGTGTCAACGTTTGCAATTTCCGTCTACTCTTGTTCCACGCTCCACTTGTAAACGTCAAGAGTTTCTTTTTCTCCCTTGTTGTTGCGTTTATGCAGTTACCAACAAACCTCTACAATATTGTATTCGTTCTTCCCTTTGTCGTCTCGTTCTAGTCCCAACAAAGTTTTCTCCCACCAATATGTTTGGTGTCAACGTTTGCAACTCCACACAAGTTTGATCGTGCACTATCTCCCTTGCGTCTCCTATTCTTGGTTCTAATCGAAACCAAAATAGTGGTGTCTTTTTTTTGAATCAAATCCTTGCAATCTTTCTTTCGTCTTTCATTCTTTCTTCCACAGGTCTCTTTTTGTTCCTCCAGGATCTTTAACCTTGGTCTCTGATGCCACTGTAGAATGTGAAATTCATTGTAGAGAAATTCGAGATTCTCATGATCACATGATCGAACATAACACAAGAATGAACAAGAAAATATTGAACAAGGATCTATTATATTATTCACAGCAGTAATGTTTACATTGCTGTATTGAAAAGACACGCTTTTTAAACTGAATACTTGACCCCTATTTATAACAAACTAACAGACACTTTTGAACCGTTACAATGGTTCGGTTATAGGGTAGTTATACCCTTTCCTAACAGACATCTTGAACCGGTGTGTTGCTTCATATCTTAACTGCCATCCTTTCCTTCTTGTGGGTTTGTTGGCCTTCGGCCCAAACCAGAAATATATATGGCCCATCTAATCTTCCTAATATTTACATGACCCACTACTTGATCTCTTTGGCATATAAGACATTAATACGTCCAACATACACCATCAAAAAGGAGCTCTACTTCCTTATCTGCACTGGTTTCCTTGCTGATAATGGTCAACTGGTAATTCCACCATCTTCATCTTCTTATGCATAATATCAATTTTTGGTTGATTTCGTGATAAATGATAATCTCCAAACTAACGAACAGATTCTTCATTCTTTTAGTAACATTTTGAAATTGTTATGCGGGTTACAGTGGTTTTCAATGTGCAAATTAACCCGTGGTATATGTACCATACTGCTAGCGACAGATATATTATGCGATGATACTGGCTACAACCGTCTAGAAACTCTATCTCTATCCGAATCAAGGTTCTTAATCCCTAAAAGTACATTTGAATCTTTTATGTCCTAATTGATATCTTTCTTCTCTTCAAGAATTCCAGTTAATCTAGTTATATTTATACGTCAAAAGGTTCAAAGAGGTGAAAAAACTTGGAAATGACGGTTGGTACATTTTCATATGTAGACTGCGGTCGTTCATGTTTTTACCTCACTCTACCTATGCATGCTATCTTGTGTTCAAATTCAAAGACAACCAGATTCTCTGCATATTAGTTGATATTATTCTAGTCGATACATGTATCTGTATATTGATAGTCTATTATTTTTGTATAAGGCCTAGCCCATTAGCAGTAGTCTAGAACTCTCCATTGTAACTATATAAGTGATGTTTATTCTGTGAATGAAGGCAAGCAAATCAATAATTCAATATGGTATCAAAGCCTTAAACACTAAACGATCCTTTCCCTCTTTTCCCTCCCAAAATATCGGATCCCACCCTGCTCTCCCATCTTTCTGCCGCTCCTCTTCAAACCCTAACCAGAAATATCGGCAACTATAGCCGGCGAAGACACACCTCCAAATCCTCCACCTCCTCCAACCGCTGATAAACTCATCCCTTTCAGCATCACTAACAAAGTACCCATAAAACTGAACCTTGAAAAACATAATTATACTTCTTGGAGCTCCTTCTTTAAAATTCATCTTGGGAGTCTAGGTCTCAAATCACACATAGAACAAGCGGCTTCTTCTAGTGCACCCGATCCGGAATGGTCCAAACTTGATGATCTTATCAAGATGTGGATCCTCGGTTCTCTTTGTGATTCACTACAAGAACAAGTAGTATCTACACCTGGCAATGCTAAAGACCTGTGGGACCATCTTGAAAAACTATTTCACGACAACAAAGACGCTAGGGCTATCAATCTTGACAACGAACTTCGTTCTATCAAGATCGGAACTTGTCCATCAATGACTATTGCACAAAGATCAAGTCCATGGCGGATCGGCTCAAGAATCTTGGATCCGTGTAAGTGAAAATAACTTGGTAATCTATGCGGTTAATGGTCTAGACTCTCGGTTCACCACCATAGTTAAAATCATTCGTCACCGTGAGCCACTACCATCATTTGAAACGGCACAGAACATGTTGTTGCTTGAGGAGTCCACATTGAATGCTACTACTGATCAGGGCACTACCTTTGAAGGGAGCAGCTCGTCTCCCACTGCTCTTGTGGCCACAAAGTCGAACATCAAAGGTAACCCTAATCACTCTACTAATAAATCCCAAAACGTTCCGCAACTTTGTAATCATTTTAACAAGGGCCACTGTAAATTTGGTGATCGGTGCAAGCATATACATGATCATAGAAATCGTTCTGGTCTAAACTCACAAAATAATGGGGCTGGTACTTTTAATCGTGGACCTGGTAACAATCAGAATACACATTCCCATGCAACTTGGGCCTCACCTGGTTACTATCATAATCGCCTAGCCCACTACCCATCACAGCCCAATACTACCTCTCGCCCAACCCAACAGGCTATGTATCATCCGTCACAGATTGCTACCCCAGCCCTTAACCATGTCGTGGCCCAACAGCCCTTACCTCAGGCCAATTATACCACTCCCTACCAACAGCAACACCATGGCCAAGGATTGCTCGGACCCGCTCCTGTACCATACTCGTCGCAAGCTACTTCCCTTCCTAGTGCATTTAGCACTATGACATTGCAAGACCCGACATGGAACATGGATACAGGTGCCTCCTCTCATTTAAATTCTAATGCAAGTAATTTAAGTACCATTTTTAATAAATGTTTATACCCATCTGTACACGTCGGTGACGGTAACTCTATTCCCGTTACCAACACCGGACATAGCATTATTCCATCTATTCATCGTCCCCTTCACCTTCATAATGTACTTGTCACCCCCAATATAATTAAAAATCTCATTTCTGTCCGTCATTTACTAGGGATAACAATTGCACTATAGAATTTGACGCTTTTGGTTTTTCTGTGAAGGATTTCTTGACTCGCCATATCCTCCTTCGATGTGACAGCTCGGGTGATCTATATCCAGTTACCAAGCCGTCAACTATCCCTAGTGCTCTCCTCTCCACAAGTTCCTCCACGTGGCACCAACGCCTCGGTCATCCGGGTGATGAAGTGTTACGATCCCTTGTTTCTCGTCAGTTTATTTCATGTAATAAAGAAAAGTCTACACATGTTTGTCATGCGTGTCAACTTGGCAAACATGTGAAGCTCCCTTTTCATAGTTCCAATTCGATTGTTGAACATTGTTTTGATATTATTCATTCTGATTTATGGACATCTCCTACTGTTAGTTCTAATGGTTTTAAGTATTATGTCTTATTTCTTGATCATTTCTCTCATTATCTATGGATCTATCCTCTTCGTTCTAAATCTAACATGTTTGATAAATTTTTGCATTTTCGTAATTATGTTAAAAATCAATTTAAATGCGAAATAAAAAGTTTCCAATGTGATCATGGTGGTGAGTACGACAATAATCGACTCCATACCCTTTTTGCTCAACATGGCATTCAACTTCGATTCTCTTGCCCAAAAACCTCACAACAAAATGGCAAGGCGGAGCGAATGATACGGACAATCAATAATGTCATTCGTACACTCCTTTTTCAAGCACACCTTCCCCCCACCTTTTGGGTCGAAGCCTTACATATGGCCACATATCTACTAAACCTTCTACCATCTACCACAATAAACAACCAAATACCCTTCACACGCCTTTATAACAAAGAACCCGACTACTCCCGTCTACGCATATTTGGGTGCCTCTGTTACCCTCACCTCACACTCCCCACAAACTTGCCCCACGCGCCACTCCATGTATATTCTTGGGCTATCCCGCCTATCATCGTGGTTTTCGGTGTCTAGACTTAGAAACAAACAAAATTATCCTTTCTAGGCACGTAACTTTCGACGAAACACAATTTCCATACCGATCAATGACGCCCTCCTCTCCACCCTCATACACCTTCCTCGATCCCACACCTTCCCCCCTCCTCACTTCAATTATCTCCGAGTCTACATCTTCCAACCACAACATCGAACCTACACACCACCAAAATGAAACAACCCCACCTCATACACCTCACCAACCTCAACCGAACAATACACCTGCCCAGCCCAACAACCACGGCTCAAATCCCACTCCCTCACCAACCCACCAACACAACCCATTGTCATCCCATCACCAACAACACCACGACCCACCCACTTCACAGCTCAATACCGACCCATCTGATACCCATTTCTCGATCTTGGTCATCCAAACGTCAGCACACCATTTCTCGATCTAGTGCCGAAGCAGAATATAGGGGTGTTGCTAACGTTGTGGCTGAGACTGCATGGCTCCGTAATCTACTTCGTGAGCTACACTCGCCTCTGTCGGCTGCCACACTTGTCTACTGCGACAATGTTAGTGCCATTTACTTGTCTGCCAACCCTGTTCAACACCAACGGACAAAACACATTGAGATTGACATTCATTTTGTCCGTGACATGGTTACTGCTGGTCAGGTGCGAGTTCTCCATGTACCCTCCCGGTACCAGTACGCTGATATCATCACCAAAGGACTACCGTCTGTTTTGTTTGAAGAATTTCGGACCAGTTTGAGCGTCCGGCCTCCTCCCGCTCCAACTGCGGGGGCGTATTAGTTGATATTATTCTAGTCGATACATGTATCTGTATATTGATAGTCTATTATTTTTGTATAAGGCCTAGCCCATTAGCAGTAGTCTAGAACTCTCCATTGTAACTATATAAGTGATGTTTATTCTGTGAATGAAGGCAAGCAAATCAATAATTCAATACTGCAATGATGCAGGCTTTTATAAAGTAGAGTACAAGTTGGGTGACATTATCCACTGTATAGTTTTTGCTCTGATGAATTCAACGTTACCCATTGATATACCAAGAATAAAGTCAAAAAATGATCATGGATCACATGACTCCTCAAATTTACCAAGTGTTAACCAACTTGGCATACCAAAAGGTCACATGGCGCGAGTTGTTAATAGCTAGATGGAAGAAATGAATGATGGTTGGATGAAGGCCAGGTTGAGCAAACCGTTACATCAATTAGAAAATCATCACTCACTAGAGGTGAAATTATGGAAATCTGAGGGTGGGAGTTTTAGTGAGATTATTGTGGAAGGCATCGAGTTTCTGCCACTGCAGGATGTATGTAATGTTTAAAAGATTGATTAGGATATATATATATATATATATATATATATATATATATATATATATATATATATATATATATATATTTTTTTTTTTTTTTTTTTTTTTTTTTTGAAGGAAATAAATTATATGTATATATAGAAACAAAAAATACCGTCAAAATGACGAAACAAAATCAAATACAAGGCCAAAGGACCTAACCTGAAACCCAAAGAACACCAAAACCTAACTATACAATAGGCCAAACAATCACACAAGACCATTAGAACTAAACTTGATCCACACTTCAAATCTTGAAAGCTTGAGAGGGATTAGAGTACCATTCAAGCCATGATGATATCAGCCCTTTTGTTCTATTAGATCCCTAGAAATACGATGTTTGAAGCTCATCGCATATGCTAGTTAAGTTTGACACTTTATTTTTCGAAGACTCTCATGTTACTATCTCGTGATCATCCCCCAACAAACCATTTGCCCCACAGATTTTTGTTTATTGTTGAAGTTGTTATTGTAGAAATCTACTGAAGACAGTATTATTTAAATTCAATGAATTACATAGACTACATTACATTAAATAGAAAAATAACAAAACCTAACCCTAAATACTAGATGAGCCTAAACCAACGGGCTGGGCCAATGGGCCTTATTAGCTAACATCTCCGCTCAAACTCACAATGCTACATTGAGAGTTTGACAAGAAGAATTCGGATAGATGCAGACATCAGATCCAGGCAGACATCAGCAAAAAGATACAGATTTAGCGGCAGAGAGATCCGAACGGAGGTAAACGAAAAGCAAATTCAGGCAGACAACAGCAGCAGACAGATACAAATTCAGCAGAGAAATCCGAACAGAGGTAGACGAAGAGAAGAATCAAGCAGACAGCAGCAGTAGACAGATACAAATTCAGCAGAAAGATCCGAACAGAGGTAGACGAAGAGCAGAATCAGGCAGACAGATGTAGCAGACAAAACCAAGCGGAACCAGATGCAGAACCACGTTTGAAACCAATGTCGAAATGCAACACATAACTACTCAAGACGTAATCGGATTAGTTAAGAGTGCTACATCACCCTCACAAATACCAATGCAAAACCATATTTTGCCAACAACAATATTCCAATCGAAAACCGATACAAATACCAACATTAACGCAAATTAAACAGCCATCAAACTCAACCAAACAGCTTCCAAACCAACGACTAACTTAAAGCAAAATTCCAGTTAGTTACAAAAAATCCATTCACAACAATCAATTAAATAATATTCTCCGGCATCCCATCACTTAACTCGAATAATCCATGCTAACTCTATTAAACCAAAACATGAAGCACTACAACCATATAATATATATTCTTTTAAGCCTAACCACATACACCACATTCATATTTATATCAAACGAGCAGGATTGCCCGCGCGTTGCTGCGGGGCGGCCGTGTTTATGTTAAAACATTTAGGCAAACTACAACTTAAATTGTTGATATATATGCATGCCGAAACAACACATATGAGTATGACAATTACCTATGCAACAACTGAAACTAATCTAAGTTGCTATATGTTATGTAACAAATGACCAATATTAATAGGCTAATCTTAAGATCCAAAAAGTGCACGACTCGTGAAGATACATACATGAACAAATACATTTACTTAGCAATGAACTGAAACATGAATACATTTATTCTACTATGAGTGGAAATATCATCCAAACTGAAACAGAACGTACAGCAATAGACCAACCAAACTTAGTTTACTGTTAGCACTTTTGTTAAACATGGTTAAATATAAACATATTCCTGAAATTTATGAAGTACATGATCCCTCTAGCTTTCTGGATTCTTTAAAACAGTTTCTTGTTGTTGGTGTTTGATTGATGATTTCTTCGCATATGCAGCAATTCTAGTAGGCTAATAAGATTCAGGTTAAACATAAAAACGTAAACCTTCAAACTCAAAATGAATAATAGTTAAGTCGGGTTATGGATCAGAATGGGTTCTGGTAAAAAAGGTACTAGTAACTTTTTTGGTATGGGTTGGGATACTCTAACCTTTCTAATTGTTCGACCGCTTTGACCCATTGAAGTTGTACCATCACGTAAATTTATTGCAGCCGAAAACATCCATATAGCTTTTGCTTGGGTTCTTGTCAAGCAACTGTCAAGAGTAAAACATGAAAAGATCACAAATTAAGCCCCAAAAAAAAATCCAAAAATCTCAGCTCTCATAGCAAGTTAAAAAAAAAAAAAAAAAAAAAAAAAAAAAAAAAAAAAAAAAAAAAAAAACTTACTTGTCATTTTTTACTTACTTCATTTATTTATTTATTTATTTATTTACTTACTTACTGAAAGGTAATTTTCATCTAATTTTTTTTTTCTGCAGTTTCTTTCTATACCCCTCAAATATTTTTCAACATAATAGGAAATGAAAACAAAAAAGAAAGTAAAGTTGAGTGACTTCATAGCGACTCTGAATGCATTTGTTCACTGCAGCTTATGGAAGGGATTTCCAGTAGATTTGTTATCGTCTTCATGTCGCATATGCTGCAAAAACGATAATACCAAAAAATCATTTTGAAAAATCACAACCAAACACCCTCTAATAAAGAAATTCCATCAAAAGAAAGTGCAAATGATCTACCTTCTTTGGGGAAGCTTATCACCAATTCCTATGCTAAATCCTGATGTTGGAGATCGTATCCTGTAAAGTTCAGACGAAGAAAATATCAGCTGAGCGCCTGAGCCCATATTCAAAATCCTGTATACTTCAGCCTTTGACAGATGTAGTAGACCCAAGATGACCTAGCCAAACAATGAAGATCCATACTCGGGATGTCTCCATCTAAACACCGAGGTTTGCAGAGCTCAAGTAATTGGTTAAGGTACCTTGGATCAACTGCTGTAACATCTGTTCTCGTTTGGTTATTTGCAGTGATTACAAATATAAAAATTGTTGAATTAATAAAATGGGACTATCTTTTATTTTCATTTTCATATGCTTGTGCATAGATGTTTTAACAGCAGAAATAGTTTAAGAGCAAATAAAAAGTAACGTGCTAGCCAAATACCTTTGAAGCATTCACACCCACCACTATATTACTCCGTACTAATTGTTAATTTTGAGAAAAATAAAGTTCAGCCTATTTGTTTCAGTCACTATTCGTAACTGAATTTTAGTGCTCTACATATCATGGGCGCGTTAAAGTAGTAGTCTTTATAAAGAGTTTGAAGCTGATTTGTTAAGTATAGTACGTATTAGTATATGAGGTTAGGTTTAGATCTTTAAATGTATGGTCTTATGATAATGACACACTACTTTTTTCCAAAAGGTATTCCAACAGACTATTGCTAAATCGCATGTTTGTGACTCAAGAAAACAGCTTTCTTTTCGAAATATTACATGATTGACAGTATTACAAATGTATATACATTTATTAATATTATAAGCCCAAAATGTGACTGTTGTGTCCTATTGATTCAGTTATGTATGAATTTTGATACTTACTATTGTTATGTGTTAATGGTACAATTCTCATGACATGAGATAAAGTGATGCAACATGGTTTTATTTAAAATGACCCACATTAAGGGTGTGTTTGGTTTGGGGTGATGGACAACCACTTCTTAATGACCCACATAGTTTTATTTAAAATGACCCACGACACATAGAGAACTCGAGGCAGAACCTTCAGCAGATAATGGGAAACACAAATCTGATAACACAAATATATGTCCAAACCAACTGCACAATTGCTATTACTTAATGACTAATACGGACAAAATTTTTGATGATATGTAGACAGAAATAAAAATAATAACGTACCTTATCATTTGTTGCTATTACTTAACTGATGAGCAAGATAGTCCAAACGCCCCTAAAGCAACATCCTTTTTGATGATATCTACAATAGATATACAATATAAGTGTTGTCTTATTTTACAATAGATGAGAACAATAATAGTAAAACAACAAAACGACAGTCAACTAAACACCCCTAAACATCTCAAAAGCTGAAAGATTAATTAATAGTTTTAATTTTTAATGACACTATATTGTTTGACTGTGATGGTTAATGTTAACATAGGGTATGGCTGCAACTTAAATATAGCTTGGAAAAATATCATAGTTGGTGTTAAATACAAAGTTTGTAGTCAAAACATTGAAAGGCTTAATCACATCTCAACCAAAACCCCTTACAAAAAGAACTAGGACACTCCTTTATTGTTGCTGTTTTGCATCAGGCCAAAATATCACCTGAAATCCCAATAAAAGCCATCAAAACGCGTGTTAAAAATGACCCGGTTAACCCCTTTACTGTTGATGTTTTATAGCACTCTCGAATACATATTAAAAACGGTTTTGGTTTTGAGTTGCTAAGTATAATTAAAGGTAAACAACATTTAAAGTTAGAAATATACCATCAACATTTTTTTTGTTTCGCATATCGATAGTATTATCTGTCAAAAGCCGCAACTCTTGTTCTTTGACTTAAGGTGCCATCAAATAGTCCTAAGAGCAGTTACAACATCAGGCTCCTTTCTCTTTTCGTTAATGTAGAAGTAAGAAGTTTTTGAAAAAAATGATCACATAATCAACTACTTGACATCCTCCTTATCAACTCTAAAAGCAATTCCAAAAATAAATTATAAATTTGAGTTTAGATTTGGGTGATTTTTGTGATCATATCTTGAGCTAACCATTTTATCAAAAACACGGCGGTAAGGGTGCAACGGAGGTGGGTTGCGACGGCAGTGTGGCAACGGCAGCACCTCTGCCGGCTTCTTCATCAACTCAAATACCTAATTACACAAACGCATATTACCATCACATAATAAATAAAACAGAAAAGAAACATAAAAAAACAAATACACGTGACTGTAAATCAAACCTTTTTATACTTCAACCTTCTTTGTAATCCATAAATCTCACTGAAAATAGTTAGAACCTGCAATTAAACAAAAGCCATCAAGAAAAGGACAAACATTTTTACAAAAAAAGAAAAATAATAATAATAATAATAAAATAAAATTAAGAGTTAACTACATTTTTGTTCCTCGTGGTTTACCGGATATAACGGTTTTGGTCCAATAGTTTCATTTGTAACGGATCATGTCCCATTTTGTCTGACCCGTAACGGGTTTAGTCCAAAGTTAACATTCCCGTTATCTTTGTCCGTTAACTCGTTAGTTGACTAAAATTTGAGGGCAAATTAGTCATTCCTTATCAATCCTCTTTATATAATCGTCCCTTCTCTTTTCTAACTCACTTCCACTGAAACCTAAATCCAAAAACACGCATAACACACAACCATGGTTCATTGTCCAAGGTGCCATTCGAGAGCAATTGTTCGAACAGCATGGACTGATATTAATTCAGGAAGGCGTTTCTATTGCTGTTCTAGAAGGGTAAGACCTTAATTATGAGATCTTTTAAATATCACATACTTTCCCTAATTTGGTTATGTTTTTTATTAGGGCACAAATTGTGGTATTATTGATTGGTACGACCCACCAATTTGTGAAAGAGTTGTTCAGATTATTCCTGGGCTTTTACGAAACATGAATGGGTTACAAGGTACTGTTGCAAGATACCAAGGTGAAGCAAGAAGATTGAAGATCATGTTAGGGTTTAGTTGGTTGTTATTTGTGTTGTATTTTCTTCTTAAATGAAGTTGGTTGTTGTTGCTTTGAAGTGACTGTAATGTATTAGATAATGTCAGTAGGTCTTTTGTGTTTTGGCATCAAGTTAATGGAATGCTATTATGACTTTTCAAGATTTGTTGTTGTTGAATTATTTAACATGTCAAATGGGTCAACTTGGTTTGTTTGTAGTTGTAAAACCAGTCACACAACAATGAACAAACAAGTCATAAAACATACTGCAAATAAGAAACATACTGCAAATACCATACTGATAAAACATTTCCTAATACAAAAGTGATAATAGTCTTACAAAAGTCATAATAGTCAACAGTCATAATACATAACCAAAACACAAGTCTTAAAACACATAACCAAAAGTCATAATACATAAACAAAACACAAGTCTTAAAACACATCAATTTCCACTTGGACCTTCAGAAGGTTTTGGTGCAGTTTTACTAGCTTTGATAGGTGATAGTCTGCTTGCACTTCTCTTGGAAAACCTGAAACTTGATGCAGACTGAGATGGTACCACATTTGTAGTCTGAGATGGTACATTTGCAGACTGAGATGGCACATTTGCAGACTGAGATGGTACCACTTCTGGGGCAACTTGAGATGGGGTAGACTGTGTTGCTCTTTGGCTTGACTGTGAAGGTCTTTTAGTGGGTTTTTTTGCTTGTGTTGCTCTTTTGCTTGACTGTGATGTTCTTTCAGTAGACTGAGACTCTCTTCTACCTCTACAAGATCTACTATTGTGACCTTTCTGATGACATTTCATACAAGTCACAGTTTTCCCAGCCCTACTCAGTTTACCATTCTTTAGCATTCCATCATACAACTCTGCAACACTCTTCTTTCTCTTTTTTTTGAGGCCTGCCAATGGGAGTGTGATAATCTGGTGGGGTTATAATTATAGGGCTATCTGATGGAGGCCACATATCTGCACCGGCACAAGGGTTGATCTTAAAGCTATACATTTCCTCCCAAGTTGCTAGCCAATAACTTGGGTGTACCCATGACTCAGGTATCCCAGGTTCCAAACCATTCTCTGCCATGTTCCAGATAGATGCCACTCCATGTTTGCATGGCATCCCAGTCAAATCCCACTTTCTGCAAGAACAAGTTCTTGCAGTCACATTGACCACACATTGGTCACCATGTGGACCAGATGCTTGATACAAATCCCCACCATTCCATGTAACATCATATTGGGCAGCTTCTTTCTTAATGATATCAAACATTCTAGTGGCAACAGGGGTTAGTGGACCAGTGGTCTTCCTAATTACATTTTGAACTATCACAATCCTTTTCATCAAATAGTGTCTTATAAACTCAAGGCATGTAATTATAGGCTTATCCCTTCCATCCAAAAGTTGTCTGTTTAAAACCTCACACATGTTGTTTAAAAGAACATCACAATGAGGTCTTGCTGCAATTAGAATAGTCTAAGTATGAATTTTGACTGATATGAAATTATGCAGATTCAAATGATAGTGTGCATGATGAATTAAACTTACGAGAAAAGTGGGACCTTGCCCAATGCTGAGGAGGAATCAGTTTTAACCATTCATACACCTCCTTGTTTGCTACCCTGAGTTCTTCCATGTTTCTGTTAAACTGTGGTATGGTAGTTGCAGTTGCACATCTCCATAATAGATCCTTAAATTGCTTTCCTCTCCATTGCAACTTCATATTATCATAGATATGCTTCAGGCAAAACCTGTGTTCTGCTGCTGGGAACAACTCTGCCAATGCTGGTATAATCCCCTAAAAAGAATTAAATGAGTTAAATACTTTTGCACAACACAAACAGGTTTGTATATTTTGTAGAACAAAATGAAATAACAATGATTACCTTTTGCCTGTCTGTAACAAATGTGAATTTTGAATTTTTGAACAACTCTAAGTCATCTCCAAGGCAGTCAAGAAACCAAAGCCAAGATTGTTTAGTTTCTGACTCAACCACTACATAAGCCAAAGGATATGTTCCATTATTTGGATCCACACCTACTGCTGTTAAGATCTGACTAGGAAATGGCCCAGACATAAAGCAACCATCAAGGCCTAAAAGATCTCTTTGCCCAGCTTTGAATCCACTTTTCAAAGCCCCTAAACAAACATAGATTCTTCTAAACTTCCTTGTCTGACTATCAGGTTCAAAGTTTCTTTCAACATCAATCTTGACTGTTGTATTTGGGTTCTTCTCTTTCAACTCTAAGCAATATTGTCTCAATTGAGCATATTGTTTTGTGTGATCTCCAATTACCTTCTGTCGTGCCATTTGTTTTGCCCTAAAGATCTTCTGTTTTGACAGACCTAATTCATACTTCTTTGATAGTTGATCTTTGAGAGCAGAAAGGGGTATTTTAGGATTTGGTTTGATTGTTTGCTCAATCTCTTTAGATAGAAATGTAGCTGTACACTTTGGGACAGTCCTGGATTTAAGACAAGTATGGATATCTTGAAATATTTTCACATACCATGTGCCTTCCCCCCTAGGTTTAGAACAATGCAATAACCAAGGGCACTTTAATTCCCCACCAACCGTCTTTAACCCTTTTTTTGTTGACTTCTTTTTGGAATCCACCCCACTTGGACCTTGACTTACACTTGGGCCTTGACTGTTGCCTTCACCCAGCCCATCAACATTTGGCCCACTATTAGAAAACTAAGGAATAGTACCTCTGCACTATGCTCTTACCCTTACCTTATCATTTTTAGTCAAATATATTTGCCTCCTCTGCTCAACTGAAATTCTTGTCACCATTTGTTTTATCAACTCTTTGTTAGCAAATGTTTGACTAACATAAAAGTTTTCAGTATAAAACTTACCATCTACAGACTTGTTAGCTTTTCCCAACTTCCTCAAAGCTTTCTTCCTCTCAGCCTCATCATCATCAGAATCAATATCACTATCAAAATCCTCAATGTCACATTCCTCATATTCCATGTCAACATCAGCATCTACTTCACTAGGATCTACCTCATCAGAACCAACCCATTCTACACTAGGATCAGTGTTTTTTCTAAACATTTCCATGTCAACATCAACATCATTAATCATATCCTCTAGATCACACTCAAAATCACTGTCTTCACTTGAATCACTTTCATCACTACCTTCACTACCATCATTTGAATCACTTTTATCACTACCTTTAATGTCTTCTCTTACATCAGTAGTTTCATTAGGACTAGGTCTAGGCTCACTTGATTGTCCCATTTCATTGACAGGGTAAGAAAACAGAGGATCAAACTCATCAACATTATGACTAGGTGTAGGCTCACTTGAATGCCCTAAATCAACATTAACATCAACATTATCATTCCCTAAACCAACATTGGCACTCCCTAAATCATCATTTTCCTGTGTGTCTAAACCTACATTAGCATTCTCTAAATCAACATTTTCCTGGTTTTCAAGGTCTATTTCTATAGCAATACTATCAATAGGATGCTCAACAAATACCTCCATTAGTTTGAACTTATGCACATAGGTTATCATATCCAACACATCAACATCTTTGAATAGTGGTTCAAGCCCTTTATCTAAATCTTGTGTAGGTCTTTTGAAATACACTTTCATTTTAGGATTCACATAACCTAACTCTTTTAGCATACCTGATACTTCTATAACTGAAAACCCATCTGCATCAACATCATCAAACCAGTCCGCATCACCACCTCTGTATACACGTCTGGGAGCCCTAGTTCTTTTTGGACCAGGAAAATAAGTAAAATGACCTCCATGGTTGATTTTCAGGGAAAAAAGATTAGGCTCATTCTCTGTATCAAAAAATTACAACAAACGATCATCAAACACACATTCCTTTAAACAAATACAAAACCAAATACAATATGCAAAAGACCAAAATGACTTACTATATTTCACGTATGGATTAAATGTGGCACCTTTTTCTCTCAACTTCCAAGTTGAAACCATTCTTGGGGGATATCAGTGATCAAAATTAGGGTTTTGACTTATCAGTGATCAAAATTATTGATGGGAGTGATTAGTGAATGAGAAGTTAGGTGGATGATTTTTGAGGTGAGTGGGTATTAATTGGATTGACTAAGTACTCAATGCCTAGAGTTTATAGCGGGAAACATTAAAAGACTTATATGTCCCTGGAAATATTAGTGAATCACAAGTTTCCAGTCACATGCGTGTCACGTGAGGGCAAAAGATAACGGGAATGTTAACTTTGGACTAAACCCGTTACGGGTCAGACAAAATGGGACATGATCCGTTACAAATGAAACTATTGGACCAAAATCGTTATACCCGGTAAACCACGAGGACCAAAAATGTAGTTAACTCTAAAATTAACTGATGATTTTTTTTTTTTTTTTTTTTTTTTTTTTTTTAAAAAATATGAAAGCTGATTTGGGGTCACCGGAATTTCTTTTGTGTGTGTATTTGTTTCTTTAACTGCTTTTGTGGGGTGATTCCGGTTTGTGATTTTTTTTTCCATAAGGGTTAATGTAGGAGGTAAAGTACATTCAAGAAACTTCTTGTGGGATCTAAACGATTAATCTCTGCTGAAAAACCATGCCCTATCAAGAAAGTTCTAACACAGAGCTACCATGTTTACACTTGTATGGTTGATTTTCGATAGTACAAAAAGTAGGTCGCTAATGACTTTTTTTTTGTTAGAGCGTCATTACGCCAAAACGGGGATGAACAAGAAATCTCCCTACTCCTTTCAACCTATGACAATCTGCCACACGGGCCATTTCTCCACTGTTGGGCCTGTTCTTGCAGTTAAGAGGCTTTGTTGGACCAATAGACGTGCAAATTATCAAATAACGGACCACTTAAGAATTCGCAAATTGCCCCGTTCAATTTACATCTTTATAATTTATTATATTTCTAGCCTTAGGCCCGCCCCGATGGGGCGCTAGCATTAAGTTTTTATTATTAAACATAAAAATTTACTACAAACATGTTGTAAAAATTAAATACGCTAAAATGTATACTGCTGAACGATAAAATAATGTAAAATAAATAACCTTGAATGTATTGTTTAAAAGATAAAAAATCTAAAATCTAAAAAATGGAAAAATCAAAGTCGATGAAAGACTTCTTTGTACACGACGTTAGTTGTGTGATTGCAATGGTTGCCATCGATGTCATACACAAAACTTAAAGGCCATTCTTGCTCTTTACCCTTGATACGGCTACATAAAGGCAATAAGCTAATGAGCACTATATTCCCATTAAACGTTCACAAATACTCGATGTTTTAATTTGCATCAACAACATATATGTCATCATAAAATACTATCACTATCTTGTATGATACAAAATCAAACTACAGTGCCATAACTAAAATAAATGCTACTACCCTTGCCACTGAGGATAACGCAAACTATCAAGCTTATAAACAACCTTTACACACTTTGAGCTCCTCTACCCACTTTGAAATTCTTGAACCAGGAACTTTCGAGCTGCAAAATTAATATGAGCAAAAATTAGCTAATTAGGAGAGCATCATGGGTAAGCAGCGCAAACAATAGCACTTTTAGTTATATCCACAACCAAATGAAAAATCGTAAGGCCATTTTAGTCCACAATATGCTATCATAATGTGCAGCAAGTTGGCTCATAATTGACCAATCCAATAGGAGGATTAGAGAACCAACAAATAACATCTCACCACCTCATAATCTCAGATAAGGGACATGCCACTTATTTACGATGGAAAAATGATCACAGTAGAAAGCTTTAATGTAGCTTATGCAAAAGAAGTTTAAATTCGCTCCAAATTCACTCATTTCAACTCATTATAAATTTTCCCAAACAACCTGTACCCAACCGACCCAATTCCTAACCTCACATACTAATTAAAATGAATCAGCAAGAAGATATAAATATGTATGTATCTATATAAACTCACAGCCTGTATATCTTAAGCATATGTTCAAGAATACATTGAGATATGCATGCTATCTATAGGTTCTAATTGGATACTAACTTTAATGAGCTGCATTGCTCCAAAAGTTCAACTTTCTATGGAAAGTTCTATTTATTGACACATCTTAAGATCGCTTTTAACATTATTCAATATATTTTGGATGAAGCAGAAATTATGCCTTTTGCATTCTACTATCTGAATATAGCCATAACTTATTTTATTGATCAAGATTTCAGTATAATAATGGGTTGTCATCGCTATACCCCAACAAATTATGCTACCTTGGCTTTCTAACAATACTACTCTTATCATTCACAATTTCCTAACTTTTCAAAATATCACCCAACTCAGAAGATGGTTTAATATTTCCATAAGTTTTAGGCGTCGATCTTTTCAAATTCTTAGCTATTTGTTTACTTTTATATTTGAAAAATATCGCTAACTGGTTTAGTTTTAAATCTGAAAATTACCGCTAAAGGGTCTAGTTTTGTTGTCTTCAAATCAATATATTTCCCATCATGAGTGGTATCTTCTCCATATGAGGCACGCAAAATTTCGGCGAAAGTTATCCCCCACATCAGATAATTCCTTGATAAGTTCTCACAGTGTATCAGCAAGCAATCCATTTTTAGCGATATCGCCATCAAGAAACTAAAAGCAAATGCCTCATCTTTGGTAATTGAAAGACAATCAATATATAAATAAGACAATACTCATCTTATCAGTAAATGTGTGCAAGACTAATGTAAAACATATATCTAATCCTCTACTGATGCACAAAAACTACCTCTTTGTATTTATTCATGTATTAACTGAGTGGTTAGATGTAATGCTCAAACTTAAGTGCAGCCATTGCCCATAGAATATCATCACCATTGATGGTTTTCCTCACCACCGATGATTTGAATTGTAGTGGACAGGTCAATATGTCATATACAAACCTTTCTAATCCTTAAAACAACCAAAATGAATAGCCATAACCACATATCCACCTATTTTTATTTTTGAAGCATTACGCAGGGTCTTGTGACCCGTAATCAAACTTAAACAGTAATCGTTTTCCTCATGAGCTATCAAACTTAAACCTTAACCGTGTTCCTCATAAGAATAGCTCATGGTTATATATGTATAATGGCCCCTTTTAATCCAATGACTTAAACCTACCATCACCAGTTTCGTTAACTCTCTCATTATCAACCTACGTTTGAGTTCAAATCAATTGAAACTCATGGGATTAATCTATTTATATCAATGGCCAAACCTAATATGCTCAAAATCAAAACAATTAATTGTCAATATCCATATTCATCTCTACTGTAATTTTTTTCTTTATTTTCTGATCGTTTTTGTGTTGATGTTTATTTAACAGTTTGTAGCTGTATTAGATTGATTAGCTTATATTACGATATGCTATAGTAAACACCTAATTAAGTAGCTTGTCTAGCTTTAATAGATAGGTTTAAAGACGATGGAGCATGAAGATGAAGTACATAGTGATGGTTCTTTTGCTCTAACTAATACTTAGTTTTGTTGCATCCAAAAAATCAGACTCATGGAAGTCATCATCATTATTGCCACAACTAAAACTACATTCTTATAGGACTAACATAGAGGACAACATAATTTAATGATTTATTCACTGTAAGAAAAAAACGGCTAAATTGTCAAGCATTGAAAGGCAAGAAATAACATTTCAAGTCCCAGCACTACCAAATGAATAGGTAAATTTTACACAAACAAACACATGCATATCCTTAACAACAAACATACCTTAACCGACTTGAGCTACGAGGTTCTTGCAGTTTTTGCTTAATTCTTTTGGACATTATTCACCTGCATCAAGCAATCAACCAAAAACTTAATCAAATATTAACCCATTTGAAAGCATCACTGAATTCAACAACCTAAAAAAACAAAAACTGCAATTGATAACGTATTTAGCTTCAAACACATTTCATCAAACACATGGTGTACATAAAATCCCTTTATAAGCAGTTTTTTATATGCAATCCCAAACAACATCTTTAATCTTTATTATCATAAAAAACAAAAAAACACGAACATTACCATCATCCAGGTTGATATAAAAACATGTAACTGAGACAAAAAAATATCAAAATGAAAATTTTAACCTGTGATTGATAGTACCACGAATCAGGCGTCAATTAGGTCGCGGAATAATTTGCCGACAATAATCATTTGTTATGGAACGGTTTCGGATTTGATTTAATTTTTATGGATCTATTGATTTTGTGTTTTTTGGTTAGGGTTTGTGATTGGGGATCTTGTGTGTGTGTTTTTTTTATCGTGGGTTAACTAATTTGGGGGATAAATTGATTTGGGGTAAACTGATTTAGGGTAGATTTAGGGAACAACTAATTTTTAGGGTTTTCAAATTGTTTTATGATACAGGGAAATCAGTTTTTGGGTAAATTAATGTGGGAGCGAATATTTTGTAGCTAAAATGATTGTGGTCCATTGGATCAAAATAAATGCCAGGTGTAATTATCTGGTAGTTTTGAGCAAAGCTTTCCTTAGAAAAAGCTTGTTTTATATAGGAGTTGATTATATTTCTAATATAAATTAATCATAGTGAACAATCACTGATCGAATGCAATTATGCAAATGAGGCAACCGATCCACTATCTCATTTGTGCAATCAAAACTACCATTCTTATTTTTTTAATCATATGAGCCCATTAAAATAAAGCAATCATTGGCTTTGAGGATTTAAATACGAACAACAGTGACATCAAAATATAAAATTAAACAATACCCAATACTCCAATCACAATATACGAATGTAAGGCTTCTTTCGATGAATTGAACCATCAGTCGGGACCGCTGATAATTCGGCTACTAAGACTAAACCTTTTTTTTTTTTTCTTTTTTTTTCTTTTTCTTCTCCTTCATCTTTGACCTGGCTCTTCATACCATATAGAAATCTATTGAAGACAGTATTATTCAGATTCAATGAATTACATAGACTACATTACATTAAACTAGCAGGGTACCCGCATGCGTGGCGACGGGTACCCTGAAACTAAAATTTATAGCGTGCAATGTTTTATGATTACACATATTTCATGACAATAACTTTGTGGATGATAATAGTTTTAAGTTGGAATAAGTTTAAGCAATAACAAACTATTTCATATAAAAATAGTAAGATAAGAGAGCGATGCATATACAAATCTGTAATACAAAGGGGATAGTCTGTAATCTTTATTGATATAAAGCCGAGTACCAACGCTTACGGCAATGGTGTCTAGTTTTCGACATATTTCAACGGCGAATAATTATTTGTTGAAAATTTGAATCTCAAATGCGGGTGTTTTTTAATCTTTTTGCGTGTCCGATTTAAAGGTAAAAGTGGCCTTTTTACCTTTTGTTTTTTGCTTTTCGACGACCATAGTTTTATAAACTTTGTTTTCAGCGACGAATAGCGCTCTAACGAGCATTTTGTCTAAAAGTATGATACTTGCTTATTTTTGTGACATCGAATAGTCTAATGATGGTTCGACTTTTTAATGCGCACTTAAACCTTTGAACATCAAACAACATTTGAATTGCATAAAATTTTTACTTGGGCAATGAAAATGATAAAAATGACTTCATTACTCTCGTTTCATGTTTGTTCTTAGTCTAGAATTAATTTTCAGTTTTAAGTTATTAATTTTAAATTAAAACGATAGCTCAAATCATAGAACTACTCTTATATACAGATTATATCAATAAAGATGGATAACGTGACTTCCTTGCTTTTAAGTTTTTTGAGGTAATTATCATATTTCTTGCCACATTATGTTGATTGGCATACTTTTCTTCCAAAGTCTCCTTTCCTTTTCCCGGCGTCCTTTGATGATAAACAACTTCAGATTACACTAATACACAAGAAAATGAGATATAAGACCTTTGGGTAAAATATTTCATGAAATTCACCCAATATAAAATTATATATCCATACAAGTAACACAGTAGTATTAAACTTCCAACCAAAAGAAACATATATATTTCTTGAGTGTAACAGAAGCACCTCAAAGTCTCTTAGCATATCTAGCTAGATTATGGTAAGGTCAGATACTTCAACATTTTCACAATCACCTCAAAGTTTTTATAACTTATGAACCTATTAACATATTTTTGTAACACAAAATAATCCCCCATTGGCCAAGAGGTAAGGACTTAGCCTCTTAGGACGAACGTGGCAAGAGGTTTTGGGTTCGAACCCTGGGGAGAAAATTAATCCCCCATTGGGTACGGAGGTTCACCTGCAACGACTCCGGCTTAGTCGGTCGGCTCGCAATGTCAGTCGGAAACCATGTATAAAAAAAATGATAAATAAATAAATAACTTTGGTCAAAGTTTGCTTTTAGAAATATAAATGTTGACTTAGACATTTTTACAAACACTTGACGTAAAACAACAAACTTGTGTGTCCATTAATGAAAACCCATAACCTCTACTAGTTATCAAATCTACCGATCCATACAAAACTGAGACAAAATAAACAAAGTCATCACACCCAACAATCAGTTAAATGATTAAATAATTGGCATACCCACTTAGAATGAAGGTTCCTATAAGCAATGAAGAACGAATTTCACGTACATTCAACTCATAACCAAGACAAGAAAAGTCATGATATGAGTATTTTGCATAACAAAAGTCAAAGTGGAAGTTACCATTTCATTTAATATATGAGCCAACTCAAATTATAGTTATCCAGCCTTCTAAGATCTTAACTGTCAACGATGCCATACATCCTCCGTTGCAAATTTTCGTTGCATTAGGCTGTTTGTGTAGTAGTGTAAGGTAACTCAAACCACAGCCAACTAACTGTAGTGGTCGCTAAACACCATTGTATAAATAAATCAGTTCAAAAAAAGGTGGGACACTTTAGAACTAACAAACGATAGGCGAAAAACCTTTAGATCTAACACAACCTATCACGGTTGTAGTTCATAGTTGTTTACTAAAACCAACAACAAAACCATCTAACCAGCTAGATTTGAACGAAAAAACAAACACACTGAAACTAACAACAAAACCACCTACCAAAACCACCTAGCGCACCATAACAACCGAGAGAGAGGTTGGTTATAGTGGCGGCAATTTCAGTGGCAACAAAGAAGGGTTTGTGTGTGTTTGTTGTAGAGAGAGACGGTGGATGGGCAGGGACGGAGGTGGCTAAAAAAAATTCGATAGTAACGTAAAATTCTTTGTTTTAAAAGCTCGGTAGTAACATATAACTACATCATGGATCGTTATCTACTTATTCACCGACCAAAAAAGGATAAATTTAAAATTAAATATAGTTTGTAAGTAAAGTAAAAACTTTTTGTTACCCATGGCTAGTCTTGAGTTTTGCGATGCCTTGGACGAGACAATCGAAAATACCTCTTACAAAGTGTCATAAACAAACAACACAATATTAAGTTAATAAAATGTGAACAATTATATAAGTTATTTTACTTGATGCGATACGTTTAATATTTTGTTGAATTTGCATACATGAACAAAATCCTTAATGTACATATATTTGACACGTTATTAAATATTTTCATTAACATTTTGTCAAAAAAAAAAGTATTTCTATATGTACCAATATGAGTTAAATGTTCAAGCAGTTAAATATCCGAACCAAAACTCTGACATAATACAAAACCTTTTTTACTCATGTAAATTTTCCTATTCAAGAGATTGAATATTTACAAATTTAAAGCCATTTGAATTTTCTATAAACCACGAATACTACAAGCCTACAGCTTTACTAATTCGACTATGTAAAAGATAAATAAATAAAGATGTGTAAACAAAAAGTACAATAATAAAGCAGTTATTACATGGGGAACATGCACAATTTTTTGTCTACTCCTCATAAACACTTTATCTCTTCCAGTAAGAGTGATGGGTATCCACAAGGCATGGCAAAAAAATGCCTGTCACGTCAGCAAAAATCTTTATGGCATCAAAAATCCCACGGCACCACATTCTGGTCGTTACCCACGGCACCAGAAAATGTGGTGCTGTCGTGTATATATATATATATATATATATATATATATATATATATATATATATATATATATATATATATATATATACATAAAATAAAACATACATAATATTAACTAAAATGAACTTCATTAATTTAAAAAAAAAAAAAAAAAAAAAAAACACACATTACATTAAAAAAAATGCATAAAAATAAAAACCTAGTACATAAACATAGAAATAAAATCCGAGTGCTCGTTGGTGGTATACTTTGCCCGGATTCGTGCTTTTTGGGCTTTCACGACCTCCGCGTCGATCGGATCCATCTTGCTTGTATCCATTTGTAGCACTCGCATCTCCTCGGCAATCTTTTGAGATTCATATAAAGTAACTCTCGCTTGTTACTCTCGTTTGAGAACATCCATCTTTGCCTTGCGGTCTAACTCGTATTGTTGTTGCAGCATTTCTTGAAACATTGTCGGGTTTGAACCGGAACTAGCAGTCGAGTTTGATGAACGTTGACTCTTAGCAATCCGGTACGAGCCGTCTGGCCGAGGCAACGCGTCTGGTCCAAAATGCTCGGGTTCCTCGTTCGTAACCCGAAGACGATTACGTCTTGCATAAGTCGAGTCGGGATTTTTCCACTTGTGCTTGTCTTTCAAAAATTCCCAAGCGCTCATGTGTCTAAAGTCACAACCCGTTGTTTTTTTAAACAATACGTGACAACGGGTCATAAAATCTCTATCATTCTCCCCACTCATAACAGCCGTTTCATCCACTACCGTATTCCACTTCTTGACATCTTTATTCATTGGAGTCCACTTTCCCGTCAACATGTTTTTGGTACGAATAGTGTAGTTGAGCCTCTTGGCTTCCTTGTTGTATGCGTCAAGCACTTTGTACCAAAACGTATCCCTTTGTTGATCCGAACCCGTTTTTGGATCCTCGAAAATTTGAATGAAACACTCCGCCAAAAGATACTCCTTATCTTGGCTCCAAAAAGATCGACGGGTCGGGACCGCCTCTTCTTCTTTGTCTTCGTTGGTTTTCTTGGCCTTCGTCTTTGTTTTTGGCTTCTTCGCCTTCGTCTTTACCCTCGTTTTCTTCAACGTCGGGACCGCCTCTTCTTCTTCTTCTTCTTCTTCTTCTTCTTCTTCTTCGTCTTCGTCTACTAGATGGAAGGATGCATGGTCCGAATTTGGTTGGGAAGGGGTGGTTTGGTTTGTTTGTTGTGGTTGAGTAAATTGAGTATATTCTTGTTGTTGTTGCATTTTCTATTGACTAAATAGCATTTGTTCTTCGGGATTCATGTATGGGTTATTTGGGAAGGTAGGAAAGTAAGACGATTGATTGTATGGATTCGAAGACGAGCCCGGATTGTTGGCCGGATTTGAAGACGAGCCCGTCATTTGGTTCGACGGGTCGTTTAGCATATTGTTAATCCATGGTGAGTTGGGATTCATTTTGAAGTATGAAAAAATTGAGAGAAGTAGAGAATTAATATATTGGAAGTGTGTGTGAAGTATGAAATAATAAGGGGTATTTTTAAGATTTTTTAAGGGGTAATTTTTATTATTATTATTATTATTATTATTATTATTATTATTATTATTATTATTATTATTATTATTATTATTATTATTATTATTATTATTATTATTATTATTATTATTATTATTATTATTATTTTATTATTTTATTATTTATTTATTTATTTTTTGTGTTTAAAGCTTCCCAAACGGTTATATAACCATTGCCAAATGTTCTGATTATTGATTCTTCCTCCCAACGTTCGAATTCTTCACAAAAAAAAAAAAAAAAAAAAAAAAAAGCCACGGCGCGGGCTGGCCACCATGGCGCCACCCACGGTACCGTGCACCGTCGTCCATGGTGGGCTAGTGGCCATGGCGCCACTTAGCAGCCAAGGGTACCAAGTGCTCTAAGTCTTCTTCTTGGTCAAGAATACCTACAACCACCAACGACACAACACACGCCGAAAACTACTTTCGATAGCAACCACAATTTTTTATTGCAAGGACGAGCTTCTATCATCCATAGTTTCCGGCGTTCGAAAAACTGCTATTCACCATTAAAGGTAGGCTAGTTGGGCCGGTTGGAGGGGGCCGAGCACCCTCTAGCCCCCCTACTGGCTCCGTCTCTTGATGGGTGTGTGATGGGTCATGGGTATGTGTTTGTTAGATAGAGAAGTAAAGTGATGAAGTGGTTTGATTTTGCATATGTAACGCTTGTAGAAGTTTAAATGGGTTGTTAAATGAAATGGGTTGTTACAATTTATAAATGGTTGTATCATAAGTTGAGGGCTGTTACACTACGAAATTAAAGACAACGTAACTTTTATATTTATGTGTATGAGTGTATGTGGTTAGTTTTAAGCAAACTAATACAAGTCTTTCTATAATAAGCAATTTAAAAAGTCTAAATTTTAAGCGTTGCTATTTAGGGAAATGTCCTAAATGCATTATAATGTAGTAGAGATAGTAGAGATAGAAAAATAACAAAACCTAACCCTAAATACTAGATGGGCCTAAACCAACGAGCCGGGCCAATGGGCCTTATTAGGTAACTATGATATTTGAAGCTCATCACATATGCTAGTTAAGTTTGACACTTTATTTTTCGAAGACTCTCATGTTACTATCTCGTGATCATCCCCCAACAAACCATTTGCCACATAGTTTTTTGTTTATTGTTGAAGTTGTTATGACTTATGACCCGAATGAGGAAAAGTATCTTCAATAGATCGAAATTGAACCCATCCATATTCCACCACTTGAACACACTATCCCATCCCTTTCTTACCAGGGAGCAATGGAGGAAACAGTGATCCTCCGTTTCAATCTCGGTCCCACATTGCGGACAAATGATTGAGTTGAGATCCAAACCTAGATGATGAAGCCACTCATACACCGGTAATCTTCTTTGTTGAAGCTGCCAAATAAGGATACAGATCTTCCTTGGAACATTTTTATTCCACAATGTCTCTTTAGAAGTAATTGGTGAAGGAAGAATTTTATCATCTTTAAGATACCTAGTTAAGTGTATGTTGCACCTTCTTCTAGCTAAATAAACGATTAATGATCTAATCTAATGTTTGTTTCAATTTGTACACTTATGTTGAACTGGAATGGTTCGTCCCAATCTAACACATTGAGTAATTGATGGCTTGATGCATTGATTTTTTTGCCTTAACTGAGTCAAGGCCGGAACCATCTTAATTTGCCACTGAGCAGGAGGCCGGCTTATCTGTTTTCATTGAGTGATTTGTTTAGTTACTTACATCATTAAGCACCCTCAACCAACCAAACACCTTAGTTGCTTCTCACATATAATCATAACCTTTACTCTTAAATCCATTAGTTAAACACACTCCCCCCTTTTTGTAATAACCCGTAATTTTCCAAACGTATTTCTATACGAGATTATCCCTGTTTTTCATATGTGAACTTTCTTGAACTCATTTGGTTTAAAAACGTGAAGTTATCTCGCGAAACGTGGAAATTATACACAACGCGTATTGGCACAACCGACGATTTGATTTGATTATTTTATCATTTGTGAGAAACGAGACGTATGAATAGTCATTTTTATTGGAAAAATTATTCTGAGCGCAATGGTGAAATTCTCATGTCTTGAATCCACGGTTTACTAGCATAAATGAGCCTCGAATCTCATTTCGTGAAAGACTGCAAAAATTCTAGAAATGGTCCCTGTGGAATTTTACACCCCGCCGCCCTAAACTTTTGTTATTGACAGTTTGGTCCCTAGGGTTTTACACAACCCTAAACCTAGTCTATATAAACATCCTATAACTCATTTTAGGGTTAGCCCCCCCCCCCCTCATTTGACTCCTGCAGCCGCACCTCTTCCCCTCCCCCCCTTCTGCCACCAACGCAGCCATCATCACCCACCTTCACCCCACGACCATCTCTTCTTCTTTTGCTACATCATGCGCCCAAGAACACCTCCGCCACAACTGCCGCGTGTCGCCACCACCACGGCCGACACTTCTCCTCCTTTTTCCCTGTCGTACGTAGTTTTCTACAGAACGAGATCAAGAATACTAGCTGTAGCAACCCGTAGAAATCCCTAGTCATTAGTGAACGCTAATCTAGTATTAATCCATCATTTCTTTTCAATTAACCATTTTTGCGAGCCAATTTGAACTTTTAAGACACTCGCAACGTAGAACAAATTGTAAAACAATACATTTTATTACTAAACTCGATCAAAATGTATTTTCTTAAACTCATTCGACTTCCCATGATAAAGTACAAGCACAATGATTCGTTTCTCGTTCATTGTCCCCAATGTGACACTTTAAAATTATATTGGACCCATTAAAATAAAATGTACGTTACGTATACACTTTTATACCCGTACATTGCAATCCATGATCACGCTTATACACTTAAGCTCGCTTCTAGGCATCTTAATTTCTCCAACGTTACCTAATTCACTGATAACATATTCTTGCCACCAGAATAGACCAATCATAGGCTAAATATGAAACTAAATTCACAAAATGTTGTACACGTAAACAGTAGGCTTCATTTTACTTCTATACTTCATCAAACCTACTATCCACTTGCTAAGAAACACTCGAGTAATATTCTATAATATCTTCTCTAACTGACAAATCTTATCTCATAAAATTTGCTCAAAAACCCTTCCTATCCAATATATATAACGAGGCACATTCATGCAACTCTCCCTTTCACTCTCACGTAAAACACTTTCACACTCTCAAACCCAACCCACTTTGCTCACTATTTGCAGTCGAGGTGAAGCAATCAAGCTTTAAGAGATCCCAAGTGTACCCAAGTCATCCACAAGGTCTCACTCGAGCCCTACTTGTTGTGCTCTAGCGAGTTTCGACCCATCCTTCTTGTTCTCGATCATTTCACACGTTACAAACAATCCTATACGAGTTGTAAGTACCTCTCGAACCATTTTAATATGTAGGATCAAAACATGTTGATTATTGTGGGATTCGGGTGGTCTTGGATAGTGGAAGAACATCTTCATTGTTGAGTTAGAGAGAGAGACTAGAGAGAGAGGGAGACTCTTGAGAGAAAATCTGGATCTATTAGATTAATGTGTGTGTAATTGTGACAAGAGTTCCAACCCTTCCCAAGTGTGGGAAGGGGTTTATATACTAACCAATATTGGTGCCCCTAGTGGGCTGTGGAGTGAGCTGACAGTGGGGAAAGCCCCGACCCACTCCACAAATATAAATACGACTAATACTATTAATACTAATACTAATAATACTAAGCTAATATAAATAAGCCTACGAGCTATATAAATGCTAAATAGATACTCGGGGTGACCGAGCCTTCATCTGAATATTTATATTCCTAACAATCTCCCCCTAAGGGAGGTCACCCCGGAAATAATAACTTGAATTCTAGCATTTTATCTTCTGAAGTAGTCTTCATAGCTCGTAGTCTTTGATTCTTCATTGTCTTGAAACTTTGTGCATTCAGCAGTGTTCGTTTGATGACCGTTTGATCGTCTTGGATGATCTTTGAGCATTCTTCGACTTTATCATCCAACATTTGTTTCCAAGTCATCTTTCAGGAGTATGTTTCCATGTGATGTGTAAATCTTCGAGCCGACATGCTCACACTATTTGGCGTCATGATCTTCAGTATCAGAGTTTGCAGAAGCTGTGTTGAAGGTCTTTTGGGTGATCATAACTTTGTTGAATAACAATGATGATGTAGTGTGAACATGTGGTAGAGGATTGGCATCTTTTCTGCAACCAGCTACAACAGCAACCAGCTACAGCATTCCACAGCTACACCCGCCAGAAGTTCCTGCATAAGACAGTTAGCAACAAATCGACCGGTACTTACAGGTTTGGACTTCGAGATTGTTAACAGCATAGTGTGGAAACTCTCTCTAATCCTTACCAAGACCGTTCCTAATCGAAAACCCACAGAGGGCTTTTTAAGACTATGCCGTAGCATTTCAACGATTAGGTGAGTCGCTGGAGATCACTCCACGACTGTAGACCGTTGGAAACCGTCGTAACCACTAAGCGTAATCCATAAAGAATTACAGAAGTGACCTGCTTTCAGGGCTGCTTGATGTTGACCCTGGCAGGAATTTCCATTCAATCATTGAGAATTACATTTGTAAATTCTCTCATAAATGTTCTGGCAGATTGATAAGATCTGCGTAGGACTCATAAGTTTACAACTGGTGTCCTTAATGTTGAACAACCAGTGTAGAAATAATTCGTGTTCCTATGAGATCTTATTATGCATCTCGTGGCTCTAGACTCTATTGTGCGTTTTAATTTGGTGATCGGAGGCTGGAGAGGACTGCCACCTTTTCAATATCATCTAACTCGGAGTGAGAGAGACGATAGAAATGAATTGAGCTCCGTGACAATTGAAACAAGAGTCCTTTAAAGGACCTTGAGTGGCTAGGGAGGGTTGTGCAGCGTATCACTGGGTCCATGATACTTTGTCTTCAATGCCAGCAATCATCTAAGTGATTCTGACAGCATATGAATTGACCCGGTTTCTGCCTAAGTTGTAAGGAGGGCTTCTTTCTTTTCACCCTTTATCTTTACAATTCTTTTTCATTCTTCAACCCCTTCAGTGCTTACCGAGACTTCCTAACTAGCACCTTGTTGGGTTTGTTCCAGTACTAGCTCCATCTCAGTCGGCACTTTTCCCTTATCCACTTTTCTCCTTTTTAATCAAACCTAAGGACTTCTACACTAACTAGTGGATTGTCCCTGGGTAGATCCCTCCGGCTCTGGCGGGATCGTGGGAACTTGAGCCTAACCTAACCATCCTTATAACTCCATACATTAATTAAAATGGTCGGTCTTTGGTATTCTTCCACGATTGCCATAAACCAAATTTTTGAAAAAATCTCTCAAAGTGTTCATGATTCTGAAACACATTTTTGCAAACACTTGAGAGTTTTATATTTCTCAAATGCTCCCCCTCAACATGTGCTCAAATGATTGTTTTATAAATTTGCACATGTCAGGTGAAGCTCGCACTTTTGAATTGATTGATTTTCCAAGAACATGATCATCGCGAGACACGCTTACATCACTAGTAAACTAGCTTGAAATTATTACCCGTCCAGATCACATTCAAGGAAGATCGCTCGAAATCGGTACATTCTACTCAGACACGCCCTTTGCGAGACATGCTTACATCACCAGATAAACTGGCTTGAAATTATTACCCGTCCAGGACATGTCCTTTCGACTACTGACTTTAGCTATCGTCAATTCATTGGTGAAGTCTGAGCCTTGCTCACATAAGATGCATGCCAAATCCTTTTTGTCAATTCGCTCCCCCTCAATATGTGCATCGATATACGAAAGAGTTTAGCACATATGGGAGAGCTTACATTTAAGTCCAAAACATCACATTTTCATTAGGTTTCATATTTAAATCACATTCTCTCCCCCGATCAAAAATTTCAAACCTTTTGAGATTTGTGATCCCAATTGATTTAAATAAGTTAGAAAATGTGGGAGAAAATGTGTCCGATTTAATGTAGTCTGATGATGGAACATACTATGCTCCCCCTTAATCTAAGAGGGAGATTCACTGCTTATTTTGCACAATTGATTATTATGACACAAATGATATTGACCTTTTTGCGCAGATGATGTAATCACCCGCTTTTCTGAGTTAGTAGTCAACATCAACTATCCATCCACCAACAAATCTTTCGCAAATGTCGTTGATCCCCACTTGGCGAGACCAAAATAGATGAATGGTGGTGGCGGTGGCGAAAGTGTTGTTGTTGTTGTTGTTGTTGCCGACGTTGTTGTTGAGGTGAATTTCGAGCCAATCAATAGAGTTTGATCGTCTGATCAAATGGTTAGAATGGGAACTGGTACATTCATTTTGGCTATGGAATCTGCATAAGAATATCAACACAGATATACATACATACAGATACACTATTCCTTAACAGCTACCCTTCAGCAGCTTGCCACATTATAATACCAAGTTCATCTTATAATCAAACCACAATCAGGAACTACGTCAAACCACTATCTAGCATGAAGAGCAAATAGCAATCATGAACATGGCAATTCACACGGATTTCAATATTCAATTCAGGATCTTAGGAACATGATTCTAACATAATAGCAATCTACCTAAGCGAATCCTGAGAACATATGCACAATATCAACAACAATTAAGCAGCAATCGACCAACAAAAGTCAAACGACATTTGAAACTCATTCATTTAGATCATACAAATGCCAGTGGAGCATTCAAGAACATCAAACACAACTGGTTTTCTAACTTCTTTTAGGTTTTGAGTCTTAAAGCATTTTGGGGATTATACGAGGATTCCAAAGTAACACAAATGAACCTTCTAGATACATAAAGCTAGGAAACTATTAGCAAATTGCACATAATGTCCTAAACTTTCTTGCAACTAACACATTTGGCCATTTGATATAAAGTTTTTGCAAGATCCTCTTCAACTAATACCCCATTAACTACAAAACCTTTTCTAACAAGTATGCTTCAACCAATAAATCCGTTTGATGATATAAAATTTGAATTCACTCTCCCCCTCAATCAATGACCCGTATTCTAGTTAAATATTTGAAGTCGTTGATTGAGTGACAAATTTTATGCACAATCTAAGTATAAAATAATTTCAAGCAACACATAATCAACAAGTGTCTAACAAATAATTTTCAGAAGAATCACAGAATGAAAACTATTTGTATTCAAAGAAGATTTCTCTTCTTTTTCAAGAAATGATGCACTGAAACGTACATCAAATCAGGAAACATGGATATGAAGTAATCCAAGCCCAGGTGAACATCACCCAGTTGGAGGAACAACCGTCTTTTTGGCGACGTGCTTTCCCCAATATGAAGCGCGGGTTGCTATCTAAAGTAATAGCAAGCCATTTAGACATGTTTTAAGAATCCATTTTAACTTCTGCTCGAGCTTCATTTAAAGACCCGTGCCATTATTGAATGACATTTCTAAGTCCGTAAATGTTATCGATAAATAGAAGACATGCCTTGGTGAAACTATTTTTGGTCTTTTCTAATTTTTTAATTTTTATGGTTTTTCTGATTTTACGTATCTCTATTTACAATAAGCAAGATTTCTATATATCTATTCACAAAAATGGTATAAGATATGAAAAAGAATGTAAGAAGCAAAATATATATACAAGGATACGAACCAGAAACCATTACTCCTCAGCATTCTGAATCTTCTCCGCATTCATCACTTGACTTGCTGAAGAGCAATGTGAGCACTTATAATCAGGGATTGATTCTGGCTTTTCACTCTCCCCGAATTAGTGCTCTCCCCCAATCTAAAAACCTCTGACGATCACCCAAAATAGGAAGAAGAAGAAGACTTTGGATGAACACCCATAATAAGAAGAAGTCTTTTGGTAACCAAATGCATGCCGTCTTTAGTCTTATAACACTCCCGCCCATAAGTAAAGCCGTCAAAAACCTTAGGTATCTTTTCGATAGTTTAAGTTGAGCCTCAACTGAAATCTAGCTTAACCTCACAACTCATCAAACAAGAACTGTCATGAGATTAGGTTAACATCAAGTTGGACTTAACCTTAAACTACGGAACAACTTGAACCTAACTTAACTCCACAACTCATCAAACAAGAACTGTCATGGGATTAAGTTAAATATCAAGTTGTAAGAAAAGAACTCAACATGTTTTGACTGTGGAGAAGACTGTAGACTCGACCTTCTTCAAGATTGCCCAATGTGGAGGAACAGAATACCAATCATCTTTATTTCACCAAATGCCTTCCAGTAACCTTACATGTAACCCATCAGCCCGCAGCATACACATGAGATGATAACTCCCAACAGAGAATGTAGAATAGACTGAAAACTCGACCTTCTTCAGTCTTAAGTATAACACCAAAGTAACAAGTTGAACCACTAATCATCTATAGTATGTATCCATCCTTGGATATTAAGCGCTGATCACGTGAACCTGTTGTGCGTCCTTGATGTACACATTCTCTCTCCCCTGATGGTTACGATTAATCAGCCCATGACGTAAAAGCGAAACGATAAAACCAAGGTAACAAGTTGAACCACTGATCATCTCTGCGGTTATCAACACCGGAATAAATGATTAAGCCCGATCACGTGAACCTGCTGTGCGTCCTTGGTGTACACATTTCTCTCCCCCATGATGGTTACGATTAATCGGAATCATCATCATGATGTGTACATGTAGCCTAATGACGTGTACATGAAGCATTGACTAGAAACCCATTGTTGCTGATTGTACCAACCCGTGAGACTATGTCGATTAGCATTCCATGACCATGTTCTTCAACACCTTGATAGACGGAGGAAGTAGTGTTGGAGAAACATTGTTTGCACGACTCCTGAACTGACGTATTCAGGAGTCGTATGACCATTTCTCAATCATCAACCAACATGTAGAATTATTCACCCTTCCCCCCCTCAAAAGTTGCATCTGCCTGCCAACTGCAACTTTTGATTAAGTAAGTGAATAAGAGTATACTCCTATATGCGCCGATCCACTTGACGACTGAATAAGCACGGAAAGAGCATGAAACTTGTTGATGAGAATGGCCATAAATAAGAAGATTCCTCTTCTTTTGAAGATAAAGTGCACTCAAGCGTACACTTTTCTTTTCTTTAAAGAACGAGGCCTGAACTGATGTATTCAGACGTCATTATGTTGAAGAGCGAGGCCTGCACTGACTTGTACAGACGTCATACTGATGAAGAACGAGGCCTGCACTGATGTGTACAGACGTCATAAGATGAAGAACGAGGCCTGCACTGATGTGTACAGACGTCATACTGATGAAGAGCGAGGCCTGCACTGACTTGTACAGACGTCATTACTCTCTCTTTATTACTTCTCTCATCTAACTCGTTACCAACCCCATTATCATTTTATCGGCTTGATGTCGTGACCACTGATGGAGAAAAACCCAATATGATGAACTTGAGACTGAAGTAACATAACCCGAACTTGTGACTTAAACTTGTACTAATGCGAGACAAAGAGCGGTGTAGAGACTTCGTACAACATTGAATCTCTAAGTACTCTATACTCTTCAACCAACCAACCATCAAGTATAAGACGTACATCACCTCTTGAATATCCACAACTTCGTGTGACACTGAGCACTACAACGTAACTCCTTAAAGTGATAGTTATTTTGTAATAGAGAGAAAGAAAAAATAACTAGATATCCAAGTCCTCGTCATTGTAAAGGTTAAACGCTCGAACAAGGATCTCGAAGAATCTTCATCCAACCTCCCCGATGTCTTCAGATACTAAGTGCACGCACCCATGAAATTTCACTTCAGCTTCAAATAAATAATAATGAATTAACGCCGTAGTCACGTCTTGAGGTTAATGCCCAAATCTAGCCCTTTATGATGATTTAACTGAATATGATAATGGTTTTAACCCGATCATGGTCAAGAGCGCGTAACCCATCATCACGGGATTTTACAAATCTATGATTTAAACCGAGAAATAAGGTCTTTCGCGGGATTTTACAAAATCAAGAAGAAACCGTGAGACAGTAATGGATTGAATGTGGCATGCATGATTTGATTTTGGTGAACATCAGTTTGGGTTAAGAATATCTTGTGAGAATTACAGATCACATCACAACTTTTAAAACCTTTGTCCAACTAACCAACCTCGTACACAAACAACAATTTGTGACCACTTGATGAAGGAAACCCGATATACCAATGTTGAAAACTGAAGTAGTAGTCCCCAAATTTGTTACTTAAGCTTACATTAATGTTGGAAGAACGGTGTAGAGAATTGATGCTCCAAGCAAATCTCTAAGTGCTCAATACCCAACCAAAGTATGAGACATTAACACCTCTTGCGATTATCGACATCGTCATTGACGTGTGACACTGAGTACTCCAATAACTCTTAAGTGGTAGTTACCCCGACTACTGGTAACTAGATAACCCAAGTCTTCAACTTATATCTTAAGCACGAGCAAGTTATCATTGAAATCATGCATCCAACCATCCCCGATTTCAAGACAAAATAAGTAGACGCCTTCGTGAAATTCAACTTCAATCTCAAATAAAGAATACCAAATTAACTTCGTGATCATTTTGTGCGGTTGAATAGTCAAAGGAGAAGAAACATGCGCTAATTCTTAGCAGTGCCCATGACTCATAGTCAGTCTAATCAAACTAAGCTGTCTGACCCAGCTACTTGGATGTTATCAGGTGCAGTGCATGGAATAGATGTCGTACTGTGTACAGGATTTTACAGTTCTTGAGATTCATCTGAGAAGTAAATTCAAGAACAAACTGCACAACAGTAAGTATCAAACAGCTAAAATCTTAGGCAAGTTGTTAAGACCCAAACCACTGAAAGCTAAACCACTGAAACTGGAACCGCTAATATTCAAACTGCTGGAGACTGAATCACTGAATCCTGAATTGCTACGATCTGACCCGCTGAAACCGGAACTGCTAAGATTCAAACCGCTGGAGACTGAACCGATACGATCTAACCCGCTGTAACCGGAGCCGCTAAAATTCACAAATCACATCGCTGGAGACGGAACTGCTAGGAAACACGCCTAATTCTCCCCCTCAAAAAGGGCATGTAATGACCTTTTTGCCAAAGTTAAGAGTCTGTGATGATCGTGAATTTGACAGGCACAAAACATGGAAAGAGACAAATGAAACTACTGCAACGAAGATGGTGATTAAGACTCTCTTGTAGTAACCCCTTGCTTTCCTCATCATCAATGGTTTAGTAGATTAACAATTCATTGAAGCTCGTAATATGCCAAAACCGCTTGATGAAATGCATATGACTTTAAAGTGAGTAAAAGGTTAAAACATGTCTCCAAACAAATCACCTCTTGTCTTTAAGCCTGACTACCTCTTGAGAAGATCTTGAACAACAATCCCATTAGAAGCTTGAGAAACAACAATCACTTGATGAAGCTTGATAAAGAACAAGTCTGCGACTTAAACTTGCACTAAATTATGATTTAGAACCTATATTGAGCACAACAACGTAACTCCTTTAAATATAGGTAGTGATATATACCCAACCTTCCATCCTTTATCGTATATATCCACTTCTTGAGCATCCAAGTCTAATCACCATAAATACGCTCGAGCAAGGGTCATCAAACATCGTGCATCCATCCACCCCGAGATGTTTGTGACACTAAGTACACCAACCCGTGAATTAACAAACCAATCAAGTTACCATAATTTCCCAATTCCTGCCGATCTCGAAGCACAAACTTATCCCGAAAATATAGTCAAACCCCGTAAGTTTTATCATGTCTATATCCAAGTCCAGCCTATTTGTCCAATATTGATTCCATGGGATTTTACAGCTCTTGAGATTTAAACTGAGAAATTGAATCTTTCGCGGGATTTTCTAAAACCAATCAAGAGAAACCGGGAAGTCAACAAGGACAACCAAGAGTGAAGTGCAATACTGATCTTCGAAATATAAGTTAAAGAAGTCAAACGTCAAATTGATCAAATTGCAATTAGTCAAGTCAAAGTTTGTCAAATTGCAACAAGTCAAATTGTAATTAACCAGATCGCAATAAGTCAAATCGCAAGTGTTAACTCACAACGTCAAATTGCAACTGGTACCATTACAATTAGTCAAGTCGCAACAAGTCAAATAGCAACTTGTCAATTCACAATTAATCAAATAGCAATTTGTCAACCGTAACTCAAATTGTAAAGATCAAATTGCAGGCTTACTCAAATAGTAGGCACCAATATGATCAAGCTGCCAAATCCCCAACACAATACAAATTGAGACAAACAACAACCAAAGAAAATGCTTGTGTCTCAACAAAAAGTCGTACGACTTCTTTGGTGAGTTATACATTCAATGTATCAATTAAGCAGTTAAGGGCTTGGCAGTAAACATAAAGCCCACATCCAACATTCCAGCACAATTGTCCATCACGGTATACCAGCCCATTACCAATTAAGGATAACACATCACTTGGCCCATGTCATGATATCAAACTCGATCCAAATCACCCATTACCCTAATAATTCGGGTATTTAACTCCCTCTTAACACAAATCCTAACCCTAACCATTTACTAATCCGCCCCAACCTCACAAACCTTATCACTGCCGCTTTAAACAAACCCTAATCTTAATTACATACACCAATACTGCCGTTTTCATCTTCTCTCATAAAATTGATCAAAAACAGTTATTAATCGCATCTTCATCATCATCAACGAAGATCAATCAATCTTATCTCATGAATCACATTCATAACCAGAGCTTAAGCTATTTCTTATTTAATCCACACGAATAAACAACACCATGTTCTATTACCACAACTCTACGAAGAACACAACCTCCGTTTGGCTTTGAAGAACACAACAACCTTTTGACTTCAAGATTAATCAAGAGGTCACAGGTAAGTTATATATGATGGTTATCGTGTCGTGTTTGATTTTTTTCTTGTTAAAGCTTAACGAAACAGAGAAAGATTGAAACACACTTGTTTTAGATCTTTCTTTTGATCTTTTCGGATATTAAGATGCCATCGTGCTCATAGATCTATGATGATATTTCTTTCGTTTGTTTAGATCTACAAGGATCTTACAATATCTTTTGAAGCATGAAAGAAAAAATTTTGAGATCATTTTGTTATGTTTTTGTGTTTGTGGTTATAACCGAGAAGATGGATGGATGAAAACACACTTGTTTTTGTCCTTTCATTGATAAATTCGGACATAAATAGAAGTTGTGTCTTCACCAATGATCAGTGATGAGTCTCTCTTCAGTTCCTATGAACTTAGAGGTCTGAAACACATTTGTGACCCACGAGAAGAGAATAACTGAGATCATAATTGCATTACTTGTGTACGAGTCATGTTGTAGTCGATATACGGAGATGAGGATGAAATTATGGTGGTTAGGTTGTACTTGTTGTTGTTATGGTGGGTTTAGGATAATCTGGGTCTCGAATTAGTTGTTGTTGTAGTTTGTGTTTGTTGTTGTTTAGAAAAGATACTTTAGTAAACTGTTGTTGACTGGGTTTAGGATTGTTGTCGTTATGATTGTTGTTGTCGTTTGACCGTTTGACCGAGTGACAGACAAACCGCATGGTCTGCAATAATTTTGGCAACATAACATTTCATTTAGATTGATAATTTGTCTTGAGTAGACAAACTGCATCCATGAACTGATATACAAACCGCATCCATGAACATATAGACAAACCGCATTCATGAACATATAGACAAACCGCATCCATTGACCAGTCAAAGCTGTCACTTTCACCCTTTCCCTAAAAAACCGGATCTGGTTTTTTTTCTCTTTCATCAAACCGCATCCAAGAACATATGCATAAATGACTTGTTAATAAACTGATAAAATTAAGATTAAACCATATAAATTATAGTATAAATCAGTTTATAACTCTAACAATATAAATCTTGCAATCAACCACAGATTTGTCTTGGAAGAATATGTCTTTTCCGACCAGATTCCGACCATAGATACCGACTATCAATGCTGCCAGTTAGAGACCATGATATTCAGGAACAGAAAGTCACAATGTATAGCTCTTGGACACAACCACTCATTTAGATACCAAAAGAAATAGATATGGACCAGAAACATGATGATTTGGACTTATTGCTTAAAACCGTGAGTCAAACCACAAAAAACAACACAACTACCAACCTTGGCTCTGATACCAATTGTAGGATCGAAACATGTTGATTATTGTGGGATTCGGGTGGTCTTGGATAGTGGAAGAACATCTTCATTGTTGAGTTAGAGAGAGAGACTAGAGAGAGAGGGAGACTCTTGAGAGAAAATCTGGATCTATTAGATTAATGTTTGTGTAATTGTGACAAGAGTTCCAACCCTTCCCATGTGTGGGAAGGGGTTTATATACTAACTAATATTGGTGCCCCTAGTGGGCTGTGGAGTGAGCTGACAGTGGGGAAAGCCCCGACCCACTCCACAAATATAAATACGACTAATACTATTAATACTAATACTAATAATACTAAGCTAATATAAATAAGCCTACGAGCTATATAAATGCTAAATAGATACTCGGGGTGACCGAGCCTTCATCTGAATATTTATATTCCTAACATAATACTTCTTGAATCATATTCACAAAATCAAGCACTGTTAAAAATGTTACATGAGCACATATTATCTATCTTTATTTTAGTTTCTTTCGTTATTATTTTCCTTTACTCGTTCAATACATTATGACCTCCATCGAGGATGGCAACAACGAGAATCTTAATCTACTCGACACTCATGATCATTAAAAGAAACGCATAGCATCATTTTATGTTCAGTCGAATCATATTATAACTAGTTGTGTTATTTATTTTCTTTTACGTAACATGTGTAAACTACATAAGGAATGAGACTCTTATTTCGAATTCAAACATACGACCCCATAATATTATTGCTTGTCCTAATTCTTGGCTAACCCGACAATCAAGTTCATGTTTGAAAGTTCACCCCATAAGCCCTTAATAAGCTGCGATAAGCTCAAAGCTAATGACCATAAAACTGTCCCATTTCCCTTAACAAGTTTCGAATGGGCTTAACAGCCCATTAAGCCAATAATCGCTTATTCAATAAGCTGATGCTTGTGGAACTTTTTGTAACTTATTTAAGCTCAAAATATAAGCCCAATGTAAGGCCCATTCGACCCTTAAAGCCCACGAGTCAAATTTTACTATTGGGCTTTAAGGCTTGCGTTAAAAGCCCAATAGCTTAATAATAAGCCAAACAGTCAATAAGCTGTTATAGAATATTGAAATAAGCTTTAAAAAGCTTAAAAAGATTTTGGAAACTTTTTCCAAACATTTTTTGTTGAAAAAGGACTTACTTTGCAAAAGATTTCACTATTTGGGTGAAAAGTGACAACTTCCTAAACTTGTGTTCTAAAACTGCCAAAACATAACCTGAGGGCTGAACATGTTAAAAACAGTAAGTGTATTGATTATTATGTCATTTTGGGAAGTTATTGGACCTAAAATGTAATAAGGGTTAACCGGGGACTAACGGTGCAAAGTTAACACCATTAGGGTATAAATTGTAAAAATGATAAAAGTACATGGACCAAGATGTAACTATTGCATATTTATTTGTATTTCACGTTTTACATTTATTCTTATTATTATGCATTTTATCTCATTTCGTACACTTTCGTATAATCAATTATTACATTTATTTACGTTATACTTATTCAATTTGTTATTGCATATATTTACAATAATTTACTCACTTTTGTATAATTTCGATTATAACTAAACTGTTAACGAGTTTAATGAGTAAATTGTCATTTCATTTACATTTCATTACGTTTATATCTTTATATAACGAGTTTTAATCAATTTAATTACGTTTCGTTCACACACCTTTTAAGGGAACGATATTCATGGAATAAATGACATAAAAACATGATAATATTATGTATAATATTATTTTTGAACTTTAAGCATTTTAAGCATATCACACTCATATCACACACCCATTCATTATCCGTTACTCGTTTTCACACATTGTCATATTAAGTCACAAACACCAAATACTTAGACTTCCCTATTATCCAGGTCCTGTGTTGAAGCCGTTCCCGTGATACTATTGTCATAACATCACAATACTTTAACCTTACAACTAATGTGAGTTTCATAGCCCCTATTTTAATACTTGTTTTATACTATTTGGGGGAGATACATGCTTAAATACTTTTCTAGTTTATCAAATACGTTTTGCATTGATATGCAAGTCATCTATTATATTGTGCATTGGTATGCAAGTCATCTAATACATTATGCATTGGTATGCAAGTCATCTATTATATTGTGCATTGTTATGCAAGTCATCTAATACATTGTGCATTGGTATGCAAGTCATCTATTATATTGTGCATTGGTATGCAAGACATTTATCATATTCATTCTATGTTAGCAGTGGATTGTAGACACACAGGTTGCAAGTCTTGTATGGGCGGGACTTGGGACAGAGTGGATTTACAATGCCTTTGCTGGGGAAATCTTTATTCAAATACTTTACTCTTAAACTAAACTCTATGAACTCACCAACCTTTGGTTGACACTTTTTAGCATGTTTATCTCAGGTTATAAGGCGATAGTGGATGCATGGATTCTAGAGTCATTTGCATACTTGAAGACTCATATCTTATCTTTATCATTCGAAATACTTTGAAAACACCTATGTAACTTTATACTTTGAACCTCTTGTTTAACTCTGATTTTAATAATTCGAATGATAATATTTCAAAACGTCTCATTTAGAGGTCGTTTTCTATACCTTGATCTATATTATGAAGTAATACCTCCTTGACTCTACTGTTCCGCTGCGGTAATTTGGGGGTGTTACAGATTGGTATCAGAGCCTTGGTTATAGAGAACTAGGTTGCATTTAGGAGCCTAGACTATAACGTCTATATACGCTGAGACTCTCATCCCTATCGCCTTACTTACGTAGAACTTTTCCCATTTATATGCGCACTATTAAATGTTATGGTATCTGCACAGATAGGGAAATCTCATAACTTAGCCGTGTCATCAAAGGTGTGGAGCTCAGTGATAACCGGCTATTTAACTTAATCTTGTGACAGTTCTTGTTTGATGAGACATGGGATTAAGTTAAATATAAAGGTTATCACTTGGCCGCAGAGAAATTTGATGATTTTGCTCAATAAGGGGATTTCTCTTGAGGATACTATTTAGGGGAAATCTCAGAATCTAAATCGAGACATCAAAAGCGTGGAGCTCAGTGATAACTGGCTATTTAACTTAATCTTGTGACAGTTCTTGTTTGATGAGACATGAGATTAAGTTAAATAAATATTATCGCTTAGCCGAAGAAATTTGATGAGTTCACTCGAGGATTTTCTGAGAGATGATCACCCTACTCTTTTATGTAATGTCGAGATGTGTGTGCTTGATGATATGTACACGTGTGAAATGAGGCAAGTATAATTATGGTGGCCAACATGATTATAAGTGCATCACGACACACATGGACATATGTAATCCTGTGTACGTCAATCGGCATTGACCCCTTTAGGATAACAGCTAGTAGCGGGGGTTTTTGTGAAATGTTAAATATAAATTGGATGCAGCTAACAAACAATGGGTACGTTTTCCTTAGACAAGTCATATTCTATCCTAGATACGTAAGCTTTAGCATAATTACTCTAAACTTTACACATCAAATATTCGTTAACATCTTTTAAGAGATAACTCAGATTGAATCTCGGGACGAGATTCAAAAATAAGGAGTAGGTACTGTAGCAACCCGTAGAAATCCCTAGTCATTAGTGAACGCTAATCTAGTATTAATCCATCATTTCTTTTCAATTAACCATTTTTACGAGCCAATTTGAACTTTTAAGGCACTCGCAACGTAGAACAAATTGTACAACAATACATTTTATTACTAAACTCGATCAAAATGTATTTTCTTAAACTCATTCGACTTCCCATGATAAAGTACAAGCACAATGATTCGTTTCTCGTCCATTGTCCCCAATGTGACACTTTAAAATTATATTGGACCCATTAAAATAAAATGTACGTTACGTATACACTTTTATACCCGTACATTGCAATCCATGATCACGCTTATACACTTAAGCTCGCTTCTAGGCATCTTAATTTCTCCAACGTTACCTAATTCACTGATAACATATTCTTGCCACCAGAATAGACCAATCATAGGCTAAATATGAAACTAAATTCACAAAATGTTGTACACGTAAACAGTAGGCTTCATTTTACTTCTATACTTCATCAAACCTACTATCCACTTACTAAGAAACACTCAAGTAATATTCTATAAGATCTTCTATAACTGACAAATCTTATCTCATAAAATTTGCTCAAAAACCCTTCCTATCCAATATATATAACGAGGCACATTCATGCAACTCTCCCTCTCACTCTCACGTAAAACACTTTCACACTCTCAAACCCAACCCACTTTGCTCACTATTTGCAGTCGAGGTGAAGCAAGCAAGCTTTAAGAGATCCCAAGTGTACCCAAGTCATCCACAAGGTCTCACTCGAGCCCTACTTGTTGTGCTCTCGCGGAGTTTCGACCCATCCTTCTTGTTCTCGATCATTTCACACGTTACAAACAATCCTATACGATTTGTAAGTACCCCTCGAACCATTTTAATACTTCTTGAATCATATTCACAAAATCAAGCACTGTTAAAAATGTTACACGAGCACATATTATCTATCTTTATTTTAGTTTCTCTCGTTATTATTTTCCTTTACTCGTTCAATACATTATGACCTCCATCGAGGATGGCAACAACGCGAATCTTAATCTACTCGACACTCATGATCATTAAAAGAAACGCATAGCATCATTTTATGTTCAGTCGAATCATATTATAACTAGTTGTGTTATTTATTTTCTTTTACGTAACATGTGTAAACTACATAAGGAATGAGACTCTTATTTCGAATTCAAACATACGACCCCATAATATTATTGCTTGTCCTAATTCTTGGCTAACCCGACAATCAAGTTCATGTTTGAAAGTTCACCCCATAAGCCCTTAATAAGCTCGCGATAAGCTCAAAGCTAATGACCATAAAACTGTCCCATTTCCCTTAACAAGTTTCGAATGGGCTTAACAGCCCATTAAGCCAATAATCGCTTATTCAATAAGCTGATGCTTGTGGAACTTTTTGTAACTTATTTAAGCTCAAAATATAAGCCCAATGTAAGGCCCATTCGACCCTTAAAGCCCACGAGTCAAAATTTACTATTGGGCTTTAACGCTTGTGTTAAAAGCCCAATAGCTTAATAATAAGCCAAACAGTCAATAAGCTGTTATAGAATATTGAAATAAGCTTTAAAAAGCTTTAAAATATTTTGAAAACTTTTTCCAAACATTTTTTGTCGAAAAAGGACTTATTTTGCAAAAGATTTCACTATTTGGGTGAAAAATGACAACTTCCTAAACTTGTGTTCTAAAACTGCCAAAACATAACCTGAGGGCTGAACATGTTAAAAACAGTAAGTGTATTGATTATTATGTCATTTTGGGAAGTTATTGGACCTAAAATGTAATAAGGGTTAACCGGGGACTAACGGTGCAAAGTTAACACCATTAGGGTATAAATTGTAAAAATGATAAAAGTACATGGACCAAGATGTAACTATTGCATATTTATTTGTATTTCACGTTTTACATTTATTTCTTATTCGTATGCATTTTATCTCATTTCGTACACATTTTTACGTTATAATCAATTATTCACATTTTATTTACGTTTATACTTATTTCACATTTCTTTTATTTATATTTACAATAATTTACTCACTTTTATATAATTCGGTTATAACTAAACTGTTAACGAGTTTAATGAGTAAATTGTCATTTCATTTACATTTCATTACGTTTATATCTTTATATAACGAGTCTTAATCAATTTAATTACGTTTCGTTCACATACCTTTTAAGGGAACGATATTCATGGAAAAAATGACATAAAAACATGATAATATTACGTATAATATTATTTTTGAACTTTAATCATTTTAAGCATATCACACTCATATCACACACCCATTCATTATCCGTTACTCGTTTTCACACATTGTCATATTAAGTCACAAACACCAAATACTTAGACTTTCCTATTATCCAGGTCCTGTGTTGAAGCCGTTCCCGTGATACTATTGTCATAACATCACAATACTTTGACCTTACAGCTAATGTGAGTTTCATAGCCCCTATTTTAATACTTGTTTTATACTATTTGAGGGAGATACATGCTTAAATACTTTTCTCGTTTATCAAATATGTTTTGCATTGATATGCAAGTCATCTATTATATTGTGCATTAGTATGCAAGTCATCTAATACATTATGCATTGGTATGCAAGTCATCTATTATATTGTGCATTGTTATGCAAGTCATCTAATACATTGTGCATTGTTATGCAAGTCATCTATTATATTGTGCATTGGTATGCAAGACATTTATCATATTCATTTTATGTTAGCAGTGGATTGTAGACACACAGGTTGCAAGTCTTGTATGGGCGGGACTTGGGACTGAGTGGATTTACAATGCCTTTGCGGGGGAAATCTTTATTCAAATACTTTACTCTTAAACTAAACTCTATGAACTCACCAACCTTTGGTTGACACTTTTTAGCATGTTTATCTCAGGTTATAAGGCGATAGTGGATGCATGGATTCTAGAGTCATTTGCATACTTGAAGACTCATATCTTATCTTTATCATTCGAAATACTTTGAAAACATCTATGTAACTTTATACTTTGAACCTCTTGTTTAACAATGATTTTAATAATTCGAATGATAATATTTCAAAACGTCTCATTTAGAGGTCGTTCTCTATACCTTGATCTATATTATGAAGTAATACCCCCTTGACTCTACTGTTCCGCTGCGGTAATTTGGGGGTGTTACACTAGCTTTGAGTTCGTGTTTTGGTTTGGATCGTGAGCCGCCTCGACCACCACCATCTCCACAGCCGCCACCACCATCTTTCTATCCTCTCCATTTCCTCGACTTGGTAAATCGTGGAACCCGGTTGTCCATTTTTGTTTTAAACCGAGTTGTCATTGTTTCGTGGATTTAAAACAGCTTATGGATCGAGGTTATAAATTCGTGATATAAAAACTGGATAAAAACATGTTTTTATTTATTGTTTCGTGTGGTAAGACTCGATTAAAATGGTGGTTGTTTGACTATTCTTGAGTCTCGGTTTAGATGCCATAGCCGATTGGTTTGTTGGGTTACGGGATGAATACGGGTCGGGTCGACCCGGGTTAAATTTCAGTTGTGTGCCTTGGTTCGATTATCATCACAGACACTAAGGGGGTGTCGAGATTGTATTATACACTATTTTTGCTTCTGGTGGTTGGCGCCCCTGTTCTGTTTATTTGGTTTATTTTGTTAGCCTAAATGTGTGATGCTATTAGACATATACGATCAAACCTATGTTTTAATTAGATTATACAAAGAATACAAGGGTTTAAGGATATACTTTTGTTACGATTGGTTGTTAGAAATAACTGGGTCCAATTTTGATAATGTGACTGTTATGAGTACACTTTTTAATGATAGATATGTGATGAAAAGCATTCTCATAACTCGTGAGCCGTCTACTTCAAGAACCTGTCATTCAGACTTTAAACAATACACAAATAAAAGTAAAGGGAGGGGTTGCATTGGTGTTTTAGTTTTGTGTTTGAAATCACATTATGGGTTTGGTTAGTTAAATTTAGCTAAGTAATTTGTAATAATATTTTGGATATTAAACGTGAACTAACGATATTTATTTGTTTTTGACATTGATACTCATTGGTACGTTTCAGTAAATATTGGAATGTGAATTTGGACTTGGGATTTGTAACTCGGATATGGATAATTATCGGATAATTGGAATTGTATTGATTTGACATTGGACATTGGAGAAATATGGACTTATTGGACTTGAAACGAATACAATATATTAGACTCAAGATGAATTTAATATATTTGATTCGCAACAAATATACAATAATTCAATAATGTATAATATTCAATGAACACCTTTCATTAATTCTCTATTAAATTGTTTTGAGGTAATTGACTCTTATTATTAAAGCAAATTGGCTTTTCTAAACTATTTGAGATTTTAGGCAAACATACCGAAACTACCAATTGACATATTTGTAGTGACTTATTTAATTTGTCGTCATTGTCGGGATTTTTCTTTGTTTAGTTTGAGTCATCGTCAATATTTCTTGATTATGTCGATGTCTATTCTCTTTGGCGTGAGTTGTAGGTCAAGTCTATGTTTTCTTACCACCACACGAAACGTTGATACTAAGCTTTTGATAAGTATTGAAATCGAGTAATCCACGAAAACTACGACACGTTGTCTTTTATAGACTTCATTATTTTGCGATACGTATTTTGAGATAACCGTATACGTATTAGGTTGTGCTGATCCTAGACCGTTGTGTACCATTGTGCCTGTACATCTTGGAACCGTCGTGCCGTATGTCTTGAGACTATTGTGTTTTGCTTTTCGATGCCAGTCGTGTCAGTTGTAATCTTGCATTGCTGTGGCTAAGGTGAGTTCACGGCCCCTACTTTTACTTGTTTTATAACTGTTTTGGGGGAGAATACATGCTCGTTTTTAACTAAACTCAATGCTTTACAAATGTTTCTATGCCGTGAACTACTGTTTTACATGATTTTTGACATACATGTGTAATGATGCGATTATATGTTGTGACATGTTTGTTTTGTGAGTACATGACGGCGCCACTGTTAACTCTCTGCTGAGGGCCCACAAGTTATAGGTTCAGTTGGTGTAACTGTTAACTCTCTGTTGAGAGCCCACAAGTTGATAGGTTCATTTGGTGCAACTGTTAACTCTCTTTGAGAGCCCACATGTTGATAGATCTATCGGGGTAGCTCCCCACGTGATATTGGTTATGAGTATGATGAACACTATAGGTTCAGTTGGCGTGTCACTATATGAGTGTAGTATCTGTATGATTGATTATGGCTCGAGATGTTTTGGATTATGATATTGTTTGCGGATTAGTTTTTGTACTGTGATTTAGGCTGTGTGGGCCTACGTTGAATTTGACTTGTTTTTGAAAGATATTTTGAACTCGGAACCTTGTGGTTCAACCATATTGTTTCAAACCAAAACCTATGAACTCACCAACCTCGTGTTGACACTTTTAGCATGTATTTTCAGGTTAAGACAACAACTTATTTTTGGAGGCGCTTGGCAAGGGGCACGATCATAGATGACTCTGATATATATGTTGGGACCGCTTTACTTATTTTATGGGCCTATTTCCGCACTACTTTTGAACAATCTAAATTTAATACTTTTTGTTAATGAATTTTATTCTAAACGGTTGAGGTGAAACCGTTCTTTGTACCTTGTGTTGTGATACCAATTGAGTAGCACCCCAGTGACATGTACGCTTCCGCTAGACCCGATTTTTGGGGTGTTACACTTTTTCCCATTAGCTAATGCTCTTCATGCTTCAATCCATTGAACTAAACCTCCTCTATTTTTCCCTTAAATACTTATGCATTCTTCAACATCAAACCTGCATCTTCCATTACTACCTCCTCAAACAACTCCTCTACTACTACCTCCTTAACCAACTCTTTAACAACAAAAATGAATCCTCAATATTCTGAAAATTCCATTAACAAACCCAAGGGTACCAAGCAAAGAATGAGGGTTCGTCAACCCAAATTCATAAACCTAGAGTCTTCTAACCAAGATAATTTCCCACCAAAAACCAACTCTTAGTCATCATTCCCAACTCACTTATATGGTTCCAAACTCATCTTCCGCCTTCTCCTCTTCCACCAATGAGTGAGCCTCATGCTTCCTCACGTGAGTGTTGTAACAACAATAGCAATTAAGGGTGTTAACGAGTCAAGTTTTTATCGAGCTACTCGAGCTCGTGTAACTCGATTCTGGCTTTCAAACAATCAAACTCGAGTTGAGCTCGAACACAATATAGTGCTCAAGTAGTTTCACGAACCGAGTTTTCAAAAACTAGCATTTGGCTACGTTCGTTTGAAAACATGTTTAGTTTCTTGTGTCAAACGAGCTAAACTAGTTATTTGAGTCGAACCAGCTAAACGAGCTTGTAAAACCCTCATTTTCCATTCAGTTGAAGTCCCTAAATTACCCTCTAATTTGAATTTTTCAAGAGCACATAAAGTATAAAAAAAGAATTAAAGAATTCCATAACCTAAGTTACTAAACTAATTAAACAATTACGATAACCTAAAATGTTATTCCTTAATCCGTGGCTAACTTGGACTTGAACCGATTATAATATAATATGAGAATTTGCAAAATATAAAGCCATAATGTAGGCTACAAAAATCGACATGCTTGATTAAACCAACCCATATGTCACGCCTAATATGTCATAAGGTCCAAAATAAATAAAATTTTGTACACAACTATAGGATATGATACATGTCTAGATACATTTTGATTTTTGGAACGAAAATCCTAGCCATTCTTATCTCCACTTTGATCGGCCTTTCCACTATATCTGTAACACCCCAACCCGGCAAGGGTAAAGATGTCACGATAATGGTTTCATATCAGATCAAACAAAGCATACATCTATAGTAATACAAGAAATATCAAAGGTTACGAATGAAATACTGAAATTACAAGGTTACAAATGAAACTTCCGATAAATACTAATTCTAAAACATAATGACTTCTAATCAACTCAAATCCAGATGGCTATCAAGGTCTTCTAAGTCCAAGGTATTCTCCACTCATTCCCAGCTTCCTACTAAAACCTGCCGCAGGAAAAGAAATGCGGCTGAGCTACGAGAGCTCAGTGAACAGATACATAAACAAAGTAATGATAACGAAACAGAAATAAGATATGGTGCAATGGGGAAACATCATGAGGTATAACAATGTGAAGGTGTAATGAGATAGGTTAGGATAGTCATCCACCACGAGCCCAGACAAATCAGATATAGTAACCATAGAGGAGCGACCTCTCAGATATGTGAAGGGCATGTATCGCACACAGTACCAATCACCAGACAATAACAAATCATATATAGATAATCCACTAAACAGAACAGATCTAGGATGCATACATACGCCCCCGCAGACAAATAATGGCCAAAATAATATAATGCGCATATCAGATAACAGATAAGGGGACGGTGTGTAACATCACTCGAACACACTAGAGTCATGCCATTGGTGCATCAATGACATGGCCATGTTACCTTCATGGCTAGGGTCACAAATTTTGGCTCGGGTATCAAACTAAGAGTCAGATATCAAATCAAATCAGAATGTCATATCCAAAGGTCCATAACAGATGGTTCATAATCAAATATTTCAGAAGTAATATCAAAGGTCCAAATCAGAGTTTATCAGATAAAGGTTTACAAAGCAAAGGATCATGGCAAAGGTTCACAACAAAAGGGAACATAGCAATGGCTTAGGGAATTTTAAACGAATCAGAAATCAAAATCATATCAAGGGAATAAGACACCCTTACTGAAAAAGGGCAGAGTATCTGTACCTTATCGCGAATGCAAAACAAAGACAAGAATAGAAAGCACAGAAATGGATCAGGACCTCTCCTTCTTCACACCTAAAGGAGTAGAAGAGAATTACAATAGGTTCTCAATTACTTATTTTAACTTGCCCTTCCATTTTAAGTAACTTTCTATTTTTAGTAGGTTTTCACATTTAGTAAGTTTCCATTTTTAGAAAGTTTCCTTATTTAGTAAGTTTCCATAACTAGAAAGATTTAAGTATCATAACTTAGGTTAAGTCATAATTAAGCATATTATGGACATAGTGTACATTTTAACAAGTTATGATAGTTTAGGGTTAATTATAACAACCTTACATATTTTAGGGTTTTAAATGTCATTATACCAAAGTTAAAGGTTTTAATTGAAACTATCACAAGTTACTTATTTTAAATACATAAGTTATTCAGAATGACACTTTTTATCCCTTAAGTTTCAAAATTTACACTTTATACCCTTTTAATTATTTAAATTACAAATTAATCCCTATAATTACATAATTTACAATTTAACCCTTACAATTATTATATTTACACATCAAGCACCTTATTTTACCAAATTACAGAATATACCCTTACAATTAACATATGGTACGAATCATATCCTCATGTTTCATAATTTACACAATTAGTCCCTTTAATTTACAAAACTACAATTTAAATCATAATTTATTAATAATTACATATCATCCCCTTAAATATCCAAAATTACACATTACACTTCTAATATCATTATTTACATAGAAAAACCTTAAGTTTCCAGAATTTACACTTTTAGTCCCTCCATTTAATTAAATTACAATTCGACACATATAATTACAAATTAAATCTTTTCTTGCAAATTTTACACCTAGGACCCTCATCTTATAATTTTTATACATTACCACAGACCTAAATAACATTACAAAAATACCCTACAAGTTTCAAGATTGGCAAAACACACCCTTTTTAATTTAAACCCTAATCGATTTTACTTTTAAATTGCCAAAACTAAACCCTAGCTCATCCAATCATGGTACAATCATTACACAATCATTATTATGAATTAAATGTCTAGATTTCATTATAGAACCCTAACCCTAATTCGTTCCTAGGGTTTTCTTTATTTTCCTTAATTTTTCTTTAAATCCGATTACACAATTAATTTAAGAACACATGATTTAAGCTTCCAAAAATCAAAGGGCTATTTTTACAGACTTATATGGACACCATAGAACTCAGAAAAATTATGAACAACCCTCAGAAAAATCGCATTATCAGATTTGGAATTTAAGTGTGTTTTAGCTCTCTAAAATTTGTATGATCATTCAAGCTTGCATGATTAGTTATTATCATTTTATATGAGTTATATGTGATCTAAACAACCTTAGAAAAATAATAAACTGAATTTAGAACATACGGATTAGTCACAAGAATTATGTGTACCTCGTATGGAATAAACCGAACAAATAAAGAACCTACGATCGAACCAAGCTTCCTACGACCCAACACCTATTTTTCCTAGCTTCCTTAGATGATGATGAACTCCAGAAAAATACTCAAAGGCTTCCCAAAAATCGGATGAAGGTGTGGAGGATTTTTGTTTGTCGACTTTTTTAGGGATTCGGTAATTTTAAAAGAAAGGAAATATAGAAACCGTATATAATGGGGAGGGGAGGCAAGAATTTCGGTCCAAGATATCAAAATACTGAATATAAAGATTTCCTAATTTTATTTTGTAATTATCTTGATTTATTTGATATATAAGAATTAATTAAAACAATAATAATACATAAAAATTAACGATTCGGTCCTATGTATTTTTTTGTGTGTTCAATTAATTTTTTTTTTATATATTACAAAATGTTAAAATGTATAAGTAAAAATTATTTAGCTTCATATCTTGCTCATTCCCGAAGGTTTGGGATTTATTTGATACTTTATATGCTTATTAATCAAATTTTAAGATTATAGGGGCAATTTGGTCTTTTTACACGTTTTAGATTTTTGGGTATTACAATATCCTCCCTCCTCCTATTTTTCCCAACCGAATTATACACAACACATAAAATACAAAAACCCTAGAACAGAAACTTGTGGTGGCATTATTCCTTTTTCTTCCTGTCGAGTTCAAAAGAGACAACAATGGGGGGGTGTTCGATCGTAGGTGTTGGGTCCAAAAGAGTTGTTGTTCAACTCAAATCCTTGGCGTACAAAAGGTTCTGGTTGGGGTCCATTCTAGACCCTTTCGTTTTGATTCCAGTCGAATCAAAGGTATCCCAATTAATCTTGTTTTCTTCACATAAAATGATGAGCTAATCGCCACATGAAATCACAAAACGTACAATCTTGAATTTGTGTGTGTCTTATGGAATTAACGGGTTTTAATATTGAATGATTCGTATGAGGTGTTTGAATATGTGTTTTTGATGAATTATATCAGTAGATAATATGTATATTGATCACATAATTAATTGGATTAAAAAGGGATAAAGAGATTAGGGTTTATGTGGTTGTTTAATCAGGACAGTTTTGATAGTCGAATTTGGATTCATCATAAAACGAGTTTAATCAATGTTTAATTCTGGATTTTTGCTTGTAAACTCAGTTTAGGGTCCTAGGAAAGTATTCCATTTGGTTTGAACGAATTTGAGTTTGATTTGGTTGTTTTTCTGAATTTAATGTGATGATATGTTAAACTATGTTAGCAGAATTGTATTTCAGTCGGGTTCTATGATTTTTCATTTCCAAACCATAGCAAATTAGAGGCCACAAATTTACAAGAATCATCTATCATATGTGGACTACCTACTGGAATTTTTGTAGAATTTTCTGAAGTAATATGGTTAGGTTTTTAAGTGCATACTTTTGAAGTGTATCTGCAGATCCTAGTCTGAACATGTTAACTTAGACGATTTTAAAAATGGGTGTACACTGGATAATAAAATCTGTAAAAATTGTAGTAGACTCCTAAGACATTTGTTCTTCTGTGAGAATTTTGTATATTTTTAGTTTTGGCTTCTCATACGTTTTTAAAATTCATTTAATGGGCTTAATTTTGTGATAAAATCAGTTAATGTGTATATATGCATTGCCTAAGTGTTAAAGGTGTTCTTTTGATGTTTGGTGCCCAAATACTTGTTTCTATTTCGGGTGTGACTTTTTAATGTCATGTTGACTTGTGTGTGAGTATGTTAAACATAATTGATAATCCCGAACCCAAAAACCGAATTTAACTAAATTGGGGAGTCGTGTTAAAAGTTACTAAATATGGAAAGTTACTAAATATGGAAACTTGCTAAATATGGAAAGTTACTAAAATTGGAAAGTTACTAATTATGGAAAGTTACCTAATCCGGAAGGTTACTAAAAATAGAAAGTTTCTAAAATTGAAAGAAACCTAAATTATAAAATCTGATTAAAACGAGCTAATAAGTAACGCGTGATCGTTAAATTGTATAGGTTCGATGAAGAAGGAGTGATTTCCCTGTTTCGGTATCCTTTCTTATTTTGGTTGCTTGCATAAGGTACATATATTCTGACCTTTCTTATAAGGTTTCTCATGATCCTTTTCACATCTTTTGAATTCTTAACCTCTGATTCTGATGCCTTTGTTATGAGCCTTTCTATTATGACACTTTTTATATAATACGATGACATAAGCCTTTGATATGAGCCTTTGCTATGCACCCTTGATATGAACCTATGATATGATATTTCTGATGACCTTAGAGTCTCTGTGTCATTACTATCACATTCTGTTTGACCCTTCAGTTTGATACCCTAGCTATCACTAGGCATGGGGGTTCCATGACCATGTCATTGATGCACCAATGGCATGACTCTAGGGTGGTCGAGTTATGTTCCACCCCGTCCTTTTTGTTATGTAATATGTATGGCCACGATGATTATGATTTCTGCTGGGGCGTATGGATGCATCCTAGTTCTGATCTGTTATGTTATATGATATATTTCTGGTGACTGGTGCTGTGTGCAATACACGCCTTTCATAATTCTGGGAGTTGATCACTCCATTATGTTACTTATGATCACTTATGAAGATTATGATATGATGTTATGATATGATATGTTTCTGGGCTCGTGGTAGATTTCTGACAACCTTTACACCTTTGATACATTTTGATATACCTTCTGTTATCCCCAATGCACCATATTCTGTTTTCTCCATTTCAGTTGACTTATGATATTTGTTCAGATGATCTTGACCTCTCATTCTTTTGACAGATGTTATTCGTTTCAGAAGGAGTCTGTGTTTCCTCTTTCTTTACATATATATGTTTGATTATTCGTTTATTATATATATATATCTGTTCACTGGGCTTTTTAAGCTCAGCCGCATTTCTTTTCCTACGGCAGGTTTTAGGTTGGAAGCTGGGTTTGAGTGAAGAGTGCGTAGGAGCTCTTAGTGGACTACCCTGACGATAGATACCCGTTTGCTTTTGGATTAGATTTTGATTTATCTTCAGTTAGATTTAAGCTTGGAGTTGTATTTCAGTTTTATAAATTATTATGTATAGAGTAGCTATCATTAGAATTTTTGTAACTTTTATGTTTATAAGTCTTCCACTTGCGTTGTACGTTCTGATTTGTCACCATAATGTAGCATTTTAGCCTTTGTCGGGTTGGGGTGTTACAATTATGGTATCAGAGCACAGGTTGCGACTTGTAGTACATAAGTTATGGCCTGTGAAGGTTTGGACCCTTAGGTTTGCACTATAGGAGCTTATGCAACAACCCTTGAATTTTTGCCTTAGGTTTTCCCGGTAGGAACTTTAGTTATGACCGGTGAGGATTGGGTAGATTATGCGATAAGACTTTGATTATTTATCTCTCTTCCGCGCCACTCTGATTTATGCCTCTGCTTTCAGTTAGGCTCTTATAAGACCATTCGTTCCGGAGACTTAGGAAATTTAGCAAGATACGCAATATAAGTTTAGTGATCTCATAAGTTTAGAATGCTTTGAGACTTTTGTAGTAATGCCTTACATGTTTCACTCTCTGATGTGACCGGATTCTTTGAATTTTGATCTCCGATTCGTTTATGATTCGTTTGGATACCTTTTCATTCGTTTAGATAATTCGTATATGTATGAATCCGATGTGTTCGACACATTCTGTAGTTTCCCTTTCTTTTGCTAAGCATATTAAGGTCTCCTCTGCACTATTAGAATCTGCTTTACTCATTTCTATTCCTATGAGAAAATTTGTGATTATCCGTCACGAGTATCGGAATTTTCCAGTATGTTTGAAGGTATTGGAAGATAAGTTCGTTCTTCTAATCTGTTTCCTTTGGGAATGTTTAATTTGATGTTATTTTGAATATGTATTTCTGACTAAGCATCGAGATGCTAATAACAGTCATATTAGATTTGTCATTTTTGGCGATTTGGGAAATTCAAAAATTCTGTACCATGGTTCCCAACTTGGTAAATAATTAAGATCACCTCTGTTTTAAAGATTCGTACGTTAATCTATCCTGGTTGTGAAGATATTTCGTTTGATGAAACTCGACTCGAGAGTTATTCGGTTGTTTAAAATTTTCGTAATGTATTCCTTAATGAACTATCAAGAATTCCATCCGAGTGTGATCTTGTTTTGATCTGATTATGAAGTTTCTTTAGTCACGACTCGAGGTAAACTGTGATTGCAATAAAGGCATGTGTATATGATGCAAGTATTATGACGCCTGGCCAACGTGATAATAGTTACATCATATAACTTGAACTTATTGGGATCATAGGATGTCTTAAGAAGTGCCTGAGATCAGTAAGTTGGTTGATTCAGAAACTCTATCCGTATAAGAGCGATGTTTTTTTTCCTAATTCTGAAACTCCGTATCTTGTGACATCGGTTGAATGGAAAGAATTGAAGGACCAGCTTTTTGAAAGTGGTTTTATCCGTTTGAGTGTGTATCCGTGGTGTACTCAAGTTGTATTCATGAAGAAGGACGATGATAGCATGAAGTTGTGTAGTGATCTTGGGAAGCTGAATAGTATTGTGGTTAGAACCGTTATCTGTTACCTCGAATCGACGATTTGATTAATCAACTCCAGAGTGTGAAGTTTTCCCAATGTTGAATTTTAGATCTGATTATCTTTCAAAGGAGCGAGATGTTCCTAGAATTGCTTTCCGTATTCGTTTTGATCTCTGTGAGTATTGTGATGCCAATCGTATCGGCTACTGCTCCGACTGTTCCTATGAACTTGATGAATCGTGTCTTTCATGAATACTTGGACAATTTGTCATAGTATGACATATTGGTATATTCAGAAACGAAAGAGAAACACGAAAATCATCTTCGTATTCTGTGTTGAGGTTTCTACGTCAGAAGAAGCTCTATGTAGTATTTCCGAAGAGAAAATTTTGATTGGGATGAAGAATGAGAGGAGAAGTTGAAAAGCTGGAGAGAGATTTGTTCCTACTCAAGAAGGAGACTTAGCTATTGTCCTTTTGCAACACGGGAAGATTGTTGGTACAGCTAGAACCGCAAGAAGAGAACTATCTGACGCATGGCTTGGGAGTGATTGGTGATAGGCATGAAGAAGCTCGGGAGCAAGACGGTGGAACATGATCTATGTAGAAGACTTGAAGGAAGCGGTTTTGATTGAAGCACACTATTTGCTCTATTCATCTTAGTTGTACTATTATGTGTAGAGACTTGCAGCAGAAATTTTGATGGAATGGTATGAAGACGGTTGTGACTACCTTTGTGGTGAAGTGGTTGGCGTGTCGACAGGCTAAGGTTCAGTATCATCGTATGAGTGGTTTTCTTTAGTGTTGGATGTTCGTATGTGGAAGTGAGATTAAACTTTCCGGGATTTTGTAACGGGAATTCCACGCACATTTAGGAAGGACAATACGACTTGAGTGGTAGAGGACGGTTTGACTAGGTCGGCTCACTTGGGAGATTGGCTGTGGTTTCTTTCGCCAGAAGATTATTCAAAACTACATGGCGCACCTGCAGTGATCGTGTCAGAGATTCGCGTTTCAACATCACATTCCTAGGAAGGGCTACTGAAGGCTTGAGGGACCAGACTCGAGTTAGTAATGTTTTGCACCTCCAAACCGATAATCAACTATTCGAGCTTGGAAGATGTGTTGAGCAGGATTTTGATAGAGATGAAGAACACCTTTTGGGTCAAATTAGGTTAGGGAGCTGTTTATTGAAGGACCTGAGTAAATTCAATGACTAACGGATTAGTTATCATGTTGGAAGAGAAATTCTGAAACTTTAGACCGGGAATTGGTGTGTTCCGTGTGATGTTCCGTACAACAGTGTTGGGCGTTTTGACGTTTGAGGAAGATTTAGTTCACGACACGTTAGACCTTAGATTTATTCTGATCCGTGCGATTATTCTACCTATTCCATTAGACTTCTGATACTTTTTGATATTCCGATATGTGCTTAACTGATCGTCGATACGAATATGTTACCCACCTCTATATGAAACTCTTGAGACGTTTGGTAATTTCGATATGTGCTTCTCTGATTATTAGCCAGTTCCTTAGTTCACTCAGAATCTCGATAGAGTTGATGAGGTTTTATCGTTTAGCACTACCTTCGTATTTGCCTCATGTGTACCTGTGTTTCATGTATCTCTTAGTGAGATTTCAAATATCATCTGTCATGTATATGTTCCGCATTCGTTCGATCGAGATTTGTTATGATTTGTCTGTTATTGAAGAGCCTGAGGCTATCTTGGAGCGTCAGGATCGGGTCATGAGAAATTGAAGAATTATACGTATATGTCATCCACACATCTTTTGTGATTCGATACATTTCCATCTGATCTGTCTACTTAAATTTCGAGGACGAAAATTTTCTTCTAGAGGGGAAGAGTTGTAAAACCCTCATTTTCCATTCAGTTGAAGTCCCTAAATTTCCCTCTAATTTGAATTTTTCAAGAACACATAAAGTATAATAAAAGAATTAAAGAATTCCATAACCTAAGTTACTAAACTAATTAAACAATTACGATAACCTAAAATGTTATTCCTTAATCCGTGGCTAACTTGGACTTGAACCGATTATAATATAATATGAGAATTTGCAAAATATAAAGCCATAATGTAGGCTACAAAAATCGACATGCTTGATTAAACCAACCCATATGTCATGCCTAATATGTCATAAGGTCCAAAATAAATAAAATTTTGTACACAACTATAGCATATGATACATGTCTAGATAAATTTTGATTTTTGGAACGAAAATCCTATCCATTCTTATCTCCACTTTGATCGGCCTTTCCACTATATCCTCCCCTCCTCCTATTTTTCCCAACTGAATTATACACAACACATAAAATACAAAAACCCTAGAACAGAAACTTATGGTGGCATTATTCCTTTTTTTTCCTGTCGAGTTCAAAAGAGACAACAAAGGGGGGTGTTCGATCGTAGGTGTTGGGTCTAAAAGAGTTGTTGTTCAACTCAAATCCTTGGCGTGTAAAAGGTTCGGGTTGGGGTCCATTCTAGACCCATTCGTTTTGATTCCAGTCAACTCAAAGGTATCCCAATTAATCTTGTTTTCTTCACATAAAATGATGAGCTAATCGCCACATGAAATCACAAAACGTACAATCTTGAATTTGTGTGTGTCGTATGGAATTAATGGGTTTTAATCTTGAATGATTCGTATGAGGTGTTTGAATATGTGTTTTTGATGAATTATATCAGTAGATAATATGTATATTAATCACATAATTAATTGGATTAAAAACGGATAAAGAGATTAGGGTTTATGTGGTTGTTTAATCTGGACAATTTTGATAGTCGAATTAGGATTCATCATAAAACGAGTTTAATCAATGTTTAATTCTGTATTTTTGCTTGTAAACTCAGTTTAGGGTCCTAGGAAAGTATTCCAATTGGTTTGAATGAATTTGAGTTTGATTTGGTTGTTTTTCTGAATTTAATGTGATGATATGTTAAACTGTGTTAGCAGAATTGTATTTCAGTCGGGTTCTATGATTTTTCATTTCCAAACCATAGTAAATTAGAGGCCACAAATTTATAGGAATCATATTTCATATTTGGACTACCTACTGGAATTTTTTTAGAATTTTCTGAAGTCATATGGTTAGGTTTTTAAGTGCATACTTTTGAAGTGTATCTGCAGATCCGAGTCTGAACATGTTAACTTAGACGATTTTAAAAAGGGGTGTACACTTGATAATAAAATCTGTAAAAATTCCAGTAGACTCCTAAGACATTTGGGCTTCTGTGAGAATTTTTTATATTTTTAGTTTGGGTTTCTGGTACGTTTTTAAAATTCATTTAGTGGGCTTAATTTTGTGATAAAATCTGTTAATGTGTATATATGTATTGCCTAAGTGTTAAAGGTGTTCTTTTGATGTTTGGTGCCCAAATACTTGTTTCTATTTTGGGTGTGACTTGTTAATGTCGTGTTGACTTGTGTGTGAGTTTGTTAAACATAATTGATAATCCCGAACCCAAAAACTGAATTTAACTAAATTGGGGAGTCGTGTTAAAATTTACTAAATATGGAAACTTACTAAATATGAAAAGTTACTAAATATGGAAACTTGCTAAATATGGAAAGTTAATAAAAATAAAAACTTACCAATTATGGAAAATTACTTAATCCGGAAGGTTACTAAAAATAGAAAGTTTTTAAAAATAGAAAGAAACCTAAATTATGAAATCTGATTAAAATGAGCTTATAAGTAACACGTGATCAATAAATTGTATAGGTTCGGTGAAGAAGGAGTGATTTCCCTGTTTCGGTATCCTTTCTTATTTTGGTTGCTTGCATAAGGAGGTTTCTCATGATCCTTTTCACATCTTTTGATTTCTTAACCTCTGATTCTGATGCCTTTGTTATGAGCCTTTCTATTATGACACTTTTGATATAATACGATGACATAAGCCTTTGATATGAGCCTTTGCTATGCACCCTTGATATGAACCTATGATATGATATTTCTGATGACCTTAGATTCTGTGTCATTACTATCACATTCTGTTTGACCCTTCAGTTTGATACCCAAGCTATCACTAGTCATGGGGGTTCCATGACCATGTCATTGATGCACCAATGGCATGACTCTAGGGTGGTCGAGTGATGTTCCACCCCGTCCCTTTTGTTATTTAATATGTATGGCCACGAAGATTATGATTTCTGCAGGGGCGTATGGATGCATCCTAGTTCTGATCTGTTATGTTATATGATATATTTCTGGTGACTGGTGCTGTGTGCAATACACGCCTTTCATAATTCTGGGAGTTGATCACTCCATTATGTTACTTATGATCACTTATGAAGATTATGATATGATGTTATGATATGATATGTTTCTGGGCTCGTGGTAGATTTCTGACAACCTTTACACCTTTGATACATTTTGATATACCTTCTGTTATCCCCAATGCACCATATTCTGTTTTCTCCATTTCAGTTGACTTATGATATTTGTTCAGATGATCTTGACCTCTCATTCTTTTGACAGATGATATTCGTTTCAGAAGGAGTCTGTGTTTCCTCTTTCTTTACATATATATGTTTGATTATTCGTTTATTATATATATATCTGTTTACTGGGCTTTTTAAGCTCAGCAGCATTTCTTTTTCTGCGGCAGGTTTTAGGTTGGAAGCTGGGTTTGAGTGAAGAGTGCGTAGGAGCTCTTAGTGGACTACCCTGATGATAGATACCCGTTTGCTTTTGGATTAGATTTTGATTTATCTTCAGTTAGATTTAAGCTTGGAGTTGTATTTCAGTTTTGGAAATTATTTTGTATAGAGTAGCTATCATTAGAATACCTTTGTAACTTTTATGTTTATAAGTCTTCCGCTTGCGTTGTACGTTCTGATTTGTCACCATAATGTAGCATTTTAGCCCTTGTCGGGTTGGGGTGTTACAGAGCTATTCGAGGCGTACCAGCTAAACGAGATATTTGATTAGAACTAGATAATCGAGCCAGACATTTAATTTATAAAATAAAAAATATATATATTTTTAACTAATAATTTGAATTTGAATCCAAACCAAATATTATTATAAATATATGACAAACTTCAGTAGTAAGATTAGATAACTACTTTATGCCTAACTAGGGATGGCAACGGGGCGGGGCGGCCATCCCCATCCCCAAACCCGATTACCAAAGTTCTCCCAAAACTCACCCCGATCCCCATCGGGGATCTAATTGGGGTGCCCCGTTGGGGCGTGATTGTCCCCCAAACCCGCCCCATATCAATCGGGGATCTTATCTGGGTGTCATCTTTGGGTGCAATTATCGACCAAAACCGCACCATTTCACATTTATTGTTATTTTTAGACCGTTAGTAATAACGAACCTATTAATAATCAATTACAAACAAGTCTTATTAAGTTTTCAACGATAGTATTATGCATAAATAATGATAAATTATACCGCCAAAAATTAAAACTTAAAAATATGACACTAAACGAGTTTCTATAATCACAATTTTGCATTTGTACAAATATTAAAAAACTAACAATATTAGAGTAATTTTTTTTTATTACGTAAATACTAACAATATTAGAGTAATATTTGTATATATGTATATATTAATCGGGCGGGGCGGGGCGGGGCGGGGATATCCCGCTCCCCGCCCCAAACCCGATTAAAATCCCCATTTAATGCCCAAACCCGCCCCGTAACCCGATTAGCATGCCCCGCCCCGCCCCAATTAGTTCGGGTTTCGGGTTTCACCGTCGGGTTCGGGTTTTTTTTGCCATCCCTATGCCTCACACATGCTTGTATTTTGACTAATTATTGTTTTATTTAAGGGATAATTACCAAAATAGACCAAGGACTTTTTGGTGTACCACATACCCCAGTTGCCCAAAAAATGTCCCCAGTTGCCTAAAAAATGCCCCCAGTTGCCCAAAAAATGTCGATTGTTGCCCAAAAAATACACTGAAATCCTTCAGTTGCCCAAAAAAGTGCCGGTTGCCCTAGTCGGAAAAAATAATTTCTGATTTCGGGGTAGATAGGGAACCGCCCTTGGGTGTTTGGTCTATATTTGGAATTATCCCTTTATTTAATTATTGTTATTTAAAGTCTTTCTTATGTCTATACTTTTATTTTTTCTTTATTTAATTTTCTTTTATTTATTTAATGTTAAAATGATTTATCATAATATGGGTTTTACTAATAAAAGTATAACCTTTTCCTTACAATAATTGCTTATTTACATTTTTTGTTAGATCTATGAGATACAAATATTCCAGCATTTACTTGTTTTAGTCAGAATCATGTTACTTGTTTTTACTAAACATTTGAAAGAAAATAAATTATAATCCAAAAAAAAAAAAAAAAAATTATAATCCAAAAAAAAAAAAAAAAAACGGTACATAGATCATTTATAATTTTATTTTGTGTATATAATCCCCAAGAAATACAAGGGATTTCTCAATAATCACAATACAAAATTTCCCATGCATTTTTATCCACTAGTCTAAACTTTATGTAAATTTGGCACAATTAAAATACACAAATATTAAACTAGAACAAGAAGAAACCAGCAACGGTTGATGCAACCGCAGTGACAGAGGCTTTTAAGGAGATGGAAGAGGGTGATGCTCCACCTGCATCACTAGCAGTTGCATCTCCTGATGCTGAGCCATCGGCAGGAGCAGTTGCACCCGCACCTGAAGCGTCAAAAGACGGGGATGCTTTAGGTGATTCAGCGGAGGATGCTGGTGTGGCAGCTGGGGTGTCTGCAGCTGCAGCAAATCCAACAAAAGCAATAAATACGAGTGCAAGAATAACAATCATTTGACGGGCCATTTTTCGTGACTTAATTTGTTGGCGAAAAGTAGTATGAATTAAAGGAGATAATAACTAGGGTGTTGATTTGTTTGTAAACTGAATGTCAACAGACAATGTTTATTTATTGCATGGTTTTGTGGTGGATGCAACGAGAGGTTGATTATGGGTGGAAGAGCTTGGTTTTTGGAGGTCAATGAAGGACAAAAACATGCACAAAATTAGGACGAGACACGGACCTTCCCATATTATTGTTTCTTAACACACCATTGATATAAGAAATTTAAGTGCCTAAAAGTATAAACTATAGAAGCTAATTAAACAACTTGAAACATGTACTTTAGTTAAAATTGGCGATTGGTGTATTTTGTATATATATATTTTATTAAGTATAAAATATCAAAAGGACTCGTATATCATCGTGCATCTTCTACTACATGCAGCAGCATATCCACCACCTGCTTCATGGTTGGTCTTGCATCCTTATCTTCCTCACAACAACGTAAAGCCACCTTAATCAGAGTTCCCAGTCTACTCATATTATAATTCCCATCAACTGTCAAGTATATAACTTCTTGAACCCAGTCGTTCTCTCCACCAGCGGCCAAAATCTTTTCTGCCACCCAGCTGTGCAAACTTACTTCTGACCCCTCACTTTGATTGGCATCTGTTGGGCTCCGACCAGTCATCATCTCTAACATTACCACTCCATAGCTATACACATCAACTTTTGACGTTATAGGAATATTAACGTATAGCCATTCTGGAGCCATGTATCCTCTCGTCCCTCTTGCTTTTGTAAACTCTAAATTACGAGTCTCGTCTCTATCCAATAACCTAGACAGCCCAAAATCTGCTACCTTTGGCATGTAATCACAATCCAGCAAGATATTTTCAGGCTTAACGTCACAATGCAAAATCCATTCCAAGCATTCTTCGTGTAGATAAGCAAGCCCTTTTGCGGTGCCCAATGCAATCTCATATTTCTTATCCCAGTCCAGTTCACTGCAATGTAAATTCTGAGCCAGTGATCCATTAACCATGTAATCATAAACCAAAAGCCTGTTTTTACTCTCAGCACAATACCCCCACATTTCTATTAAGTTCATGTGGTTAAGTGTCCCAAGGGTACTTATCTCTGCTTGAAGTTCCGCTTCCCCTTGGTTCTTACTAGATTCATTAAGACGTTTGATTGCTACAACACGGTTGTCTGACAATACTCCTTTGTATACTATGCCACCACCTCCTCTTCCTATCTCTTCGCTGAAATTGTTTGAGGCCTTTTTTAATTCAGAATAGCTGAATCTCTTAAATCCGGTGGCAGCTTGGAGGTAACCTTGTGTAGTACTTTTACGTGAACGGGTTCCATAGAAGAAGTAAATTACACAAATTATCTCAAGTGCACCTAATACATACGCAATCAGCATCAGAAACTTGACGTACTCTTTTGGTCGCTTTAAGTCATAAGGTCTATCAAGTTGGATTGTAGGTTTGTTGGAACAGTTTAAGCTAAAGTCATTAATAGCCTTATTGTTATTTGAAGACAAGGGAATATTTTGTGGTACCTTTAAATACATGGAACCATTAAAATTGGACGATCCATATCCGTTAACCAAAAGAAATTTGGGGTAACAATTAGAAAAGCCTTTGGTCCAGTCATACTTAAACTGGAACCCTTTGCAAGTGCATCTTTTATTGCACTCTTGCTTACATGCACTTAGAGTTGTATTTGGCATGTATACAAAATCGTAACCCCAAAAATCAAAATGAGCAAGGTGTAAGTAGTGATCCTCACCATTACCACATAAGGACGGCTTGAACTCGGGTTCACAACCATATGACCAATCTGTGTAATTGATCCTCTTGTGATTCGGTAAGCAAGAACACTTTCTGCCATAACTAGGATCATTCAAACACGTACTATTTTCTCCGCAACTTCCATGGATTTTACATGTTTCGAAAATAGCTTGCCAGGTAACTTTCCAAATTCTTATGAACTCATCTAGACTATACACTCGGACGTTGCCATCATAGTCCATAGTCAACCTTCTCAACGGCTGATCTCCAGCATCTGATGTATTGAACAATAGATCATCAGTCGAGGTGAAATGACCAGAAGAATCCAAGATCGCAATTCTTCTGCTTCCGTAGGTACTCCTACCATTTTCCCAGGCTCGAAACTCAGGATTAGGCCAATAGATGCCTATCAACTTAGAGTCACTATACACAAGTCGAAGAACGTTGTCGTTGTCAAAAAAGAGCTTGTAGAAACCAGATGAGTAATTTGTTCGACTTCTTGAAGAGACAAGTGTTGCAAATTTTGTGAGTGGTTGATTCGGAAGAAGGGTATCCGTTGGGGAATCAAAGCTTTTCCATACAATTTCTCCATCTTTATTTTGAAGAAAAAGGTTTCCTGAATTATTCATTTTCAACACAGCAGTTTGCGTCAAATCTCTAGTAGTTGTGGCCCAAATAGGCAACCCCTGATACGCATCCCTCAAGACCAGATTTCCAGTTTTTAACAAGGAAAGCTTTGAGGACTTCCCATTAACCGGTAAATCTCGGTTAGCCATCCACAATATAGTTCGACTTCCGTCTGACATACGTTTAGTCAACCATACTGAAAAGCAATAAGCATTCTCTCCAACGTTGTAAAATCCGGCAGTAAAAATGCCGTTTGGTGAGATCAGAAAGTCATCTCTTTTCTCTACTGCGAGAGATGAGCCTAGTTTTAATCCATAGGGTGGTGAAGAAAAAGGAGACGAAGAGGATATGAATTGTGTTCGCGTAATGAATATTAATCCAATCGCATTGAATAGAAACAGGAGAGCCATTGGTAACTGAAAATGCATGTCACTATAAGCTCTCTCTATATATAACAACTATGTAGTTCTTATATAGATTGTTAATCTGATTGCATTATCAGTCTGGATGACAACACATAATATAAACTAGAGACAACGTATCAACTAAACTAATACTACGTGTTATTAATAAATTTATAAACTGGATTCATTCATAGAACAACACGTTTAAAATACAAAAACAAACTAGATCAAATATTTCTAAATTGATGTCGGTATGGATCATTATTTATTTATTTTGTACACGTATTAGTTTATTGGTTCGTTTCCTTTTTGAAAATTATTATAGTTTATTTGTATCTCTAGGAAGAAAATTTGAAGTCGGTGAGAAGGGAGTCCCACTTATACGTCTAATTGAAGCACGCCGTACTTTTTTAATCATCGTTAATTCTTTAATCGGTGTGAGCACGCCGTACTTCTTTAATCGTCGTTAATTCACAGGTGTAAGATTTGAGTATAGATTTTTTATGGTATACTACTTCTCACTCTTTAAAGCCCCTAGAAGCACTATAATAAATCACTTTGAGAAACTTAGGCGTAATTTTCTTTTAGAGAGGTAATGCGGATGTAAACAAACTATATATCTTGGATGCTATGGATAGAACTATAGAAGTTTGTTATCAACTTAAAGGTATAAACAAGTAAATATTTTCTTTATACTTTCGATATATTTTGTTTATGTTTTAGTTTGCATGGACTGGAATAAGGATCTCACCCGTAGGCAATGGGCACGGGTACATCTAACCCGTCACCCGCGATTTTTCTCTTGCCTACCACCCATCTGTGGGTACAATTTTTTGCCCATGCACATGCCACGGGTACCCATTGCCCGCAGGTAAACCCGTGAGTTTGTGAAACGTAACATTTACACACATGTTTTTGAATGCTTTGAAAATCAAACTTGATTAGAAGGTGCATAAGTTACGACATATTGATAAAATATGCACACAATTAGTCAACTATCCACTAATTATATATTACTAATAACATTAATACATACAAAAAAAAAAATATAAATTTTACATTTAGGACTCATGAATTATTGCGTGAAATTAGTGGTTACATGTGCATTAAAATCGCAAGACCAAGTATGGACGAACTTAGCTTAAGAATTGAGATATTAAGTATATATATTTGATGCTTTGATGATTCATATTCTTCCTATAGTCTTGGATCTCAAAAGAGACGTTTAATATGCTTTGTTTTTTAATATGTTTAGGTGATTATTAAATATATATACTAATAACATGAAAAATATTTAAGTAATATAATAAATGTAAGTTTTATAAAAAAATATTGGTTCACAGGTATTATGAATGGTATATCCGTGGGTATTTTAAAACGGGTGTGACGGGTTTACCCACGATGGGTATACATTACCCACCACCCACCTACCACCCGCTGGTGGGTTCATTTTTTCACCCACGACTCACCCATGGGTAAAAATAACGGGGTTACCCACCCATCACGGTGCTGGTACCCGCAGGTTATGGGTTTTTTCTCGCCCGTTGCCATCCCTATACTGAAAATGACAAGATTTGAAAGATTTGACTTCAAGTGGAAATATTAGAAAAAAACCGTGCTTTTCGTTCACCTGAAGTATAAATACTTAGCGATTAGGGTTATTCTTTATAAATTGTATATTTCCAACTGTGGGTTTTTTTCTTCTTCTCTCTCTCTCTCTCTCAGTTCTGGGTTTAAGATTGTAATCTATTTTTCGATCTTATTTTTCTTTGTCTTTCTGAACTTAAAACATCTCACATAATTTGAATCTGTATTGATATGCAATAAAAAAAAAGGGGTAATAACTTTATAAATCATCATACTTGTCCAAAAATACTCTTCTGGGTATCGAACAAAAATTTTTGCTTATACGAGTACTGAACTTTCAATTTCGGACTTTTTGAGGTACTAAACTTTCAATTTCAGACTTTTTGAGGTACTTTTGTGACATTTTTGCCCCTGAATTTTTAATAATTTGAGGGGAAAAAATGTCACAAAGTACCTCAAAAAGTCCAAAGTTGAAAGTTCAGTACCCATATAAGCAAAAAAAAAATTGTTTGATACCCAGAAGAGTATTTTTAGACAAGTATGATGATTTTTAAAGGTGTTATCCCTAATAAAAAATAAGTGGGGAGATTGGTTGAATTCATAACTGGTGTTCTTATGTTTGATTAGGTCTTTGTATAGCTTTTCACCTGGTATCAGAGCCAGGTTGGCCTTGATAGGAAGATCCAATCGTTTTAAAAAGTTTTTTGAAAAATTAGGGTTTCAAAATTTTTTGGGACTTTTTTGTTTTGAGTTAGCTTCGTGATCTTCGTGTCTTTTGTCGTATGATTCATAGTTGAATCGTTGATTTTGTTTAAAAATTGGCCATCAATTTTTCAATTTTCTTGGTTTCTAAAAACTGTGGTTATTGGTTTATGTCGTTTAAAGTTAACCAACAATTGTTGATTTGTTAGTATTTGGTTTAGATCTATAGATCTAAGTTGTTTTGGTTCGATCTTGAAAGAAATTAGGGTTTACTATATCAAACCCTAAATCTGGGGTTCTTGGTTATTATTTGGTTTTAATCTCTTGATTATAAATGTTGTTGAGTTATTTTGTTTGAAAATAATTATACTAATAGTTTGTTTTGTTACATGTTGAAATATTTTGTTGTGTACTTGGTTATTGTGGTTTTGAGATTACTAATCTCTGGATTTAGAGCTTTTGCGTGCTTTGTAACACCTCTCATGCTCTCTTTAGGATTTTTTTTATTAGGTTTATAGATATTGGTGGTTAGGTTAAGGGATTTGATTGTTTTGAAAAGTTATTGGTTGTTGTTTGATTTGAGGGAGGTTTGATTGTGACTGTGGTGCTGGGAAAGGGCCTTGTATTGTCTTGTCTATTATTTTGTTTGTGTCATTTATCTGGTTTTAATTGTTTTATTTCAATATGGTTGTTGAGGGTACTGTGACAACCGGTAATTTTTGAATTATTTTAAGGGAAAATTCTTTATTTGGTCTTAAAGTACAATGTCCCCACCCCTATTGTCTCCACCAAGGTTTTTTTTCTTTAAATACCCTTGAGGCGGAGGTCGCCCAAAAATATTGGGCGGGTATTATAATAATGTGACATGTGTCCCTAGTGTTGTCCCCACCAGGTACAATTTATCACATGTATTTCTTGGGCGACTAGGCCCACAAAACTTGGGCGACATGATCTTTTTGTCTTTTTCCTAAAAAAGTATGGTCTTTTTTTATTGTTTTCTAGTACATATATCTTGGGCGAATGGGTCCCACTGTTCTTTATTCTTGGGCGACTTGTTATGTATGTAGTACACTTTATTTTAATGGTACTTGTGCCAATACAAAAACATATACACAAATACATTTTAAACTAAAAACACAAATACAAATATTTACCTTCAAACTCAAAAAACTTTTAAACCAGAACTCACACACACAAACTCACACACTTCCGAAACGAAAAAAAAAATTAAACCCAGAACGCACATTCAAATCACAAACCCTAAACATTAACCTCCATTGTTACGCACAAACAAAGCTTGATTTTCTCTTTCCATTGAAACCCTAATTTGATCAATGGATTCAGGTAGTACATCGACGTCAACTCCATATACAATATCCGATGCAAAGGTAACTGTCAGATCTAGATTAGAGCCTATAAATAAGATTAGAGGTTTGTTGAATACAGCTAGAGCTACATTGTTTAGGAAAACTGTTTTTGGTCCATGGTTAGACATCCCCCCATTTTCTGCTGATGTTCATTTGTTAAATTATTTTTATCAACGTGAGGTGAATGCTGATGAAAGTGAAGAGTGCCCTTCGCTTAAATTTAAAATAGGTGATAATTTGCTTGAATTTGGACGTGAACAATTTTGTCTCATAACTGGCTTTCTCTTTGGCCCTATTGCGAAAGAAGAAACTAATGTAGGTTCCCTTGTTCATGGTTTAGAACATAGTCCATTCTGTGATCGATTGTTTCCGGAAAACAAAAACCGTAAGTTAAAGAAAGTAAAGGGTGAGCAGCTTTTGGCATTGATGAACCCTGGTAATGTGTGGGATGGTTTAAGTGATGAGGATGCTGTTAGGGTGTGTTTGTTAGTTATGGCAACATGTGTATTCATAGGTCAGGAAGGAAGGTTCTACATTCCTGACCATCTTTTGGCAATGATTGAGAATTTTGATGTTTGGAATTCTTATCCCTGGGGTGAGTACATGTGGATACATTTGTATAAAAGGACTCTGAATGTTGTAAAGAGGCATATTGAAGGTGAAACAAAGAAGCCGGGAAAGAAGGCTGTAGCAAATAACCCGGGAAAAAAATCACCCAATAAAGAGCAAACATACAACCTGTATGGGTTTGTATGGGCCCTCAAGGTAACAACGTTCCATTATTAACGTATATATGATTGTTATTGAGAACATAGATATCATAGGTTATAATGGGTTAGCAAATAATAGGTAAATAAGATGCAGTTGTGAATCATGTTATCGTGCCTAAATTTAGATTATTTTGATGATTATTTCAGATTTGGATTTTGGAAACTTTCCCGAACAGTGTGCAGTTCTGGATCAAAGATTCTACAAAGACCCCCCGCGGTTTAGCATGGTCAAAATCTAACAACTTTGAGAAAAAACATTACCCTATTCTGTTTGATCTGGTAGGTAACCTCTGTGTATGTGTTGTCTTTTTGTATTTCTTGTTTGTATAGTTTTGAATCATGTTATATGTTTACTTTGTTGTTTTTATAGGGTTTTAAACCATTGGAGAAGCTTGTTCTAAGAAATGACGAGATGGTCTGTCCGTGGTACACTCGTAGCATGGAATATATCAACGGGCTACAGTTAAAACTTGTGGTTGTTTTACCTTTGACTGAACCATTGAATGTGGGTGGTGAAGGAATTGAGGCTGAAGAAAACATAGGTAATAAAGTTCCAGACGTGTTGTATAGTGATGGCATTGTGTTGTTAGGTGATGCCCCGACTGGACGAGATGTTGATGGTGACGAAGATTGTAGAGGACGAGATGTACATGGTGATGGACACGGTGTAACCGGCAATGGTGCGGTAGGTACTGGGTCATACAATGAAGAAGTTCAGACTGCGAAGGAAAGATCCGTGTTTGTAAATGAACATCTTGTGGAGGGTAACACAGTTTCGGACGCTGGTAAGGATCATATGCGAAATGAGGTTGATGTTATTAAGTCATCAGTTGTATCCATTGAAGATCGTGTTGGGGAGGTTGATGTTAAAGAATTATATCGTGAGTTAGACGTCGTCAAGAGAAGAATCCAGGTTATTGAGAATGTTTTACAAATAGACAATTCAGAACAGTCGACTTGTATTCGTAGAAATCCATCTGATCGAAAGTGTGAACAAAAGGCAAAAGAGTCGACCTTTTGTATGGAAAATGACAAGGCCGAAGATATAGGTGGTGACAATAAGGTATGAATACAACTCTAATGTTTTATTCTTTGTATTAATTCAAATTGAATATAATTTACTTTGTATTCCCGTCTGTTATGCAGGATTTTTGCCAAGATTTGAATGCTGAAACTCCTGTGAATCCCAGTGTTGGTGAACCCGACGTCCAAAAATTCTTGTATACGGACACGGAAGGCTACACAGGTCCTATGACGCAAGTTGTCAAAGGCATTTGTTCTGTTCAATCTGATACAGCTGATCATTTAATAGAAATGGAGCACACAAAAAGTTGCGATTTTGGTTCGTTACCAAATTTGAATGCTGCATTCTCCTCATTTTGTGATGAGGGGATCAATCTTACACCTAACGTTGTATGTTTCCTTCGTCACCTTTAAAGTTAATTTAGTTATACTAGTATTGTCTTTTAAATATACCTGTGTTGTCTTTTAAGTATATATCATTTTTGTTATTTAAGGATATCATGGATATGGTTGTCGATGATCCAAAAACTGCGATACAACAAGAACTCCCTCATGATCAGGAGTCCGGAAAAACAGAAGACATGGGTGGTGAAATTGGACATATAAAACAAGAACCGTCAAGGGTTCTCGCTGACATGGATAAACATGAAGAACCGTCGTTCGACCTGTCAAAGGCATCAGAAGAACTGTCTGGCGATGTTGGTAAAACAAAAGAACCTGGTGCGGACGTTGATGAAGTTATTTGCATTGATGTTGAGGTCGAAAATGACGATCTACAGGTATTCTTCATTTATTGTTTAAATCCAAACCAATATAAGAAGAAGTAAACAAGGATTTATTTAATAAGTAGCATGCACTTATATATTACAACCCATATAGTCAATGACACCACGCACATACATATTGCGACAACAGAATACTATATATTTGATGCACTAATGCCACAACCTTTAGTGAAACGATTAATGAGTGCACAAACATGCGTCTCACAATGGTAACATACTCTTGAGCCTCTGAATGAAGACATCAATTTACTCTCTATTGCTAGAATGAAATGTAAAATTTATCAGCCATGTGTCCACTATTTAATAGGAAAAGCAATTTCATAGTCCTCTTGATGTAGTAAGTCACATGTACACAGTGCACATTTTGTCCACTCAGCCTTAGCAAAACCCAAGCCACAAAAAATGGGTCAGATGCAGTTATGATAGATGTTTTGAAAATAAAATCCCAGTCAATCATGATAGTTGGTTTTGTCTAATTAGCCAGATGACAAAAGACAAATGTATAGAAAAAATGCACTAGAAAAAAATGTAGACTTATGTTATGAGCTAATACGTAAATTTCTTACAGGTTCCTAATACGTTCCCGGATGACGTGAACGTTGTACTTGTGCAAAACGTAAGATCCATATTCAATGCCAATAAACGAAAGAGGAAAACAGGAAAATATAACAACTCCCCTTATACCAATCTTCCTGACACTACTCCTAGAGTTTTGCGAAGGCGTTCATGCAGAAACAAATATCAAAAAATAACCCCTCCTAAAGCGCCTGATTTTGACCAAACTTTGGGAATACCACCATTGGAACCATTTGCTGAGGTATGTAAAAGTTTAAACATGTGTTTCCCGCTTTTTTTGTATGACGTTAATCTTTAAATATATATTTCTCTTCAAACTGAAAAAAATATGCTTGACTATGATATTTTTATTTCAGAACCTGGAAAGAGCTCCAAAGGCGAAGAGAACAGAGGTGAATGTGTCAGATGCGATTCAAAACTATATTCAAACAAAAATGGACATTAAGTTCATGTTTCCATGGGGTGGTGAAGACACGCTCGCTGATGTCCGTTTCTGGAAGTGTTTATTGGCCATGGATGATTGTAGCTCTGGGTGGCTTAGGGACGAGGTACGTATAACACAAAGATGGGATTAATTTTTTAACTACAAGTTTGATCGTCTATGACTATTGATTTTAAACATTTTTTTAACTGTACTGAAAATACAGCATATAGACTTATGGGTAGACTTGATGTGGACATTCCGACCAGCAGATGCCGATTGGGCCATGGCCGGTGCATTTTTCTGTCCTGCTGTCATGGGCAATATGCTACGACCATATTGGGCAAACGGTATAAAGTATCCAGTGCCTTGGACGGATGTCGAAAAGGTCATCATAACTTACCCTCAGATGAATTGTGTTGTTTTTTCTTTTCCTTTTTTTTCACTATGTTGTTCATCATGTATACTGCTAATAGTTTTTTCCGTTTAACATAGGTACTTTTTCCAATAAACGAACCCGGAGTGCACTGGGCCACAGGTGAGCTTCAATTACGTACAGGTGTTGTGACAGTGTTCGATTCGCTTCGCAAATTTACTAGAACTAGAGACTGGTGGAATATCACCATGCCAGCTGCTTTTGAAAAGTATTTGGTAAACTACCTTAAAGACGAGGGTGTTTTAGAGGCAAAGGGAATACAAGCGGATGGTTATGCGTTAATTGGAAACAAGGAAAGGATGTCCCCAGCCAAGGATGTTCTTATGGTGACTGCGGTGTATGGGTTTGTATAAACCTCTACCGTTTGGCTCATAATATGCCTTTAAAGGTAAACAAACCTTTAAGTGTAGGTTTAGCTTATCGTGAACGAATGGCGGAATACTTTTGGAAGTACAAGATTCTTTATTCCCAACCCAATATTTGTCATGACCCAAAACTGGTATAGCTTGTAAGTATGTCGTTTCATGTAAAGTTGGTAGATGTAATGTATAGACACCTTAATGTAATAATTAGTTTATGGTTAGATGTAATGTATGGACACCTTAATGTAATAATTAGTGTGTCCTGTAATTTTGTACAACTTTTTGTATACTTTATGTTTAGAAAAGCAATGCTCGATTGCTAGGTAGGTCAAAATTTTATACTTGGGTGTGTCCAATGCAATTTATATCCCAAGAAGATCATATCATTAACTATGTCCTTGATATACTAGACAATAACGCAAGAACGAAACAAAAGATACATAACATAGCAAACATATACAACCAACACAACCATGATTGAAAACATAAAAACTAGCTATTTGAGGAAAACAAAAGATATTTAATATGACAATACCATGTCCTAACATGATAATACCATTATAGTTAATACGTAAAATACAACACAATGAAAAACATAAGTACTAAGCAACCCAAGAAAAGCATGATTGTATCATGAAACTCTGATTTCCTCTTCAAGGCCTTCATTTCTTGTTCTAAGAGTCCAATTATTTCTGGTGAATCTTCTGAATGTGCCACAACACCACCACCTGGTTGATTTAGAAGTGATTTTTTCTCTTCATGCTCTCCCCAAAACAAATCTTTGTAGTATTGGGAGGGGAGCTCGGGGTCAAGAAAACCATAAACTCCACATCTATCCATAGGACATCCTTTGTACCTTCTGCCTGGGTTTTTATGCGTCCAAGATGTTTTGATATGCATTTGATAAGGCGGATTACATTTGCAATGTGTCATGTTAGCAACATCGTGGTATTCGTACTGATTCCTACGATATGACCTACTCGAGGAGGAAGATGAATGCATGAGTTTCACTTGTTTTGCGTATAACAAACCACAATGAAATGGTTAAAACAATGGGTATAAAGTGTTCCCTTGTATTTATATTGGACCTCAACATAAATACACTAGCACATTAGATGGTTATATGCACATCATTAAACAAGTACACTTGGTGGTTGGTTACCTTTAATATTTTTGGGCGACCAGGCATAATATAAGGAAGGAAGTTATAAAGCAATACAAATTGTGTAGATGGCTGTTTATTTGTGGTATGACCTATTACAAGTATATCCCATGTTAAAACAACAAACCAAGAAGACGTAAACATAGTGCCATAAAGTTAACGAGATACTACAACAAACCACAAGTGCATGAAAATTAGAAAAAAAGAAAATGGTACTAGTGCAGGAAAGTTTACATATGAAAATGGATTAAAACTAAACATGGTACTAGTGCATCAAACTGAACAACATGCTACACGTAAAATGAATTTTTACAAAACAAAATGCATTACTAGTCTAGGAATTATGAAAAATTTGTTAACGGATGGGGCCTTTCAATCTGTTAAGTAGCACATCCCAGTTTGTTTCGTATCGGTAATTCCCAAAGTCTTCCGTTTCCGCTATCCCATACTCAATTTTCCACAGCAAATCTTCAAATTCTCGATCTTGCATCATTCTCTCCTCCATTTCTCTTTTATCCCTATCTTCTTCGGCTAGTAGTTCCATTAATGCTTCTTCGTCTTGTTTTGTTGGACGTTCAAGATACTCATTAACATATGCATGTTCATCTACAATTCCATGACTTTCCTCATAAAATGCATCTGCATAAATTTCATACAACAAATCGTTATCTGCTTCATTAACCGGCTTCTCACATGACTCTTCTACTGCTTTAGCATCAGATTCATGCACAGGTTCATCCTCGAACTCTTTCAAAGGGGATGCTTTTGTATCTAGTCAATAAAAACAAAAACAAAACTAATTGATTATGTAAAAAACAAACGAATAAACATAATTATTAATTTTTAAGGATAAAACCATAATCATAATACATGTTTTTACCTTTAGACATTTCTACAAATACAAATTAGATCTAGATGTTTTTAATGTAAGAGAAAGTGGGCTGAGTGCACATAAATGTGTTTCTCAAAAGTTGACATATTTTATGGTATTTGGGCGACTTTGTAACATATCCCATAAGTACACCATTATAAATGTACAAGTACAAACGCAGGTAGAATGCACTAAATGTGTATGTCTTATGCTTCCTAAATGCGCTTGGGCCACTAGGCAAGTCTTTAAATTTATGGTCTTTGGGCGACTATATAAAAAATTACATATAAGTACAACAATTTAAATGTACAAGTACAAATGGTGGTTATTAGACATAAATATGGCTGATGAGGAAACAAGTAGAAATGGTGGTTATTAGACATAAGTGTTTAACTGTATATCAAAGTATCGCATGCTTTATCACAATAGGAGTTTGTTCATGTAAATTCAATGCAAACTAAATATGGCTGATGAGGAAAGTTGTAAGTTTAAGGTAATTTTAGTGCATCCATGTGCAAAGCATGCTGTTAAACTACCTAAAGACATCAGGTACAACAACCTACTGGCATACGTTAAGAAAAAGGTGGAAGCAGCGAAAGGGGAAGGAAATGATAACATCAGGTTGTTTTACAAAGATGGCACCATGTCATTAGACATAGTCGATGACGATGATGTCCAATACTTCATACATGATGTTTGTGGTAATAAAGAACAAGTTCAGAAACTATTCGTATCAATAAAAGAAGTACCGTCTCAGGTAAAATCATCTTATGCTTCAAATCAATTACCAATCGATGTTAATATTCCGTCGTTACCCGAACAAGTTATTCATCCCACACCAAAGGTTGAAGCCTATTCTTTTCACAACAAAGATGATTCGCTACCTATATGGCAAAAAAAACTCTTTTAAACATATGCCCCTCCCTCCCAAAACCCCGAATCCAGTTGTCAAATGCATTGATAGAAATATCCTGAATGGTAATAATGATACAACCTTTTACAAGTTTAGGGAGTTTGCTAATAATGCAGATTGCATGTTTAATATCGGAAAGAAATCATTAATAGAAAGGTTTGAATAATGTATTGTTAAATTCGATAAAACGAGGTACACCGTACAATGCAAAAAAGAAGGCTGCCCATGGAGAATATACACAAGGCGAGTGCTTGGGGGTGATGAGTTCTATGTAGCAACGATAAATGACGTTCACACTTGTTCACGTACTGAATTTTGTCCTAATCATCGTAATGCTACAATTAAATTACTTAGTCAGCTACTATACGACAAAATGAAAGATCATAGCAGGGTATATAGGGTCAGGGACATACAAACAGACCTTAGGCTTGATTGGAAAATAGACCTTTCGTACAAACGCATCTGGGGTGGAAGGAACTTATCATTTGAGTTGTTGAACGGAACACCTGAGGATTCGTTTGAGCAGTTGCCCTATTATTGCCACAACTTAAAGTTGGCTAACCCGGGTACGGTAACACACATTGAAACTGATGACGAGGAACGATTTAAGTTTGTTTTCATAGCATTTGGTGTTGCGGTAAGCCTTGTTTATTGTTACTACTATTTAAATGTTTATATACTTATTGAAATTTACATAGGTTTACTTTTTCATGTTTTCTAGTTTAATACTAATATACTATTATTGAATCAGATTCGGAGTTTTATAGCCTTCATGCGGCCATTGTTAATAATTGATGCAGCGCATTCGAAAGGGAAATATAAAGGAACCAACTTGCTTGCTGTTGGTATGGACGGTAACAATCAGATTATTCCAATAGCTACTGGTGTTTGTCAGGGTGAGACGGGTGCATCATGGACATTATTTCTCACAAAGTTGAAAGAATGTATCGGTGTTGTTCCTGGGTTGGCTATTATTTCTGATAGGCATCAATCTATAATCCAAGCATGTAATACAGTTTTCCCAGAAAGCTTTCATGGTCATTGCTGTCGTCACTTGATGATGAATTGCAATTTGAAAAGCGACTTAGTGCGGTATCTATTCTGGAAGTCATGCAAAGCATATAGTATTGAAGTCTTTCAGAAAACAATATCTGAGCTACGGGCTAAAAGGCCTCAAGCGGTAAAAAAACTCGAAGAAGCAGGGTTTGAAAAGTGGTCAAGAGCATATTGTCCAGCAAATAGATACAATTACTTGACTTCAAACAGTGCAGAATCAATAAATGCTCTAACTAGACTAGTCCGAAGAGTTCCAATAACGATGCTCATGGAGTATTACAGAAGGCTTTTACAAGACTGGTATTGTGAACGTCGGGAAAAATATATAGGTAAATGCTTACTTAGGAGCTTTTTTGATATAACTTTTAGTGTATAATTCATACATTTGTAGAATATTCACAATTATTCTTTTGTGTAATCAACCGTTTAGACGCACCGGAATTTGAACTTACAGACTGGGCCGCTATGAAGGTGCACCAAAGGATGTACAAGAGTGAAAAATGGGAAGTTAGAGGCATCGCCATGTGTGCTGTGTACCAAGTAATAGACCCTTATAATTCTCATATTGTTGATTTTCTAAAAAGGGAATGCACTTGCAGGTATGTAGTACAGACCCACTCATTAACTAATCAGCAATTTATTTATATATAACTAGCATTTGTTTATGTTCAACTTGCAGGCAATGGCAACTTTTAGGTATACCTTGTGGTCATGTATGTGCTGTGTGTAGAGCAGAAGGTTTGACTAACTGTAACCAATGGGCGTTACCTTGGTTTACTAAAACCAACCTCAAAGGAACATATCATGAAATGGTTTTTCCTTTGCCTGACGAGGCGAATTGGCATAATCCAGGTAATTTACCTAAGGTTAAACCTCCGGTGATGGTTAAGCAGGCAGGAAGACCAAAGAACAAAGACCGTTTCCTCTCAAAGAGTGAGGATCCGAAAATTAAACACTGTGGAAGGTGTGGCTGCAAATCGCACACGCGTGACGCGTGTATGCAACCATTTCCTAGGTCAGATAACGGGAAAGCAGTTTTTTATTCTAGAGAAACCCGTAAGCGTAAGTCAGGTAGCGACAAGGAAGAGATAGTAGTGCCAAACACAGTTAAAGAAACAGAAGTTATAGTTGAGCCGAATACGGATGTGGAGGAGTACTTTCAGAATGGAAGAATATACCAAGATTGGGATAACTTAGATTGGTTAGATGAAGCATCTGCCAACCTTTACGAGGGTGATGCGGTCTGGGGCGGTGAAGCATCTTCTTCCGGCATCAACCTAAATGATTACCCGGGTTCATATAATCCTCATCACTTGGACGATTTATAGTTTCTGTTTAATTTAGTTAAGTATTTGAAAACTTAATGGTTATTGTCTATTTGATAAATTCAACGTGTGTGCAGTTATTTGTCTAATATATGTTATGTATTAGGATAAATTCATTTTATGTATAAGTAACAATTCATACGATATTACATTACGACACAAAGTTAATTAAAACATATTAGTGACATAAATATTAAAGGCATTCATTTAAACAAACAAGCGTTTAAATATGATTGCGCACAAAACACTTTTACTAGTACAATAAAACGATGACGCGGGACATACAATACAACAACCGATAGCCTACACCTATTATCAACTACGACCCAAGAAAATGCACATCAACTTAATACATGACTGACTTACTAAACAATAAAACGATCACGCGGGACATACAATACAACAACCGATAGCCTAAACCTATTATCAACTACAACCACAGAAAATGCACATCAACTTAATACATGACTGACTTAATAAACAAAAGCACACATATGACAATCAGTGAGCCCCAAGATTGAGAGTCGTATCAACGAGACCCGGATAAACAAGTGACTCGCAGTACATTGTCCTATCAGCATGGGTTTGCAGAACTAGTGACTCACAAAAGGGCTTGATAAAAAATGATCTTGCATCTCCCTCGATACCGAGGCCATGAAAGTCTCCGGTCGCCAGCCTGTATAGTATCAGAGATGCAGAAAAACCTACTTGGCTTGGAACTTCAACAATAGGGTCAATGTTGTCATGAAATCCAATCAATTTCAGTGTAATTGGTGAGGGGATGTCTAGTAGCTTGCTAAACGATGAGATTGTTCCACCATCAACTGATAACACCCATATACAGAACATACAGATGTCATCCCCTTGTATGTTGCCAGAAACAACTAGGTTTTCACCTAGGCTAGTCACGTAGAATGGCAAGGGAAGTTGACGGAGTAACTCGTCAGGGATTGTTAAAATCTGGAAACGGTACCTTAGCAGGTCAAAATAGACAATAACATAGTTCTTGTAAGAGGTTGCATCGTTACAAAGGAGCTTTTCATACCCACACCAGTAGATATGACGACCAATGTTTGCTTGACTTGCCTTTTTAATTCTGAAAGTGTGTGGAAGCAAACACTGACTTTCTAAGAAACTCCATTCTCTTGTTAACAACGTGAAAATTTGAACAGACCAAGGTTCTTTTGGATCAAACGGGAATGCAATTTTTAAAATTATTGGATCAAGATTATGCGGACGCACCCCAAAGCCCAAAAGTCGTTTTTCATACTCTTGACCCAAAGTGTAATAAGGGACATATGCTCCTACTGATTTATGGACAGATGGGTTCCAAATAAACCCCATGAAATGACGGACTTTTGGTCCAAACGAAAAACCCCAGACGCCGTGGGACCATCCTATGGGTGTCAAACCAGAAAAGCTTATGTTGGAGTCAACAGGCGTCACATCGAAATTTGTATCGACAAAACGGGCGTAACCTTTGAACCTAAATTGATGGATTAAAATGTATGAAAAAGTTGAATTCATGCGAACCCCGAACCGGAAAGTGAAATGCATTGTGTCAATGCGGGACCTCCACATCTTGCAAACAGTTCGGCATTGCGCTACAGCCTTCAAAGAAAGCCTACGGACAATGTCCATTTGAACTTCAATTGGTATATTGTCAGACATTTGATCAAAGTGTTTTATTTTTTAGTTTGATTTTTTTTGTGACAAAAGAAGAAACTAGATAATGAAGTTGATGGTAATTGTTGGTGTAAATTAGTATACATACTTTGTAGTATAAATAGAACAATATACCTTGATCATTTATGCCATATACCAACTAAATATTGTTAGTGATACTTTAAATTTATGTATCTTGTACTAGATATGTACTTTAATTTTATTTTAAAAGACTTAAGTAACACTTGTTAGGAGTTGACTTATGGATATTAAGGCACATTTAAGTGAATATCTATTGACAAAGTACATTGACAGGTTCACACAACCTTAATATGAATCTACTTAAATTAAATATTCTTGGGCGAATTGAGAATTCCTTGGGCGACCTCAACATTCAAGGCATATGTGCAGTTTAGTTAAAAAGAAAAAGAACTTTGAAAGATTGGAAATGGAATAAAAGGGAAAATGTTGAGCATAATTAATGTTGGGCGACCAAACACATTTTTGGGCGACTACTAGATTACCAGTCATATATTTAATATTTCCAGTCATGTGTTTCATCATAAATAATCTACTATGATATTTGCATACATTATAAGTGACTATAAAAATGCAAAGACTGGAAATTGTAGTAATAAGTGAGTAGAAATATGTTTACCTCATAGCATTTTCCTGTCTACAATTTTGATATCCACATGAAACCCTTGCCATGTGCAATCGTCTAAATGTATGTGACTGCTGCATACAAAATGTTATCTAAGTCAGCGATAACCATGATTAAAAGATAAAACCAACAAATAACAATCCAGAATTTATAAAATGGTCTTACGATTGAATTGAATCGTTCAATTTCATACCGAAGAACGAACCATGAATGGTCAAAACTTCTCCATACGTTTATAACGTCAATTGAAAAGTCGTCAAATATACTAAATGTCCAGAGATACAAACTTGTTGCAAAATACAAACACAAACTTGTGGCATAATACATCATTGTCTAGTTGTTAAAGCATCTAAAGTTGTAACCCAAAACAAATTATGTTGGACAACATACTAAACTAAACAACCCTACCAACTATACACCCGATGTTTGTAAAAGAACCTAGACATTTGTTCACGGTAAGCTAATGCTGCCTGAACAGGATCATCCACATGCAGCGACTTGCCATGTGCCAGTCGGTATAAGACAATGCAAGCCCAAACACCACAATCACCAAACAGGCCTCCCTGAGAAGGAACATTTTTTGCATTCTTGAAGGTGATTGCATATGTTGTAGGATCTATTCCTTTCATCTCGAAAATTTTGCATTGTTCTAGAACAACTGGAAGTCCAACCTGTAGGTAGATGTTATGTATAAAAAACCGCAACATGCAGATAAAATAATGCAACAGATATATATAATAAAAAATAGTAAGGGTAAACATTCTAAAAAGTTACCAAGTTCATAAACAAAAACATACACCGAATACAAAAGATAATAGATTACAACATTGTAATTCTAAAAATCTAATACACATCCTTATCATCATGTGTTTGAAGAATTAGTGACTCGCAGTTGGGATTGATAAAAAATGAAGCACAATTTCCCTCAGCACCGATATACATATAGGTCCCGGAAGAAACATTGTAGACTACAAGATTCATAACGAATCCTTCTGGGTTATGCACTTCAAGTATCGGGTTTTCGTCATTCTGAAATCCAATTAACTTCAATACAAATGGAGTAGTAATGGTGATGAGAGATTGAAAAGATTGTATGGATCCGCCAGCAATCTCTAACATCCATATAGAGAAAACAAAGTTGTCATCAGCACTTATGTTTCCGGAGACCACAACGTTGTCTCTAAGGTTAGATACAAAGAAGGAAACAGGTAGTCGGACTAGCAATTGGTCCGGTATGTCTAAAACATTGAAACGGTGGGTAACCAAGTTAAAAGACACCATCATATACCTCTTGTACTCGCTACCATCATTAGCAATGAAACTTTCATACGCACACCAGAAGATGTGCTCATCAACCACTGCTTGACTGGATTTTTTTAGCCGTATAGATTGACGAGGCAAAAACTCATTTTCCAAAACTTTCCATTGTTTAGAGTTGAAGGAGAAAACTAAGACACACCATGTATTTTCAGGATTGAATGGATAAGCAATTTTGAGAATGGTTGGGTCTAGGTTGTCAGGCCGAATCCCAAAAGCCAAAAGACGCTTTTCATACGCTTGTGCAGTGTTCATATAAGGGATGAGTGTCCCAACCGATCTCCTAATGGATGGGTTCCAAACAAATGCCATATAGTGAGGGAGAATTGGACCATAAGAAAAAGCCCAAACGCCGTGTGACCAACCTATAGGTATCAAGTAAGAAAAGGAAAGGTTTGTAGGAACAGGTGTGAATGCGAAATTTTGGCACACATAATGCATGTAACCTTTCAAAACCTGGCGAAATTGTATCAGATATGGGAAATGCATGTCCTGACGAACACCGGTGATAACAGTGAAATGCAAGGTGTCAATGGCGGCCTTCCAACTCTTGCATACACTACGGCTTTGAAGTATGCGACTAACTGGAAGCCTACGGATAATATCCATTTGGACCTCAATTGGTATGTTGTCAGACATTGATAAAATTATTTTAGATGGTTTTGTAACTATATTGTGTGTGTAGAATAATGAATAGAAGAAGAGTTTAAATAAACCTTGTGCATTCATATCAAAGACCTACCATGTCTTTAAGTATTAACTCAGACTTGTACTTTAAGACTTAAATTAGGATTGAAGGTGTTGACTTATGTTACATTTAAGAAGTTGGTTTGTCTTGTGTACAACCATTTTTTACAATTTATATAAATTTAAATTATAAACATATATAAAATGTATTTTGATAATATTTTAGGAAAAAGATGCATGTATAATATTTTAGCAAATGTATTTAAAATTAAACTATAATTATTTACTTGCATTTATAAAGTTTTACCTCTAGCCGTGCCTGCATTTTTAAATACCAATCACGCCACTCAGGTTCATGCTTGTAACCACTGTCGTAAAAAGTTACGACCCCTGACTTGATATGGAACCGGGCAACAAACCAATGTTTATCTTTTTCGTTGATGGGCATAAAAACCTGGAACAAAAAATAAATTAAATACAACTCATATATATTACTAGCGTCTAAATAATTATATGTATAAAAGTAATACCTGCTCAACATGGGCCCATGGAATTTTGTACTTATCTCCATTAGCATACCATATGGGGATGGAATCCTGCAATAGCAGCTGAACAAAGTACGACGTTACCATAAGCCAATCAGCTTCAGCGGGTCTGAAATGCAACATGTATTCGACCCAAAGCTCTATATGCTGTAAAAAATAATAAAAAAAAAAAAACGGTTCATGAGACACAAAGAAATGTTACATGATATAATAACGATATATATATATAGATCAACAACTACAAGACATTCACCTCATCCATCAGCCATCCCTTTTTGGGAGGATCTAAACAAACTAAGGTCTCCCAAAACCTCCTATCAACACGTACAGGTTCTCTTGACCAAGGAAATGTACAACAAAGCGGACCCGGCTTACCAAGAAATTCGTCATACTCTTCAGAAAAATGCACTCTATCGATAGCGTTGTTCCAGCGGGAAAGATTCTGCACAAACATTGTAATAATATTAGGAAAAAAAAGTTAATAATTTACCATTACAAATAAGTAAGAGACGTTGTACCTCCACCCAAGGTTGAACATCTTTTAGTTTATCAGACATATCTGGATTCCGACGACAGCCAATAGGAGGTGTGCGTTTTTTAATCAATTCACTAAATTCTTTGGTCCAGTAATATGCATAATGAGAACCATCCCTTTTGCTCCGCTTGTCAGATTGCATGTCTGCATTACTTCTTTTCCAATGCTCCGAATTATATAAACCTAAAAGCTTGTTCTTCTTCTCCCTTGCAATCTTCAACTTCTCTTCCCTTTCAATTCGTCGTTCCGTCTCCTCTATCAAAGCATTGTAAAACACCTTTTCCATACGATTTAGTTCTTCCATCTTCCACCTTTCTTCCTGTTGCTTCCTCAGACTTAATTCCTCTTCCAAAAGATACTCCTATAACAAATTAACATTGTTATCATATTAGACACATATGTAGACTTTTTAATACCTTTCTATTTACAGAATATAACATATGTATACTTTATACTAGATTACAAAAGTCAATTCAGAAATATATGTAACAAACAGTAAGCTTTAGATTCTGTGTTGATAATCTGTGTAATAATGTTTGCAAAAAGAGCATTACCTGTATAATATCATCATCAGAGTCATCATTTATCTGCGACGAACGACTGCCGGAAATAAGGGAGTCAACGATTTCAAAGAATTCAAGTTGGAGTTTTTCGCGGAATTCATTTTTAAGATGAGAGAAAGATTCACTGAAGTCCAATTTCGACTGTAAATGAAAAAAAGGAACGACATGTTAAATACAATAAAACAGATAATTCCTTAATTAAATTTACAAATTATTTATCTGCAACAACGTGGTTACCCGATATCCGCAAGTTCTTTCGCAAGCAAGTACCTACAAAGTATTTTTTCATCGACTTAAAATTAGGATACAATCATATAAATAGATATTAGTAGATATTATTCGGACGTGCATTTAATATAATGGTGTAACGAGAATCACCTTAATAACAGACTCAAGTTTGTAAACACGCGTATTCAACTTCTGAATGACAGAATCCTTAAGGCTGATCTCTGTAATAAGATCAGAGGTATGAACCCTAGGAACCAGCGGTACATACTTTTCTTCTGTCCTCCCACGTTTTCGTGATGCTTTGAGTTTCTGTAGATAAACATCGTAATCATGTGGCACTCTCGGTTTTCGAGTCCTTGGTGTATATCCCTTGTAATAATCAAGGAATTTGATATACCAATCTGACTTCTGCTCGGCTAGTGTTGGTTTCAGGTCGAACTTTATCTTTGAGTCCTACAAAAAACATAAACCAACAAAGTGGGCATGTAAATAATATGTTAAAAAAACAAAAATATTAATAAATATTCACAAAAATGATACTGTTTTTACCTTGCCGAATAACAATCCATGATCCGCTCTTGTAAATGCCTCTTTCTTTGACCAGGCTACACCCCTAGGTATCATATCTTCCTGTTTATTCCACCAACGATTGCTTCTTTCAAAAGACTCAAGAATCCAGATCTATAAAGTTCAAGAATGCGTTAGCCTGAGACAGTTAATAAAAAAATTGATCAACTCGTGTTGAATTGTTCATTGTTAAATAAAATACAGTAGAATAACCTTTAAAGCCCATACGAATCCTCCGACTGTATACGTGGGAACAAACTTCGGAGATCCTTCTAGTCCTTTAAGATGTTGCCACTTATGTCTGTCAACGACATTAATAATCTGGTTGTACAATTGCCTCCAAATGTACTCACCCCATTGAAACGAATTCCATGCTTCAAGGTCTTCAACCAAACGAAGGAGTTTATCATCCACTTCATCAGCCAACAACCGACCCATAAAAATGACCTCTAACGCTAACAGTAGACACACACGGACTGCATCCTCGTTAGACAACTTAAAGAATAACTCTTCATCCTTAACAAGACCTAGAAGATCTAAGTTTGAAATTTTTACCCCTGATTTTTTTGGAAATACCCTTGTCTTAAATTTTATATCACCTTTACTAATATCCACTGAGCTAAGCCGGTTTCCAAAACGAAACCCTGTTATTAGAGAAAACTCGGGACGACCAAAATGTAGTTCACGGCCATCCACATTATATATGAGGGGCATGTCAAATTGTGCATCATCTACATAACGCTGATTTTGTAATATATAATCTAAGATGTGTGGTTCATGGTCAAAAAAGTAAAGATCCAACCATCCTCCAAAACAAGAGGTCCTAAATAAAATCCTTCGCTTTTCATTAAGCTTATCTCTAATTAAGGAAATGTAATTAAGTTTACTCCTAACGATCACTTTTGCTTCATATTCCTTTAAGACAAAAATAAAAAAACGCAGCTTAGAACAACATAAAAAAACCTACTTATCAACATAATAAACATAGTTCAAAAGCTACTACTTTCGGTTGTAATAAAATGTCAATACGTTAAAAATGTTTAGTAAAGAACTAATTCCTGGTAACATCACGCATCTTGAATGCCATAATGAAGGACTGTCGCATGTAACGGACAATACACACCATATCATTCTCGCATTCAAGACGTCTAAATGACCAGGGTAGATCTTGAATACCACAACATATATGAAATTTGCAAAAGATATTAGTAAGTATATTTAGCGACTAAATATTTTAAAGAAAAAACATCCATATGGTGTTTACATAAACATACTAGCCTAAAAATTAATCACGTGTCAAACCTAAGACAAAACTACTAATTCATATGTTTATGGCAGATATTATGTGGAAAAGTTTTTAAAAAGAATTTACAAGCTTGTGCGTACTACCAATGTATTCAAATCTTCGCAACAACAATCATAAGTAAGTAATCAAAACGATTGCCACGAGTAGTTTGAACCTGATCGGGAGTACAGACTATTTCCCGCTGTGTGTAAGAAGGATGTATATAGTCCGAGGCCCGATACCTGAGCACAACGCTACCGGGTTAAGTCAACCGACCATCTATGGTTCAAGCGATCCCCGGAATCACCCCTTGATCCGTTCGGCCTAGTTACCATCTTTGGTTCCCATAGATAAGCCGGTCACCACCGATGTGATACCACTTAGATAGTCATCGCAAAGACAAACACAAAGGATTCCAAAGCAACAAAAACTTGAAATTTCTTTCACATATCACGCATATTAACATAAATTTTAGACGACTAACGTCGGAACAACTTAAGCATATTAACAAAACATCTGCCAAAACCAGCAATAAACGCTAGCAGTAAAGACATAATTACACCCTACAGTTATGTATTAAGTTGATGTGCATTTTCTTAGCATGTCAGTCATCTTACTTAAATAGATATCCAGAAAGCAACAATAAACATTTTCACTATAAAGCATTAATAAGCAATTACATAATCTGGGTTCTAAACAACCATAAAAAGCATCAATGAACCCTAACACTAGAAAACAAGATATAAACATTAAAAAATAGAAACACTAACAATTAAATAATAAATTAAACCCTAAACGAATTTTATAATTGCTTAACCTAAACCCTAAATAAGCGTAAACCTAAATCAAATAGATAACTACTTACCCTTCCCCAAACCATCTTTCAAAATAGTTAAATCGAATCCCTAATTCCGATCTGTGTCTACTAGCTAACGTTAGGGTTTCGATTTGATCTAAACCAACAGCCGATTAACTTTGTTTGTTGAATATCTGTGATTGTTGTAGTTGTTGAATAGTGGTTGATTCTTGACTATTGAAAACGGGGACTGAGACCGAGAGAGTGGATAAACGGGGACTGGTTAGGGAATGGATAAGCGTAAAAGGGAAGTGTTGTGTTGTTTTTGTGTGTATAATGAGTATAAAAAGTGTTTTGTTGTTTTTAAATACATTTTTTGTTTTAATATAAAAAGACTAAGAAGACTTTACTTTTATTTTAAAAAAAGTGGGACCCAGTCGCACAAGAAAGTTCATATACAAGTATGGTCGCCCAAGAATACGTGTATATTCATATTTAAATGTTTATTAGTATTTATGTGTATTTAAATGTATTCTTATAGAGGCACGAGTCCCCATAAAATAAATTAAATTAAAAGTGTACTACATACATAACAAGTCGCCCAAGAATAAAGAACAGTGGGACCCATTCGCCCAAGATATATGTACTAGGAAAAAGACAAACACATCAAGTCGCCCAAGTTTTGTGGGCCTAGTCGCCCAAATAATGCATGTGCTAAAGTGTACCTGGTGGGGTCACACCTAGGGACACATGTCACATTACTAATTAATCCGCCCAAGATTTTTGGGCGACCTCCGCCTCAAGGGTATTTGAAGAAAAAAAAACTTGGTGGGGACAATAGGGGTTGGCAACATTGTACTTGTGGGGTGTTTATGGAATTTTCCCTTATTTTAATACCACATTTTTTAAAAAATGAGTAATTAAGACCTAAGAACCATTTTGGAACATATTGGGAGCTTGTTTTGGAATATATGTGAATTTATTTGGGAATGTATTATGTGATACGAGGAATCTTCCCGTAGGATGCGAGATAGAGCACAACGCGAATCAGCACGAGTCTGAACCTAATAATACGATAATTAATTGATTAATGCCGTTTTGAAAAAAGATAGGCATATAGAAGTAAATTCCTGCTAGGCAAGGCTTGGACGGCTCTCATGCCATTCGTCCTTGTCCCGAGCTTCGAAATATACTGCAAACAATCAAAGAACCCGTTAGAAGGAGTCCCGAGGCCGAAGCCCCGGGGACCACCCTCCGACGGTCAAGTCAGTACCTAGGTGCAGAGGATTTAGTATGCTTGTTCTGGTTATGATCCGGTCAGTGCAGATATGTATAGATCTATATAAGATATTTGTATGAGCAGTGTATGATGAGAGAGAATGCAAGTGTGTGTGTTTAGATATTATGAGATGATAATAATGAGATATGAGGTTAGTATATATAGAGAGAAAAGGTGAGACAATACCCCTTAATATCCGGACCACGTGGCAGACACAATCCCTTAATATCCGGATCACGTGGCAGACACAATCCCTTAATATCCGGGTCAGGCGGCGTAGTCTGGCGCTGCCATCTGTCCAAAGGGTACACGCCACCTGTCCTATTACTTACAGTGATACAAGCCGGATGAGTTGAGTGCCCTTCGGTATTTCCGGATGGATCCCTGTCGTCCGTCCATGTTGTCCGTCTTGTGTCGTCCGTCCTATGTCTTGACGGATTAGGTCTCTCAGACCACATACGTCAACATGTCCCCCCAGTATTGCATTATCGGCTGAAGGCCGATGATGTAATACTTAAAGAATACCTTTATGTCTTTCAGCACACGTCACTCGGACGCACACCTGCAATTCTGAAATAATACCTTTGTGCCTTTCGACGAACATCATTCGGACATATATACCTGCAATATTTGCATGATACCTTTATGCCTTTCGGCAGCGTCATTCGGACACGTACACCAACATGTCCCCCCAGTATAGTATTGTTGACGTTCAGTCAATGATGCTATACTTAAACATTGTTGGATCCGAGAGCGAGGCATGTCTTTTCCGTCGTCCCTTTGTTCCCTGCACAAATAAAACATAGCCAAACATCGTGTGGATCCAAACCGCCTGGTGAATAGCACCTGGGCCTTCCGAGGGGATGGGCACTCGGGTATATTGCCGTTCGGTGAACAGCACCTAGGCCTTCCGAGGGGATGGGCACTCGGGTATATTGCCGTTCGGTGAACAGCACCTGGGCCTTCCGAAATGACATAGCATTCGGGTATACTGCCGTTCGGTGAATAGCACCTGGGCCTTCCGAAGTGATCAGCTTTCGGGCATTTTACCTTTCCAGTGAATAGCACTAAGGTCTTCCGGAGTGACTTTGCACCCGGGCATTTTACCCTTCGCGGTGAATAGCACCTAGGGGCCTTCTGAAGTGAATAGCACTTCCTTTGAACATTGACTACACAGATCCCCGGCGGCGGCCAACCAACCGGGGGAGTCACACGAGTGTTATGTCCAGGTTTGTAATTGTTACACATGTGGAAACTCACACCGTTATTCTTGCACAACAAGACGCGTAAGGTTTTTTTTTTTTTTCTGTTCCAGTTAGATACGACCAACAAAATATTTTCATGTAATAATAGGAAATTTTAGATTAAAACCGAACCGCAACGTAACCAACGGAGATTTTTAGCATGGCCCGGACGATGCACGACATCCGGACGAAGTCGTCATGTGTTTTCCCCGATCCGCTCGTCAGAGCCGGATCTTGCCTTTCCTGTGGAATAAAACTTGAAAGCTTTTTTGCTTTCTCTCGTTAAATACGACAAACGAAATATTCCATTTGTACCGATAAATAAACGGGTCACCACGCAATGTTTATCGTCTTTACATTGATTAATTAATACCAGCACATGTAAACGAAAGGAAGTAACTAGTATTCCTGTTGCCTAGATGATTAAATAAAACCTCTTTTTCTTCCAGATTGTATGCGTCCATTGTTGAATAATATAAACTAAACAATGCTTAAAGAGTTGCATATAATACAAAATAATACAATTACCACTCCACAAATGATGTTCATCAGTCAACACTTCAACATATTCATAATTGCTTCAACATGTGATATGAAATGCAATATAAGGGTACTGATGAGATTTTGAGTTTATTAAAACTTTGACTTTTGGTCTGTCAATAACATCAGACCACAAAAATTTCATAGTTAAAAGCCTTTATTCTTTATTGGTCATGTGTTACATACAGCGCCTACACATTCACAAAACATGAGTAATTTATAAATTTCATTTCGTTTTCCTTACTTTGTAGTGTTTGCTTTAAAAGCAAAATCAACACCAACATAGTTTTACTGATAACAAAAAAGGCATATATACATATTTAGAGAAGCCCATCGAAAAGTCTATTAACATTCGAGTTTATTACTACATAATACACCAGATCGTGAGCAACGAAACATGAGCAAACAGATCATATCATACCCTATGTTCAACTAAAAACCAATCATAAAGTTCAGTCATTAACAACAATAAATAATTAGAACAGAAAACGAGATTAAAATTTTACCATTTTGGAGACTCAGTGACAGCGGCAGAAGTTTCGGTTTTAGGACATACGGAGATACAAATTAATCCCAAGTTTGAGTTTAATACTCACAACTATTAGCTTACCGTCTATCTCCGCATCTGGGGCTGTTTTGGCTGGACAGAAAGCAATAAACAAACACTCTTATGGGGCTGTTATTGTAGCAGACAACATCCCTGCTGGTGCAGGAAATTTAGCAGCAAACACACCCTTTTTGGGTGGGTTGTGACAGTAGCAAACATAACCAATAAGGCCAACACCCATTGTGGTGTTTTCTCTCGTGTACCGAGATCACAACGACACCAAAAAACGAACCAAGAACACAAATCAATCCCACATAACCGTTTGGGGAGCTGGAAACCAATGAGCCAAACAGCCCCTTGGGATTGGCTGTTAACCGAACCCAGCACAAAACTTCGAACAACATGACCAAAGGAAACTGTGCCGGACCGCCCATAATCGTCCGTCGTACATGGTGATATACAACCAGAAGTTACACTGAATCGGAAAAAACACTCTCATAACCACCATATGTTCATCTAACCTGAACATGTTGAAACTCAACAAACCTAACGGAAGTGAGGCTGATACAAACCGTGAATAAACATGCCTCCCGGAAGTCCAACCAGGTAACCGGTCTTCCCCGCCGCTTAGAGTATGACTACTCACATACCCATTTTCTCTTTGGAACCGAAACCAGGCTGAGGGAAACACGAAATCCGAACAAGGCAGTACCTCCGGACAACGCTACGTATCGGAGAGGGGCGGTATTTTCAGACGACTTGACCGAAGAAAATCATATTGGAAGACCTTTAGTGGACCTATACCGGATGTCCATGTTTGAATGAAGCAACACACTCGACTCGGTTATCACCTTCGCACAACATGAATAAAGGCAATTGTGCCGGACGGCCCGTAGGCGTCCGTCGACCATGGTGAGATAACCAGAAGTCGTGCCCACTTCCGAAGCAATAGCACCCACAGCTGCTGAATCAGGAAAAACACTCCCATAACAGCCATATATTCAACCGACTGTCCTAATCTGCGAGTAGTCCATTTTATTTTTTTTTTTTTATTTTTTTTTTTTTTGAATGAACACTTTGTTTTACAAAAAGTGTCTCGTTTACCAACAAAACCTGCCTCCATACTTCATTCCTTGTACTTCCTCCACTTGGACTTTCTTGGTATGGTTCCACTGTCTTAACAAAATTCACAGTGAGCAATATTAAGATCCAAACCACCAAAAACTCATATTGAGCAATATTTAGATCCGAGCCGCCAAAAAATCAGTTTGAGTAATGTTCAGATCCGGACCACCAAAATTTCAGTTTGGGCACCATTTAGGTCCGAACCACTAAGAATTTCATCTTTACCATCGGCAAATCCCAAGTCACAATGAGCAACACTGATATTGAAACCACCAAATTCTTCATCATTTTAATCAATGGTCTTTATTCCCGATAACTCCATTTTAGCTTTCATATCAAAATCCCATTTTTCCTTGGATCCCAAAGCATTTCCGATGCTCTCATCACCACTAGACGCTATACCTATATATCACACTTACCATTCTTATCGGCTTTATATCTGATATTAGATTAAGCACATTTATAACCCTTCAACTTGTCAGCTCATCCCACTTCTCAAAAGCATCAAGCTCCCCATTCTCCCACTCTATATCATTAACACCCAAGTGACTCAACCACTGATCCAATTTTATCAAATTCTTAACATATATCAGTTTCAAAGATGCCACATGCATAATATCTAATCCACATTCAAAATCCCACTAATTTTCCTTGGACCTTAAACCAAGCTAGAGAAGACAACCCTTCAATGAGTTGCAACCCATTTTCTTGGGTAGAGTGTGATAACTCATAGACCCATATTCGAGCGAGATAGAGCATAAACAGCGCATAGCGGACATCCACAAGCGAACGTACACAACCGAACGTCTACAGCCGAACGTCAACAGCCGATGGTGATATGGTTTGTAACTGTGTTAGTTCATGCCCCCAACGTCAATACCATCAATTGATAATTCTAACTTCAAGCTTTTTAATGCCTTCCCGCAAATAATACCATTAATTTTCCTAATCCAACCATTTAACTCCCCAAAAAAAGACAACTTTTCAAGACCGGATCAATAAGAAAGCAAATTCATTATCAAGTCATCACCCGATTCGTAACGCGAAACCTTAATGTCGACTGTCCTAAAACTGGAAAACAACTCGAAAAAATCGGCATCTTTAAACCATTCACACTGGTAGCTCTAAACATTTCCAGGCTCACTATTCTCCACCCTATTTCTCAAAATAGCACTTTGAATAAACCCAATAATCTTAAACATAACCCGTCCACAAGAACTATGTACTCGAAGCCTAAACTTAATTAATAGCCTGACTTTGACTAAGTGTCAAAACCTTTTGAACAAAATCAAGAAAAATAGCAGAAGATGAACCTTTCTTTTAAAGGGTTTAAATAAAACGAGTCATCAAGCTCAATAGTTGGTAGAAGAGATCATAAACTTACCCCTCTTGAAGACAGGATTGAAGTTGCGACAGCATATTATATCCGAACAAGACCAAAACAATACCGCTCCTTTGAACGATGCGTCCTTTCCGAACGACATAGTATATCCGAACAAGACCAAAAGCATATCCGAATAAGATCAACCCTTCGGACGATGCGTCCTTTCCGAGCAGCGTTGTGTACCCGAACGACCCTTAGTCGTTTCATCCCGTCTGTACTTATCGTCCCTATCGGTCGTTTACACCGGGCGAACAACTCGGCTGATCCAAACCCATTCGGAACCGATGAACAGAGACCCACATACAGTGGATCATTTTTCTCTCTATCCTACTTCCATTTCAAGCCAAGATCTAAAACCGAGACCGGATCTACACAAACCCCACTACCCAGATCAGACATATAAGAAATAAAATGGAGATGAGACCCGTCATTCTCAGCTCTAGTAGAATGAATAACGGGTCCCACGGATGGCGCCAGTTTGTTGAAGTAAATTCCTGCTAGGCAAGGCTTGGACGGCTCTCATGCCATTCGTCCTTGTCCCGAGCTTCGAAATATACTGCAAACAATCAAAGAACCCGTTAGAAGGAGTCCCGAGGCCGAAGCCCCGGGGACCACCCTCCGACGGTCAAGTCAGTACCTAGGTGCAGAGGATTTAGTATGCTTGTTCTGGTTATGATCCGGTCAGTGCAGATATGTATAGATCTATATAAGATATTTGTATGAGCAGTGTATGATGAGAGAGAATGCAAGTGTGTGTGTTTAGATATTATGAGATGATAATAATGAGATATGAGGTTAGTATATATAGAGAGAAAAGGTGAGACAATACCCCTTAATATCCGGACCACGTGGCAGACACAATCCCTTAATATCCGGACCACGTGGCAGACACAATCCCTTAATATCCGGGTCACGTGGCGTAGTCTGGCGCTGCCATCTGTCCAAAGGGTAAATGCCACCTGTCATATTACTTACAGTTATACTAGCCGGATGAGTTGAGTGCCCTTCGGTATTTCCGGATGGATCCATGTCGTCCGTCCATGTTGTCCGTCTTGTGTCGTCCGTCCTATGTCTTGACGGATTAGGTCTCTCAGACCACATACGTCAACAAAGATAGGCATATAGATAGTCATTCTTAATGGAAAAATGATTTTTAAATTTGTAGCGCAAGTGTAAAAATCTCACGGAAATTTTATCTAGCATAAATAAGTCCGAGAGTCGTTTTACGAGAAGATTTGCCAAATCACACGAACGGTCACTGCATTCTATCTTAGCCGCGCCCCTAGTCTTTTAACTATTGAAAAAACCGGCCCAAGTGGTAAATAAAAACCATATCCCCCCATTTGAAACCCTAAATCTATTTCTACTTTCTCTCCTTCTCACTCTTTGTGCAGCCGCCGTCATAACCTCCACGACATCGCCACCTTTACCACCTAAACACCACCAAACCCACCTATATTTCTCCATTGTGAACACGTGACCATGGTGCACGCGCCATAATACTCACTCACACGCGCCACCGCCGCCCCTTTTGTCTTGTTCTTCTCATCTTGGTAAGTGTGAAACAAGATCCGAAGGTAAAGAGTGCTAATCACATCGATTCACAACTTGTATGAATCGGTGTGAGTCAAAAACTTGTGTTAACGAGTTGGGTTTTTGATTAAACAAGTGGGTAACGATTTTTATAAGATAAACACGACTAAAAACATATGGTATCATCATGTTGAGTCACGGATTCGTTTGTATTTGTGTTTGATTAGCGTACCGAGAGAATAAGCTCGCGTATGAGCTTATTATTGAGCTTATTTGGGGTGTACGAGCTTATTGATAAGCTTATTTGGTTAGGTTGTTTGATTGTTAACTTGGGAAAGTTAGTTGGTCCGTGTGATTTGTTTTGGGTTTCGATGTGGCTTGAACCGAGACCAAGAGGTCTCGGCATGAGCTTGTTGATTTTCTTTCGGTCCGTTTGGTTTCTTGTACGTGGTGTGGTTCAAGTCGAAACCCCGTGGTCTCGGCGAGGTAAGTTTATTTGGTCCGAATGGTTTGTGGTATTGTGGTTGATTATGACTTTAGAAATCGAGCCGTAGGAATTTAGTGTAGCTGAATGATTTGGTTATGAGATTGTGACTTGAACTTGGACTCGATATTGTGATGATTTTGGCCTCATTGTGTGTTAGCCGAGAACCCGTGGTCTCGGTGTGACCTCGATAGCCTAAAATGGACTATTGACATATTGCTTGGACATATTTGATACTTTGAATTTTTGACCCGGCTTTATGATCGAGGGTTTATAATTTGTTTGATTTGGGTTCGAGATTTGAATGGTTTACCCGAGGAATATAACAAGTTGACCGTGACTCAAAAAGTGTTAATAACTTGTAAGAGGTGACCTTCTATTGACTCCGAATGAACGGAATAAAAGAAATGATAAAAATGTTGTTTTGAAGTTATTAATAGAGTGGATTAATTTTAGAAACTTATTTAACAACAAGTCATTTCCATAAAGTAATACGGATAGACCTTTGAAGTAAAAATGGAACACGAGAGAGTTATTGGGCTTTTCGAGACACGACCCCCAAGATTATTAGTACTTGGACTTGTTGAAATTATTTAATTGACTTGGTGATTTATTGGTAGTCGTGCTAATTTGGGGATTTTGCAACACGGAACTTGGAAATACATACTTTGTCTTGGGCTATTATTGAACCTTAGACATTTTGGACCAAGGTTGTCAGGATCGGGACCCTACCTAGGATCGTTTTCGGATTTGCAAGATCGTGATCGTAGGATCGGATCGGGATCGTAAGATCCTATGAAAATATGTATATTTTTGTATAGGGGGTTGTAGTTTTATATTTCTATATAATATTTCACATGATAAACGAATCTAAATGGATGATAAAAGAAAAAGTTATATGTTCAAGTACCGTAGTAGTAGAATATTAGATATATTGCAATGCCCACTTGCATAAAGTTACTACATGCGTGCACCTACTTCTTGTCCAATGTTTTTTATTATAAGTTTTTCGTGAACGCAAAAATATGATATTAATTTATTGGCACGTGATTCTGTGAATTTTTTTATTAAAGTATATAGATTAATGTAAAAAGATAAATGAATTGTATCTGAAAATGAAACGACATAATTTATAATAGAGGGCAACACAATATTTTTTTTTCTTGATAATCAAATAAATTAAATTATGATATTCTGATAATATTACTGAAAATTTTTAACATATAATTCATGCTTTTATATGAAACATAAAGTAAATTATGAAAAAAATTGGGTCAAATATCTTGAAAAAAATTGGGTCAAATATCTAGATAGTTTACTTCAAAAACAAGCTTCTTACATGTTACAAATCATGAAATCATTTTTCATAATAAATCCAAAAAGACACATTTAAACTATTTCTAAATAGTCCATAAAATCATAATGATTTGACACTCATTAATCATGTAAAAGACAATCAATTAACAACATCAAAATAATAGCTTTCATGAAGATTTTTTAGTCATTGGGCTTTAAAACATTGACTTATGCAATAGGTTAATATAGCAAAAAATTAAAAAAAAAAAAAAAAAAAAAAAAAAAAAAAAGGCGGTCCTACGATCTTACGATCCGATCTTACGATCCTACTTGAATTACGATCTTGGTAAGATCCTGATCGTTTTTTGTGTGTAGGATCGTAGGATCGTACGATTTTGACAACTATGTTTTGGACTATTAGATACAAAACGGACATAGTACATTAGAATCGTAATGAATTTAATGTACTCGATTCGCGACGGGTAAACAATATGAAAATAATGTCTAACAGACAATCATATTTATAATTAATTTTTGTCTAAATCACTTAGGAAATAAACTTTTAATAAAGTCTTTTGACTTAGAAACGTTCAATAAACGAACGAATCATGGCAAAATTTTGTGAAATTACCATACTTAAAGTCTCATAACGGCCTCTTTCATTGTAAGTCCAAACTTGTTTTAAATTATAAAACAGATTTATTTCACCAAAATACTTGGGATTATGGGAAAATACCGACGAATACCAATCGACTCATCTTATTTGATATGTTTGTTTCTCTTATCTCTTTGACTTCTCTCCTTCACCTCTTCTTGACTCGAGTCCTCGTCAACACTCTCCGCGTCAATATAGTTGTCTTGTTTCCTTTTGGGCGTGTGTACTCTTGAGTCAGTGCCCTCTCCCGTCACACAAATGATGATACCAGCCTCTTTTAAAAGGCTAAAATTAGTTATTTTGGAAATGGAAATGAGTTATTTTGGGAAATGAAATTGGTTTATTTATGGGAATGGAAATGGGTAACTATTGGAAACTCTTGCACATTTGATTTCCTTTATAAGAAATATTTTGAGATAAGTCTTGATATTATTAGGACGTGCTGAGACCGTTGTGCCGTGATAAGCATAGTTGCCGTTGTGCTATACTACCCTTGAGTGTGTTGTATTTTTGCGTTGCTGAGACTAAGGTGAGTTTCATAGCCCCACTTTTACTCTCAATACTGTTTTATTGAAAACTTGGGGTGAGAAAACATGCAAAACTATTTTGAATGGACCAAATGTTGTTTTGTGCTTTTGCTATGACTGTTACGTAAACTGGCTAAGGTTGATTATTAGATGGGGCTCCTGTGCCTGTTGATTATTATATGGGGCTCCTGTGCCGGTTGATTGTTATATGGTGCTTCTTATGCGTGGTTAATATGTTGGTCTCATGACTTAGTCCAGTGTAACAAATAAATTCTATTTATTTATATGATGTGGTCCAATGTTATTGTTTGAACGATTAAACCTATGAACTCACCAACGTTAGTTGACCTTTTTAGCATGTTTTCTCAGGAACTTGATGAAATTGCTGTTGCATGTTTATGTAATTAGAAGCTTGGCAAGCGGCATGGTTCATGGATCCATTTAAACTCTGATAACTTTATTGGGACCTATCTTTATATTACTTTTGGGCTTATTTCAGTACTTTTGAATAAATGTAAACTTTAAATATTTGATTTTGAAATATTTTACTTAAAATGGATAATGTATTTCCATTTCCTATGATTGTGTTGTGTGCCAATCCCGTAGCATCCCAAAGCTTGATTAGTCTTCCGCTGTACCAAATTTTGGGGGTGTTACAGGTACTGAGAAGCCTTCTAAGAATATTGATGAGGCTTCAGGATCTGGTGAAATTAAACAAGATTTGTATGATCCATTGTTTTTGTATAGTAATGATACTAGTTCCTTTGATTAACTTCAAACTAGAAGGTATTGAAAATTATAATATGTGGTTTGGTGCAATGAGTTTAGCAATTCATACTAAAAACAAACTTGGTTTTATTAATGGAAAAATTCATATACTCACTAAGGATGGTTTCTTGCAAGAATAATGTGATAGATGTAATTTTGTGGTTTTGTCATAGATTCTTGGTTGTGTTTCTCAAGATTTGTTTATGGGTCAAGTGTTTTCTAAAATTCTAAAATGGTTTGGGATGAATTAGAAAAAACATATAATAAAGAAGATGGGTTAGTAATTTTTAATATGCATTATAAAATTCATTCTTTCACTCAATAAGCCTCACCTTTGTTAGAGTATTATCACAAATTTAATGCATTATGGAGGCAGTAAGACTCCCTTGTTAATCTGCCTAATTGCACTTGTGATGGCGCATCAAAGTTACAAAAACCCAATCAACTCCTTAAGTTGATGTAATTTATTATGGGCCTTGATGATGTTTATGCTCCTATTAGAAGCATTATTCTTACTATTGATCATTTGCCTGATGTCAAACGAGCCTTAGCTACTTTGCATAGGGATGAGTTACACAAAAGTACTCGTGCTCAAAATGTGTCTAAAACTGGTACGAGTGCATTTGTTGCTATAACAAATCATTGGTTGCTAATAAGAGTAATAATAATAATAATAATCAGTTTAAAAGGTTTAATATGCCAAATTTGATTTGTACGCACTGCAATATGAATGGTCATACACCCAATAGGTGTTTTGAATTAGTAGGATATCCACCTAACTTGTGAAAGTTGGTCAAATAAATTAGTCGAGCTCGAGCCGAGCTCAAGCTTGTGAAAATTTTCACGAGCCGAGCTTTAGCTTAAAAGAATGGGGCTCAAAACGAGCTTGAGCCGGAGCCCGAGCTTTATATATATAGACGAGCCGAGTTCGAGTTCTGTTGGGAATATGTCTATTTATTATAAAGTGTTGGTCATTAGGTTTTGTAATAGGTTGCTTTATTAGTTAGACTTATATGTTTATTTATGTAGCAAGGCTAAATATAAAAGCCCAAGGCCATATGCTTAGGCCTATTAGAAAGAAAGGAAGGAACTAGGGATGTTGCCCTAGTTCCTTTCCTATAAATAGAACATGTATGGCTACATTATTATTGTTGGTTTATTTCATATGCTAGTGAAACTATTGTCATATTACTTCTCATATTGAGTAAATCGACCACTTCTATTTCTCTATCTATTTCTCTCATATCTATACTTGTGTGTTTACAATATGGTGACCTAACAAGTGGTATCAAAGCTAAAAGAAGGTAATAAGTGTTCTTGTGTTGTTTTCAAGCTAGTTTTGTATTTTTTTCCCATTCGTATTTTTTAAGTTTTTGTTCTATCTTGTTTGTTTCTTGGTATTTAACACTTTTTTGATTACAAACTAGTGTTATACATTTTGTTGAACAAGAAAGTTTCAAACTTTTTGGTTAAATTTAAGGTTTTCAAAAGTGTACTATTTCGTTCTACAAAATTTTGAACTACCAATACCTTCCTTAAAAACGTTAAAGTTTGCACCTTTCGTTTAGTTTTAGTGTTTTTAAGGTTAGCTGTACAAGAATCATGGTTTTAAAATCTATTTTAAGTGTGCTTTAATCGTTTTCAAAAAATTGACAAAATTTCGAACAAGCTCAAAAACCCTCTTTTTTCGAACTAGCTCTTAAACCCTAAAGTTTCGAACTAGCCTTCCAGGGATCTTCAGCAGGATTGTTGGACTACTTTGTGTTTTTCTCTCTTGTATAAGTTTGAAAACACATCGACACTTGGAAATCTTTCTAATTTGTATAAATTAGAAAGTTTAATTCAAAAATTTGAAACTTTCGAGCTAGCCTTCAAAGTTTCGAACAAAGGAACTTTCGAGCAAAGGTTGAAACTTTCGAACTAAGGAACTTTCGAACTAGGAAAAATTTTTCGAACTAGGACTTCATAAATTTTTTTGAACAAGGACTTCACAAAGTTTCGAACAAGGACTTCATAAAGTTACGAATGAGGTTGAAAACTTTCGAACCAGCTACTCAAGAAACTTTCGAACAAGGACTTAGCTTATCAACAACACATCACACTTCTTAACCATATACAAGATCCATCACAACTACAAGATCCATCACAACTAAACGTTCAATTTTTACACAAAATTCAAATTTTGGTATAACGGTGAAAATTTTGGCCCAAAATTCAAATTTTTAGGTCAAAATTCGAATTTTTACGGTGAAATTTGGCGTCAAAATTTTTAAAACTCGAAATTTTCTAGTAACCTTAGAATTGCATTTTATGGTGAATTTCAAATTCTGGGAGAGAAAATTTTTCAAATTAAATTTTTGGAGGGAAATAAGAAATCACTATATCGACCTTGTGTGTGACATATGACATATCAAATATACACATTTTAGTTTGATTCTTCCGATTCTGTAACACCCCCATTTTCACAGATAGCAACGGAAGCTAAATCTGGGTTATTACTTCTTGATATATAGTCACAGTAATAGAAAACGACTAAAAAAGAGACGCTTTTCAAGGATGTCAAGAATAAATGTACTTCACACAAGCTACTGATGATCCTGAAGATTCGTTTGTGAAAATGAACAAAGGAATGATGTTACTGACTAAGATGTACTCACAAATTAAGAATTCAATTAGTCAGACTTCATCTAACCCCCGAAATCAAATAGTCGTGCAAGGTGAAAGAATTGATATACAAGGAAGGAATGCTCAAAGGTTTGTTGGGAATGTTGAGAATACTGCAAATATCGGTAATGCGGGCAATGAGGTTAAAGCATTGGAAGCTAATTTGGTTGTTACAGAAAGCAGTGGGACAGAATCAGAAAAGCAGGATGACTGCAGCAGATCAAGGAATGATACAGATGCTGATTGTGCAGATGTCAGACTCACCTATGAACGCCAACTTGCTGAACAACCTGAATTCAGAAATGAAGGAGGGGTTGATCAGAATGTTGACCAACATCTTGTCAAACAACCTTTGTCTGATCCATTAAATGAAAACAAAACAAATGTACCATCAAACCAAACTCTCGAGTTTGAAAATACTTGTCTCAAAAAGACCATTGCCCAGTTTCAAAAAGATTTTTCAAAACTAGAGGCACATTGCATCTCACTTGAACTTAAATTGCAAAACGAATCTCTAACTTCGGGCAACAATGGTCAATTTTTGAATGAACAAAGTAAACGTGTGGATACATTAGTTAAAGAAGATGAGCTTTTAAAAGGTCAAATTCTAGCAAAGGTGTTTGCATATGCTGCATTGCAAAACAAATTAAGAATATTGATTGGCCAGAGTGTGGATACTAAATTTTCAAAACCATCAGTCTTGGGGAAACCACCTCTACAACCTATCAGAAAACAATCAGTGGTTAGACAACCAACAACATTTAAATCTGAACGACCTAAATTTTCAAAATCTCGGTTTGCCTCCCAAGTTGTTGAGAAAAATGATTTAACAAAACCAGTCACTCCACATTCTTGGCTTAAGGAAAATGCATCTATTTCTACTAAACCTCAACATGTGATTATGCCTGGCTCATCTAGGATTAGTTCAAAAACAATGTCTAAATCGAGCATTTAAAGTAAAGAGTCTTATGGAATAAATGACATGTATAAGAACTATGATCTAGAGAAAGCTAGGAAAAATGCAGTACTTCAAAAAGACGGAATTCTAGGGTCAAAACCTCGTATGATGCCTTCCACTGTATTACAAAACACTACTAGTAGTAGCAAACCAAGACCTAGGAGCTCTCTACAAACAAATAGGAATTGGCTAGCATCTAAGAGTAGTTGCGTAAACAATCATGATGTGCACAGAGAAGCCCAATCTAGGAATTCAAAGTCTTTTTGAAAAACGAAACAGTTTTCTATCACGTGTAAGGACAAAGCTAAACTTCCTGTTTTCAACAATAATGCTGAATCTGTCTGTTGTACATGTCAGAAATGCATATTTCAAGCTAATCATGATGTCTGTGTTTCAAAATATCTTCAAGAAGTGAATTTACATGCACAGGCACAATCGACTATGAAAAGTAAACCAAACAAACCCGTTGAACCAACAGACAAGATTCAGAAACCTAAGAAGTGGATCAATATAGGATGTAGGTTTTCTCAACCAAGTGATGCTCCCACATTTCATTCCGCTGCACCTAAAAAGAAAACATCTCCTAGATCTAACCTTAGGTGGGTACCTACGGGTAGAATTTTCAAATCGATTGGTCTTAAGTGGATTCCTACAGGAAAGATTTTAGACATTTACACCAAAATAAATGTAAAGTCCACAATATCTATCCCTGAGGCGAGAAAGAAAACCATTGAAATCGGGCGTTCAGGTGTCAAGAAGATAATTGACACTACAACTTTATGCTTATAACATCTGGAACCCAGTTTCACTTGTGGATCCATGTTCTCTTTTTTGTCTCTTCCTTATTTCTTTACAGATACAACAAGTAATGGCTTCGGAACAACTCAGTTTCGGACCCGAGCTTAATGTAATGGCTTCTAAGCACAACAGCTTAGGACCCGCAACCAACCGTCTAAACTTTCCAGATCAATCAGCTGCACCTCTTTCACTTAACCGTAAAGAATTGGAAACCTTGTTTGCTCTACTGTTTGATGATTCCTTTGCATGTCATGCACCAGATGTATCACCAATTTCCGCTGCACAACCTGAAAATATTCGAATACCCGATACACCGGTACCAACAACAACAACCTTTGCAACCGATGCACCTCCAATTGAATCTCCATCAACTGCAGAACAAATTGCTTCCAACACTGAAAATACAGCTGAAGATCTACACCAACAACCAGTACCCGAACCTGCAGATTATGACCCAAATGCTTTCTTTAATCCATTTGCACCGACTCCAACCGTTCTTGATATTGCAGAGTCGTCCACACGCAATTTGGACCCGTCTAATCTGCATACGTTCTATCAACACCACCCTTCAACACATCATTGGACTAAAGATCACCCCTTAGTAAATATCATTGGCAATCCCTCAGCTCTAGTTATGACAAGACGAAAACTTCACACCGATGCTGAAAACTGCATCTACGCACTCACAGTTTGTCAAGATGAACCCAAAAACATTAAAGAAACACTAACATACGACAACTGGATTGAGTCAATGAAAAAAGAACTAGACCAATTCAAACGCCTAGAAGTGTGGGAATTAGTTGAAAGACCAGATGGGATCATTGTCATCGGACTGAAGTGGATTTGGAAAAACAAGTTAGATGCAGAAGGCACAATGATTTTTAACAAATCGCGTCTGGTAGCTAAAGGATTTAGTCAGCAAGAAGGAATTGATTTTGAAGAGTCCTTTGCTGCAGTGGCTAGGCTTGAGGCTGTCCGTATTTTTCTGGCATACGCTGCACACAAGAATATGGTTGTTTATCAAATGGATGTGAAAACGGCTTTTCTGAATGGTCAATTACGTGAGGAAGTTTATGTTAGTCAACCAGAGGGATTTGTCGATCCAGATCATCCCAATCATGTGTACAGACTCAAGAAGGCTTTTTACGGACTTAAACAAGCCCCAAGGGCATGGTACGATAAACTAACTGCTTTCTTGCTTGCCAATCATTTTACTACAGGTTCAGTGGATCTAACTTTGTTTATTCAAAAACACGGGGAGGACATTTTAATTGTTCAAATCTATGTCGATGACATTATTTTTGCGTCAACAAACAAAAAATATTCAAATGCTTTTGCAAGATTAATGCAACAAAATTTTGAAATGTCCATGATTGGTGAACTTACGTTCTTCTTAGGACTCCAAGTTCATCAATCACCCCGTGGAATTTTTCTAAGTCAGTCCAAGTATGCTCTTGAGATTTTAAAGAAACATGGCATGACAAGTTGTGATACTTATAACATACCTATATCTGCATCATCCCCAAAGCTCGATGCTGATTTACATGGTACACCTGTTGACCCTACAAGATACCGAAGTATGATTGGGTTACTCATGTATCTAACAGCCAGCCGACCAGATATTGTATTTGCTGTATATCTATGCTCCCTTTATTAGTCTCGCCCAACTGAAAGACACCACTCTGAGGTTAAAAGAATCCTTCGATACATAAAGGGAACCATCCATTTGAGGATCTGGTATCCGAAGGATTTTGGTTTTGAACTAATAACTTTTTCAGATGCTGATCATGCAGGATGTTTAGACATACGCAAAAGTACATCTGGTGGAGGGTAGTTTCTAGGAGACAAAATTGTATCTTGGCAGTCAAAGAAGAAGGATTGCACATCATTGTCATCAACAGAATCGGAATATGTATCCATGTCAGCATGCTGTGCTCAAGTGTCACACCCCGCAAAGAGCGGAAACACGAGGTGCAACAAAATGTAACATCGCATAAGATAGTAGAACAACACCAAATTTGATTTAAGAAATAAATTTACAATATTACCATAAGAATTTTATACAATACAGAATAATGAAAACATAAGTCTTAAACTTATAAAATTAAAGACTTTGGAAAATGTCTTGGCCATGTCAACTTGGTATTTGAAATGAGAACAACGTATAACTTCAATATGCGAGTAACTTCAAAATATTACCATCGATCACCTGTAAATGATACTCGAAACTGTCAACATAATGTTGGTGAGTTCGTAGGTTTACGTTAAACAAAACCATTTACTGTGCATGACATATAAGTAGGACAAGCAGTATATCACAATCAAACACTTGGCTAGTCAGGTAACCACCCATTTGGCTAGTCAGGTTGCCACCCATTTGGCTAGTCAGGTAACCACCCATATAAACCACCAACAACCACACTCTTCATCTACGAATCTTCATCTTCGAAATACATATGTACTACATGCACGCCTACCAGTTGGAGGAAAAACATGAGTACTCCCATGTCAAAAAGATTACACCCAAGACATGAGACCACACAGCAATACCATACAAGAATATCCACACAACCAAAACCACTAGTGCACCTAACACAATTATATACACAACATTGTCCAAAAATAATAAAGCAAACATTTAAGCACGGCATAAAACTTGAAATAGTTTGAGTATCATTTTCCCCCAAGAAAAATATATAAAAAGGGGCCACGAAAACTCACCTTGAAGCGGATAATCTCTAGGAATCTTAAAAGCATATGACAGAATGGAAAAAGCACAAGCAATTACAAGATACTCCTTCTTCACAGAATGTACACGAATTATAATCATATATTACGTATAAGTTCATTTAATGATCATAACTGATTTTAAATGCTTATTGTGAATTTGGTTAACATATTTAGGGTTCCTGCCATTTATAGTAACTTTTAGGTTATATTCATAATTAGACAAGCTTTTAGGGTTAATAATGATAATTAATTAGACATAGGTTCAAAATGTATCTTAAGTCAAATAATAACAAAATTAGGGTTCAAGTGTATTAAATAAGGTTTAGGGTTTAATAATTATGACCTAGGACTTGTATTCAAAACTGATTCAAATTAGAAGTAAACAACAAGAAGTCGACACACATAACATAACACTTTTTAATCACTATGTTTCGAATATGTAGTACACATGTTTACACACCTTCGACACACATGTTTTCTTAACTCTTTTAAACCGTCACTCACACATATTCACACGACACTAAACTAAGTATACAACTCTCTTACCTCGACTCAAACTCACACACACACCATACCAGCATTAACAAGCACACAAGAGCAAGGACCACACATGAAATCATTGACCACGACACCCTAATTCCCTTTTTTATACGATCGTTGGTTTATCCATTAGGGTTTCTCTTTTTATACGAGTCACATCAATGTTCAATAGTCGATTGGATGTAGGTTTAACGAAAGAAACTTAGGCTAGAAATATAGATTGGGTCGACAAGAATTGTACAAGTCTTGACGCAGTTTTACACAAGTGTTTATTATCATATGTGGCGGATTACATCTTCTTATAATATGTGTATGCATTAACGATACAGTAAGCAACCAAACGAGCTGCAAAACAGATGAAAACGAGTAGTAGACTGATTTTAGATTAGGTTAATTGTAGCTATAAGTCGTATGGTATTTGTGAGACAAGAAGAGGACATAAGAGTACCTGGATGGAACGAGAAGGAACAAAAGAACAAGACCAGGAACAATAACCACAATCGACATGGCTGCAAAATGGAACCCTTGGTCGCTAATGAAACTGATTACACCGAACAACAACAACCTTAAGTACCTTGGTCTTGAGAAGAGAAAGAAATCGCTTGTGACCCTTGGAGAAAAAGTATACGCCAGGAACTTTGTTTAGTGTTTCTGAATTTTCTGATTGTCGCTTATAAAAGAAAAGGAGGAGAATACTGATCTGATATAGGAGTGTTTATCAAGAAGGGAAACCGTGTGGTTAAAATTTGAAACTATTTGATACCGTATAATGTTCATGAGTGATTGTCGTGTATATCATGGAATAGGTTAGGCAAAGCATATCTTTTATTTGGTTAGGATATATACAAAGTTAAAGGGTTCTTATCTCTTGTTATTCAAACGTGTACATAAATTGGAAGGTAAGGATTGTGTCATGTGACATGATGGTTAGGAAAGCCCAAGTAAAATGTGTGATAGGTTATATAACTAAGAATATGTCGTGACTTTTATTTAGGGTAGGATGTAACATGTAACAAGTTTTATTAAGTTAGTTAACTATAAGTTTATTTCTAATAGTATGTAATTAATACATAACATATAGTTTTAATTAGTTCTTAATTATTTTATAACTTAGGATAAAATTTAAATAGCCAAATAAAATGTATTACTGATTTTTGGATATAAGTGAACTATCGGGTCTATGGTCATAGTTGACTAATCTGATTTGGTGAGGGTTCTCACAGTATCACCCTGTTAAAAGAATTTTATCCCCAAAATTCAACTGGATCCACTACTGATTTTTGGGTATTTTGTTCTTATATAAACAGTACGTTCTCAAGTATACATATGTCCCTTGTTCGAGCTTCATCAACTTCTAAAATCAGAATCTTATTGTGTCTAGTTCGTTAATCTTTTCCAGCACTAGCATTTTGATTGGTTCTTCCACGAAGTGGAATAAATCATCCACCCTAACATTCTAGGGATTGGTAATTAGTTAATCCTCGTCTAGGCTTTGAGACTTAACACATGTTAACCCCTAGGATTCTGAGGAGGATCTAACAATAAAGGATATTCTTGCAAGTGAGTCAGGGTGAATAATTGAATGAATTACGCCGGTCTCTCTCAATGCAAATGAATCAATGCTTGATTAATGAACCCAATGAAAGTCAAAGTTAAAATGAAAGAACCAGAAATCGATCTAGTACTCCAGTGTTGTGACAAAGCTTATACACCAAAATTTAAATACTACTAATGAAATATGAGTTCCAATTACAACAAACATTGCCCATCCTCGAACAAATTTATCAAAAACCTTAAGTTAGGTAACAAGCCATGGAATTAAGTTAAGAGCTAAGAGTTTTTATGTAACTTAACCTTTTTGAGAAATTGGCGCAATTTTGGGGGTTGCTCCAAAACAAGACAACAGGTAGGTATCAACAACTCAAATTGATGAGATAAGTGATGAAGGTCTGGGTTACTCAAGGTAAGTAAGTCATATTGAGAAAATTTGGCAAAGGTGATGAGAAAAAGTTTTTATGCACGAGGTTTCACAGATAAGCTTGAGGGAGGTTTTAACAATTTGAAGTTACAAATTAATCCCATTATGATGTATGTAAGAAATTTTCACCAAGTTATCAGTATCAATCAAAGAAGGAAAAAATCAGTCGCTTTACCTCCAGTTTTCTTCAATATCAAGAATAGTTTGCAAAAATTTGGAGTGCCCAAGAATTTTTGTATAAGCAGTAGAGATAATTAAAGAAATTTCTGATTTTTAGTTTTGTTGAAATAAATAAATAAATAAATAAATAAATAAATAAATAAATAAATAAATAAATAAATAAAGACTTTTAGTGAGACTGGTTCCTACTAATGTGAGCGGGTTTGTTATAGTATTTGGTATCGAATTGTTTGCCAAGAGTTGAGGCAAGGATCATATGTGTTAGAAAATTTTATTAAATCTGTATTGCCGAGTGAAAGATCGGTCGCCTTTTTTGAAGTTCGAAGAAGTAGAGATTTAAGTAAAATATAAGTTATGAAAGTTACTTAATATGTAATAAGTGAAAAAAGAGAGATTCTAGACGTGCTTATCATGAAGTGGTGTTCCGCTATATTCTGTGATGATTTGCCAGGTATGCCATGTGATTGTCAGGTGAGTGCCAACAATAGTTCGATTTCCACATAAATCGAAGAGCTGATAAACAATTGTATAAGTTCGTTAGACAAGAATTCTGTACATTCCTATCACGTTCCTTAAGCCATGTTGTAAGGGTTGATGGAGTCAAAGTAGACCCTGAAGGCACAAGGGGTTTTGTCATATAACGTGTCACCTCAAGAGGGTCTTGATTGTGTATTGATGTGACACGAGTAAGTTTATTGGTTATGCATCATTGAAGTACTTGTATTATATGTAGGGTCTTGTACACCAATCACAAAAGTCTTATGTGCGTAATTCAAAGGGAGAATCTCACACTGAGATGTATAAAGTGGATGGGGTTTGTAAGGAGTTACGAGGATGATACCCTCAATCAACCAAAAAAAAAGTAACGGTAATTGCCGTCATCATAATCCGAAAGAATAAATAGAACTAATTAGAGTTCGAAAAATGAGAATGGATATCACTGCGAGTCTCGTATTCGGTATGAAAGAAATCCAAGGAAAACATCTAGGAAGAACGTTTAGTCAGACAAGTATGACTAGTTGAAATTATTGATCAATGAATCAAAAGGTTCAAGGATAGAATTTGAGTGTTGATGTTTGGTTATGCTTGGAAATTATTATTAGGTGCAGCTCACGAGCTTAAGTATTCAGCTCATCTAGGCAGTACCATTATGTGTAATGATTTGAAACTGTTGTATTAGTGGACTGAAAATGAATAAATCAATCAAATACTATGTCGAGAGATGTGGGACTAGATTACAAGTAACAATTGAGCATCAAAGGTCTTACAGTAAGTTACAACCTCAATGCCAAAGGGAAATCATATCACAACAGCTAAGTTATCTAGAACTCAGAAAGGGTCACCAAAGCTAGGTGAGTCATTGTATTTCGTTTAAGTAAATCAAAGCATTTCTAACCTATCATATGGGATGAGTGAGGAAAGTTGTATATAGTAGGGATATGGTCAAGGCCAAATATACTGTTATCGACAGTCTCATACCGGGGTGTTCAATTCACTTACAAAATCCAGGATAGTTTTCAATGAGTATTTGTATTCTTATACATCTTAGGACCTTAACGGCTTAGTACTTCCACCTAAGGTCTACTTAACATTCTTGATTCTAACAAAACGATTATCTCAATTCTTGTGAAGCATAGCGTGTGTTCCTTCTTGGAAACATGGATTTACAACTGACTTCAAGTATTCATTCGTGTAAAAATTTGACCAAAAAGAGGTATTTATTAATGATGTAATTCGACTCATCAGCTTAGAATGTTGGTATTCAGGTTTGCTTACAAATGTCATGAATACACCTAACGCAAGTAGGGAACTTATATCATGGGTAGTCAAATTACAACTACATAGTCATCTAATAATCCCCAAACAGTCTCCTAAACTGGGGAAAAAAAATCCCAAACAATACAACATAATCCGAAATCAAATTGTAAATGTCAGAAATAGAAATTATAGAGATTCATGCAGTTAATGCTTAAGGTCTCACTCTAAGCCATGCAAGAATCAATCTTTCTATCACCTAATAAAATAATCCACCAGAAATAATCCCTTATAAAAGGTAAATTCTCATGAGAATGAGATCAAATAAGGGCAAAATAAGCAATTTCATAGATAGATGCACACATAATTCCTATGAGGCATGCTATATGAGGAGTATGGAGAGAAGAGGTATATGACCTAATGGCATAGGGAAATAATTACGTGGTCATGTATCTAAACAAGTATTCAGAATAGCTAAAATAGCATATTCAATTTAGTATTTTAAAAGTATAATGACATGACCTTCCAACAAGTCAACTACCAACTGAAGCTCAACTCCAAGCTGGATCTAAGACCGTTAGCATGAACCAAAGTAACTATTAGGAATGCTTCTAACACGAAAATGTGACAACATATTTGGGATTACATTAGTTTTAATGTATGGCACATACACAAGTACTGAAACCGTCAATATTGTAAAGTAGTGTGTATGGTTGCCTTTATATATCCTCCTAGTCTTTACTTGGAGGGGGAGCCTTGTTATTGTGGTTGTTTCACTTTTCTTTATTATCAATAATATCCTGGCTTTGTCTCTCTCACTCTACTCTCTCTCTCTAAAACTCTTACCATGGAGATGATGTATTATCATCATCCCCGACCTCCCGATTTACAATATTATCACTAAAACACGATCCATCAATGGGTATCATGAGCCATGGTATTAGTTTTGGTTGATTTGTGTGATGTCATCTTGTCAAAATTGTACCTTTTTTTGTGGATCTGAACTGTTTTGAAGCTGTTGCATTACTGCTTTTACTGGTCAATATTTTCTTGTCAAATAGTACTATCAACAGTTTCTCAACAGTTTTAGTGTATCAAAACATGATCCATTTTCAGTCCTGTATACATCTTTATCATTTTTTGTTGTGACTGGTTTGTATTCCCGTGAAATTTGTGGTCGATATACTGATAAATACTGGTCGGAAAAGTGGTCAAAAACTGGGTCTGATAAGTATATCATTTTTATGACTGTTTTTTGTATCATCCCGTGAGTATTTTTTAAGGTCGATAACTGGTCGGATAATACTCGTTTGAATGGTGGTCGAATAATACTGGTCGGAATTTTTCGCCGAAAAAGTCATCGGAAAGTTTTATCGAAATTGCTTGTATAAGTAATTTCGATAAACCCTCTTCTATCGAAATTCTTGTGTAAGAATTTCGATAGATTTGAGGGTTTATAGGAATTGTATAATTTCTATCACAAATCTGGACCTTGGAAGTTATCGCAATTCTGGGCACTAGGGTTTATCGCAAATCTGGAAGTCAAATCTATCGCAATTCTGAAAGTTTGACTCTATCGCAAAGTTGTGCTTCTATCGCAATTTTGGACTGGGATTTTATCGCAATTTATCGGGTCAACGGTTCAAACTTATCAAAATTAAAAGAAAAGAAGGAGATGAAGAACAGAAGACCACAAACCAAATACCGAGACTCTTATCGACTTCTGGTCTCAACCATCATCAGTCCAACAACATTGAAACAAACAGTTATAACGAAAGTTAAAACAACAACCGCAACTACTAAGACCAAGACTAGCAACCACTATATCCTAACCTCATCACAACCACAAGAAACAACAACCGCCAACTTCAATCTAATCCTACATCCAATCCCATCTCATCACAAATTATAACTATTAAGTACAAAAAATCCACAACCCATCTCTGCTTCACATAAGACTCGAACGATAAACAATTAATTAGATCTCAGCTCTATCTTTTTTTTGGTACTCAAAAATCGTCCTAAGTCATAAAACAAAAGGATAAAGTCATCATAGATCTATTTTTTTTTAAATGAACTTCATTTAATTTTCGAACTCAAAAAGGGATAAAGACAATAACAAAACTGTTATTGACTTCCTTTCGTTCGTTATACTAATCGTACCTACCTAAGATCGATCTTGAAACAGGGATGAAGATGAAAGCGAGGTCGCTTGGTTTTTTTCGGGGTCTTGTTCTGAGCCGAATATGGTTATATGACCTTTGTGATTCGTCTTTGTGTAAACCAAAGTGATGAAGATGGTGTTGAGTTAGTTTGTGGTTGGGTGTTGGATCTGTAATACAAGAAGTGAGTAAAGGATGGAGGGGGCAGAGAGTTTATGAGAGATTAGGGTTAAAGAGTGGTGTTTAAGGAGTTATCGGTCGAAATCAAGTCGTTATTTATTTCCAAAGAATACAGCGGAAGTTGTATTCCCGGGTCGTTATCCCCAACGAAGGCGTGAATGGAATTCGTAATCTCGATTCGTGCAACGTGTTTGAATTATGGGAAAGATGAGATATTGATTTGGGTTTTTATGCTACGAATAATGAAATGACAAACGGAAACAACTAATTAAACTAAAGGTACAATTAAGCTAAGCATAAAATTTTAAAAACTAAAATAGAAATTTAAAACGTACGCGACGAAATGTAAATAAAAGTAAATTTCTAAATTCTAAGTCCTAAATTTATAAAAATAATTTTCCTAAACGTTAAATATAAAAAAATTGAAACAGCTTAAGGGGATAAGCTGTTTCTTAGCTTAACAGCTTAAAATAAGCTTAAAGGGTTTAAAATGAAAAAGCTTAAATAAAAACAAGTGCAACAATTAACTAACAAAAGCGTTTAGAGCAGTTGGTTTGTCTGTGGGTTTGTGAATCAGAAAACCCAGGTTCGAACCCAAGCCTTAGCACTTTTTGTTAACTTTTTTTTTTTTTTCTTTAACTTTCTTTTTTTTAGCCAAAAATCCAATTAGCTTAGCAACAAGCTATCTAAACTACATCAACCACTTGATCAGAGAAATTTTCAAAATCCAAATACAAACCATATCATAAACTATCTAAACTACATCAAGTTCGATCAAAAGCAAATTTACGCAGCAATAACATAAGCAGTAACGAAAGAAAACACTAATAGCAAAATCACAACACATGAACTAAAAAAAAACTAATACTGCTAACAGTGGACTAAGCTGAGCAAAAATGAACATATACAAGTACTTAAACAAAGTGATAAGCAATCAACAAGCAAAAGATAAGCCAAAGGGTTCTTTGGGTCTGCTGACCTAACAAGGAGCAGGGCAGGCTGGGTTATTTTTCAAGGCCAATTTAAGCTAAAAAGTTAAGCTCGAAACTTACAAATACTTCCAAACTACTAATACTTCCAAACAAAAACATCAAGCAACTTATAAATCAAAAACTGAATTAAAATTTAAGCTTATACTTCCAAACTACTAATACTTCTAAATCATCTGAAACTACAATCAAGCAACTTATGAAACAAAAACATCAACTACATCAAGCACTCGACATAAAAGTAAATTTACGCAGAAACTTTAAATAATGGCAGCAATAACATAAGCAGTAAGATAAAAAAATAAGCAGTAAATTAACACTTTAAATAAAAACTGAATTAAAATTAAAGTTAAAAATAAATTACAATGCTTAAATAAAATAAAAATACCTTAAGAAAAAGCTAAATTAAACCTACGATTGCTTAACAAAAATTACAACTAAAAATAAATTACACTAAAAAGAAATACATACCGAAAGCTAAGCTAAAATAAAACCTGTTTTTTTCTCACTACTACTCGACTACTTATAAAAAAAAAAGAACAATAAAAATAAGTGATTAGGGTTTCTTTCTCCTCTTCTGTCTTCTTTTCTTTAATTCTTCACCATTGGATCATCTTGATCTTCCCATTTAATTTCTTGTCCGTTGGATTAGTTTTTTGCCTCGGATTGCTGAGGTGGAGATGAAACACGTGAGGTGATTTTGGACTGAGGTGGAAGAGGTGATGGTGATGGGAGAGGGATTTGGGGAAGAGGGATTTGGCTGCTTAGGGTTTTGTGGCTTATTTTTTTGGGGAAGAGGATAAGGAGTGGGATGGTGACCGAAATGTGAGGGTTGACCACATTATTGAAAACCGGCATTGTTTTTTTAGCTAAAAATTGACATGGGTTTGGGTGGTTGGTAGAATTGGGCCGGTGGGTTTTAATGGGTTAAGGGTAGTGGGTTGGGATGTTGGGTCGATGGGTTTATTTAAGGGGATCCGGTTGTGGGATAAATGGGAGAGTGTTGTATTTTTAGTTTTAGAGTAGATAGGATTTAAACAAAAAGGACCAAAAGTGTAATTATTGAAATCGTAGGGACCATTTTTGCCATCTTTTCAAAGTTCATCCGAGGACCAATTTTGCCAACTAAAAAAATAATCCAAGGACCAAAAATTTATTTTTTATTATTTTTTTTTATTTTTTTTTCAAGCTTGAGGGACTAGACTTGCCAATTATGCAAACTTTGTTCATTTTTTTATCTGTTTTTAATCATTTTGCATCTGGAATACACAAAAACACATTTCAAAGATATTTTTAACATTATTTGATCGTTTTAAAGTGTTTTTGGTTGTTTTGACTCGAAAATTGGACGAAAAGATATGTGTAAAACGACACATATCAAATCCCCCACACTGAGCAATTGCTAGTCCCTAGCAATTTTTTATGAAAAGTTAATGGATTTATCTCTTTACCAGAAGCCATCACCTCTGGAGTAGCCAAATGTTTCAGTTCAAGTAAGAACTATGGTACACTGATAACCATATGATTTTGAGCAAATCACCAGCTGCCAACGGATTTGGTTTGTCTTTACCAGAAGCCGTTTGCTTCTGGACTAGCCAACTCTTAGATAAAACAACTTATTATCTTTGGTGAGCTGATGACCAATTATGGTTTTCCAACTGCCTTTACCACAAGCCATAATCTTGCGGGCTAGCCAACTCTTCATCTTTTTAGGATATGGTGAGTCGAATACCATACAATTTTTGGCAAATTGTAAGCCGTAAACGGATTTGATATATCTTTACCAAGAGCCGTTTGCTCTTGGATTAGCCAATCCTTATGTGGGTTAGACATGGTGGACTGATAACCATTTGCTGTGTAAGTGCAAAACACTTACAACAAAAAAAAAAATTTTGGCCAAAAACGGGGGAATTAGATGGTTTATATACGTGATTAAATTCGTGAGAATTCACAATCCCCCACACTGAGCAATTGCTAGTCCCTAGCAATTATTTATGAAAAGTTAATGGATTTATCTCTTTACCAGAAGCCATCACCTCTGGAGTAGCCAAATGTTTCAGTTCAAGTAAGAACTATGGTACACTGATAACCATATGATTTTGAGCAAATCACCAGCTGCCAACGGATTTGGTTTGTCTTTACCAGAAGCCGTTTGCTTCTGGACTAGCCAACTCTTAGATAAAACAACTTATTATCTTTGGTGAGCTGATGACCAATTATGGTTTTCCAACTGCCTTTACCACAAGCCATAATCTTGCGGGCTAGCCAACTCTTCATCTTTTTAGGATATGGTGAGTCGAATACCATACAATTTTTGGCAAATTGTAAGCCGTAAACGGATTTGATATATCTTTACCAAGAGCCGTTTGCTCTTGGATTAGCCAATCCTTATGTGGGTTAGACATGGTGGACTGATAACCATTTGCTGTGTAAGTGCAAAACACTTACAACAAAAAAAAAAATTTTGGCCAAAAACGGGGGAATTAGATGGTTTATATACGTGATTAAATTCGTGAGAATTCCCCCCACACTAGAAATGAATATTGTCCTCAATATTCAAAGTACCGGCTATTATGCCGAAACTGAGAACGTAAAAGGGAAATATTACGGGCCATTTATTTTATTTTTGTGGTTTAAATTTTTTTTTTTTTTTTTTTTTTTTTTTTTTTTTTTTTTTTTTTTTTTTTTGAAATTTATGTTCAACATCGGGGGCATCTCCCCCACACTAGGGTGGTAGAAAGTAGAAAGAAGTCAGAAATATGGGTGAAAACCCATATGGTGTGCTACTGTTTTTGTTGACCGAGTCGCTAGCTTGACTCGACCCCGAATTCATTTGTCCATGGGGATGCAAGTGGAAACCAATCTCAATCGGACTTTCATTCAAATTGTTTGGATAAACACTTGAAGTACATGAAAGTTCCACTCCGATGAGATACACCCGGATCAAAAGGATGATAAATGGAGATGCCGGGGTCAAAAACTTTGTCCTCACTCCCAAATGAGAGAATGGAAGGACAAGCTACCTTATAAGCAGAGAAAGGTAGAAAAACTCGAACGACATATGTGACGTCAATATAATGGCGATCCTCAAAGGGAAGTGTCACATATGTCGGAGAAAGAGCATCCGTGTGCATCTCGGGATCAAGTGAGGTCATATCATCAAGTTTAGGACTAGCAGAGTCCTCGACCTCATCGTTCTCTAACACTTTATCAAAGAGAGGATTTATTTCGCTAGAAAAGTACTCAACATCAAATTCAAAAAGAGAATTCGAATAGACTTTGAGACTTTTATTTGAAGCGTCCTCATCAGAAAGTGATTCGTCATCACTGGAGGAAAAATCATCATTTGAATTGAAGAGCGGGTTAGAGAAGATCCCGGAAGTATCCTCAGAAATGTCATGAGGATCACAATAAGACCAATCACACTCATTATAGGATATATCCTCAGACTCACTTGGGATTGGGATAAGGTTCTCAACACTAGACTTTATGAATTCGTCCGATCCCTTTTCAGGAATAGAGTCAAGAAGCTCATCCCCCATAATGAGAGAGTCATCGGAGTCCAAAGTACGTGATATGGGTGTGGATGCAGTGGTCTGAAGGGGTTGAATAATAGAATTATTCACAAGAATAATATTCTCCCCTTCCTCATCTTCGTCATCGAGCATGCACGCCTGATCAAACAAGAAACGGTTGCGTGCTGCTCGTTCTATGGCGAGTAAATCTTCCATAGACTCACCATGACGATCATTTGGGTTTTGTTTAATAGCCAGATTTGTAAGTTCAATTCGTATCTCTTGAAGTTCTTGGAATATTTCTTCAAGAGATATCTGAGGCTGGCTTTGAGTGGTTTGATACTGTGGAGGATAAGAATAATCATAATTGTCACAAGGGTCATGCTCATAGACAAGCGAGTACCTTGTTTGGCAATCAGAGCTACAATGCGAACCTCCACAGTACTCACAACAGTAATACTGTTGTGGTGGTGAATAATATGAAGATGTGTCAAATCCGGATGATGTCTGATTGTTATAAGGGTTCTGCTCATAGACAAGCAAGTCTCCCGTTCGACAATCAAATTCCGGATGAGGACAACCTCCACAAAATTCACGAGAATATGTTTCCATCTCATGGTGCGGGGGTTGGTTAAGGAAATTGGTTATTTCATTGTAGGAATTTTGGTCATAGACAAACCCGTTTCCCGTATTCACAATGCTACAACCTTGGCAATTTCCACCATTTGGAGGTCCCCCACACCATTCACAACCATAGTTGTAAGATGTAGACATAAAGAGAATCAAACGTGTAGAGGGTTGAGAAGATAGAATAAAACGTTTAGAGGGTGAGAAAAGGAATTAAACGGATAAGAGGGCAAAGAAGAATCTTTTTGGATTTTTAACAACATTTTGAAAACAAAAAGGAAAATAAATTTTGAAATGAAAATCTTTTTGGATTTTTAATAAGAAAATATTTACGAAACACGCAACGACAAACGAGATTTAAAAATTCGCGTCAGCCTTCCCCGGCAACGGCGCCAAAATTTGATCGGTCGAAATCAAGTCGTTATTTATTTCCAAAGAATACAGCGGAAGTTGTATTCCCGGGTCGTTATCCCCAACGAAGGCGTGAATGGAATTCGTAATCTCGATTCGTGCAACGTGTTTGAATTATGGGAAAGATGAGATATTGATTTGGGTTTTTATGCTACGAATAATGAAATGACAAACGGAAACAACTAATTAAACTAAAGGTACAATTAAGCTAAGCATAAAATTTTAAAAACTAAAATAGAAATTTAAAACGTACGCGACGAAATGTAAATAAAAGTAAATTTCTAAATTCTAAGTCCTAAATTTATAAAAATAATTTTCCTAAACGTTAAATATAAAAAAATTGAAACAGCTTAAGGGGATAAGCTGTTTCTTAGCTTAACAGCTTAAAATAAGCTTAAAGGGGTTTAAAATGAAAAAGCTTAAATAAAAACAAGTGCAACAATTAACTAACAAAAGCGTTTAGAGCAGTTGGTTTGTCTGTGGGTTTGTGAATCAGAAAACCCAGGTTCGAACCCAAGCCTTAGCACTTTTTGTTAACTTTTTTTTTTTTTTTTTTCTTTAACTTTCTTTTTTTTTTAGCCAAAAATCCAATTAGCTTAGCAACAAGCTATCTAAACTACATCAACCACTTGATCAGAGAAATTTTCAAAATCCAAATACAAACCATATCATAAACTATCTAAACTACATCAAGTTCGATCAAAAGCAAATTTACGCAGCAATAACATAAGCAGTAACGAAAGAAAACACTAATAGCAAAATCACAACACATAAAAAAAAACTAATACTGCTAACAGTGGACTAAGCTGAGCAAAAATGAACATATACAAGTACTTAAACAAAGTGATAAGCAATCAACAAGCAAAAGATAAGCCAAAGGGTTCTTTGGGTCTGCTGACCTAACAAGGAGCAGGGCAGGCTGGGTTATTTTTCAAGGCCAATTTAAGCTAAAAAGTTAAGCTCGAAACTTACAAATACTTCCAAACTACTAATACTTCCAAACAAAAACATCAAGCAACTTATAAATCAAAAACTGAATTAAAATTTAAGCTTATACTTCCAAACTACGAATACTTCTAAATCATCTGAAACTACAATCAAGCAACTTATGAAACAAAAACATCAACTACATCAAGCACTCGACATAAAAGTAAATTTACGCAGAAACTTTAAATAATGGCAACAATAACATAAGCAGTAAGATAAAAAAAATAAGCAGTAAATTAACACTTTAAATAAAAACTGAATTAAAATTAAAGTTAAAAATAAATTACAATGCTTAAATAAAATAAAAATACCTTAAGAAAAAGCTAAATTAAACCTACGATTGCTTAACAAAAATTACAACTAAAAATAAATTACACTAAAAAGAAATACATACCGAAAGCTAAGCTTAAATAAAACCTGTTTTTTTTCTCACTACTACTCGACTACTTATACAAAAAAAAAAAGAACAATAAAAATAAGTGATTAGGGTTTCTTTCTCCTCTTCTGTCTTCTTTTCTTTAATTCTTCACCATTGGATCATCTTGATCTTCCCATTTAATTTCTTGTCCGTTGGATTAGTTTTTTGCCTCGGATTGCTGAGGTGGAGATGAAACACGTGAGGTAATTTTGGACTGAGGTGGAAGAGGTGATGGTGATGGGAGAGGGATTTGGGGAAGAGGGATTTGGCTGCTTAGGGTTTTGTGGCTTATTTTTTTGGGGAAGAGGATAAGGAGTGGGATGGTGACCGAAATGTGAGGGTTGACCACATTATTGAAAACCGGCATTGTTTTTTTAGCTAAAAATTGACATGGGTTTGGGTGGTTGGTAGAATTGGGCCGGTGGGTTTTAATGGGTTAAGGGTAGTGGGTTGGGATGTTGGGTCGATGGGTTTATTTAAGGGGATCCGGTTGTGGGATAAATGGGAGAGTGTTGTATTTTTAGTTTTAGAGTAGATAGGATTTAAACAAAAAGGACCAAAAGTGTAATTATTGAAATCGTAGGGACCATTTCTGCCATCTTTTCAAAGTTCATCCGAGGACCAATTTTGCCAACTAAAAAAATAATCCAAGGACCAAAAATTTATTTTTTATTATTTTTTTTTATTTTTTCAAGCTTGAGGGACTAGACTTGCCAATTATGCAAATTTTGTTTGTTTTTCAATTGTTTTCAATCATTTTGCATCTGGAATACACAAAAACACATTTCAAAGATATTTTTAACATTATTTGATCGTTTTAAAGTGTTTTTGGTTGTTTTAACTCGAAAATTGGACGAAAAGATATGTGTAAAACGACACATATCAGGGTTAAAGAGTGGTGTTTAAGGAGTTATTTATAACCATGTAATTAGGGTATTGTTGAGTGATGGGCTGGACTAATAGCTATTAGTAGTGGACTTTGTTTGGGTTATGGTTACATGAATTTTTTCGTGTGATGGGCTTGGTGGACCGAAAATTTGTACAAAACCAAACTTTGACCAAGAGTTGTTAATTGTTATTGGGCTTTAACGTTAGACATGAATTTTTTCCAAAGTTTGTGCTTTTTTAGCTAATTTTGGTATAGCATTCGGGTTATTGTTACATTTGGAGTTCAAAATGAAAAAGCGACTAATTTTTTAGGGGTACATTTTTTACAAGATCGGGATAAAACCATTATCAAAGTTCACTTAAACCTTCAAAAGGCTAGTTTTAGGCATATAACCGCAAGATGTGACTATGGCGTTAATTCATTATTATTTATTTGAGGTTGAAGTGGAATTTCATGGATGCGTGTACTTAGTATCTTGAAGATATCGGGGTTGGTTGGATGCATGATTCTTCGAGATCCTTGTTCGAGCTTTTAACCTTTAGAATGATTACGACTTGAGTTATCTAGTTATACCTGATGCAAGGAGTTACGTTGTTGTGCTCACAGTGTATAGCTATCACTTTAAAGGAGTTACGTTGTAGTGCTCAAGTGTCACAAAAAGCTGTGGATAATTCGAGAGAAGTTCATATACAGTTAAGGATGGTTGGATGGGTATATGATTCTACCTTTATTGAAATTCTCTGTATTGGTTCTTAGTCTGACAATAGTGCAAGTTTAAGTCACAAGTTTGGGCTATTTTACTTCAGTCTCAAGTTCGTAATACTGGGTTTTCTCCATCAGTAGTCACTACAAAAAGCCGTCAGAATGATAATGGGGTCGGTAAAGAGTTAGCAGAGAAGAGTATTAAGGAGTAGAGAAGTTATCAGCAGTTGATTTTCACGGGCTATTTATGGTACTTCACACATCTTCGACTAATTGGACATACAGGGTTTATGCTGCCTCCGTTTCCATCGTAACCATAGTGTGTATGCTTTCGATTCCGCGAAGACATCGTGGGGGAAGAGAGAGTGGATGTTCTTTGACTTTTCTTGCATTCTTTGCGAAAACACTCTTTTCCCACATGTATGTGCAATTAAGGGGAAGAAATGTGCACATCGGGGACGCATAACAGATTCACGTGATCGAGCTTACAATTTTAGTACTACTGGAGAGACGTCCGCAGAGATGATCAATGGTTCAGTTTTGTGATTTTGGTGTAATCGTTTCAAACTTCAATTACGATGTTATCTACAAATTCCGCTGCGTACTTAAAAACTTCAAAAGTTAGAAGACATGTTAACTACATCAAAAGTTTCAAATCTGCTAAAGACGGTTGTCAGTTTGGGGGGAAGCTGATTCAGAAACTTCGCCAAAAAGAAGTATATGAAGAAGCCATTAAAGACTTGCAGCATGAATTGGGGGGGAAGTTAATCGAGTTTATGCAAATTACATCATTTGACTACAAGTGAAGAAAAGTTCTCAAGCCGAGGTACAAGATGAAGACAAAGAGCATCAACTGTAGTCATCCTCAGCATTTGAAGAGCCCATGAAGACCTTTCTTTATTTGTATTTGTACTTGTAGGAAATGGTGTAAGTGATCCCATATGTTGCCACATTGGGGGGAGATTGTTAGGAATGCTTCTAACATGAAAATGTGACAACATATTCGGGATTACATTAGTTTTAATGTATGGCACATACACAGGTACTGAAACCGTCAATATTGTAAAGTAATGTGTATGGTTGCCTTTATATATCCTCCTAGTCTTCACTAGGAGGGTGAGCCTTGTGTTTGTTTTGTTTACTTTCACTATTCTAATAAAAGAACCAGGCCTTTATCTCTCTCACTCAACTCTCTCTATATAAACTCTTACCATGGAGATGATGTTCTACCATCATCCTCGACCTCCCGATTCACAATAATATCACCAAAACACAATCCTACAGTAACGTATCCAATATTGATCTTCCATCAATGCATTGTTGGGATGCATCCAAAATAGTGTTCAAATAGCATGACTGATATACATGCACACTAAGAAGTACCGTGTAACAAACCGGACAAAACATGATAGAAACCAAGCATCCTTAAACTCTAGTAATCATCTTAATGTAACAGACATATATATAATAGCACGTATAGCAGCACAAATGCGAACACATAAATCATAAAATGAAAGGACACATGCACACGACTGATACAATTCCAGGTGACCTAGGTTTTGGGTCCAACCAAACATGACCCAAGGTAACTACCCCCATCATTCCATGATCTCTCCTAAATTAGGCATAGTTGATCAGGCTATGCATAATTTAGGAATGAGGATGAAATTCTTGGGCGAGCTGACTCGTACCATATTCGGGGTTTTACGAAAAAAAACTTTAGTTTGGTTATGGTTGAGGTTTTTATTTTAGAAAACCGGTATTCTCTATAACCTTAGGCTCTGATACCATTCTGTCACACCCCGCTAAGAGCGGAAACATGAGGTGCAACGAAATGTAACATCGCATAAGATAGTAGAACAACACCAAATTTGATTTAAGAAATAAATTTACAATGTTACCATAAGATTTTTATACAATACAGAATAATAAAAACATAAGTCTTAAAATTATAAAATTAAAGTCTTTGGAAAATGTCTTGGCCATGTCAACTTGGTCTTTGAAATGAGAACAATGTATAACTTCAATATGCGAGTAACTTCAAAATATTACCATCGATCACCTGTAAATGATACTCTAATCTGTCAATATAATGTTGGTGAGTTCGTAGGTTTAAGTTAAACAAAAGCATTTACCGTGCATGACATATAAGTAGGACAAGCAGTATATCACAATCAAACACTTGGCTAGTCAGGTAACCACCCATTTGGCTAGTCAGGTTGCTACCCATTTGGCTAGTCAGGTAACCACCCATATAAACCGACAACAACCACACTCTTCATCTACGAATCTTCATCTCCGAAATACATATGTACTACATGCACGCCTACCAGCTGGAGCTAAAACGTGAGTACTCCCATGTCAAAAAGATTACATCCAAGACATGAGACCACACAGTAATACCATACAAGAATATCCACACAACCAAAACCACTAGTGCACCTAACACAATTATATACACAACATTGTCCAAAAATAATAAAGGAAACATTTAAGCACGGCATAAAACTTGAAATACTCTGAGTATCATTTTCCCCCAAGAAAAATATATAAAAAGGGGCCACGAAAACTCACCTTGAAGCGGATAATCTCTAGAAATCTTAAAAGCAAATGGCTGAATGGAAAAAGCACAAGCAATAACAAGATACTCCTTCTTCACAGAATCTACACGAATTATAATCATATATTACGTATAAGTTCATTTAATGATCATAACTGATTTTAAATGCTTATTGTGAATTTGGTTAACATATTTAGGGTTCCTGCCATTTTTAGTAACTTTTAGGTTATATTCATAATTAGACAAGCTTTTAGGGTTAATAATGATAATTAATTAGACATAGGTTCAAAATGTATCTTAAGTCAAATAATAACAAAATTAGGGTTCAAGTGTATTAAATTAGGTTTAGGCTTTAATAATTATGACCTAGGACTTGTATTCAAAACTGATTCAAATTAGAAGTAAACAACAAGAAGTCGACACACATAACATAACACTTTTTAATCACTATGTTACGAATATGTAGTATACATGTTTAAACACCTTCGACACACATGTTTTCTTAACTCTTTTAAACCATCACTCACACATATTCACACAACACTAAACTAAGTATACAACTCTCTTACCTTGACTCAGACTCACACACACCATACAAGCTTTAACGAGCACACAAGAGCAAGGACTACACATGAAATCATAGACCACGATACCCTAATTCCCTTTTTAATATCATCGTTGGTTTATCCATTAGGTTTCTCTTTTTATATGAGTCACATTAATGTTCAATAGTCGATTGGAAGTAGGTTTAATGACAGAAACTTAGGCTAGAAATATAGATTGGGTTGACAGGAATTGTACAAGTCTCGACACTGTATTACACAAGTTTTTATTATCATATGTGGCGGATGACGTCTTCTTATAATATGTGTATGCATTAACGATACAGTAAGCAACCAAACGAGCAGCAAAGTAGATGAAAACGAGTAGTAGACTGATTTTAGATTAGGTTAATTGTAGCTATAAGTCGTATGGTATTTGTGAGACAAGAAGAGGACATAAGAGTACCTGGCTGGAACGAGAAGGAACAAAAGAACAAGACCAGGAACAATAACCACAATCGACATGGCTGCAAACTGGAACCCTTGGTCGCCAATGAAACTGATTACACCGAACAACAACAACCTTAAGTTCCTTGGTCTTGAGAAGAGAAAGAAATCGCTTGTGACCCTTGGAGAAAAAGTATACGCTAGGAACTTTGTTTAGTGTTTCTGAATTTTCTGAATGTCGCTTATAAAAGAAAAAAAGGAGAATACTGATCTGATATAGGGGTGTTTATCAAGAAGGGAAACTGTGTGGTTAAATTTAGAAACTATTTGATACCGTATAATGTTCATGAGTGATTGTCATGTATATCATGGAATAGGTTAGGCAAAGCATATCCTTTATTTGGTTAGGATATATACAAAGTTAAAGGTTTCTTATCTCTTGTTATTCAAACATGTACATAAATTGGAAGGTAAGGATTGTGTCATGTGACATGATGGTTAGGAAAGCCCAAGTAAAACGTGTGATAGGTTATATAATTAAGAATATGTCGTGACTTTTATTTAGGGTAGGATGTAACATGTAACAAGTTTTATTAAGTTAGTTAACTATAGGTTTATTTCTAATAGTATGTAATTAATACATAACATATAGTTTTAGTTAGTTCTTAATTATTTTATAACTTAGGATAAAATTTAAATAGCCAAATAAAATGTATTACTGATTTTTGGATATAAGTCAACTATCGGGTCTATGGTCATAGTTGACTAATCTGATTTGGTGAGGGTTCTCACATCAAGTCATTTGGATGGGATCATAGCTGATGGACTACGGTTACATTCACAATAAAATTCCCATGTACTGCGACTCCAAGAGTGCCATTGCCATTTCATGCAACACGGTTCAACATTCAATGTCAAAACATATCGCACTCCGATATCATTTCATCAAAGAGCATGTTGAAAAGGGTACAATTGAACTGTACTTTGTGGGTACTGAATACCAATTAGCGGACTTATTCACCAAAGCCTTTCCCCATGCAAGATTTGTGGATTTAGTTCACCAAATTGGTATGCGGTGTTTGAATCCAGATGCTTTGAAAAACTTTCTTAAAAACTACTAAGGAAGTCAAACACCAAAACGTTTTGTAAATATTTTATCAAAAACAAAATAAAAAAATATAAAACTTTCAAAAACTACAAAAAGAATCTTCTTTCTCCGTGTACAAACTTCTTATCTTCAAAACTATGTTCCTCCATTAAAATAAATTTTGCTTTACATTGTCAAAATGGAACATGTTTTGAGGGGGAGAAAATTTTCACAACATCATGAAGTTTGCACAAGTCTTCTAGAAAAATTGTTTCTTCATCATTAGGATTAAAAACTCATTTTCAAAAGTTCTATGATCTCTCAAATTAATATGTGCAAAAAAGTTTCACAAAATAAATGCTAGTTCGAGGGGGAGAAATGAAATTTTTCTGCAATGATCCCAAGTTAACCATTTGTTGGACTTCAAATGGAAAAGTAACTAGCTTTTAATGAGTAAAGTACACAAAAGTCTTAAACTTAGGTAAAAGGACCTTGCATGGAAAATAAAACGGGCTCAGGGACTACAATTGTCAAACAGTCAAATTTTACTCTACACTTAGTGACACTAATAAATATTTCCACAAATGTTCTCAAAAGAATCACACATGATCGAAAACCTCAACGATTCAGACTAACGATTTTTTGATCCTCAATCTTTTTTCACGATTAGCTTTGTGTTTCTAATTTCTTCATGGTTGTTGTCTAATAGTTCCCTAAATGTTTCAAATGATTTCAAAGGTTAAAAAGGCATAATCAGAAACTAGGGTTTATGTAATAATCAATTTGGGCATTTCTTTTTGATGTGTTTTTTAGTCTAATTAATCAGTTCATGTAGCTTTAGAGAACACTAAAGAATGCTCGATTGGTGTGTTTGCACGATTAGAAACAACATAGGTTTGAAATCAAGTGATTTAGGGTTTAAGATGTCGATGTCTTTGTTGCTACTACTAGGGCGTTTGTTTGTATAATATTCATGCATTATGATGCTAACGTGGGCGCAAAGTTTCAAATCATAACCCCAAACCATGATAATAATCGGAAAATTTCGAGTGAAAGAATGAATTAATCTGTGATCTTATGTGTTAATTTGAGAATTCTGAGAACTTAGGAAGATTTAGAATGAGTTTTTGATTCATCTGTATGCTTGTTTGTACCTAATGCATTTTTCTATGTGCAAGTACATGTCATCCCATTTAAAGTCAAAATATGTTTCGTCAAAATTTCAACTATTGTCAAAAATGTATCCTATGAAACATATTTTGAGGGGGAGAAAGTCAACTGTTACAAAACTATTTCATTCATGTAGTTGCATATTTTCAAATCGTTAAAAACTTGTGAGGCTCATGATCTCTGCTGCACCAATCTCTCATGAGTGTTTTTCATAGTATAAAATTAACTAGATATTATCATGCGGTGTTTGAGGTCTTCCGACTCAAATGAGAGAGGTCAAAGAGATAAATATGACAAAAGGCGAAACTTGAAAAAGGATTCAAATAATGAGAAACATGTTTTTCAAACTCTACACTCTCGTTTTTACACCGGTAAAGCAAGTGTGGAGACCAATGCAAAGTCTTTCAAAACCTTCCAAGTTTTTCAAAATCTGGAATGCTTTCGTTGAAATATAAGAATGACTATGCTTTGAACACTCCAAATACCGGAAGGTTTTCCATTTATCACAAAAACAAATCTTCCAAAAGAACCCATGAGGTTCAACTCTAGAGGGAAATCTTCATCTTCTGATTTTTTAAAACTCAAAGAGAGACACCGGGTTTCTCAAACAATTTTCAACAGAAAAAGAGTGTTAAATTTCCATTGATTCCACGAGTGTCATTTCAAAATGAAACAAAGGTTTTTAGTCCTCGTTGGAATTCAACATCTTTTAATCGGATTGACACAACCTACAAATGGATTTCAAATTTTAGTAAACCCGTTGGCGCCATGCTTAAATGGGTTCCCGAGGTTGTTGTCTAATATGATATTCAAGCATTCTTTGTTGTATAATATTTGATTGTGTTTTCTAAAACCTTGAGTAGAATCATCTCACGAATTTTCAAAAAGTATTTTTTTTAATACGATTCAAAATTCTGCTCAAGAGGACTATCTCTCGAATAAACTTCATTATTGGGGGGGGGGGTATTTTGTTAAAAGAAAACAAAACTTGTATTAAAACAATGGCTTGTGCACATATAACAGTGCATAACCCGATCTTTGTAAAGAAAGGACCCTGAGGTACGCTTCAGTGCCTCAATCCTAATATAAGGAGCGAAAGCTTCTTACTTTTGAGTAGAATTAATCAAATTCTATGTTTTTCATAATTCTGCTCAAAAGGACATGTATTCCCTCTCATAATCAAAACCTAAAGATGTTATTTCACTTATTGAGGGGGAGTATTTGAAACAATCTTTGTTCAAAATGAAAAGTTCTTGTTGGATTCTTCCCGTAAACCTCAAAAAGCATATTTTAATCAAAAGTTTTCCAAAAACAACATCAATAAGCTATTTTTGAGGGGGAGAAAAACAAAAGTGATTAAACTATGGTAACAAATGTGGAATCTCGTATGAGCTCGACTCAGATTTAACCCATGAATTGACGAAACTCAAATGTTAGTAATCGAAAGGACTTGTCCTGGACGGGTAATAATTTCAAGCTGGTCTAACCAGTGATGTAAGCGTGCCTCGAATAGGACTTGTTTGAGTAGAGTGTACAATTTCAAGAAACTTTCCTTGAACATAACCAGGCCATAACTAGTGATGTAAGCGTGTCTCGAATCGGTCTTGTTCACTGAAAGTGGATCAATTCAAAAGTGCGAACTCTACCCAACATGTGCAAATTTATCTTAAAAATGTATGAGCACATGTGAAGGGGGAGTATTTCTAAAAAGAACCAAAACTCTCAAAGTGTTAACAAAATAAGTTTCTGAATCACAAACACTTTGAGAGATTTTCAAATGATTATTTGTTATGGCAACATAGGATAGTCATGGAGTTATAAGGTGACTAAGGTTAGGAAATACGTCCTATGATCCGCCAGAGCCGGAGGGATCTACCCAAGGACAACACCAATAGTTTAGTACTAGAAGTCCTTAGGTATGATTGAAAAAAGGAGAAGGAAAGGGTTGAAGAATTATAAAGAAAAGTTATGAAAAAGGGTGAAAACAAATAGCCCTACAAATGTTCAACCTTAGGGCAGAAACCGGGTTCAATTCATATGCTACTGGTTGTTACTAAGGTGACACCGGTATTGAAGACAAAGACGTCATGGACCTAGTGACGCACTGCACTTAACCTTCTAAGCCACTCAAGTTCTCTCAAAAGGACTTGTTTCATTCTCACGGGGAACCCTGCATAATCTATCGACCTCTCAGTACGAGTTGTGTTGATATTGAAACAGGAGACACCGCTCCAGTCTCTGACTACTAAAATTGAACTCATCGAGTCTAGAGCCACGAGATACATCAAAAGATCTCATAGGAACACATGATATTTCTACACTGGATGTTCAAAATTAAGGACACCAGTTCTAAATTTTAGAGTCCTACGCAAATCCTATCAATCTGCCAGAACATTTATGAGAGAATTTACAATTGTGGTTCTCAGTGATTGAATGGAAATTCCTGCCAGGGTCAACATCAAACAACCCTGATAGCAGGCCACTTCGGTGATCCCTTGTGGGTTACGCTTAGTGTTCGCGGTGGTTTCAAACGGTCTACATTCGTGGAGTGATACTTTGGTATGCTTCAACGGCTCACCTGAATCATTGATACACTTTGGTGTATCTGTGTAAGCCCTCTTGGGGGTATCCGGTTCAGGAACAGCCTTGGCAAGGATTAGAGAAAATTTTCACACTATGCTGTTAATGATCTCGAAGTTCGAACCTGTATGTGCTGGATACTTTATTGCTAACTGTTTTCATGCAGGTACTTATGGAGACCGGGTGTTCCACTACCACCATTACCATCATCAACATTACATCAGTTTCCACATGCTCATACAAACATCACAAAGAAAGTTCTCACAAAGATCAAAGCAAAGCAAAGTTCAAAGAAAGATTCTACGTCATGAAAAAAAGAATCTACAAAGTTGAAAGACAAAGATCTAAAGCAAAGAAAAGAGAACTATTTAAGTTTGAAGATTCAAAGTCAAAAGAAGTATGAGCATGTTGGAAAGACGTAAAGATACCAAAGACAAAGAAGTTGATGAAAGGCAGAGAATACCATCACTTGATCACTACAAGAACAAAGAACAAAGAACAAAGATTTAATGTTTTGAAGACGTCACACCAAAGATGCTACGATGACGTCAAGCAACCTTTGATGACCAACCCTTAGGGGGAGATTGTTGGGAATACGTCTATTTATTATAAAGTGTTGGTCATTAAGTTTTGTAATAGGTTGCTTTATTAGTTAGACTTATATGTTTATTTATGTAAAAAGGCTAAATATAAAAGCCCAAGGCCCTATGCTTATACCCATTAGAAAGAAAGGAAGGAACTAGGGATGTTGCGCTAGTTCCTCTCCTATAAATAGAACATGTATGGCTACATTATTATTGTTGGTTTATTTCAATATGCTAGTGAAACTATTGTCATATTACTTCTCATATTGAGTAAATTGACCACTTCTATTTCTCTATCTATTTCTCTCATATCTATACTTGTGTGTTTATAATATGGTGACCTAACAAGTTCTGGCAGGCTCGGGCTCGAATCGGCTCATTTCCACCCTTAGTTGTGTAGTAGAGATGGAATTTTCCCATAATATTAATTACCAATAACAAGTTCTGGCAGGCTCGGGCTCGAATCGGCTCATTTCCACCCTTAGTTGTGTAGTAGAGATGGAATTTTCCCATAATATTAATTACCAAAAAAATTTACTTTCTAATTTTACCCTTTCAGCTTTGTACTTTGTATTCTGTGGTGTGGTGGTTGAGAGCATTTCATTATTAAACCTAAAGTCATGAGTTCAATTAAGAATCATTATAATTATAAAGAGAAACTTACACGAATAGTGACACCAATGAGAACCATCCCGATGTAGTGCGCGAACACCTGAAAACCTTGTTAACTGTGATGTTGCACAACTGCGTAGTTATGGTAACATGATTGGGTCTCTTATTACATAATCTTGAGTGCACTATGATTATTTCAAGTTGGAAGTGTGTAAAAAATTGATCACTTCCATTTTATTCGTGTTGTTCCCAAAATAGTGTCTTTTTTCGAAAATAATAAGTTATGTCAATTTAAGTAACAACACAAGAATATAATTTTTCAATGTATAATTCTTTATTGATAAGAATCTAAGAATTACAAAGTGTTGTGCGGAAAACACTAAATTGAATGACAATGTAAAATCAACTCTCTAAACAAGCAAACTTAGAATGATAGGATTCAAAGTTTGCTTGTGAACTTTTGATCTCTTGGGAGATTCTTGTAAGTTCTATCAGGGAGTGTGTACTTCAAGGATTACAAGAATGTAGTATGAAGCAACAACTTTTCACTCTGACCAACAATCGTATTTATACTAGTACGAGGTAGATTCAAGTGGGGTTAGGTAAGTGCGTGTCACGATTCTAATGGATGAGGTACAAAGAGGTACATCTTCCATTAAATGCGTCAATATTGGGAAACACTCTTTCTTTGCTTTAGTGAACAGTGTAGGAAACTGTTCACTACTTTTATCACCAACTGTTGATCCCAGCTATACACTTGATCGACTCCCTTAGCTTGTAAAGGTTTAGTTATGCTAGATGAATTTACACAACTAGGTATAGAAACTGTATTGAATTACTAAGGTTTATGCGGAATCTAAACAATAGTATTAAGAAGAACAGTTAACACAATCGTAAACAAATCAACAACTTCAATATTATTAATACGAATACTCTTTAAGTATTAGAGTTTACAACCTTGAAGTTATGAATAAATGTGTATCGAACTCTATGCCCTAGGACCTCCTTTTTTAGTCTATGGAGTGCTAGTCGGCTTACAATAACTTTCTATACAAGATAAATCTTTAAAGAATCTTTTCTATAATTTTCTAACCGACTATACAAGTTTACCGTATCAGCAGTATTAACTAAATACTCTAGCAGTCTTAATTCTAACTCTAGCAACAATAATCCTTCGGCAGTTGAAACTCTGAACTAGGAGTATTAACATTAAGCCTGGCAACACTAACTACTTAGTGTATATTTCCTTGAAGTTCTCAGCAGTTATAATATACACTAGCAGTCTTAACCTTCATTAGCAGCAGCAACTCTATAACTAGCAGTAGAAACATACTTAGAGCTTTTTCATTGTAAAACTTGAGCAGTTGTAATTCCTTAGAGAAGTCTTAACCATTCAAGTAGCAGCAACTCTTGGAAGCTTTAATTCCTAACAATCCTCCCCTAAACTTGATATTTTCATCTAGAATCAAGTTTCCTTCAAAGTATAATCCTTCACCAGGAGGATGCTTCCAAACACTATTCCATCAATTTATTATAATCAGCCTCATAAAGTTGTTTCTCCATTTTCTTGAGAAGCTGATATACCATTTCACTCCAATAATCAACTTGAAGTTTGACAGTACCATTGAGCAACATGTCAAGTGTATGCTTAGCTAAAGGATAGTCTTTTTCCACTAACATGTAGATTTGAAGTCCTCTCATCATCATAGTATGAACTCCACATGACTGAAAAAGCTTTCAAAGCATAACTTTAATTTTATACTGATCATGCCAAACTCTATCTTCATGATAAGTTTCAAACATAACCTTCAAGTCACCCCAGAGAACTCTATCCAAAATGTCTTCTGGTCTAGAGTCTCCATACTTTTCTTTGACTAATGCCCATAAGGTCTCCAAATCTTCCCTGTCAAAGTTTCCGAGCATTTGTGCAAAAGTAAAAAACCTTTGAGACTGTCCACCAACTCTGATTATCTCCCACCAAGCAGTCTTTCCACGATAACCAGTTTTCCAATCTATGATAGTTACTTTAGTCTTCAACGGAACAGCATCAACAATTTCTTCCTCATGATCACTTGCAATTTCTATCAATTGTTGTAGATTAGCTGTTTCTTTTGCATTACTTTCTTGTTCTTGCTCTGTTTGCTCTTGTGTTTGCTCTGTTTGCTCATGTGTTTTTTGCTTCTTGCTGCTTTCAGATACCAGTTCTTCTCCAGCTCTATTTGAACCCCCTACCACCTCATCTTCATTCATGGTAATAAAAGTGTTAACCCTTCTAAAAACAATATCAAACTCTTCTTTAATTCTGTTATAGCTCATACCTTTAAATTGAGCTGGTTTCCATCCACCCATATTTTTTAGATAGGTTATCAAGATCTGCTTTTGTTATGCCATGGTAGGTGGTTTATTCCTCTTTGCTTCAGATCTTTTCTTGGCAAAGAACTTCTTATGTTCAGCTAAAAACTTCATAAACAACTTAGACTTCTCTTCTAAAGATAGATCCTCTTGCTCTTCTTGCCACATCCTTTGAGCTAACATGTGATCAACTTCACATTTAGCTTGAATGTCATCCCATGAGTTGATCTCTGAAAGAGTAGCTTGTTCTTCTTTTTGAGCTTTTTGGTGTCTTAGACTTTCTTCTTCTTCCTCTTCTTGCTGAAGCTTTCTAGCAAACTTTGGATCTTTAGCAAGTTGTTGTTGTTGTTGTTGCAATGATAAGTGTTTCACTACAGGCTCTTCAACTAAAATTACCTTGCCTTTGCCTTGTTGTGGTGGTTGTGATTGTGTTGTTTGTGTTGTTGTTGCAGATGGTTCTTTGATAGTCACACCTTTAGCTTTGGGTCTTGAACTTTCTTTGATTTATGGAGGAATCTTCTTGAGATCAGTAAGAACCTTAGCTAAGATGGTTTCATCATTAAGTTCATTTGTTTCAGCAACACTAGCAGCTGTTTCTTGAGCAGCTACACTAACTTCTGAAGCAACAGTAGAAACTTTTGACCCAGCAGCTGAAACTTTTTCACTAGCAGCATTAATTTGCTCACTAGCAGTATTAACCTCATCATCAGCAGCTTTAAGATCAACAACATCAACCATTAACTTAGCTACTTCAATGACCTTCAAAATGCCAACACTTGCAGTTTCAACTTGTTCCACTTGCTCTTCCACAACAACCTTAGCAGCTTCATCCAAAACCACTTCATTTCCCATTTGATCAACAACAACAAACTCATCATTCTCAACCTGCTCATCCATCTGAGTATCCTCCCCTGAACCCTTGCTATCACTCCTCCCCTGTTTGGAGGCATCCTCCCCCAAACTAGCATCTTTATAAGAATCAACCCTTTGAGCACTACCCACCTTGTGTAGTCTTTTAAACTTGTGTGTTCTTGACCTCTGCCTCCTTTCAAGATACCTAACCCTTCTCTTCAATCTTTTAATTTCAATATCCTGAGAAGTGGTAGTCTCCTTGAGGTCAAAAACATCTTTTGCCAATTTGGTACACAATTCCATCAATTCCTTTAGTTCAAGATTACCCTCAGCACTTTGGAGTGCGTTACCTCTCCTGAGTGGTGCATCATTGGGTGTGATAATGCTCAAATTGTACATGTTTTTAGGAGCATTATCATGGATTTTATGCATATATATTGATCAATTTTATGAACTTATGGTACTTAATGAAGTATAATTTCTATTTTAGGTTCATGAAAGCTTACAACAAAGAAAACCAAGAAAAAGACGAAGAAACGATCAATAAACGAAGATTTATGCATATACGAAGAATTCCCGACAAAAGTGAGTCTTTTGGAATATATTCGAGAAGATAAAGTCATGAAGTTTTCACTCCAAAGACTCAAAAATAAAGCACAAGAGGGAAAACGAGAAAAGAAATGAAGAAAAGAAGCTAAAACGAAGAAATAATGGAAGACTCGTTGTTCCCGACACACCTCCACCATTTTTGCCATAAGTTGAGCATACGAACTCGGAATTAGTTGATTCAAGCGGCCACAGAAAGCTAAGAGAAAGATATACACCTTAAAGCTGCCAAAATGCTCCAACCGATCGGATGGAGACCGCAACCGATCGGATGGAACCAACTGTTTCATCCAACCGATCGGCATGGCCCCTTATCCGATCGGTTGGATGAATCTGACCTCTCCAAGTCATTTTTAATGCTTATTTAAGTATCATTAAGCCACAAGTCCGATCATGTCTCCCCATTAACTCAATTCCCTGTCATTTTTATGACACTTGGAGGAGAAGTTTAGCCAAGGCTCCCTCATAAGCTTAAATACAACCTTTTGGCCATTTGTGTAAAGGAGGAATCATATAACTCTCATGTATCTCAAAATATCTCTCTTAACCACCCATCACCCTTTTCCAGAGGTGTTGGGGGGTTGGTTTGGTCAAAATTCACAGGAAACAAAGAATAACCCATCAAACAATCCATACATCTCCGTCAATCCTTGCTACCAAACACCCTCATCTCTTGTTATATGTTGTTAGTTAAGGTTTCCAGAAGTTATGGGTTGTAATAGAAGTCTTTGGCTTTGGTAATGGGCTGTGGAACATTGGAGAATTCATGTGTGAATCCTAGGACTTTGTATTTCATCTTATGAACTTTGGTATCTTCTCTTTTAATATTAAGCATGTTTGGTTCTTTGATTGTGTTGATGATGTGATTATTCTTATTTGTTTTGTCTTGTGAATGATGTCTTAATACTTGTTTGATTCATATGATAACTTGTGATAAAGGGATGTTTGGATATTTGTAGTGTTTGTTTGGATTATGATGATAACATCATATTTGGTTAAATTGGATCTTGTTATTGTTTATTGTTTTGATTAATCATTGTTGGGTCTACATGTCGAAAGGATTCTCAATAGTGGTTGATTTCAATTCATTAGTCGACGAATGTTTTGGTCTTGTACTTTGTGATGATTGTATGAGAAACTTAATAAACATAACAAGTGAAAATTTAATTTGGATTAAGGGTCAAAAGGCATCTTTTGAATATGTGTTCTAATCATTTTTTCAAGTAAATGGAACTTCACGAATTAATAACATCAAAGTCTAAAGTTCGAAAGGATTCTTTCTTGTTATAGGCATAAGGCTCATGACATGACCATTTGATTGAGGCTTATACATATTTGATTTATAAAACACTAAATTATTATTGGTTCTAAAGGTCGTAAGGATTACTTTTGATAATATGTTTTCCAAACTAACCATCCTAATATCCATGTGATCATTTGTCCAAACATGTATGTTCTTTGTGTGATTGTTCTTATATTGCTTTTCTTGTTGGTTTGATCCGTGACAATCATAACCATCAACTTGTTACTTGCTTAAACAAACAAACGACACTTGAGTGCAACCAAGTCTCTTGGGACGACCTTGACTTACCAACCCCTATACTACATATGACTAGGGTATACTTGCCCGAATGTGTTCCTAGTTAATCGGTAATTCTTGTTTATAAATTTAAAACCTCGTGCGAACACATCAGGGTGTGTTAGGTATAGCCTCAAACCCAGTTTAAGCATCCATACCCCCTATAGAATCCGGTTGGCTGGAACCACTACCTGGGCTAGTTCCAGAGAAACTTGACTCATTAAGTGTTGCCTTGGTTTGGGTCTTACTTATGTTACCACTGGCCTGCTCTGCATCTAAGCTAGCAACAGTAGTGGCAGCCCTTACCAATCTGTGACCCCTCTCCTTATGCACAGCCTCACCTGCAGCCATACTAGAACTAGCCTCAGGTAGTTGAGTGCCCTTTTGGGTGAACCTACGGGTATAGGTCTTTTTAGGTGATGATGTGGATGTTAAAATTGTGGGTGTATGATGGGTTTCAGTTGGGATTACTGAACCTTCACCCTGGTTTTGAGATTGGATAAGTGCTACCATATTAGGAAATAATGGTGTCACTTTTCCAGAAAAATCTTACCCTTCTCATGTTTGCAAACAGTTTCTTTGTGAGCAAGGGTGAATCAAATGATCTTTTGTGAACCTTTTGTTGAGAAAGTTGTTGATCCAAAAACCATTGCAAAAATCTTAGATATAGAAAATAGTTGCTTGATGTATCCAAGTTCTTAACCAAACCTTCCAAAATCATTTTAGAAAAGTGAAACTTCTGTCCTGTAGTTAGGCATATTACAGCAGAAGCCATAATAGTGCCAAACTCATTCCAGCCAGTTGTTTTAGGGCTTAAACAATGTAAGAAGGTATGGATTAAAATTTTCCATTGAGGTGAGAAGAGTCCTTTGTAAAATTTCAAAAAGTCATTTTTCTTATCATACCCCATGTTTTCAAGACCATCAAAAATTGCAGAGTTTAAGAGATACTCAACACCATTATCATCTGCTAGTTGAAGTGATTCTCTAACAGATGACTCAGTGATAAGTATTTCTTGGCCATCTACATTAGCCTTTAACTGTACTTCTCCATTAATAGTTATGGCCTTACAAATCAATGATTTCTGTGAACCCTTCAGACTCTTTGGGTTTATCAAGAAAGGCAACCATGTTATGACTCTCAGCAAATTTGCGTGACGACATTTTGAGTTAGGATTTGTGATTTGGGGATTTTGAAGTTAGATGATAAAAATGTGTTAGGGTTTGTTATTAGAGAGAATTATGAGTGGGTGAAACTGATTAAGTGATCCAATTGGGGATTTAAACCCTTAAGTGAAGAAGTTACATAATCGTCCCTGCACTCTCAGACATAGCAGCATAAACCTAGCAGTAGTAAGTTATGCTTAGCAGCACTAACTTATACTCAGCAGCACTAAGTCAGTGTTTCACTCCAAACAACTGAATTATCAGCACTCCAACACTCTTCATTACTTATCCTGCAAAAGATTAGTCCAAAAATACCAAAACACAAACAAAAACACTTTCTCTAATAATCACATACGCAATTATACTTAGCAGTTTTATAACAAGCAGTATAAACAAGCAATTCTAAGTATAACTAGTGTAACACCCCCAATTTCGTGATACGCAGCGGAATTCAAACTGGGTGTTACCTCATGGTGTAACAGTTATAATAACAGAAAAGGAACTCTAATTGAGTCGTTTTAAAAGATTTATCATTCGAATTATATAAATATCAGAGTTTACAAAAATGAGGTTCCAGTAGTTTCAAGGTTTACAAATTACATTAAATGGGTTTTCGAATGATAATAAAATTTATAGCCCTCTTGAGTATCCGTGCTCCTCCATGCCAGCCTCGATCATTATGGACCTGAGATAAACATGCTAAAGTGTCAACACAAAGATTGGCGAGTTCATAGAGTTTAGTTAAATTGTTGAATACAATATTCGTAGTGTGAGCTGTATAGTCTCACACTCATAGTTCGAAAACAAAACAGTTGTTATTTCACTAAGCTCATGTTACTAACATCTTAACACAACATCAATTTAATATTGTCACACCCCCAAATACCTGATTTGCAGCGGAATGGAATACCTGGGGCACGACTGCCATAGCATCACAGTTACAGTTATATTGAACGACCTAAAGTGTCATTTTAAAAGTACATCGTTTGATTTCATAAAACAATCAGAATTTACAAAGATAGGTCCCAAAAGATTTGTCAAGTTGCAGAAATAAGTTTGTTACAAACCAAACGATAGTTTAAGTGCATAAAATACAATTGAGACGCGTCGTCATCGTGACTCTATGATAAGTCCTCATGCACGCCATGATATGAATGCCTTAATTACCTGAAAATACATTGCTAAAATGGTCAACAATAATGTTGGTGAGAATCATAGGTTTATGTAAATGTTTTGTGTTATATCCACAAGTATAAAGCTAAGTGTGACAATGCTGCCAAGTAAATAAGATAATACAATTGCTATAAGCTCATGACCCCGAAGCTATACTAATAATGTATGCCCCAACTGAGTGTTTTGCCAAACACTCTATTATGATTCAAATGAAATGTGTTCGTAGACTTAGTTGGAGCTACCAACCTGTTGGGAATTAAATATTCAAGAAGTTTAATATCGGATTCTGCTGCTAGCGTTATCGGTTTCTGTTGGAGCATTTGATTCTGCTGCTAGCGTTAACATTCTGCTACTAGGCTTAACATTCTACTGCTGAATGATTCTGCTGCTAGCGTTAACATTGCTGCTGGTAAAGAACTTTCTGCTGCTGAGTGGATAAGTATGATGTCAACAATATACGGTAGATAATATCTTACCCTATGTGATCAGTCATAATGTTATATTCACAGAACAAGTTGTAAACATAGATACAAGTTGTATCTTAATGACTAACACTCTCAAAGCAAGCGTTCGATAAGACTTGACAATATTGTAAAGATCTTTCTTGTGCTATAAAAGAAAGATCTTAGACTAGTGATAAATATACGAAGACGAATAGATAATAGTGTGAATTATTAAGTGCTTAGAAAATAACTCTCAAGAACATAGAACAAATATCACAAGTCATAGAAAACATAAGATTCAAGGTCTTTGTAACCCTAGTGATAGAAAAGATCACTCGTATTATCTTGAATAATATTGAATCGTTTGGTGATAACATTGCATGTTCTTTGTTCTATATACACAAGCATAACTGTTCCATTTCCACAACACAAATAACCTTCTAAGTGTGATTAAGTAAATTCCGCGTACTTGATCATATTAACTCAACTTATCACATACACAAAGCAACAAAGGTTTAACCACCTTATCAGTGTATCGAATCCTCTATCAATTGGTATCAGAGCAAGGCTGATATAGTTGATTTAGAAGAAGAAGAAGAAGAAATGGACGTTGAATCTATTCAGACCAGTGTTGCTGCAAAAATACCCATGCTCAAACAGAATGAGTTTGAGATGTGGAGGCTGAGGATAGAGCAATATTTCCAAGTGCAAGACTATGCACTTTGGGAAATCATTGAAGATGGAAACTCTTACCAGCCTACAACCATTTCATCAACAGTGGAAGGCAAAATGGTGACAACTCTGCAGACAAAGCCAACAACTGCAGAAGATAGAATAAAGAAGAAAAATGACTTAAAGGCAAGAAGCATGCTGATGATGACCATTCCCAATGATCAACTTCTAAAATTCAGCAAGTTCAAAGATGCAAAGTCATTATTTGAAGCTGTTATTGCCAGATATGGTGGAAATGAAGCCACCAAGAAAACCCACAAGACACTGCTCAAGCAGCAGTTTGAAAACTTCTCATCTACATACAATGAAACTCTTGACCATATGTTTAATAGGCTTCAGAATATTGTGAGCCAACTTGCTATTCTTGGGGTAGAAATACCTCAAGAAGATCTGAACTCAAAATTTCTGAGAAGCTTACCAGAAGAGTGGGATATGCATGTTGTTGTCTGGAAGAACAAGCCAGACCTTGATACAATGGAGCTGATAGATTTGTATAGCAACTTTAAGATTGTGGATCAAGATTTGAAGAAGAATGGAGGTACTAGTTCTAATACTAGGAACATGGCATTTATGTCAACTCCTAGTACCTCAAAATCAAGTGAAGAGGTGAAAGTTGTTGATGGTGTTGGTGCTGCTAGTTCATCAAGCAGTACCATGGGTATTTTGGATGAAAAGACTTGTTGTGCATTTCTTGCAAGTCAAAATAATAGGTCCATGCTCACCTATGAAGACCTCCAGGAGATCAATGATGATGATCTGGAGGAAATGGACCTAAAATGGCAAATTTCTCTTCTTAGCATGAGAGCCAAGAAGTTCTATCAAAGGACGGGGAAGAAGCTCTTAATCAGCAACACTGATACTGCTGGTTTTGATTAGTCAAAGATAGAGTGCTATAACTGCCACATGATGGGTCACTTCTCAAGAGAATGTAGAAGGCCAAGGCAGCAGGATAGCAAGAACAAAGGTTTTGGAAGCACATCCAAAACAAGGGAGGTTTCTAAGCCAAACTCAAAGGCTATGGTAGCTATTGATGGGCTAGGTTTTGATTGGAGTTTCATGGCTGATGAAGAAGAAGATTCTTCATAGATGGGACTCATGGCTTTTTCTACTTCTGAGGTACAATCTCATAAAGCTTGTTCAAATGCTTGTACTGCTCTTAAAGAATTACAAACTTTAATCAAACATTATGATGAACAAACGAAAGAGCTAAGCAAAACTCATCAAAACTACATTAATTATAGGTGTGGTTTAGAATCAACAGAAAAGCAGATCTTATACTACAAAGAAAATGAACTTGCTTTTTATGATGACAAAGCTCTCCTAAGACAGGACATATTCTTTAAAGATGCTGAAATTAAGCTTTTAAGAGAGGCTTTTGATAGGGTCAAAAAGGAAAATGGAAACATTCACTTGACTACACAGACACTAGAACATGCTTCTAGAGGTGTGACCAACATGATAGAATGCCAAGTGATTAATAGAGCTAAGTCAGGAGTAGGATATACGAGTGTCCCACCTCCATACAGAGGTATCCCTAAACCCCCAGGGATTGACCTAGAAAATTCAGGTATTCCTGAATTTCAACAAACTGAGCTACAATATGGTGTACAGCCAAAGACCAAGCTAGTTGTTGATGAACCTAAGAAAGTAAGTGAAAGTTTAAGTAAAACTTTACTTCCTGAGGACAAGGTGTCCTCTGATAGAAGATCAGATAGAGTAGTTATTGAAGACTGGGTATCTGATGATGAAGAAGATGAATAGATTATGTCTAAACCTGAAGTAGTTAAGAAAGCAGGAACAAGGGTTCCTAAAGTGATCAAAAAGGATACTGTTAAGCCTAGTTCAAACATTAAACATGTTAGGTAACCAGTTAAATATTGTGAACAATATAGATCCACTAGCAAGCCCAGAGGTAACCAAAGAAATTGGAATGGCCTCAAGTCTAACCAATTAGGTGATGACTTTTTCTTTTATAATAAAGCTTGTTACACATGTGGTAGTTTTGATCATCTTGCAGCTTTCTGTAACAAATGGGTATCTGGGTATGAAAACAATAGGGTGAATTTCAAAAGGCAAACTCCTCAAACTCACTTTCACTCTAAGTCTAAGAGAACAAAACCCAGAGCAGTTGTCAAAGCAGTTTCTGCTGCTAGACCATTCATGACTGTTAACCCAAGACCAACAGTTAAAAATGCAAAATCTTTTTATACAAATGCAGCAAAGACTGTTCAAAGGTCCATTCAAACAAAAGCAGTGGTCCAAAAACAAGTTTGAAAAATTAAGGGAACAATTACAAAGCTAGCAGTTTCTGCTGCTAGGGAAAACAGGGCAAATGCTGTTAAGGCCTCAGCATGTTGGATTCTTAAATCCAATGTTGCATCAACTGTTCTTAAGAGATTAAATTTCATTGATGCAAGAGGCAGATCCAAGTCAGTAATGGCTTGGGTCCCCAAAAGAAACTAATACTTCTCATTTCTGTGCAGGAACATTCAATTGATAAACAAGAGGATCAAGGATACTCAGATAGTGGATGTTCAAGGCACATGACAGGCAACAAGTCCTATCTTTCTGATTTTCAAACATTAGATGGTGGCTATGTTACCTTTGGAGGAGGTGTTGGTGGCAAAATTTCCGGGTAAAGGTACAATCAAAACTGGAAATTTAGATTTTGAAGATGTGTACTATGTACAAGAGCTAAATTATAATCTTTTTAGTGTCTCACAAATGTGTGACAAAAAGAACAAAGTTCTTTTCTGTGACACTGAATGTCTTGTACTTTCTCCTGATTTTAAGATGCCTGATGAAAGTCAAGTGCTTCTTAAAATTCCTAGAAAGGGCAATATGTACAGTGTAGACATGAAGAACATTGTTCCTAAAAAGGATTTAACTTGTCTTGTTGCAAAGGCCACATTGGATGAATCAATGTTATGGCATAGGAGGCTTGGTCATATTAACTTCAAAACCATAAATCAGATTGTTAAGAATAGTTTGGTAAGAGGTTTACCTCAAAAACGATTTGAAAATGATCAAACATGCATTGCTTGTCTTAAAGGCAAACAACACAAAGCCACTTGTAAGCCCAAGCTGTTTAACTCTATCAATCAATCATTATTTATGCTTTATATGGACTTGTTTTGTCCTACAAATGTTAGAAGTATGCAACGTAAGAGATATTGTCTAGTTATTACTGATGACTATAGTAGATTTACATGGGTTTTCTTTTTAGCTACTAAGGATGAGACACCTAGCATCCTTAAGACTTTCATTACTGAGATAGAAAACCTAGTAGACAAAAGAGTAAAAGTCATTAGATGTGATAATAGGACAGAGTTCAAAAATAGAGTTATGGATGAATTCTGCAAAGACAATGGTATTAGGAGAGAATTTAGTGTTGCTAGAACTCTACAACAGAATGAAGTTGCTGAAAGGAAAAATAGAACACTAATAGAAGCTGCTAGAACTATGTTAGCTGATTCTAAGCTACCTATAACTTTTTGGGCTGAAGCAGTCAACACTGCTTGCTATGTTCAGAATAGAGTTTTAGTTGTTAAGCCTTACAATCAGACATCATATGAACTTTTTAGAGGTAGAACTCCTGCAATAGGATTTCTTAGACCTTTTGGATGTCATGTGACAATTCTCAATACCTTAGACCATCTTGAAAAATTTGATGGCAAAGCAGATGAAGGTTTCTTAGTTGGATATTCTCTCAATAGCAAAGCATTTAGAGTTTACAACTTAAGAACTAAGAAAGTAGAAGAAAACCTACATGTGGAATTTTTAGAGCATAAATCCAATGTAGTAGGTGAAGGTCCGAATTAGCTATTTGAGCTAGAGTCATTAACCCATTCTATGAATTATGTGCCTGTTGTTGCAGAAACTAATGATTTTTCAGGTTCACAAACAACAAATGAGGGAGGGTTAGACAAGGAGACAAATCAAGATCATATATGGATGCCAATAAGTACCAGTGTGGTTTCAACTTCAACAAATGATGAATCTTCTTCTGGTAAAGCTAAAGAAGATGTTGAAAGTGAACACAAGGAAGATGAAACAAAGGAACAACAAAATGTTTCTGCTGATGATGGTGCTGCTGAGACAGAGCATTCTACTGCTAGGCTAAATTTTTCTGCTGCTAGGCCAAATGATACTACTGTTGGCCCTTCAGACTCAAATGAAGCAGATTTCTTAGATAATGAGGTGGATTTGAGCAATATCACACCTAACTATCAAGTTCCTTCAACCCCACACACAAGGATTCACAAAGTCCACTCCCTGGAAAATGTAATTGGAGATGTACAATCAGGTGTGAAGACTAGACAACAACTGATGTCTTCAGACCAACAAGGGCTTCTTGATGCCCTTTATGCTTCAAAGCAGCATGAGTTTACAAACTCTTGCTTGTTTGTATGTTTTCTTTCACAAGATGAACCAAAGAACATTCTGAAAGCCTTAGATGATTCAAGCTGGGTAGAGGCTATGCAAGAGGAGCTTCTTTAGTTCAAGATTCAGAAGGTATGGGTGCTAGTTGATTTACCTAAGGATGCAAAGGTAATTGGCACTAGATGGGTTCTCAAGAATAAAAGGGATGAAAGGGGAATAGTGATTAGGAATAAGGCTAGATTAGTAGCCCAAGGGTACACACAACAAGAAGGTATAGACTATGATGAGGTTTTTGCTCCAGTAGCAAGACTTGAGGCAATTAGGCTTTTCTTAGCTTATGCTTCATTTTTAGGCTTCACAGTTTACCAAATGGATGTCAAGAGTGCATTTTTATATGGCACAATTGAAGAAGAGGTGTATGTCTCACAACCTCCAGGGTTCATTGATCCTGACCATCCAGACAAAGTGTACAGAGTAGTTAAGGCTCTTTATGGCCTTCATCAGGCACCTAGAGCTTGGTATGAAACACTAGCTTCCTATTTAAAAGAAAATGGATTTCAAAGAGGGAAGATTGATCAGACACTTTTCATCAAACAGCACAAGAAGGATCTTCTGTTAGTGCAGGTGTATGTGGATGACATTATCTTTGGATCTACAAGGAAGGAGATGTGTTTGGAGTTCGAGAAGCTTATGCATGATAAGTTTCAGATGAGTTCCATGGGGGAACTTACATTCTTTTTGGGTTTGCAAGTTAAACAGTCATATGAAGGCATATTTATTAGTCAAGATAAGTATGTTACTGAGATACTGAGCTAGTTCAACTTTGCTGATTCAAAAATGGCAAGCACACCAATGGACTCTGAGAAGCCTCTTCCAAAAGACTTAGATGGAGAAAATGTGGATGTACACACTTACAGATCTATGATAGGATCTTTGATGTATCTCACATCATCAAGACCTGACATCATGTTCTCTGTTTGTGCTTGTGCAAGATTTCAAGTAACTCCAAAGGTTTCTCATTTAACAGCAGTCAAGAGAATTTTTAGATATCTCACGGGTCAACCTAGGTTGGGACTATGGTATTCTAGAGAATCACCTTTTGACTTGGTAGCATTTTCGGATAGTGATTATGCTGGTGCTAGCTTAGACAGAAAGTCAACAACTGGAGGATGTCAATTCCTTAGGTGTAGACTTATCTCATGGCAGTGTAAGAAGCAAACAACTATGGCTACTTCAACAACTGAAGCTGAATATGTTGCTGCTGCAAGTTGCTGTGCTCAAGTCTTATGGCTTCAAAACCAACTTCTTGACTATGGGTACAATTTCATGACCACTGTTATTCATATTGATAATAGTAGTACTATTTGCATAATTAAAAATCCAGTGCAACATTCTAAAACAAAACACATTGAAATTAGACATCACTTTATAAGAGACTGCAATGAGAAAAGATTAATTCAAGTTCTTAAAATTGCTTCAGAATTCAACTTTGCAGATCTGCTAACCAAAACTTTTGATGTTGGAAGGTTTCAGTACTTGGTAGCAAGTATTGGAATGCTTAATCCTCAATGATTTTAAACTTTGTGTTTTTGTAAATAAATTTTTGTTTGTGCTACTGGCTTTAAAAGATACTACTGCTATTACAAAAGTTTGTGCTGCTAGTACAAATTTAATTTGTGTTATTCATACAGTTAGTCCTATGATTATTCTAATACAAGACAAGTACTTTGTACATTGTTCTTTTGGTTTTAGACTAACAATTTCAGGTATGAACATGTGAACACAAAGGATGTTTCAAGTGAAATGGAAGCAGCAGAATGATAATATTAGTTGCTGACATAATAGGTTTATGATAGAAAAAGTTTAGGAATTTCAAACCTCCTTAAAACTTCTTTCTTGAAGCTTGATTATGATATTTCACATTGAATTGATGACTTAGTTGATCAGATAGTAACTGATACAACTCACTTTCTATCATTTTATACTTTTATGTAAAATGAGCAAGTCTAAGGACATCTGATAGAAAGAACAGCTAGTAAAAGTGAATCTAACACTTGTGTTAGAGGCAAAAATTACTATGAGCAGGAAACCCTGTCAAGAAAGCCTTTTGAATAGGTTTATCTTTACACAGGCAGTTATTTATAACTGAAAACATTGGTTCTCACACAACCAGAGGTTGCTTTAAACCGAAATCTTGATTAAGTGTATGTTATACACTTAATCCCTTCAAAATGGTTGAAAGCAGTATGGTTTTTCATAATAAAATCAAGTACATACTGCTAAGGCAAAAGTTTCTTAAAAGGATTTTCAAAGCGACTCACAAAAACCATCTCATGATGGACCATGAGTCAAATGCCCCATGAATTACCTCTCATAGGAGTTAACACACCTAGAAGTGATGAGGGCAGCAAATTAAACTCTTAAGGAATTGATGGCTACATGTACAACATTGTCTGATAACATTTTCGGATGGATACCTCAGATGATGTTGAGAAATATTTTGGTACATAGTAAGAGATCTTCCAAACAGGGGAGGATAAAATGTTATTTGCATCTCAGGGGAGGTAATATCTCAGGAGAGGAAATAAAGCCCAAAAAAGGAAGATTAACTAATGAAAGGGAGGAAGAGACAAGAGCATACAAGATGATGACATGGAGGTTGAAAATGACAAGAACAGAGCTTATTCTGGAGTATTATATATATTCAAAAGGGATGAAGCATTCCAAAGGAGAAATTTCTATCTACGTCAAACGAAGAAAAGTTTCAATTTCAGTTCACCACGTTTGCAAAGGCATGCTGATAGATGATTTCACTTGTTGAAACAAGCATCCAAGATACAGAGCATCATTGCCTCTTATAATTCCTCCATCCAAGGAAATTGCACCATATTTTAGGTTAATGTTTGAAGACTGAAGATGTGTATTGATATTGTTAAAGTCAAAGAACAGAAAACAGATGAGTTACTGAGAAAGATATTTAATCTTGAAGAACATAAGTGTTTGAAAGATCTTCACAATCCATAATTTAATTCAGAAACATGTTGAAAAGGATTCACATGTTTAGGGGAGGATTGTTAGGAATTAAATATTCAAGAAGTTTAATATCGGATTCTGCTGCTAGCGTTATCGGTTTCTGCTGGAGCATTTGATTCTGCTGCTAGCGTTATCATTCTGCTGCTAGGCTTAACATTCTACTACTGAATGATTCTGCTGCTAGCATTAACATTGCTGCTGGTAAAGAACTTTCTGCTGCTGAGTGGATAAGTATGAAAAGATATTATGTGTATTAAAGTCAACAATATACGGTAGATAATATCTTACCCCATGTGATCAGTCATAATGTTATATTCACAGAACAAGTTGTAAACGTAGATACAAGTTGTATCTTAATGACTGACACTCTCAAAGCAAGCGTTCGATAAGACTTGACAATATTGTAAAGATCTTTCTTGTGCTATAAAAGAAAGATCTTAGACTAGTGATAAATATACGAAGACGAATAGATAATAGTGTGAATTATTAAGTGCTTAGAAAATAACTCTCAAGAACATAGAACAAATATCACAAGTGATAGAAAACATAAGATTCAAGGTTTTGTAACCCTAGTGATAGAAAAGATCACTCGTATTATCTTGAATAATATTGAATCGTTTGGTGATAACATTACATGTTCTTTGTTCTATATACACAAGCATAACTGTTCTATTTCCACAACACAAATAACCTTCTAAGTGTGATTAAGTAAATTCCGCGTACTTGATCATATTAACTCAACTTATCACATACACAAAGCAACAAAGGTTTAACCACCTTATTAGTGTATCGAATCCTCATCACAACCCTAACGGAGGAGTCACCCTCAATAGATCTATTCAGTCACTCTAGCTTAATGTCAATTAACAGTTCATGATAAAATAAAAGGGGATTCTAACTTGGCAATGCGGTAACTTAAGCAATGTAAATGAATTTAATGTACTTGGGCTCGTAATAAAATGATGTGCAATGTATTCTCCCCCGTAGGTTTGAAATGAAATTATAATTTGAAAACGGGGCTATGAAAACTCACCTGATGCAATGGTTATGATGACAATAGTGGATACACTGAAATGAGGCGCGATCTTTAACCACACCAAATTTGAATGATATGATCTAATGTAAGTCATGAAATGATGTTACACATGCAAATACGTATGTTACCGATACCACTCGTGAAACTTGGAAATAATGTTTATCGTCGAAAAATATATTTTTGACATCTTGTTAAGTCACAAAACACTTTGCGCATATATATGTTGTAGCGACATCCCATGATCGTCGTTTAGTGATTAATCGAGAAAATAGAATTTTTCGTCGCAAACAAAACACTTTGATAAATTTTTGAAAATGACTAAGTAGCCTTGCAAAGCTAGTCGCATGTTGGTGAATATTGAGCGTTAGGAAATAAGCTCAGCGGTTTTAGAAAGCTTGTAACAACATCTTAAATTCGTAACACCGAAATTTCTTCCCTACGAGTTCTGATCATAAAGAAAAATAATAGTCAAATTAGGTAGTTGGGCTAAATTTGCTGTTTTTGTGCAATTTTCGGGATATTAGAAAGGTCATATTTTACTCGTTACAAGTCCGATTGATGAACGGCTGGTCAATTTAGAAAATAGGCCGGGAGTACTTGATTTTACCTCAAAGTGTTAATGTCTCAAACTGACTCGATCAATGAGAAAAACGGCTCCAAACTTGGTCACTTGCAAATACAGTTTTAAATAAACATTTAAGTAAAAGCTGATGGAAAATGTGTTGTGAACGTCGGGTTTCAAACCCTTGTATCTCGGTCGTTATAAGCTCGTTTTCTACGTTCTTTATGTCTTCGGCTTCGTATTACAATGAACTAATAGATTTTTGATATGTAGGCTCGTCTAGTTCGCGTTCAATACCTCATTTTAACCATTGAAAATCGTGCGACACCTTTTTATTTTTTTTTCTTCAGAAAATAGTTTTTAGTCGTTAAACTTGGAATTAACGTATCTTTCTCGTCGTAAGCTCGTTTTTACTCATTCCAGCGGCCATGGCTTCGTTTTTGAGTGTATTTTCTAAATATGTAAACCAAAATAACCCATGATCTACTGAAATTTCCGGATTTTGCAAAAATGGACAGATCCTTATATATTTTGTCAAAAACCATTTTTATTAGTTCAAGGTTTGTACAAATCCCTTCCAATCAACACCAAAGCTATTCTAAACCTACCATACACCTTCCTAGGGTGTCATGGGTTCCTAATCTTCACCAAAAATGATAGAGTTCATAAGAACACTAATAAGATCCTTTAAATTCATTTTAATGACAAAAACATGTGGTAAGTGGTATGTAACATAAGTATACTTGCATGTTTTGTTACTAGAACTTAAAAATAGGTCAAATAGAAGTATGTAAGAGTAGAAAAAATTACTTGGAACACTTACTTGATTATGAAGAGTTTTTGAGGTAAATGACTTAATTACTTCAAGGTTTTTATTTCAAAACCCTAACTAGAAGCACTAATAGAACTTGTAAAATACTTGAACTTGAAATTTTGATGAGTTTTTATTCTTCTTCTTCTTGGTTTGGCCGAACCACAAGGACCATGGAGAGAGTGGTGATATTTTTTTTTGTTTACTTGATGTATTTATGAGAAAATATGTAGTGATTATGAGCTAGATAACTTGCCTTGGTCTATTTGTAGTCAAAGTGGGCTAGGAGGGGGGGGGGGACATAGGGTGTATAATGGGGGAAAGGTAGATGAGGTGGTAGTTTTTCATAATTAATCTTGTACTTGATGTGTTTTGGTTAAGATTTGGTTAGGATATTATGTTATCGGGTACTGAGTTAGATAGAAATAAATTTTGACAGAACAAAACAAAGTATGACGAAGTCGTAAAAATTATAAAATCACATTTCTTGTAAGTATCGGGTGTCCAATTATTTATCGTGTTGAAATTTCGTAAACCGTCGTAGTTATAAGCTTTTAGCGGTATATATATTAAATAATTTCAAAACACCGGGTAAACTAGTAATATAATTTTTATATCACTGCAATGATTGTGAAAATATGTTAGGATCATAGTCGGGAGTGTCGGGTATATTGTTCAAAACAAATGACTAAGTGGTAGCGTTTATTTAATAAATAAATATACGTGAATTGAAATTATGCAAACCCGTGAATGACCTAATATGAAGATGATGTTACTGATGATATGTAGACTACTCTAGTCTATATGATGTGTCCTCAGTGATGTTCCATGAATACGCAGCTAAACCCTTACGGTTATGCGAATTTTGATACCCGTAAACCTAGTTTACGAAATGATAAATGATAACTATGAATAGTGATTTCCCTCCGAGAATGAATAGTGTTTCATGAATAGTATTCAGTCCCTGAATTCAGTTAGTGTTGGTCTCTAGAGTGGATTTGGTGAAAAGATGTGGATATTTGAGTCGCATCTGGTCTTCCCGCTCCCAAGTAAACTCGGGACCTCTTCGAGAATTCCAGCGAACTTTCACGATAGGAATTCGACTCTGCTTCAACTGTTTAACCTCACGGTCCATGATTTCTGCTGGTTCCTCCACGAAATTGAGCTTATCGTCGAGTTGAATTTCTTCTAATGGAATTACGAGTGATTCATCTGAAAGACACTTCTTGAGATTTGAAACATGAAATGTGTTATGTATGCTGTTGAGCTCTAACGGAAGCTCAAGTCTGTATGCGAGTCAGCCGATTCTAGCTAGAATCCTAAATGGTCCAATATACCTAGGGTTCAATTCCCTACGTTTTTTGAATCGTATCACGCCTTTCCAAGGCGAGACTTTCAACACAACTCTGTTGCCAACTTGAAATTCTAACGGTTTGCTTACCTCGAGGAATCTTCCTCGTAGATGATACGAAAGGTTGTTCCTAGAAAAAGTCAATAGCGTAGTCTGATTTATCAGTTGAATAAGTGGTGTGGATGTCTATGGTGCCTTAGGAAAGTGATGTTCATGGATAGTTTATCTATGTACATAATTTTTCTCTTCAATGTTTCAAGTGAAAGTTGCTTTTTTTAAAAAAAAAGTTTGAAAGGTAATTATTCTTCTCATGACATGATCCTTCCCGAATTATACATAGGTGATCAGGCTATGTATAATTGAGGACAAATGATGTAATACTTGGTTTTTTCCAAATGATAGTATGTTTCTCAAAAGTTGAATATCATCAATCATACTGTGGTTGAAATAGCGGCCAAAACAATTTACGAGGTAGGAAAATAGTTTGTAAGACATTTGTGAAACAACTTATAGAATGGTAACATGATAGATTGTATGTCACTTGGAAGAGCATTTTCTAGGGTAGTAAGGGTCTACTAATCTTCCATAGAATGTAGGTAACTTAGTTCATAACAGGATAGTGGAATATTGTTGCGAAAAGGTTGGAAATATGATAATGAAATAGGGAGTGTAATAGACGAGGGTTGTGATATCATGGAAATAACAAAATATAGTGGATTCATTAGATAGAAAGGTACATGATACAACAAGGTTACAAGAAAGTACTTAAGATAGACTACTTAAAGAAATACAACCCAAAAGGGCTCCTCCTATGGTTTATTATTAAGGCAGAAGTTCCTTGTTCTTAAACATTTTTGTCTTCCTCAACATTGTTAATGTGTTGGCAATCCCCTTCTCCGATGATATAAGCTCTCCCATGAGCTATTCCACCCTGATTCCCAGTTCCTTGGTTCCTCTGCTTTGGACATTCACTCTTGTAGTGTCCTATCTCCCCACAGCCAAAACATGTTACTAGAGGTTCCTGATTTCCGGCAAGGATTGGAAACTTGCATTCTCTAGTTGAATGACTAATCTTCTTACAGTTGCCACATGGATTAAGACAATGCCCGGGGTTATGATGACTTTGACACTTGTTGCATTTGGGTAGGGTACCTTTGTAACCTTTCTTTTCTGTTGGGCCTGCAGCATAGGCCTTAGCAACTTCGTGTCTCTTTGGTGGTTGTTGAGTAGCATTGCCACCCTGATTGTTGTCCCACCTTCTCTTGTTGTTGTTGTTGTTGTTGTTATAGTTGGTATTGTTTCGGTTGTTGTTGTTACGGTTATTGTTGTAGACGGTAATTCCCTTCTTCACCACTTGAGCCATAACCTTTTGAGACATTCTGATAGCTTCGTCCAGTGTGTGTGGATCAAAAGTAGTTACATCCCCACGGATGCTGTGTGGTAGCCCACCAATGAAGTTTTCCAACAACTTCTCGTTATCCGGAACCATAGTTGGACATAGCGCGGCTAACTCTTGAAATCTCCTGATGTATACTTCGATATCATTACCTGTGGTTACTAACTCATAAAATTCTGTTTCTAACTTCTTCACTTCGGTGTGTGGACAAAACTTCTTAGTCAGTAGCTTCTTGAATTCTTCCAACGTGAGCTTGTAAGCGTTTTCCATACCAATAGGCTGTGCATAAGAATTCCACAATGACATAGCGTCATCAATGAGTGTACCAGTAGCGAAATTTACCTTGCAGTCATCTGGACAATTGCATAGAAGAAATACAGATTCCGTCTTCTCAAACCAACGGATCATAGCAGTGGCTCCTTCAGTGCCTTTGAATTTTATGGGATCGCCGTTCTTAAAGTCCTTGTATGTACATTTGCGAACATTAGTACCATTAGCAGCCAGCCTGGCAGCTTCTGCTGTTTCTGCCTGAGAAGCGGCTTCAGCAGCCCGAGCAGCTACGGCCTCTCTTTCAATTACTAGTGCTGCCTCTATACTATCGGCAACAAGTTTTCGGATTTCAGCTGGTGTCATCGCTGGAGTAGTTTTCTTTGGCGGCATAATTCTTCGTAATCACCAAAAGGTAACAATAATGAGAACTCACAAATAGAAATGATCATCATACACCATATATGCAACCACAACATGTATGAATACAATGAAATCACAACGAGAAACAACCACAAAATATCATAAATATAATCACAACACACATGAATATAATACCTGAAAATTTCGGCCTACATGGACCGATATCATAGATAGCACAACTATTCCTACATAGTAGAGTCAACACTTGATACATTTTGTTTGTACAACAACCAAAAACTACAATTTCTTTAAACTATGTCACACACTCCGTGACTAGGATGATAATAGTAAAAGCTAGCATGATATAAGTCTAATCTAGGCATCTCCTGGTGCTCCACCTGATCGACTCTGAAGCTCTCGGACCTTTGCAGCTAATCTGACCACGATCTCCGTCAGATGCTGAATCTGAAGCTGAGTAGCAACATCCCTGCTCTCCAAAGTAGCAATCCTCGCACGTGATGAAACTAACTCACCCGCCTGTCGCTGCTGCTCCTCCTGCGACATCTCGGCTCTGTCAAACAGCTCTGGCATCTCCTACCTCAGCTCAGTGATGCGCTCACGATCCTCCTACTGTCTAGTCTCTAAACCCTGATAGGAAACATCAATGGAAACCCTGCCTAAAACCAAACCCTGTATCTCCTCCTCCATCGCCTCAACTTGGCTAAATGGAATCTCCTCTAACTGACCTAAGGCCCTGCCAATCTGCTCCTACTGATGGTCTAATCGTGTCTCAAGTGTAGGAGCAGTAGGCTGTCTAGCTGTTGCAGCTCTGGAACTTTCACCAACCTCAAACCTTCTAAGTGGTGTAGTCTCTGTAGTCTCAGTAGTAGATAGTGATGGTGTGTCAACTCGTGCATGCTTCTTGAGCGACAAGTCAGATATGAGTGTAGGGTCTCTGAGATGTGATGGTGCTGGTGGTGCTCCGGATGATGGTAAGGATGGGGATAATGATGATGGTGTACATAATACTACCCTCTTTTGCACTGTCAAGCGGCGACTGAGAGGATAAGATGAAGTAAAAACTATGGGACGACCACTAGTGTTAGGGGTAAGTGATGGTGGTGGTAGTGGTACATAAGGAGTAGGTGATCTAAGAATAAGATAACGTGATAAGGGTGGTGTAGGTCCAACTTCGCCCTCCTCAAAGGGTTCATTCTCAGCATCGGATGTTATGGGTGATGAGTCTGGTGTAAAGTCAACTGATGTTAAAACTATAGTAGGTGGTGACAAGGTATCCTCCATGTCAGAGTCTGAAGTAATGATGATGGGATGGGTATCTGAAGACATCTCTGTGACAATCGATGTGAAATGAAAGTAAATAGCCCACATAATGTATATATGAAACCGCATGTATAGTGAATATGCACTTATGATAAAATGATGAGATGCTATGATGATGTGGTTATAGTCTAGGGTCCGTGATACAACCTAGTTCGCTATAACCTTAGCTCTGATGCCAATCTGTCACACCCCCAAATACCTGATTTGCAGCGGAATGGAATACCTGGGGCGCGACTGCCATAGCATCACAGTTACAGTTATATTGAACGACCTAAAGTGTCGTTTTAAAAGTACATCGTTTGATTTCATAAAACATTCAGAGTTTACAAAGATAGGTCCCAAAAGATTTGTCAAGTTGCGGAAATAAGTTTGTTACAAACCAAATGATAGTTTAAGTGCATAAAATACAATTGAAACGCGTCATCATCGCGACTCTATGATAAGTCCTCGTGCAGGCCATGATATGAATGCCTTAATTACCTGAAAATACCTAAAACGGTCAACAATAATGTTGGTGAGAATCATAGGTTTATGTAAATGTTTTGTGTTATATCCACAAGTATAAAGTTAAGTGTGACAATGCTGCCATGTAAATAAGATAATACAATTGCTATAAGCTCATGACCCCGAAGCTAGACTAATAATGTATGCCCCAACTGAGTGTTTTGCCAGACACTCTATTATGATTCAAATGAAATGCGTTCGTAGACTTATTTGGGCTACCAACCCGAACGGAGGAGTTACCCTCAATAGATCTATTCACTCACTCTAACTTAATGTCAATTAATGGTTCATGATAAAATAAAAGGGGACATTAACTTGGCACTGCGGTAACTTAAGCAATGTAAATGAATTTAATGTACTTGGGCTCGTAATAAAATGATGTGCAATGTATTCTCCCCCGTAGGTTTGAAATGAAATTATAAATTGAAAACGGGGCTATGAAAACTCAGCTGATGCAATGGTTATGATGACAATAGTGGATACACTGAAATGAGGCGCGATCTCTAACCACACCTAATTTGAAAGATATGATCTAATGTAAGTCATAAAATGATGTTAAACATGCAAATACGTATGTAACCGATACCACTCGTGAAACTTGGAAATAATGTTTATCGTCGAAAAATATATTTTTGACGTCTTGTTAAGTCACAAAACACTTTACGCATATATATGTTGTAACGACATCCCACGATCGTCGTTTAGTGATTAATCAAGAAAATAGAATTTTTCGTCCCAAATAAAACACTTTGATAAATTTCTGAAAATGACTAAGTAGCCTCGCAAAGCTAGTCGCATGTTGGTGAATATTGAGCGTTAGGAAATAAGCTCAGCGGTTTTAGAAAGCTTGTAACAACATCTTAAATTTGTAACACCGAAATTTCTTCCCTACGAGTCCCGATCATAAAGAAAAATAATAGTCAAGTTATGTAGTCAGGCTAAATTTGCTGTTTTTGTGCAGTTTTCGGGTATATTAGAAAGGTCATATTTTACTCGTTACAAGTCTGATTGACGAACGGCTGGTCAATTTAAAAAATAGGCCGGGAGTACTTGATTTTACCTCAAAGTGTTAATGTCTCAAACTGACTCGATCAATGAGAAAAACGACTCCAAACTTGGTCACTTGCAAAGACAGTTTTAAATAAATATTTAAGTAAAAGCTGATGGAAAATGTGTTGTGAACGTCGGGTTTCAAACGCTTGTATCTCGGTCGTTATAAGCTCGTTTTCTATGTTCTTTATGTCTTCGGCTTCGTATTACAGCGAACTAATAGATTTTTGATATGTCGGCTTGTCTAGTTCGTGTTCAATGCCTCGTTTTAACCATTGAAAATCGTGTGACAGCTTGTTATTTTTTTTTCAGAAAATAATTTTTTGTCGTTAAACTTGGAATTAACGTATCTTTCTCGTCGTAAGCTCGTTTTTACTCTTTCCAGCGGCCATGGCTTCGTTTTTGAGTGTATTTTCTAAAATTTACAGACTAAACCAAAATAACCCATGATCCACTGAAATTTCCAGATTTTGCAAAAATGGACATGTTAGCTTTAAAGTTTTGTCATATGAGGGAATTGCAATAGCATTTAAAGTAAAAAGACTAGTTTAGGCATTAGTGCTAAGTTAGCTTTGTATTCTTGTAATAAATACCTTCCTAGTCTCAATTAGGAAGGTGGGGATTCACTTGTTACTTTGGAGGTGTGTGTGTTTTCTTTACTTGTCTCTCTAGAAAACATACACACCTCCCCCAATCAATAAAGTTCTACCATGTTTAATCTTTAAATCGTGTTCCCCCAACCTTAAGAACGTGAATCTTGGTCTTTACAGGACAGATCCTTATATCTTTTGTCAAAAACCATTTTTATTAGTTTAAGGTTTGTACAAATCCCTTCCAATCAACATTAAAGCTATTCTAAACCTACCATACACCTTCCTAGGGTATCATGGGTTCCTAATCTTCACCAAAAATGATAGAGTTCATAAGAACAATAATAAGATCCTTTAAATTCATTTTAATGACAATAACAAATGATAAGTGGTATGCAACATAAGTATACTTGCATGTTTTGTTACTAGAACTTAAAAATAGATCAAATAGAAGTATGTAAGAGTAGAAAAATTTACTTGGAACACTTACTTGATTATGAAGAGTTTTTGAGGTAAATGACTTAATTACTTCAAGGTTTTTATTTCAAAACCCTAACTAGAAGCACTAATAGAACTTGTAAAATACTTGAACTTGAAATTTTGATGAGTTTTTCTTCTTCTTCTTAGTTTGGCCGAACCACAAGGACCATGGAGAGAGTGATGATATATATATATTTTGTTTACTTGATGTATTTATGAGAAAATATGTAGTGATTATGAGCTAGATAACTAGCCTTGGTCTATTTGTAGTTAAAGTGGGCTAGGAGGGGGGACATGGGGCGTATAATGGGGGAAAGGTAGATGAGGTGGTAGTTTTCCATAATTAATCTTGTACTTGATGTGTTTAGGTTAAGATTTGGCTAGGATATTATGTTATCAGGTACTGAGTTAGCTTTAAATAAATTTTGAAGGAACAAAACAGAGTATGATGAAGTTGTAAAAATTATAAAATCACATTTCTTGTAAGTATCGGGTGTCCAATTAGTTATCGTGTTGAAATTTCGTAAACCGTCATAGTTATAAGCATTTAACGGTATATATAGTAAATAATTTCAAAACACCGGGTAAACTAGTAATATAATTTTTATATCACTGCAATGAGTGTGAAAATATGTTAGGATCATAGTCGGGAGTGTCGGGTATATTGTTCAAAACAAATGACTGAGTGGTAGCGTTTATTTAATAAATAAATATACGTGAATTGAAATTATGCAAACCCGTGAATGGCCTAATATGAAGATGATGTTACTGAAGATATGTAGACTACTCTAGTCTATATGATGCGTCCTCGGTGATGTTCCATGAATACGCAGCTAAACCCTTACGGTTACGCGAATTTTGATACACGTAAACCTAGTTTACGAAATGATGAATGATAACCATGAATAGTGATTTCACTCCGGGAATGAATAGTGTTTCATGAATAGTAAAATTTTTGATAACGTTTCAAAGTCGCAAACTGACTTCAAAAACGATGAATAATGATATGATGAATAGTAATATGTGAATAGTAATTTTCAAAGTTTGGAAAATGACCTGGAATTACGTTTTGTCACAAATACGTTTTGTTACCTACCCGGTTTAACACAAACGTTTTCAAATATAGTATGTTTGGTTACCTAACCGGCTTAACATACACATCTTTAAATACAGAGCGTTTGGTTACCTAACCGGCTTAACACAAACGTCTTCAAGTATAGTGCGTTTGGTTACCTACCCGGCTTAACACAAACGTCATCAAGTATAGTGCGTTTGGTTACCTACCCGGCTTAACACAAACATCTTGCTTACAAATAGGTACTTAAACGGTTCATGATATTAGGATTTAACAAGGTGGGTTTTGACATAGCACATAAGGTATCAATAATAATTGATATAGCACATAACTCTTAAGTAGATAATTCCAAATATCAATAAGGATTGATATAACACATAGTTTCAAGCATATAGCATAGTTTTCAAGTAATTGTGATCGTTATAAAAGTAGTTAAGCATGTATCTCCCCCAAAAGTAATTCAAAACGTTTAAAAGTAGGGGCTATGGAACTCACCGTGAGTGAATGATGTTTAAGGATATAACAAAATCGCTCGATATGCCGGGAAAACCTCTACGTGCAACAACTTTTGGCTTTCTATAAGAAAGGAAATCAAGAATTCAAAGAACTAGAACAAGAACTAGTAACCCTAGCTTCCAAACTCTTCAACCCAACCCTTGATAACCTTGATCTAACCATACTAAGAACACTTGTAAGAACCTCATAATCTCAGCCCCTATATCCTTGTGTAGCTCCTAATCCAACCATGGAATCACTAAAACAACACAAGACTTACGTAGAGATTACTATAACCTTTAACTCTTATGTGTAACTTGAAGCTTGAATTCAAAGATGGATAGTTTATGATGATGATGATGGTTCGTTAGTTATGGAGAGAAAGGAGGTTGGATGAGTTTTTGGATCAAGTTTGACTAGTTATCATTAGATGGTAAGATAATATCTAGATATATATTAGTAAAAGTAAGACTTAGTGTATAAGTTACCATAGTTGTCCTTATGATTCATCATATATGTCGACCTAGGGGCTGAATGGATGATAAATATCATGCCTTGGTATTATCTTATGTTTACGGAGTGAGTTTTTGTAACACCCCAACCTGACAAGGGCTAAAATGCTACATTATGGTGACAAATCAGAACGTACAAATGCAAGCAGAAGACTTATAAACGTAATAGTTACAAAGGTATTCTGATGATAGCTACTTTATACATAATAATTTCCGAAACTGAAATACAACTCCATGCTCAAATCTAACTGAAGATAAATCAAAATCTAATCCAAAAGCAAACGAGTATCTATCGTCATGGTAGTCCACTAAGAGCTCCTATGCACTCTTCACTCAAACCCAGCTTCCAACCTAAAACCTGCCGCAGGAAAAGAAATGCGGCTGAGCTTAAAAAGCCCAGTGAATAGATATATATAACAAACGAATAATCAAATCATATATATAAGTATAGGAAAAGGAAACATAAGCTCCTACTGAAACGAATATCATCTATCAAAAGAATGAGAGATCAAGATCATCTGATGGAGAAATACAAATCAAATGGATCAAATGCATAAATATCATGAGTCAGAATAGCACTAAGAGTCAAATAAGAAAACGGCAACGAACGCGTCTAAACGAGCCACTCGAACAGACCAAAGATACCTAACAGATAGCCACGAGCCTGTCCAAACGAGCCACTCGAATAGACCACATAATCACATATACGTATCATACCATATCATAAGTGTACGGAGAGGGGAGACCTCTAAGTACCAAATGGAGTAGCTAGCTCCCAGTAGTGAAATGCGGTACAAGGCACGTACAACCAGTCACTAAGTCATATCATATCACATCAAATCATATAAGCCTAGGATGCATCCATACGCCCCCTACAAAACAAATCATATACGTACCATGTACTAGACAAGTATACGCATATATCAAAATGGCCAGGAGCTCACATATCATATCATATCATATCAATTGGGGATGCCGTGGATCAAGCACACCTCCACAGAAAGTGTCATGCCATTGGTACCTCAATGACATGGCCATGGTACCTCCATGGCTAGTTAGCTCGGGCGACAAAACAGAACAAAGCATATCATATCATAGAATCCTATCAAAGGGAATAATAGCAATGGATCATATTCAACTGAATCATAACAAAGGATCATATAACTGAGATCATAGCAAAGCTTATATCAAAAGGGATCATAGCAAAGGATCATAACAAATGAATCATATCAAAGGATCATAGTATATCAAAGCAAACGAATCAGGTCAAGGATCAAAAGTCATGAGAGAACACCCTTACTGAGAAAGGATAGAATATCTGTCCCTTAATCCGCAAATGAAACCATATCACAAAGATCGAAAGTTACTCCTTCTTCAGCGAATCTACACGAATTAATGACCGTCTTATTATTTAAGAACTATTTCATAAGTTATTACTGATTCATCACTTGTTGTTGAGCAGAGTAACATATTAGGGTTTCCTTCTATTTTTATAAACTTTCCATTTTTAGTAACCTTTCATATTTAGTAACTTTCCATAATTAGTAACTTTCCATAATTAGCAACTTTCCAAAATTAGTAACTTTCCATAATTAGTAACTTTCCAGATTTAGTAACTTTCCGAATTAAGTGAGTTTTCCGAATTGAGTAACTTTCCCAAATTAGTAACTTTCCATAATTAGAAAGTTTCCATTATTAGTAAGTTTCCAGATTCAGTAAGTTTCCGACCTCAGGTCACAATTCACAATTTAACAACTTAGGGTTTCATTATCGAAAATTAGATTAACATATGACCAAAAGTATCCGCATTAACATTACAAAGTAGGTTAACACATGTTTAAGAGTATCCGAATTAATGTTACAATGATACTTAGGTCAAAACACATTGAATGGGTTGAGGTTATACTAAATTCTTAACTTGAAAGATGATTCAGATTTTTATCACATTCTGGTCCTGATATTATGAATTTTTATACCATACTTAAATGTCTGCTGGGAAGCTAAGATTTTTATCACAGGTACGTATAAATGTTGGAAACCCACTGTAATTTTCTTAGATTTTATTACAAAGTGATAGTACCCTTTCAAAAATTGATTTCCCAGACCTGCCCAGAAAGATGACTGCACAGACACCCAGAAAGTTTACATTTTGATACCCCATGAGAACCATTTAGAAAAATTTATAAAAATTCCAGTAAGTCGCATATATCCTAAATATTCTACCTGTAAAAGAAGACCTCCTATTTCCTCCCCGTTTGGAAACTAAAATTAAAAAATACAAGCTGAATTTCCAGACTCCTAAACTCAGGATTGACATCTAATGTTATAAAAATCAAAAAGTCATTTTCCCCACCTCCAAAAATTATGAAATTTTATATGTCGACATTAAACAACCTGAACTTAGTTTTAAGCTCAAGAATCATGCAAAAAAACGTTGTCATCATCAATTTATACATCCATCAATCCGACCCAATTTCTTGACAGCATCACAAACAAAATTCTAACCCTAACCAACGCAAGATAAAACCTCTAACACATCCCTTATTATGTTTTAAGGATCAAAAATACTTAATTACTGAGATTTTAATAAACCCTAATCATATCCATCAATTATAGTTACATGAAAAAAAATTAAAAACAAAAGATGTTTAAGAAAATAGGTGTTTAATCATACCAAACCCTCACGAGATTATCACGAATCTTGATCTGGAGTTCTTGATGACTAAAAATTATGGAGGCTAGGGTTTTCTTTTTTTTTTCTCCTTCCCACTTTTTTTTCCCGGAGATCGATTTAGGAGGGAGGATATATATATATATATATATATATATATATATATATATATATATATATATATATATATATATATATATATTTTCCATGTGGGTTGGATCAAATTATAGTTGGGCTTGGACTTGGTAAGTAACAAAATTAGCCCAAACCTTATATATATTTAAAACAATTGGCCCAATGTTATATTTATATTACTATTTATTTATTTAACTTATGGTATAATTATAGTAGATAATTAAAATGTTAATCCGAATTCTAGGGCGTTATAATTCTTCCCCTTTAAAAAGAAATATTTCGTCCTCGAAATTTGAAGTTGCAAAACTTCGACGGAGACGTATCAATCACGAAAAGAAATGACAATATAGCCTCACGCTCGGGGAGGTTCTTCCAAAAGCACTTCACATACGAAATAGTTTTATTTCTCATGACTTGATCCCGACAACTAGGATAGCCCCAGGCTGTCCACATAACATACAAATCATAACAAATCTCGATCCAACGAATACGGAACACATACATGACAGATGATATTTGAAATCCCACTAAGAGATACATGAAACACATATACAAATGTGGCAAAAACAGAGATAGTGCTGAACAATAAAACTTCATCAACTCTATCTAGATTCTGAACGAGCTAAGGAACTTGCTAATAATCAGAGAAGCACAGACCGAATCATCATACGTATCAAGAGTTTCATAAAGAGGTGGGTAACATATTCGTACTGACGATCAATTAAGCACATATAAGAATATCAAAACGTATCAGAAGACATAACGGAATCGGTAGAATAATCGCACAGATCAGAATAAATCTAAGATCTAACGTATCGTGAACTAAACGGAATCGGTAGAATAATCGCACAGATCAGAATAAATCTAAGATCTAACGTATCGTGAACTAAATCTTCCACATACGCCAAAACGCCCAACACTGTTGTACGGAACATCACACGGAACACATAAATTCCCGGTCTAAAGTTTCAGAATTTCTCTTCCAAAATGATAACTAATCCATTAGTCATTGAATTAACTCAGGTCCTTCAATAAACAGCTCCCTAACCTAATTTAACCAAAAGGTGTTCTTCATCTCTGTCAAAATTCCTGCTCAACACATCTTTCAAGCTTGAATAGTTGTTCTGCTTATCCATCGGTTTGGAGGTGCAAAGCATTACTAACTCGAGTCTGGTCCCTCAAGCCTTCAGTAGCTCTTCCTAGGAATGTGATGTTGAAACGCGAATCTCTGATACGATCACAGCTGGTGCGCCATGTAGCTTGAATAATCTTCTGCCGAAAGAAATCACTGCCAATCTTCCAAGTGAGCCGACCTAGTCAAACCGTCCACTACAATTCAATTTGTGTTGTCCTTCCTAAATGTGCATGGAATTCCCGTTACAAAATCCCTGAAGGTTTAATCCCACTACCACATTTGAACATCTAAACTAAGGGAAATTTACTCGTACGCTGTTGTTGAATCTTAACCTAATGACACTCTAACCACTTCGCCACCAAGGTACTCGCAATCATCTTATTATCATTCCATCAAAATTCTGCTTCAAGTCTCTATGCATACTAGTACCACTAAGATGTATAGAGCAAATAGGGCTGTGTGCTTCAATCAAAACCGATTCCTTCAAGTCTTCAACCTAGATCATATTCCATCGTCTTCCCAAGTCATGCGTCGAATAATTCACCTCCTACGATTCTAGCTATATTGATGCATAGCCGATAATCTTCCTGTATTGCATAAGGACATAGCTAAGTATCCTTTATGAGTAGAAACAAATCTCTTTTCAGCTTCTCAAAATTCTCCTCTCATTCTTCATCCCAACCAAAATTTACTCTTCAAGAATATTACCTAGAGCTTCTTCTGACGTAGAAATTTCAACGCAAATACGAAAATGATCCTCGTGTTTCTCCTTCGTCTCTGAATACACCAAGATGTCATACTATGACAATTTGTCCAAATATTCATGAAAGACACGATTTATCAAGTCCATAGGAGTAGTCGGAGTAGTAGCCAATACAACTTCATTACGAATACGAAAGGCAATTCTAAGAACCTCTTGCACGTAACTGAAGATAATTAGATCTTAATTCAATCATTGAGAAAATTCACACCCAGAAATTGATAAGACAAAACTTTGATTCGAGGTAACAGATAACGATTCTAACCACAATACGATTTAGCTTCCCGAGATCCATACACAACTTCATGCTATCATCATTCTTCCTTACGAATAAAACTGGAGTACACCACATACACACACTCAGACGGATAAAACCACTTTCTAAAAGTTGGTCCTTCAATTCTTTCCTTTCAACTGATGTTGTTCAAGACGGAGTTTCAGAATTAGGCAAAGCGTTTCTCTTATAAGGATAGGGTTTTCTGAATCAAACAACTTACTGTTCTATGGCACTTCTCAAAGACATCCTATGATCCCAATAAGTTCAAGTTATATGATGTAACTATTATCACGTTGGCCAGGCGTCATAATACTTGCATCATATAATCATGCCTTTATTGCAATCACAGTCTACCTCGAGTCGTGACTAAAAAAATTCTCATAACCAGATTAAAACATCTTCTCAATCAGATGGAAACATTGATAGTTAAACCAGGAACACACTGTGAAATTTCAAACGACTGAATAACTCTCAAGGCGAGTTCATCAAACGAAGTATCTTCACAACCGCATGGGATTAACATACGAGTTTTTAAAACAAAGGTGATCATAATTGTTTACCAGGTTGGGAACCATGGTACAGAGTTCGAGTTTCTCAAATCGCCAAAGATTACAAATCTAATATTACTGTTGTTAGCATCTCGATGCTCAGTCAACAAATCCATATTCAAAATAACATCGAATTAAACATTCCCAAAGGAAACAGATTAGAAGAACGAACTTATCTTCCAATACCTTCAAAATATACTGGATAATTCTGATACTCGTGACGGATAATCACAAGTTTTCTCATAGGAATAGAAATGAGTAAAGCAGATTCTAATAGTGCAGAGGGGACCTTAATATGCTTAGCAAAAGCAAAGGAAACTATAGAATGTGTCGAACACATCAGATTCATACATATACGAATTCTCTGAACGAATGAAAAGGTATCTAAACGAATCATAAACGAATCGGAGATCGAAATTCGAAAGAATGCGGTCACATCAGAGAGTGAAACCTGTAAGGCATTACTACAAAAGTCTCAAAGCATTCTAAACTTTTGTGATCACTAAACTTATATTGCGTATCTTGCTAAATTTCCTAAGTCTCCGGAACGAATGATCTTATAAGGGCCTAACTGAAAGTAGAGGCATAAATCAGAGTGGTGCGGAAGAAAGATAAATAATCAATGTCTTATCGCATAATCTACCTAATCCTCGCCGGTCATAACAAAAGTTTCTACAGGGAAAACCTAAGGCAAAACTTCAAGGGTTGTTCCATAAGCTCCTACAGTGCAAACTTAAGGGTCCAAATCTTCACAGGCCATAACTTATGTGCTACAAGTCGCAGCCTGGGCTCTGATACCATAATTGTAACAGCCCAACCCGACAAGGGCTAAAATGCTACATTATGGCGACAAATCAGAACGTACAAACGCAAGCGGAAGACTTATAAACATAATAGTTACAAAGGTATTCTAATGATAGCTACTATATACATAATAATTTCCGAAACTGAAATACAACTCCAAGCTCAAATCTAACTGAAGATAAATCAAAATCTAATCCAAAAGCAAACGAGTATCTATCGTCATGGTAGTCCACTAAGAGCTCCTATGCACTCTTCACTCAAACCCAGCTTCCAACCTAAAACCTGCCACAGGAAAAGAAATGCGGCTGAGCTTAAAAAGCCCAGTGAACAGATATATATAACAAACGAATAATCAAATCATATATATAAGTATAGGAAAAGGAAACATAAGCTCCTGCTGAAACGAATATCATCTGTCAAAAGAATGAGAGATCAAGATCATCTGAACAAATATCATAAGTCAAATGAAATGGAGAAATACAAATCAAATGGATCAAATGCATAAATATCATGGGTCAGAATAGCACTAAGAGTCAAATAAGAAAACGGAAATGAACGCGTCCAAACGAGCCACTCGAACGGATCAAAGATACCTAACAGATAGCCACGAGCCTGTCTTTCGACGGAGCGTTCCACTATCCACATGAATAGACCACATAATTACATAAACATATCATACCATATCATAAGTGTACGGAGAGGGGAGACCTCAAAGTACCAAATGGAGTAGCTAGCTCCCAGAAGTGAAATGGGGTACAAGGCATGTACAACCAGTCACTAAGTCATATCATATCACATCAAATTATATAAGCCTAGGATGCATTCATACGCCCCTTACAAAACAAATCATATACGTACCATGTACTAGACAAGTATACGCATATATCAAAATGGCCAAGAGCTCACATATCATATCATAACATATCAATTGGGGACGCCGTGGATCAATCACACCTCCACAGAAAGTGTCATGCCATTGGTGCCTCAATGACATGGCCATGGTACCTCCATGGCTAGTTAGCTCGGGCGACAAAAAAGAACAAAGCATATCATATCATAGAATCATATCAAAGGGAATCATAGCAATGGATCATAATCAACTGAATCATAACAAAGGATCATATAACTGAGATCATAGCAAAGCTCATATCAAAAGGGATCATAGCAAAGGATCATAGCAAAGGAATCATATCAAAGGATCATAGTATATCAAAGAAAACGAATCAGGTCAAGGATCAAAAGTCATGAGAGAACACCCTTACTGAGAAAGGGTAGAATATCTGTACCTTTATCCGCAAATGAAACCATATCACAAAGATCGGAAGTTACTCCCTTTTCATCGAATCTACACGAAATAATGACCGTCTTATTATTTAAGAACTATTTCATAAGTTATTACTGATTCATCACTTGTTGTTGAGCAGAGTAACATATTATGGTTTCCTTCTATTTTTATAAACTTTCCATTTTTAGTAACCTTCCATATTTAGTAACTTTCCATAATAAGTAACTTTCCATAATTAGTAACTTTACTAAATTAGTAACTTTCCTGATTTAGTAACTTTTCGAATTAAGTGAGTTTTCCTAATTGAGTAACTTTCCCAAATTAGTAACTTTCCATAATTATCAATTTTCCATCATTAGTAAGTTTCCAGATTCAGTAAGTTTCCAACCTCAGGTCACAATTCACAATTTAATAACTTAGGGTTTCATTATCGAAAATTAGATTAACATATGACCAAAAGTATCCGCATTAACATTACAAAGTAGGTTAACACATGTTTAAGAGTATCCAAATTAATGTTACAATGATACTTAGGTCAAAACACATTGAATGGGTTGAGGTTATACTAAATTCTTAACTTGAAAGATGGTTCATATTTTTATCACATTCTGGTCCTGATATTATGAATTTTTATACCATACTTAAGTGTCTACTGGGAAGCTAAGATTTTTATCACAGGTACCTATACATGTTGGGAACCCACTGTAATTTTCTTAAATTTTATTTCCAAGTGATAGTACCTTTTCAAAAATCGTTTTCCCAGACTTGTCCAGAAAGATGACTGCACAGACACCCAGAAAGTTTACATTTTGATACCCCATGAGATCCATTCAGAAAAATTTATAAAAATTCCAGTAAGTCCCTTATATAATAGATATTCTACCTGCAAAAGGAGACCTCCTAATTCGTCATCGTTTGGAAATTAAAATTCAAAAACACCAGTTGAATTTCCAGACTCCTAAACTCATGATTGACATCTAATGTTATAAAAATCAAAAAGTCATCTTCCCGACCTCCAAAAATTATGAAATTTTATATGTAGATAGTACACAACCTGAACTTAGTTTTAAGCTCGAGAATCATGCAAAAAAACGTTGTCATCATCAATTTATACATCCATCAATCCGACCCAATTTCTGGACAACATCACAAACAAAATTCTAACACTAACCAACGCATGATAAACCCTTTAACACATCCCTAATTATGTTTTAAGGATAAAACATACTTAATTAATGAGATTTTAATAAACCCTAATCATATCCATCAATTATTGTTACATGAAAAAAAATTAAAAACAAAAGATGTTTAAGAAAATAGGTGTTTAATCATACAAAACCTTCGCGGGATTATCACGAATCTTGATCTTGAGTTCTTGATGACTAACAATTATGGAGGCTAGGGTTTTCTTTTTTTTCTTCTCCTTCCCACTTTTTTTTTCCTGGAGATCTATTTAGGAGGGATGATATATATATATATATATATATATATATATTATAATTTTTTTTTTCATATGGGTTGGATCAAATTATAGTTGGGCTTGGACTTGGTAAGTAACAAAATTAGCCCAAAACCTTATATATATTTAAAACAATTGGCCCAATGTTATATATATATTACTATTTATTTATTTAACTTATGGTATAATTAAAGTAGATAATTAAAATGTTAATCCGAATTCTAGGGCGTTATAGTTTTGGTCCCGGTAATTACTAACTGTAAGCCGTTAAGTCACGAAACTTAAAATTGGGTATCTTAAAAATACGAAACTTATAGAAATGATTAAACATGTCAATATACTCATTATTATCCTATAAAAATGAGTGATAAGTTTAATGGGTCGCGAAAACGCTGATAACACTGGAAACGTAGGTTTAAAATGCGTAAATTGCGTAAAACGCAGATTCGGAAAATGTAAAATTCCAAAATTCTTGAGTATGTCACGAAATGTGAAAAACTTATATTTCTCTTGATTGTAATGTTGTTTGGACATATCGGGATTCCTAAATGACGTTTAAACCCTAAAGTAAATCTCAGGCACGGTTTCGTGAAATCGGTTTTGGATGGATTCAACGTATATTGTCAGGACGACTCATCGAGTATTAATTATTTTGTCTTGATTGTAAAATAATTAAAAAAATTTACGGGATGAATAGTAGCGATGAATAGTAAAAGTGAATAGTAAAAAATTTGAAAATGCGAATTGTTACTGTCTCAACCCCTTAAGGGAACTTCGTCCTGAAGTTCAGTTTGAGTTACAGGTTGAAGCGACGTCGGTGAAAAGATGTGGTTACTTGCAGTGAATTGTTTATAGAATAACTAGCGATGTATTTCGATTCTTCGTTTCGGAGTATGGCGTAGGATGAAGCTGACTTTTTATGCGGTAAGGGTAGAGTAAGAGTTTGATTAATTGTGGTGCTCTATCATATGAATACTCATGAACTGTTTATACATACACGAAATTTGATTTAAGGATATATGTGAAAAGTTTGTTTTTCACAAAACATACATGTGACTGCTCCCAGCATAACATGATCCCTCCCTAATTAGACATAGGTAGCTAGGCTATGTATAATTAAGGACCGATAATGTGATGTTCGGTTTAGTCAAGTAGTTTTATGATCTTTGGTGTTTAAAGTAGTTGGTGAGTACATGGTTTGAGAATAGGAGAGACGATTGTGCAACTCACAATGTCTGGGAGTAAGTGAGACCGCTGTTTTATTTACAGTGTCTATGGATGTAATCGAGACTACTGTATCACTCACGGTGTCTGAGGATGTAACAAAGACCACTGTAGGACTTACAGTGTCTGAGGATATAAGAGAGACCATTGTAGGACTTACAGTGCTCCTCCGTGCCAGCCTCGATCATTATGGACCTGAGATAAACATGCTAAAGTGTTAACACAAAGGTTGGTGAGTTCATAGAGTTTAGTTAAATTGTTGAATACAATATTCGTAGTGTGAGCTGTATAGTCTCACACTCATAGTTCGAAAACAAAACAATTGTTATTTCACTAAGCTCATGTTACTAACATCTTAACACAGCATCAATTTAATACATTTTGTTACCTACCCGGCTTAACACAAATGTTTTCAAATATAGTGTGTTTGGTTACCTAACCGGCTTAACACAAACATCTTTAAATATAGAGCGTTTGGTTACCTAACCGGCCTAACACAAACGTCTTCAAGTATAGTGCCTTTGGTTACCTACCCGGCTTAACACAAACGTCTTCAAGTATAGTGCGTTTGGTTACCTACCCGGCTTAACACAAACATCTTGCTTACAAATAGGTACTTAAACGTTTCATGATATTACGATTTAATAAGGTGGGTTTTGACATAGCACATAAGGTATCAATAATAATTGATATAGCACATAACTCTTAAGTAGATAATTCCAAATATCAATAAAGATTGATATAACACATAGTTTCAAACATATAGTATAGTTTTCAAGTAATTGTGATCGTTATAAAAGTAGTTAAGCATGTATCTCCCCCAAAAGTAATTCAAAACGTTTGAAACTAGGGGCTATGGAACTCACCGTGAGTTAATGATGTTTAAGGATATAACAAAATCGCTCGATAAGCCGGGAAAACCTCTACGTGCAACAACTTTTGGCTTTCTATAAGAAAGGAAATCAAGAATTCAAAGAACTAGAACAAGAACTAGTAACCCTAGCTTCCAAATTCTTCAACCCAACCCTTGATAACCTTGATCTAACCATACTAAGAACACTTGTAAGAACCTCATAATCTCAGCCCCTATATCCTTGTGTAGCTCCTAATCCAACCATGGAATCACTAAAACAACACAAGACTTAGGTAGAGATCACTATAACCTTTAACTCTTATGTGTAACTTGAAGCTTGAATTCAAAGATGGATAGTTTATGATGATGATGATGGTTCGTTAGTTATGGAGAGAAAGGAGGTTGAATGAGTTTTTGGATCAAGTTTGACTAGTTATCATTAGATGGTAAGATAATATCTTGATATATATTAGTAAAAGTAAGACTTAGTGTATAAGTTACCATAGGTGTCCTTATGATTCATCATATATGTCGACCTAGGGGCTGAATGGATGATAAATATCATGCCTTGGTATTATCTTGTGTTTACGGAGTGAGTTTTGGTCCCGATAATCACTAACTGTAAGCCGTTAAGTCACGAAACTTAAAATCGGGTATCTTAAAAATACGAAACTTATTGAAATGATTAAACTTGTCAATATACTCATTATTATCTTATAAAAATGAGTGATAAGTTTAATGGGTCGCGAAAACGCTGATAACGCTGGAAACGTAGGTTTAAAACGCGTAAATCGCGTAAAACGCTGATTGGAAAATGTAAAATTCCAAAATTCTTGAGAATGTCACGGAAGGTGAAAAAATTATATTTCTCTTGATTGTAATGTTGTGTGGACATATCGGGATGCCTAAATGACGTTTAAACCCTAAAGTAAATCTCAGGCACGGTTTCGTGAAATCGGTTTTGGATGGATTCAACGTATATCGTCAGGACGACTCATCGAGTATTAATTATTTTGTCTTGATTGTAAAATAATAAAAAAATTAATGGGATGAATAGTAACAATGAATAGTAAAAATGAATAGTAAAAATTTCGAAAATGCGAATTGTTACAACTAGCAGTACTAATTACGCTTTGCAACAGAAATAGTTGTTAACATATATAGCAGTACTAATCCCTACAAAACATTAGAAAAACACAAAGAGACAAGAATTTTTAAAGATTTAACATTCCAATACTGGCAATCAAAAATTGAAATCTACCCACATCAAAAGCTTTTGTGAGCAAATCTGCAACATTTTTGTCAGTAAGAATTTTAACTATTTGGATCAACTTCTTTTCTTAACAATCACTTATAAAATTATGTCTTATCTCTATATGCTTTGTTTTAGAATGAGAAACAGGATTTTTAATTATGCACATAGTACTGCTATTATTAATAAATATTTTGGTATGCATAAAATTGTACCTTTTGCTTGTGATTTTCCCTCCTTTGGGATTACTCCCAAAAGCAACATATCCTCCATCAATTGCTTCAAAATCTGTGAGACAGGAAATGTTTCCTGTCATGTGCCTTGAGCATCCACTGTCAAATACTCCTTTATCCTCTAATTCCACCTGTGGATTCCCCTGCACATAAAGTAAGAAAATCAGTTCATTTTGGGGACCCAAGCCATTACTAACTTGGATCTGCCTTGTGCATCAACATAATCATACTTCTTTAAGACTATGGATGCACTGCTGTGTCTGGAGACATGATCTAAAACTTTAACTTTTGATTTCCAGACCCAACAAGCTGAGGCCTTAACAGCATAAAAATGATTTCCCAAAACAGTATCAGTTATTGCTTTTGGCTTAGCAGTAGAAACTACTGCTTTTGCCTTAGCAGTACTAAATGCTGTATTCTTTTGAATATGCCTTTTTACAGATGAATGTGCTGTATTTGAAAAGTGTAACCTGGATTTAGCACCATTCACTGTTCTTTTGGTGGAAGCAGTGTCACCTTGTCTAGCAGTATTAGTTAGGTTAAAAACATTTTGCTTGACAGTATTAACTGATACATGCCTAGATTTTATTAACACTGCTCTTGGAACTATATTTCTCTTAGCATTTGGGTGAGTATACTGCTCTTGGAACTATATTTCTCTTAGCATTTGGGTGAGTATTTTTAGAAAAACTTTGGTGATTCACCCTCCTAGCATAGTTCCAAACAAGTTTTTGATAGTAAAAACAATTATCCTGTAAATGTTCAAAACTACCACAGTGATAACAAGCCTTGTTAAACATTTTCCAATCACTTCCTAGTCTTTGAGATATCATGTTATTTCAATTCCTCTGATTCCCTCTAGGACTGTGTGTGTTGCTCCTAAGTTGCTCAGTGTAATTAACAATTTTCCTAGACAACTTATCACCGAACCTAGGTTTGACAAACTTAATCTTTTCTACACTAGGTTTAACTGTCATACTTTCAACTTTAGGTGTAGACTCAACCTGATCTTCATCATCATCAGACACCCAATCTTCAATGATAGGTGCATCAGAATTTTCAACTTTAGGCATATCCGTATTAGACTTACTATTCTCACCTACAGACTTATCATCAGACTCAATTAAACAAGAAAATTTAGGTAAAGGAGGTGGAAATTTGCCTGTAATAGAAGGGGGAACTTCATTATAACCTATACCACTACCTTTCCTCATAAGTTGACGCTCAATTATCTTATTTACACCTTTAGATGCAAACTCAAGCTTATTCACTTAACATTGATGTTTTTCTTTTTCCTGATGAGCTGCATCCTTTTCTCTTTGAGCCTGTTCTAACCTCTTTGTAAGTTCTTGAATTTCGTTCTCTTTAACATAAAGTCTGCTTCCCAAAACATTAACCTTCTCTACAAACTCAATCTAATTCTGCTTAAAGAATTCAAGTCCTTGCTCAACAGACTTTAAACCTACTTTATAGCCTAAATTATCTAACTCTAACCTTTTTAAATTGTCTAATAATTTTTCATTCCTAGCCTTAAGTTCCTCAACAGTATCTAAGCAAGATTTATAAGAAAATCCAAAATCATTAGATACCTCAAAATCAAAACTTTATGAAGAAGAAGAATAGGCCATGAGTGCAAAGTTTGGTCCTTTTACTGCTTGGTCACTCCAATTATATCTACCCAAACCATCACAAGACACCAAAGCTGTAGAATTTGTAGGTTCCACAGACACAACTTTCCTTGAGCTTTCTTCATTCTTGTAATCTTGACTTCTTGGTGCCCTGCACTCTCTTGCAAAGTGTCCTTTCCTGTGACAATTATAACATTCTATCTTTGACTTATCACAACCTATGTTGTCCTGCCCATTGACTTTGAGCTGCCTTCCTGTTTTCTTCAAGAATCTCCTTGCTTTCATTGTCAACATTGCCATCTGCCACTTCAAGTCCATCTCTTCAAGATCATCTGGATGAAGCTGTTCTAAGTTCTCATGTACAATTTGAGAACTGTTAGTTTGACCAGCCAAGAAGCACAGATAACAACATCACTCAAGTTATCAAAGTTTGTAGTACTAGAAGTATTAACTTGAGTACTAGCAGTACTAATTCCATGAGCAGTATTAATTGCTTCATTAGTACTGCCAGAACTGTTATTGGAGGAGGACACAAAACCAAGTTTTGTGTGCTTGAAGATGAGCTAGATGACCCTTTGACTTTAGGTTCATACACTTTTAAATTGTTGTATAGATCATCTATGCTCATTGCATCTAGATGATCCTTGTTTCTCCACACCACATTATGTGTATGCCATTCTGGTGACAAGCTTCATAGAAACTTCTGATTTATATCCTCTTGGGGAATTATTACTTCCACAAGTGCTAATTGACTGACAAGTTTCTAAAGTCTGTCAAAGGTCTGATCAAGATTCTCAGAACTTGGAGCAACAAAGTTCTCATATTGTTGCTTCAAAAGATTCTTCCTAGTCTTCTTAGTAGCAGCATTCCCTCCAAATCTCTTCTCAATAGCTGCTAACAAAGACTTAGCATCTTTGATAGGATTGAAAGTTAACTGATGTTCATTAGGAATGCCCATCATGAGAGTGCTTCTGGCTTTAGCCTCCAATCTTCTTTGTGCCTTCTCTTCAGCAGTTTTAATAGGCACAACAGTCTTAACACCAGCAGCAGATACTTCAGTTTTTGGTAATGAATCACCATTTTCTATAACCTCCCATAGAGAATAATCCACCATCTGAATGTACTGCGCTATTCTCATTCTCCATAGTTCATACTCACAAGACTTGAGCATTGGAACCTTCGATGCAGTAATCATATGTGTAGACTCTGAATCCATGTCTTCTAAATAATCTGAACAACTTTGATCTTAAACAGGTTCTTCTTTATCACAACTTCTAGATTATAAGCTCTAAAACCACTGGTTGATCCAAGCTATACACTTGATCGACTCCCTTAGCTTGTAAAGGTTTAGTTATGCTAGATGAATTTACACAACTAGGTGTAGAAACTGTGTTGAATTACTAAGGTTTATGCGGAATCTAAACAATAGTATTAAGAAGAACAGTTAACACAATCGTAAACAAATCAACAACTTCAATATTATTAATATGAATACTCTTTAAGTATTAAGGTTTACAACCTTGAATTTATGAATAAATGTGTATCGAACTCTATGCCCTAGGACCTCCTTTTATAGGCTAAGGAGTCCTAGTCGGCTTACAATAACTTTTTATACAAGATAAATCTTTAAAGAGTCTTTTCTATAATTATCTAACCGACTATACAAGTTTACCTTATCAGAAGTATTACCTAAATACTCTAGCAGTCTTAATTCTAACTCTAGCAGCAGTAATCCTTCTGCAATTGAAACTCTGAACTAACAATATTAACATTAAGCCTGGCAGCACTAACTACTTAGTGTATATTTCCTTGAAGTTCTCAGTAGTTATAATATACACTAGCAATCTTAACCTTCATTAGCAGCAGCAACTCTATAACCAACAGTAGAAACATACTTAGAGCTTTTTCATTGTAAAACTTGAGCAGTTGTAATTCCTTAGAGCAGTCTTAACCATTCAAGCAGCAACAACTCTTGGAAGCTTTAATTCCCAACACCAACTCGTACTTGATTTGACTTATCACTAAAGTTTACTTTATTCCGCTCAAACATATTAGTGAAAAGTCCCGCCTAAATCTCAGTGGACATGAGTTATGCTTTGTTGGTTTGATCAGGGAGTTGAAGGATTGTCAGGGTATTGTCACCCATGATAATCCTTACACTTCAGCTAGAGTCCCTTGTGTATACTGACTGACATACTGACTGACCCGCATCAGCTAGAGAGCACGACTTCAAGTAAACTTGATGATGTCTTGTGACTTAAACTTCTGCTGGAGTGGCTTACTGACTTTGATATCAGTGACTTTTCTTGATCTGCTCTCTGAAGTCCCTATCAGGGAGACTTCTTTACTTAGCTTGATTTATGTTTAAATCCTAGTCAGGGACTAGTGAGCATATCTTTTTACCCAACAATCTCCCCCTATTTGAATATAAATTATGTTAAGTCTAAAATTATTGTAAGTGAGCAAAACAACTTCTTCTACACATAATTGACAACATTTATAACAGAAGTTGAGAGATAAGAAGATGACATATTACAAAAGGTAATATTTAGCGCACTCCTCTTCTCACTTGTTTAACAGCTTCATTGTAGTCAGGTCGAATTGATATTTCAAAGGCTAGTCTATCTCTAAACCGTCTTGCAGTTTCAGTGTCTTCAATGACATCTTTGTACAGGTAAATCACCTGCTTGGTTAAGGCTAGATTGAATTCATTTTCCCTTTGAAAATTCATTTCCCCTTTGATGTTTCTGAAGAACATTCCTGACTCAGGTTGATCAACGACCTCTCCATCTCCAAAGTGTACTCTTTTTCATTTATTCTGAACCGGCTTGGGAGGTGGTATCTCTAACTCACTGAGTTCGGTTGGAGGAGACTGAGCAAGTTTTTCTGCTGACTTAATGACCCATTTAAACCTTTCTGCTAGATTCTTCTTGAGTTGCATTGCAGCACTAGATGTCATGTTTTTTATAGCATTATGGAGTTCAAGCCATTCTGAGAACCCCAACTCCATTATCTTGAATTCTTCATGGGCATCGTAATGGAGTTTCTGATTATCTAGGAAGATTTCTAGGTCAAGTCCGGTTTTCTTCAGTTTGCACTTGACGCTGGTGATTCTTCCTTTACTGACTCTTTTGTTCATGACTTCATTGTACTTGTCAGAGAGAAGTTGTCTTTCCTTGGTCGTTTTGGCTTCATGAAACTCTAAAGCTTTCTTTTGAGCTGCCACTTTGTCAGAATCAAGTTTGGCCAAGAATGTTTCAGTGGTCTTTCTTGCTGCTTCTTCATTTGCTTTGAGTTTTTCAGCCTTCAGTCCTTCAATCAACATTTATTATGGTACTCCATTGATCTTAGGGAGTTCAGATTAGAGCCTGTTGGGAACGCTTAAAGTGACGATCATTATCGAGTCAATGAGTCTTGTAATATGGTCATGTAATAGCTCGTTAGAATCGTAAAAATATAGTCTACATGTTAGTAGAAGTGTGCCGTCTAGTTTAGTCTTAGTATTTACGTTAATGTTGAATTAGTAAGATAAGTAAACATGACACACTTCCTTATGTCCATCTTATGTTAGACTATATAAGCATGTAACCTCTCATTTGAGAGGTGTTGGTTGTTATTGTAATAGAGAAATTCTCTCTAGTTACTTTCTCTCTCTAGAATACATCACTTTTAATCTCTACAACTTATTAGTGTGAAATGATATTATAAAAATAGGACCAACAATTGGTATCAAGAGCTATAAGATGATTTAGAAGTGTTTGTGTTTTAATTTATCTTATTTCGAGTCCAAAAAGCAGTTTTTTAGAGTTCAATTGGTATCTAGATCTGAGCTTATTTGGTTCGAGTAAAACAATAAAGTTTGGATTTTTTTTTCTGTAGATCTGCTATTTTTATGTTAGTATTGATAAAAAGTTTGGGTAAAAAACGTGGTTTTAAGAGTAAATCTGCATTTATTTTCGTACATTTTCGAGTAAGCTTGAAGATTTTCAAGTAAGATTGAAGATCTTCGAGTAAGAGTAGCAATTCTTCGAGTTAGAAGACTTCTTCGAGTAAGATTCTTTGTTTTCGAGTAACAAGGTCTGTTTAAACTTTCCGAGTTAGGAAATCAGACCTTCCTAAGTGTTATCTTTCGAGTAAGGGACTATCTTTCCTAAAATTTCCAAAATCCTTCGAGTAAGGAAATCAGATATACTTTTCGAGTAAGGTATCACTTGAACTCTTCGAGTAAGGATTTATACTCTTCGACTAAGGACTCTTCGAGTAAGGAATTTTAACTTTTCTTCGAGTAAGAAATTAAAAGTCAAAAGTCAAAAAACTGAAAACTAAAGAAAAGAATAGAAGTCGAGGTGCAGATAACTATTAAAATCCTAAACCAATCAAGAATCGAACAATAACTCAAGATCTCAGATTAGTTCACTTGTACTTCAAATCTTTGAAAGACTTTTGTGTGAACTGGTTTCCATCATAGATCCATAACTTGATAATATCCAAATCTTTCAAAGAAATAACCAAAACAAATCAGTTTCGATCATCTCTTTCATTCGTTCAAAGTACAAAAAGGTAGTATACAAGGATAGTCTCATGAAAAGGAAACCATAGATCTCAGTTATCTCTTATGCAATCCAATATTCGTTCTAAGACTAACTCACAAGAGATTCACCATCATCGATCCATGTTAGAAGCATACACTTCTTGTTAATATCCGAAAGCTTTAAAGATAAAACAATAACAAGCATGTTACCATTTATCTTTTGATCGGTTTAAATCATAACGTCAACACATAACAAGATACGTTAAGTAAAAGAAGAAGATCTCAGTTTTTGTTACACTTGTGGTACCAAATCTTAAAAGATTTTCGTGTGTAATCATCAACCATTATAGATCTTAAACAATAATCAACCTCAATCCTATGACTTGACACCACCAAACCCTATCGATTCACTCATCAACTCTCACTTAATCCTACAAGATACGAAAAAGAAAGAAAAAAAAACAAACAGATCTCAGTTAAATCTCTTTGAACAAACAAAGTTGCGTTTTTGAACAAAACCACAAGAGATTTTATCATCATAGATCCTTTAAGTAGTATGACTTCTTTTAATTTACGAAACTTAAAAGAAGAATCAAAAAAATTGTGTTTTCATCCCTCCTTCATTCGGTCACTGAAAACAATAAACGAAAAAGAAAATATTCAAAGATCTCAGTTTGTTAAACTTGTCTTCAAATCTATAAAAGACTCACAAGTTTTTTTGAACAGCCCATCATAGATCTATTTGTGAAGAAATAACTTCTTTAATATCCGAATTTAAAAGAGAGAACAAAAAACAATCTGTGTTTTCATCCTTCTTCTCTGTCGGTTAAAAATAAAGAACGAGACATAACAAATATAAACCTACTCGTGTCCTCATCTTGGAGCCGAATATTCTTGAAATTCTTTGTAGGTTAATCGAAACAAGAAACGATTCAAGTGGTGAGTTTTTTATTCGATTGGATTCAAGTGGCATGAAAGATAAATCATTGAGTGTTATTGTGTTTGGAGATCATATTTAGTTTGTTGTCTGCAGTTGAGTCAAGTGTATGAGTGACTGCGTATTTTGTTTTCTTGAGTGATTTGGTTTGCTAAAGATTAGGGTTAGTGAGTTAAGGAGTGTTATATAGCGATCTTTTTAGGGTTATTAGGAGTGTATTATAGGACGTTGGGCTGATACATTGTGTTGGGCCTTTGATTATTTGGATCGTGGTGAGCTGCAAGTCCAAAAAGGGACGGTTTTATTTTGGCCTATGGATTGATATAAGGGAATTATTTGTAGTTGGGTTAATGCTTGGATTGGTTAGCAAGAAATTTTTGGGTAAAAAGCTATCCATTCAAAGGAAAATTAAATGTAATCAAGTTCACAAGAGAGAAAGATGTCAAAACATCTTTCTACAAGATCCATTTTTCATTTCACACCAAAATTAAATGGAATCAAGTTCACAAGAGAGAAAGATGCCAAAAGTTGTGCAAAAAGCTATCCATTCAAATAAAAATTGTTTATCACATTTTGAACCTGTTAAGCTTCAATGCATGGCCCTCTAAGAAGCAAGGTTACCATTATGGGGTACATCGTTTCATCGAGCTTTTGAAACACTCTTCGGATCTGAAATGGACTTTATAACCTTCAAATGGAAACTCTTGCACAACATATTTCAAATAGAGAAGCAAATTGAACAGGGAAGTAACTGCATAGTAGGATATAGAGCGCTCAAGAAACAGTTAAAATGGTTTCTCTACATAGATTTTAGAGTGCTCAAAAATTCTTCGGAGTATGAATCAGCAAGCAAAATATGGAGAGAATGCATCACTAGTATGGAAGTTGAATTTTTTAGAGATCAGTTGCTTAAACTAATGAACATACTGGAAATGGTGTTTAATGCAAGATCACTTCATCTGAGGGAGATGCTGGAAAAGAAGAAAGAGTTAAAAGAAAAAGAACGGGAAAGAATTGAAATGGAGATGCAGATACAAGCGGTACGGCCAATGTGGAAGGGACATCAGATGATAATTTAGGTTTCACGGGTCATAATGCATTATCAGAACAGCATAATGGAACAAACAGTCTAGGGAATGATTCAGATACTGATGGGAAACTCAACTGTCAGGATGATTTGAAGACTGCGGTTGCTGATGTCGGACCTTCACATTGTATAGACACATTGGTTAAGGTACATTAACCAACTGATGATATCAATATATTTGATAATATGTTTGCTTATGAGACACAAATTTATGGACAACCTGAGTACATTAACGACACATATGTGGTGAATCAGGATGATAGAAATAGTACTCCTGAGACTCCACATATGGATTCTAATGGAGGTACGGTTGAACATGACAATGTGAATCATGATTGTGACAAATCGTAATTTCAGGTCCTTTTTCAAACTTCGAAATTTACTATCCATCTCGGAAATTTACTATTCACGGGTAACTATTCATCATTTTTGAAGTCAGTTTGCGACTTTGAGACGTTTTCAAAAATATTACTTTTCATGAAACACTATTCATTCCCGAAGGAAAATCACTATTCATGGTTATCATTCATCATTTCGTAAATTAGGTTTACGGGTAGTCAAAATTCGCGTAACCGTAAGGGTTTAGCTGCGTATTCATAGAACATCACTAAGGACACATCATATAGACTAGAGTAGTCTACATATCATCAGTAACATCATCTGCATGTGAGGACATTCATGGGTTGCATAATCTTAATTAACGTATGGTTATTTATTAAATAAACGTTACCACTCAGTCATTACTACGAATAATATACCCGACACTCCCAGCTATGATCCTAATATATTTTCACATTCACTACAATGATATAAAAATTATATTATTAATTTACCTGGTGTTTTGAATTTATTTACTATATTTTCCGTTAAAAGCTTATAACAACGACGGTTTGCGAAATTTCAACACGACAACTATTTGAACACCCGATTCTTGCAGGGAATGTGATTTTATAATTTTTACGACTTCTTCATACTTTATTTTGTTCCGTCAAAATTTATTTCTAGCTAACTCGGTACCCGGTAACACCTAATACACAACTTAAACTAACTAAATAATCATCCATGGGACAAGATCTTTAATGAGCACACAAACTTTTTTTTTCTTCCTTGTTTGCCGCCCATATGCCCCCCCCCCCCTAAGCCTAGATACACTTGATTGTCTTGACCAAGAATTACTACTAATAGATATTATTTTTACAAAGCCTCATTTACACATTCAAGTTAACAAATCCACTAGCAATTTTCTCTCTTCCTCTCCTTTCTCATATAATCGGCCAAGAACACAAGAACAAGAAGGAGTTCACCAAAATTTTCAAGATTTAGTATTTCAAGTCCAATTAGTATCCTAGTTAAGGTTTTGAAATAAAAACCTCAAGGATAATTAAGTGTTTTGCTCCAAAACTCATCAAAACTTCAAGTGTCTAAATAAATTTTGTACTCTTTTATACTTTCATTTAATCTATTTTGATGTTCTAGTAGCAAATCATGCAAATGTACATATGTTATATACCACTTAACACCAATTTCTGTTACTAAAATGAGTTTAATGAATTTTATCGTAGGATATCGTTGCAACATATTTACACGTAAAATATTTTACAACTTAACAAGACGTCAAAAATATTTTTTTCGACGATAAACGTTATTTCCAAAATTCACGTGTGGTATCGACAACATACGTATTTGCATGTGTAGCATCATTTCATGACTTACATTAGATCATATGAATCATTTAGGTCGCGGTTAGAGCCTCCGTACCTCTATTTTCGTGCGCTTTACTTCTGTTATCATATCAGTTGTTCCAGGTGAGTTTCATGGTGTCACACCCCTAGAAATCGGGACCAGCGGAAGCATACATGCCACTGGGGTGCAACTCAATTGGTATCACAACACAAGTGCAGAGAACGGTTTTTCACCTCAATCATTTAGATTAAAATTGTTTAACAAAAGTGTTGAATTTACATTGATAAAAGTAGTGCGGAAAAAGGCCCTTAAAACAATTAAAACGGTCCCCAAATGAATAGCAGAGTCACCTATGACCATGCCATGCCCTGCCAAGAGTCTCCTGTAGCGTGCTATTGCTTAATACCTGAAAATACATGCTAAAAGTGTCAACACGAGGTTGGTGAGTTCATAGAGTTTAATGAAAAATGAAATGCGTTTGAATGAAGATTTTCCAGCAAGGGCATTGTAAATCCACCCAGTTCCAAGTCCCGCCCATATAAGACTTGCAACCTGTGTGTTTACAACCCAATACCAAATATGATCAGGTTTATGTGAACATCAATTGATTTATGGACCACATATGTTAAATGAACAATATATTCCCAATATATATAGAGTTATTGACAACTAAACTTCAAGACACCAAAGCCTTAAGATTCTAGTTTGGGCATACCTTGACCTAACAGTCAAGTGGGGAAACTATGATCCGTTTGAAATATCAGTCAAGTGGGGAAACCACAATACATTTGACATCACAGTCAAGTGGGGAAACCACAATACGTTTGACATGCCATTCAAGTGGGGAAACCATAATACGTTTGACATATAGTCAAGTGGGGAAACCAAAATACGTTTGACGTTCAGTCAAGTGGGGAAACCACAATACGTTTGACATCACAGTCAAGTGGGGAAACCACAATATGTTTGACATACAGTCAAGTGGGGAAACCACCCGGACGGGGAGATCAATCCTAATAGATCTATTGACAACAATCGCGCTTAATGGGTCATAATATAGGCAAAATGAAATAGCTTAATGTACTGGTGTCCATAAGAAAAATGATCATGGGTAAACAATGTGAACACAAAATACTTCCGAGCAGCGACTCAAGTATTTTAACCAATCAATAATGTTTGAAAGACAACTCACGTTTCAAGCAAAACAAGCATGAAGTTTAAAAGTAAAACGAGCATAGAGTTTAATGAAAAACGAGCATAGAGTTTAATGAAAAACGAGCATGTATTCTCCCCCAAAACAGTTACAAAACATGTAAAAGGAGGGGCTATGAAACTCACCTGATGCAATAGCTACGATGACAAAAATGGATACACTGAAATGAGGCACGATCTCTAACCGCAACCTAATATGAATGATAGGATCTAATGTAAGCAATGAAATGATGCTACACATGCAAATACGTATGTTAACGATACCACTCGTTAGTTTTGAAAATAACGTTTATCGTCGAAAAATACATTTTGACGTCTCGTTAAGTTAATAAACACTTTTCGTACAAATGTGTTGAAACGATACCCCACGATCCTCGTTTGGTGTTCTATCGGTAAATATGATGTTTTCGTCGCAATTTACTATTTTTCACAACTTTATTTTGAATTCATATGTTTGTCATTTTGATCATACGCGTCACAATCCATGAGAAAATAGGCTCTCAATGTGACGTAGTGCAAAAACTGTTTTTATACTTAGAAACACTTTTCTAATAGTGGCTGTCAAAAATAAATAGAGTTTGTCGGGTTTCAAACGTGTATATCTCGGTCGTTATAAGCCCGTTTGCTACGTTCTTTATATCCACGGGTTCGTACAAACATGAACTAACATATTCTCAGTAGGTCGGCTCATCTAGATCACGTCTAACACCTCGTTTTGTCCTTTGAAGTTCGACAAACAGCAAGTCTATTTTCAGAAAATAGTTTTTCGTCGCCTAACTTTGAAAAATCTTATCTCCTTCGTTATAAGTCAGTTTTTAGTGATTCAAGCGGCCACGGTTTCGTTTTTGAAAGAACTTTCTGAATATGAAGGCCAAAATATTTCAATGTTTACTGAAATTTCCAGATCTCACGATTTTGGACAGTAGGTTTTTATACTTGTTAAAAACACATTTTTCTAGTTCAATACTTGATCAAACTACTTCCAAACAACACCACAAACACTCCAATCCTACCATACACCTTCTTAGGGTGTCATGGGGTCCTAAACATCACCAACCTTGGTGGGTTTCATGAGATTGTTAATAAAAATTATAGATCTAGTGTTTAGGAAGAAAGATGAATAAAGTGGTATGTTTAACATAAGTAAGTTGCATTTTTATCTAACAGCACTTGAAAATACAGAATCATATGGATCAAATGAAAGTATAACATGATCAAAAAGATGTTCTTGAACTTACTTGAAGATTATATGAGTTTGGATGAAAAAGGATCAAAACCTTGGAGTTTTTATTTCAAAACTCTAACAAGGAAGGTAAAAGGAACTAGTTTATCACTTGATCTTGGAAAAATGATGGATTTGAGATGGTGTTCTTGGTGTGGCCGGTCATGATGGAGAGAAAAAGAGAGAGTTTCAAGTTTTAGCTAGTTGATTTTGTGGTGAATGTGTGTTTGTGAAATTAAATCAAAGAAATGTATTAATGGTGCATTAATGGGATGTAAGTTAATCAATTGTTTAGGGAAATAGGAGGGGGGCGGCACATGTGCAAGGAAAAGAAGAGATATTAGCTCATTTAATGATCTTGTCCCCCTCATTTAGTAAGTGTTAGTGGTTTTGAGCATACATTAGTTGTTATCATGTACCGGGTTAACTGAAAATAAATCGTAACGAGTTGAAATAAAATACAACGATGTTGTAAAAGTTGTAAAATCATATTCCTTGCAAGAATCGGGTGTTAGAATGATTATCGGATTGAAATATCGCAAACCGACGGAGTTATAAGCTCCTAACGGAAAATATAGCAATTGGTTTAAAAACACCGGGTAAAGTAATAATATAATCTCTATATCATTATAATTAGTTTAAAAATGTATTAGGATCATTGTCGGGAGTATTGGGTATAATGTTAATAGTAATGACTGAGTGGTAACGTTTAACAAATAAACGAACATACGTAAATGAGAAACACACAAACCCGTGCATGAGTTAATATGATAATGATGCTACTGATGATATGCAGACTACTCTAGTCTGTATGAAGTGTCCTTACTGATGAACCATGAATACGCAGCTAAACCTTACTGGTTACGCGAATTTGAATACCCGTAAACCTAGTTTACGAAATGATGAATGATGTGCATGAATAGTGATTTTTCTCCAGGAATAAATACTGTTTCGTGAATAGTAAAATTTTTGATGACTTCTCAAAGTCTCAAACTGACTTCAAAAATGATGAATAGTGATTGATGAATAGTAACCCATGAATAGTAATCCTGAGATGAATAGTGAAATTTTGAAGCTTGAAAAAAGACCTGAAATTACGGGTTGTGACAGACTCCACCCGTTAAAGGAATTCAGTCCCTGAATTTGGCTAATGTTGACCTCTGAAGTGGACTCGGTGAAGAGATGTAGATATTGGAGTCACATTGCGGTGATAAAAGATAAAACATCCATTAGATAGGGATTCGTAATAGTACATGAAGTTCATACGATAGAACTTAAAGTGAAACACAAAAGAAATACAACACTAGAGAGTTTAGGTTTTGGTTTATTTGTAAGGCAGAAGATCTCTTCTCAATCATTGTCATTGTCGTTGTTGTCCTAACGAGCTTCGCATTTCAACGAGCTCTCCCTCCATTCTGGTTTCTCAGCTCTGGGCAGTCCTTTCTGAAGTGACCTAAGTTTCCACATTTGAAGAAACTCCCCGGGATCCTCTGATTTGTGGGCTTCCTACAGTCCTTGGTTTGGTGACCCCGCTTCTTGTACACCCCACACGGTTCACTGCAGTGACCTAAGTGATGGAGGTTACACGTGTTGCAGTAAGGTAATTTCCCAGTATATCTTTTCTTGGTGCGCGGTCCTACATCATAGGCTCTAACCACTTCTTGTCCTTCGTTTGGTTGTTGAACTTGATCTTTCCTTTGGTTGTCATCCCTTTTCCTCTTGTTTTCGTTGTTGCTGTTGTTGTTGTCGTTATGATCATTGTTGTTGACAATGGTTCCATTCTTTATCACCTGAGCCATAAGCTTTTGAGATATCCTGATAGCTTCGTCTAGAGTTTGTGGGTCAAAAGAAATCACATCTCCGCGGATGCTGTGAGGTAGTCCACCAATGAAATTTTCCAGCAGCTTCTCATTATCGGGAACCATAGTTGGACATAGCACAACCAACTCCTGAAACCTACTGATATATGCCTCGATATCATTACCTGCTGTTACTAGCTCATAAAACTCTGTTTCCATCTTCTTTATTTCAGTGCGTGGACAGAACTTCTTAGTCAGCAACTTCTTGAATTCATCCCACGTAAGCTTGTGAGCATTTTCCATTCCCCTGGGTTTTGCATACGAATTACACCACGACATAGCTTCCTCAACGAGTGTATGGGTAGCAAACTTTACCTTGTACTCCTCTGGACAGCTACACAGAAGAAACACAGATTCAATCTTTTCGAACCAACGAATCATGGCAGTGGCCCCTTCAGTGCCCTTGAAATTTGGAGGATCTCCACTCTTGAAGTCCTTGTATGTACATATACGTCCATTAGTTCCATTAGTAGTTGCTCCTGCAGCTTTTGCGGTTTCTGCCCGTGAAGCGGCTTCAGCAGCGGCTGCAGCTACGGCAGCTCTTTCAGTCACCAGTGCTGCCTCTATACTGTCGGCAACCAGCTTTCTGATCTGGGCAGGTGTCATAGTAGGAGTACTTCTTTTGGGTGGCATGATTCTTCAAAACAAGAAAAGAAGAGTGATACGTAAATAAGGCGTTTCCTAAATGTAGATGCTCTGGAGTGGCTTGTCATACAATGAAAATTGGAAGTTGCGTTATGATTATCTGGCTTGCTTCTAGATGGTGGTTCACGAGGTGATGTAGAGGTGAATATTCTTGCAACGGTTGAGTATACACATATGAATGAAACCTTAAGAAATCAAGTAGGAATGCAACCCGGACATAATTCTATTATAACTGTCCTCAGTATTGTAAAATTCATCTCTGAGTTAGGCATAGGTGGTCAGCCTATGTCCCACTGTCCCGGGTCGAATATAGATGACCAGCCTATATTCCACCGAGGTTCAATGAATTTTGAAATACTCAGAGCTCAGTTATACTAATACCATGTCCTTCACATTCAAAGGACGTTTCAAGGACTAAGGCAAACGACCAAACTCGAGGTCGAATGATGAAACTACGCAAGGAAAAGGCGTAACGCTGAGACGTGTATGATATGTGAGCATGCTTATATGAAAGACAACCATAGAAATCAACGAGAGCAAGTGGGTATAAATGATTTGCTAATAAGACACAAATCTCATTAAATATGTCAGCAACAAACCACAAATGAGGCATCAGCTTGGCAGGCAGGCACGCGGCGGTCATAGGGTTAAGTTTTTGTAAATGTAGCTATAGTCTAGGTTTTAAAATCTCCCAGTTCTCTATAGCCAAGGCTCTGATACCAATCTGTCACACCCCCAGAAATTGGGTCCAGCGGAAGCATACATGCCACTGGGGTGCAACTCAATTGGTATCACAATACAAGTGCAGAGAACGGTTTTTCACCTCAATCATTTAGATTAAAATTGTTTAACAAAAGTGTTGAATTTACATTGATAAAATTAGCGCGGAAATAGGCCCTTAAAACAATTAAAACGGTTCCCAAATGAATATCAGAGTCTCCTATGACCATGCCATGCCCTGCCAAGAGCCTCCTGTAGCGTGCTATTGCTTAATACCTGAAAATACATGATAAAAGTGTCAACACGAGGTTGGTGAGTTCATAGAGTTTAATGAAAAATGAAATGCGTTTGAATGAAGATTTCCCAGCAAGGGCATTGTAAATCCACCCAGTTCCAAGTCCCGCCCATACAAGACTTGCAACCTGTGTGTTTACAACCCACTGCCAAATATGATCAGGTTTATGTGAATGTCAATTGATTTATGGACCACATATGTTAAATGAACAATATATTCCCAATATATATAGAGTTATTGACAACTAAACTTCAAGACACCAAAGCCTTAAGATTCTAGTTTGGGCATACCTTGACCTAACAGTCAAGTGGGGAAACTATGATCCGTTTGAAATATCAGTCAAGTGGTGAAACCACAATACGTTTGACATCACAGTCAAGTGGGGAAACCACAATACGTTTGACATGCCATTCAAGTGGGAAAACCACAATACGTTTGACATACAGTCAAGTGGGGAAACCACAATACGTTTGACATTCAGTCAAGTGGGGAAACCACAATACGTTTTACATCACAGTCAAGTGGGGAATCCACAATACGTTTGACATGCCATTCAAGTGGGGAAACCACAATACGTTTGACATACAGTCAAGTAGGGAAACCATAATACGTTTGACATTCAGTTAAGTGGGGAAACCACAATACGTTTGACATCACAGTCAAGTGGGGAAACCACAATACGTTTGACATACAGTCAAGTGGGGAAACCACCCGGACAGGGAGATCAATCCTAATAGATCTATCCACAACAATCGCGCTTAATGGGTCATAATATAGGCAAAATGAAATAGCTTAATGTACTGGTGTCCATAAGAAAAATGATCAAGGGTAAACAATGTGAACACAAAATACTTCCGAGCAACGACTCAAGTATTTTAACCAATCAATAATGTTTGAAAGACAACTCACGTTTCAAGCAAAATAAGCATGAAGTTTAATGAAAAACGAGCATAGAGTTTAATGAAAAACGGGCATGTATTCTCCCCCAAAACAGTTACAAAAAAGGTAAAAGGAGGGGCTACGAAACTCACCTGATGCAATAGCTACGATGACAAAAATAGATACACTGAAATGAGGCACGATCTATAACCGCAACCTAATATGAATGATAGGATCTAATGTAAGCAATGTAATGATGCTACACATGCAAATACATATGTTAACGATACCACTCGTTAGTTTTGAAAATAACGTTTATCGTCGAAAAATTCATTTTTGACGTCTCGTTAAGTTAATAAACACTTTTCGTACAAATGTGTTGAAACGATACCCCACGATCCTCGTTTGGTGTTCTATTGGTAAATATAATGTTTTCGTCGCAATTTACTATTTTTCACAACTTGAAAATGTGCCCAAATGGCCTCGCAAAACTAGTCGCGAAATGGTGTACGTTAAGTGTTGGAAAATAAGCTTGGCGTTTTTAGAAACCTTATAACTTTATTTTGAATTCATTTGTTTGTCATTTTGATCATACGCGTCACAATCCATGAGAAAATAGGCTCTCAATGTGACGTAGTGCAAAAACTGTTTTTATACTTAGAAACACTTTTCTAATAGTGGCTGTCAAAAATAAATAGAGTTTGTCGGGTTTCAAACGTGTATATCTCGGTCGTTATAAGCCCGTTTGCTACGTTCTTTATATCCACGGGTTCGTACAAACATGAACTAACATATTCTCAGTAGGTCGGCTCATCTAGATCACGTCTAACACCTCGTTTTGTCCTTTGAAGTTCGGCAAACAGCAAGTCTATTTTCAGAAAATAGTTTTTCGTCGCCTAACTTTGAAAAATCATATCTCCTTCGTTATAAGTCGGTTTTTAGTGATTCAAGCGGCCACGGTTTCGTTTTTGAAAGAACTTTCTGAATATGAAGGCTAAAATATTTCAATGTTTACTGAAATATTTCAATCCTTAGTGAATGAAGCCAATGAATACTTGGAATACATAAAAGTTTTGGAAAAGCAAAATGACTCTCTCTCCTTCGAAGCTCTATCGAACGATATTATGTCTATTATTTTCCAAACATATTCGGTTGAGGTTGATGAACGACTTCGAGCTGAGACTTCTAAAATTGTTTCAAAATATGAAAAGGCACTTTTTAAGATTGAAAAGCAAAATGTTACATATTTTAAACAACTTGATATGAAAAAGGAAGAATGCAAGTATGACAAACTGTCATATGAGCGTTCTTACAAATAGTTGAAAGAACAAATTGATCTTTTGAAGTCTCAGCTTGAACGTCAATAAGGGAAGGGTGAGGAAACAAAGGGTATTGTACCATCAACACCCTTGCCTAATGAGAAACAAAAAGAGAAAGCTGTTGTCGAAACATCGATTGTAATAGCACCTGGCCTTTATAAGATTAGTCCCACTACTGCGTCTACCTCTACATCTAAAACATATAGGGCGATAGACAAAAGTAAGAAAGATACTCCAAATGAGTCTAGGAATGCTACTACAACATCTAAGGACAACAACAAAATTTCTAATGAGTGTGCCTTACCTTCTACAGGAATAGAAAGCAACTCTAGGAGCAAAAGACAGTCTAGGAGCAATAACAAGAAACCTAGTGTCTCGCCTGTTTCTGAGAGTGCATGCAAGAAAGTAGAAGAACACCCTAGGAATTTACCGCTTTCCAAGAAGAAATATGTATCATCTAGTTGTAATGATAAGACTCCTGTTTCTAATGCATGTAATGATTCTGATTGTTTAATGCAAAAGAAATCTTTGTCTAAAAATGCTTGTGATGATAATGTTTCTAATGATGTGAAAAAGAATGATATGCCTGAACAGAAAAAGAATCCTTCAGTAACTAAGGCTAAGTCTAGATATATTCGAAGACTTATTGCAAAAGCTAGGAAAACTACTAGCAGCCTATTACCTAAGGATCACACCAAGTTTTGTGATTGGAAACCAACGGGTAGAATGTTTGCACTTAAGAATGGCACATTAGAAATAGTTCCCAATGCATCCAAGGAAACCAATTCTAAGTGTAATTCACCTGTTTCATCTAACCCATTGGAACCAAATGTTAAATGGTTTCCATATACAAAATCATCTGTTCTTTGCAGGTCATTGAAATTTGTCTTTGGATCATCGACTCGGGTTGCTCCAAGCACATGACCGGGAATCTGAAGCTGCTGATCAATTTTGTGTGGCAGTTCATGGGGACTGTACGGTTTGGGAATGATCATGTTGCAGCTATTCTGGGTTATGGAGATCTTCGGTTTGGAAATTACTTGATCACTCGGGTTTACTATGTCGAAGGGTTAGGACACAATCTGTTCTCTGTCGGGCAGTTTTGTGATGCTGATTTAGAGGTTGCTTTTAGGAGAAATACTTGCTTTGTCAGGAATTTGGTGGGGAATGATCTCTTAATTGGGAATTGTGGCACTAATCTCTATGCAATTGACATAAACCAAATGGCCTCTTCATCACCTATTTGTCTCATGACCAGGGCAGGCAAAACAAAATCCTAGTTATGGCATAGACGTTTGTCCCATCTGAACTTTGACACGATCAACAAGCTTGCCAAAGACGACATCGTCTCCGGTCTTCCTAAATTCAAATACACCAAAGAACACCTATGTCCATCATGTGAGCAAGGAAAGAGCAAAAGAGCAACATATAAACCTAAACCTGTACCTAATTCGGTTGATAGGTTGCATTTGCTGCACATGGACTTATGTGGCCCGATGAGAGTTCAAAGCATAAATGGGAAGAAGTATATTCTTGTAATTGTTGATGACTATTCAAGATATACATGGGTAAAGTTTTTGAGATCAAAAGATGAAGCACCAAGCACCATCATCACCTTTCTGAAGCGTATTCAAATTTTACTTCAAGCTCCAGTTAGGATAGTACAAACGGATAATGGCACGGAATTTGTCAATTAGGAGTTAAGAACATTCTTTGAAGAAACTGGTATTACTCACCAGACATCCGCTGTTAGAACTCCACAGCAGAATGGAGTAGTTGAAAGAAGGAATCGAACCCTTGTAGAAGCTGCTCGCACTATGCTGATCTATTCCAGTGCTCCGTTATTTCTATGGGCTGATGCTGTTTCTACTGCTTGTTTTACTCAAAACCGATCCCTAATCCATCCAAGATTCAATAAAACCCCATATGAACTAATCAACAACAGAAAACCGGATATTTCTTATCGTCATGTATTTGGAGCTTTATGCTATCCAACAAATGACAGGGAAGATCTAGGAAAGTTGAAGGCTAAGGGTGATATTGGAATCTTCATTGGTTATTCTGAAAACTCGAGGGCATTCAGGGTGTATAACAGGAGAACGAAAAAGATCATGGAGACGATGAATGTGAAGTTTGATGAAATTTCACAAATGGCTTCTGAGAGACTCGCTCTAGAACCCGCGCTTAACCTAATGACTTTCGGATATATCAGTTCGGGACTCGCACCTCAAGGAGCTCAATCAATTCATGACGAACAACCCACAACTCAAGAACTGGATAATTTCTTCGAGTTCATGTACGATGAATACTATGGTGGCGCTTCAAAAAATGCATCTAACCAAAATTCAGCTGCACCCACTCAACAACCACCACCACCTCCACCACATCCAGATGCATCCACAACATTCGAAGCTGGCGCACCACCTACCTCAACATCAACATCATCTACATTTACTCCAGCAACTCCATTCATTGAAATTGTTCTACCAAGAATTGATGAGCAAGAACAAAATAATGCTGTGTTAGACGATGATGTCTTTGAAAACCCGTTTGGAACGGAATCTGGTGAATCATCTTCCAGATTACATGAACCAACTAACACACATTTATTCAGTCCAAGGTACCCTTCAACACTACAGTGGAAAAAAGACCATCCGATTGAACAGGTTATTGGTGAACCCTCAAGACCAATTCAGACGAGAAAACAACTTCATACCGATTGTGACATGTGCATCTATGTCTGCTCAGTCAGTCTCATAGAACCTAAGAACATTCGGGAAGCAATGGCAGATAATGCCTGGATTAAAGCGATGCAGGAAGAACTTCTTCAATTTCAAATCCATGACACCTGGGATTTAGTTCCAAGATCAATTGACAAACTAGTCATTGATCTTAAGTGGTTATGGAAAAACAAAAAGGAAGAAATGACTTTAATTCGCAACAAAGCTCGTCTGGTGGCAAAGGGATACAGACAAGAAGAAGGGATAGATTTTGAAGAGTCATTCGCACCAGTTGCAAGGCTTGAAGCAGTTAGGATTTTCTTAGCTTATGCCGCTCACAAGAACATCACGGTTTATCAGATGGACATCAAGACCGCTTTCTTGAATGGAACTCTGAAAGAAGAAGTGTACGTGAGTCAACCAGACGGTTTCGTTGACAAAGATCATCCGGAATACGTCTACAAGCTAAAGAAGGCAATCTATGGTTTGAAACAAGCCCCACGGGCGTGGTATGACGAGTTATAATCTTTCTTGTTGTCAAATAATTTCACCAAAGGAACAATTGATCCAACCTTGTTTACAAGAAAATACAAAAATGACATTTTGATTGTTCAGATTACGTGGACGACATAATATTTGGGTCCACTAATTCGTAACATTCAAAACATTTTGAAAATCTCATGAAAAGCAAATTCGAAATGTCCATGATGGGTGAATTAAAATTCTTTTTAGGCTTACAAATTCATCAATCCCCACGCGGTATTTTTCTTAATCAAGCTAAATACACAATTGAGATTTTGAAAAAACATGGAATGGACAATAGTGACTCTGTTGGTACTCCAATGGTCACTTCACCAAAAATTGGCGCTGACCTATATGGGAAACCCATGGATCCGAAGAAATATCAGAGCATGATTGGTTCTCTCATGTACCTAACTGCAAGCCGACCAGATATTCATTTTGCTGTTTGCTTACTTGCACGGTTTCAGGCAAGGCCTACCGAACTTCACCTCCAAGAGGTTAAACGGATCTTTCGATACCTACGAAGAACCATTAACATGGGTCTTTGGTATCCGAAGGATTCGGAGTTTACACTGATAGCATTTTCAGATGCAGATCATGCTGGTTGCCAAGTTACAAGGAAAAGTACATCAGGCGGAGCGCAATTTCTGAGAGAAAAGCTAGTAGGCAGGTCATCAAGGAAACAAGACTGCACTGCCTTATCAACAGCAGAGGCCGAGTATGTGTCTCTATCTGCGTGTTGTGCCCAAGTTCTATGGATGAGGACACAACTCACAGATTATGGTTTCTCTTTCAACCGCATACCTTTGTATTGCGATTCAAAAAGTGCCATAGCCATCTCGTGCAACCCAGTGCAACACTCGAAGACCAAGCACATTAGAGTCCGCTACCACTTCATAAAAGAGCACGTTGAAGAGGGTACTGTTGAATTGTTTTTCGTGAAGACTGAATACCAGCTCGCCGATCTATTTACTAAAGCCCTCCCAAAAGAGCGGTTTGAAAACTTAGTTCGTCGAATTGGAATGCGAAGCCTAACTCCCGAAGAGTTAGAAAGTCTTCTCGAATCTTCTTTATTTATTTCAAACAAGCTTCGCATGTAAATATTTTTGTAAATATATACTTGTTAAAAAAATTATAAATATAGAAAATTTCAAAAAGACATAAAAAATATAAAACTCAAAAACCAAAAATATTCTTCTTACGACATGTCTCTCGTATAATCAATATTCTGTACGTACTTAGAAATTTCATTCAACAATGATACGGGCATGTACAGATGATTGAGCGAGAGTTATTTTTTATGTTTTCTAAAACATGTCGTTTCTCAAATTTTTCTTCATTTAGACTTTCGTATATTTTAGTACGAGACCTGTGCTTTATTGTGAAATCTTTTATCGTGGCCTGAGTACTCCAACTCAAAAAGATTTCATACTAAAGGCTACATTGAATGACTTCTGATTATTTCCGATCAGAACTCGCAATGTTAATGGCGAAAAGCTAAAACTCGTGAGCACTTAATCAAAATTGTTTCAAAAGATTTTTCAAAGTCTTTTTATAAATTTTGTGCTCACAACAACTCCCTCTAAGACCTCTAAATACTTTTAAACTCAAAAGTTTAACCATTTGCTCTGATTAAGGGGGAGTAGAAAAAGAAAAATGTTCAAATTTCATGCTAAAATCAGTCCGTCTCTCCACAAAAAGTTTCATTTTAATCCACTGTGTTCAAAAATACCACTTCATGCTATTTTTGAGGGGGAGATTAGGTGTTTATTATAAATATGGGGAAGAGGACGTGATTAAAATGTGATCGAAAAGAAGTTTTGTCGTTTGAATCTCAAAATGAGTGCTTCAAAAAGACTCAGAACAACCCTCGAATTGACGAAACTAAATGTCCGTTCACGAAAAGACATGTCCTGGACGGGTAATAATTTCAATCTGGTTTACCAGTGATGCAAGCGTGTCTTGCAAAGGAATTGTCTGAGTAGAATGTACCAATTCGAGAGATGATCTTTGAATATGACCAGGACGGGTATTAACTTCAAGCTAGTCTAAATAGTGATGTAAGCGTGTCTCGCGAAGGTCATGTTCATGGAAAATCGATCATTTCAAATGTGCAAACTCTACCCAACATGTGCAACTTATTTCAGAAATGCATGAGCACATGTGAAGGGGGAGTGTTTCATAAATGTAAAACTCTCGATGTGTTAACAAAATGTGTTTTCTCATAAACACGTTGGGAGATTTTCACAAGGTTTAATGGCATGTGACAAATAATCTAGGATAATCATGGAGTAATAAGGTGATTATGGTTAGGTTATGTCCAATGATCCGCCAGAACCGGAGGGATCTACCCAAGGACAATTCCATAAGCTTAGCATTAGAAGTCCTTAGGAAAGATTGAAAAAGGGAGTATAATGAGAAAGGAGAAAGAAGGGGTTGAAGAATGAAAAAGAAAAGTTTTTATAAGGGTGAAAAGAAATAGCCCTCCATGAAAACTTAGGGCAGAAACCGGGTCAATACATCTGCTATCGGTATTCACTAAGGTGATACTGGTATTGAAGACAAGACGTCATGGACCCAGTGACGCATTTGCACCACCCCTCCTATCCACTCAGATATCTCTTAAAAGATATTTGTTTCATTTCTCACGGAGAACACTGCATAATCTATCGACCTCTCACTCCGAGATGTGTTGATATTGAAAAGGTGGCAATCTGCTCCATGCCTCCGACGACTAAAACCGAAACGCACATTATTGAGTCTAGAGACATGAGATTCATCAAAAGATCTCTTAGGAACACTTCCTATGCAATACACTTGTGTTCATCTAAAAGGATACAAGTTGTATGAGTCTTAATGAGATCTAAGGATCTTACCTCACAACATGATGGCCGTTGGACGATTTATTGCTAACTGTCTTATGCAGGTACCGACGAAAGTTCATCCATCATCATCATCTACAACGTCAACGCATCCAGACAGAAGAAGTAGATCAAGGCAGGAACTACCAAAAGACGATACTTTGAAGATCACAGTGCATGAAGGAACATTAATTAAAGAATATTATACATTGACACACAAAGTTCAAGACGTCAAATGCAAAAGACCAATCACGGGAGCATCATTGAAATGACCATCCCTTAGGGGGAGATTGTTAGCAATCATTTTATGTTTATTATGAAGTGATGGTCATTTGGCATTTAGAATAAATGTGTCATGTATAATATGTACTTTGTAAAGTGGGCTTGTAGCATTAGAGTTATTAGTGTGTCATTTGTTTAAGTGTAATGTATATACTTAGCCCACTACATGGTCCATTGTTAAAGCCCATCCAAGCCCATGGATGTGGCTGTGTTTCAATTTAACCACGCACACACACTCTTGCCCAAGAGTGCCTCATTCAACATATGAAAAAGAGTATGTGTGTGTGTGAAAGTTCTTCCCTAGTCTTTGTATTATTTTCATCCTTTGAATATAATCATTTGACTAGAAAATATCCACATATTCTCTTATTGTTCTTAACTTGTTTGTGAGTGTCATCAAGTGTTTGTTTGTATGATTTACAAGTGGTTCGTGGTCTTACAGGGTGTCATGGGGTCCTAAACATCACCAACCTTGGTGGGTTTCATGAGATTGTTAATAAAAATTATAGATCTAGTGTTTAGGAAGAAAGATGAATAAAGTGGTATGTTTAACATAAGTAAGTTGCATTTTTAACTAACAACACTTGAAAATACATAATCATATGGATCAAATGAAAGTATAACATGATCAAAAAGATGTTCTTGAACTTACTTGAAGATTATATGAGTTTGGATGAAAAAGGATCAAAACCTTTGAGTTTTTATTTCAAAACTTTAACAAGGAAGGTAAAAGGAACTAGTTTATCAATTGATCTTTCAAAAATGATGGATTTGAGATGGTGTTCTTGGTGTGGCCGGTCATGAAGGAGAGAAAAAGAGAGAGAGTTTCAAGTTTTAGCTAGTTGATTTTGTGGTGAATGTGTGTTTGTGAAATTAAATCTAAGAAATGTATTAATGGTGCATTAATGGGATGTAAGTTAATCAATTGTTTAGGGAAATAGGAGGGGGGCGGCACATGTGCGAGGAAAAGAAGAGATATTAGCTCATTTAATGATTTTGTCCCCCTCATTTAGTAAGTGTTAGTGGTTTTGAGCATACATTAGTTGTTATCTTGTACCGGGTTAACTGAAAATAAATCGTGACGAGTTGAAATAAAATACGATGAAGTTGTAAAAGTTGTAAAATCATATTCCTTGCAAGAATCGGGTGTTAGAATGATTATCGGATTGAAATATCGCAAACCGACGGAGTTATAAGCTCCTAACCGAAAATATAGCAATTGGTTTAAAAACACCGGGTAAAGTAATAATATAATCTCTATATCATTCTAATTAGTTTGAAAATGTATTAGGATCATTGTCGGGAGTATTGGGTATAATGTTAATAGTAATGACTGAGTGTTCACGTTTAACAAATAAACGAACATACGTAAATGACAAACACACAAACCCGTGCATGACTTAATATGATAATGATGCTACTGATGATATGCAGACTACTCTAGTCTGTATGAAGTGTCCTTATTGATGAACCATGAATACGCAGCTAAACCTTACTGGTTACGTGAATTTGAATACCCGTAAACCTAGTTTACGAAATGATGAATGATGTGCATGAATAGTGATTTTCCTCAGAGAATGAATAGTGTTTTGTGAATAGTAAAATTTTTGACGCCTTCTCAAAGTCTCAAACTGACTTCAAAAATGATGAATAGTGAAATGATGAATAGTGATTGGTGAATAGTAATCCCGAGATGGATAGTGAAATTTTGAAGCTTGAAAAATGACCTGAAATTACGGGTTGTGACACATGGCCCCTACTTTTACTTGTTTTATACCTGTTTTGGGGGAGAATACGTGCTCGTTTATATTTAAACTCCATGCTTGTTTTACTTGAAACGTGAATTGTTTTCTCAAGCATTACTAATTGGTTGAAATCATTGGTTTGTTACTCGAAAGTATTATGTGTTACTTGTTACACACCTGATTGTTTTCTTATGGACACCAGTGCACTAAACTATTAATTGCCTATGTTATGACCCGTTAAGCGCGAATGTCGAGAATAGACCTATTGGGATTGAACTCCCCGTCCGGGTGGTTTCCCCACTTGGCTGGTATGTCAAACGGACGTATAATTATTTGAGGAACCTTGGATATCCTAGGTGGACATCTACCAGAAACTAGAAACTCCGGGTGGTTTCCCCACTTGACTGGTATGTCAAACGGACAGGAACTAGAAACTAGAAATCTTAAGGCTTCGGTGTCATGAACTTAATACGACAATAACTTTTTCTATATTTGGAATATATTGGTCTTTGAATTCTTGTGGTCCATATGTTACTTTTGTTTACCAGAACCTAAACTTATTTGGCAGTGGGTTGTAAACACACAGGTTGCAAGTCTTGTATGGGCGGGGCTTGGGACTGAGTGGATTTATAATGCCTTTGCTGGGAAATCTTCATTCAAATGCTTTACAGTTAAACTAAACCTATGAACTCACCAACCTCGTGTTGACACTTTTAGCATGTATTTTTAAGTTTAAGGTGATAAACTAGTTGTGGAGACTCTTGGCAGGGCATGGCATGGTCAGAGAAGACTCTGATGTATTGGGACCACTCGAAATCTTTTATGGGCTTATATTTCCGCACCATTTTTTTTTAAATGTTGTAAACAAATCACTTTGGAATATGAAATCTATTTTAAAAGGTTGAGATAAAGCCATTCTTTATACTTTGTGTTGTGATACCAATTTAGTAGCCCCCAAACATGTATGCTTCTGCTAAACCAGATTTTAGGGGTATTACAGATTGGTATCAGAGCCTTGGTTATAGAGAACTGGGTGATTTTAAAACCTAGACTATAACTACTTTTACGAAAATTTAACCCTATGACCGCCACGTGCCTGCCTGCCAAGCTGATGCCTCATTTGTGGTTTGTTGCTGACATATTCGATGAGATTTGTGTCTTATTATCGGATCAAATACACCCACTTATTTTCGTTGATTACTATAATTATATTCCATATAAGTATTCTTACGTATCGTATATGTCACCGCGTTACACCATTCCTCACGTAACCTCATCATTCGACCTCGAGTTTGGTCACTTGCCTTAGTCTTTCAAAACGGTTTCTAAATGTGAGGGACATATTATTAGTATAACTGAGCTGAGTATTTCAAAATTCATTGAACCTCGGTGGAATATAGACTGGTCATCTATATTCGGCCAGGGACAGTGGGACATAGCCTGACCACCTATGTCCGACTCAGAGATGAATTTTGCAATACTGAGAACAGTTATAATAAAATTATGTTTAGGTTGATACTCTACTCGATTTCTAAAGGTTTCAAAAATTCCTGTGTGTGTACACAATCGTTGCAAGAACATTCACATCTACATCAACTCGTGAACCACCGCCTAGAAGCACGCCAGCCAATCATAACTCGACCTCAAGCTTTCATTTTACGACAAGCCACTTTAGGGCACCTACTTTTAGGAAACGTCTTTATTACGTCTCACTCTTCTTTTCTTGTTTTGAAGAATTATGCAGCCAAAGAAAACTACTCTAGCAATGACACCAGCTGCCATCTGAAAACTTGTTGCCGATAGTATAGAGGCAGCACTAGTAGCTGAAAGAGAGGCCGTAGCCGCTCGGGTTGCCGAAGCCGCTACTGAAGCCGCTTCTCGGGCAGAAACAGTAGAAGCTGCCGGACTAGCCGCTAATTGTACTAATGTTCGCAAATGTACATACAAGGACTTTAAGAGCGGCGATCCTATAAAATTCAAAGGCACTGAAGGAGCCACTGCTATGATCCGTTGGTTTGAGAAGACGGAATCTGTGTTTCTTCTATGCAATTGTCCAGATGACTGCAAGGTGAAGTTCGCTACCAGTACCCTTATTGAGGAAGCTATGTCATGGTGGAATTCTTATGCACAGCCTATTGGTATGGAAAACGCTTACAAGCTCACGTGGGAAGAATTCAAAAAGCTATTGAATAAGAAGTTTTTTCCACGCACAGAAGTAAAGAAGTTAGAAACAGAATTTTATGAGTTGGTGACCATAGGCAATGATATCGAAACCTACATCAGGAGATTTCAAGAGTTGGCCGCGCTTTGTCCAAATATGGTTCCAGATAACGAGAAGTTGTTGGAAAACTTCATTGGTGGGCTACCGCACAACATCAGTGGGGATGTAACTGCTTTTGATCCACACACACTTGATGAAGCTATCAAGATAACTCAAAAGCTTATGACACAAGTGGTGTAGAAGGGAACTACTGTCAACAACAATAACAAAAACAACAATGACAAAGGCAACAACGAAAACAAGAGGAAAAGGGATGACAACCAAAGGAAAGATCAAGTTCGACAGCCAAACAAGGGACAGGAAGTGGTTGGAGCCTATGCTGCAGGACCGCGCACCAAGAAAAGATATTATGGGAATTTACCCTACTGCAACACGTGCAATCTCCATCACCTAGGTCATTGCAGCGAACCATGTGGGTTGTACAAGAAGCGTGGTCACCAGACCAAGGAATGTAGGAATCCCACAAATCAGAGGATCCTGGGGAGCTGCTTTGAATGTGGGAACATAGGGCACTTCAGGAAGGACTGCCCGGAGCTAAAGAACAAGAAAACGGAAGCCTAAACTCTCGAGTGTTGTATTTCTTTTGCGTTTCACTTTAAGTTCTATCGTATAAGTCTCATGTACTATTACGAATTCCTATCTAATGAATGTTTTATCTTTTATCACCGCGATGCGACTCAAATATCCACATCTTTCCATCGAATCCACTCTAGAGACCAACATGAACTGAATTCAAGGACTGAATTCCTTTAACGGGTGGAGACTGTGATAAATCGTAATTTCAGGTCCTTTTTCAAACTTTAAAATTTACTATCCATCTCGGAAATTTACTATTCATGGGTTACTATTCATCATTTTACTATTCATCATTTTTGAAGTCAGTTTGCGACTTTTAGACATTTTCAAAAATATTACTATTCACAAAACACTATTCATTCCCGGAGGGAAATCACTATTCATGGTTATCATTCATCATTTCGTAAATTAGGTTTACGGGTAGTCAAAATTCGCGTAACCGTAAGTGTTTAGCTGCGTATTCATAGAACATCACTAAGGATACATCATATAGACTAGAGTAGTCTACATATCATCAGTAACATCATCTGCATGTGAGGACATTCATGGGTTGCATAATTTTAATTAACGTATGGTTATTTATTAAATAAACGTTACCACTCAGTCATTAATACGAATAATATACCCGACACTCCCGGCTATGATCCTAATATATTTTCACATTCACTACAATGATATAAAAATTATATTATTAATTTACCTGGTGTTCTGAAATCATTTACTATATTTTCCGTTAAAAGCTTATAACAACGATGGTTTGCGAAATTTCAACACGACAACTATTTGAACACCCGATTCTTGCAAGGAATGTGATTTTATAATTTTTACGACTTCGGCATACTTTATTTTGTTCCGTCAAAATTTATTTCTAGCTAACTCGGTACCCGGTAACACCTAATACACAACTTAAACTAACTAAATAATCATCCATGGGACAAGATCTTTAATGAGCACACAAACTTTTTTTTTCTTCCTTGTTTTCCGCCCATATGCCCCTCCCCCCCTAAGCCTAGATACACTTGATTGTCTTGACCAAGAATTACTACTAATAGATATTATTTTTACAAAGCCTCATTTACACATTCAAGTTACCAAATCCACTAGCAATTTTCTCTCTTCCTCTCCTTTCTCATATGATCGGCCAAGAACACAAGAACAAGAAGGAGTTCACCAAAATTTTCAAGATTTAGTATTTCAAGACCAATTAGTATCCTAGTTAAGGTTTTGAAATAAAAACCTCAAGGATAATTAAGTGTTTTGCTCCAAAACTCATCAAAACTTCAAGTAAGTGTCTAAATAAATTTTCTACTCTTTTATACTTTCATTTAATCTATTTTGATGTTCTAGTAGCAAATCATGCAAATGTACATATGTTATATACCACTTAACACCAATTTTTGTCACTAAAATGAGTTTAATGAATTTTATTAGTAATCTTATGAGATCCATTATTTTTGGTGAAGATTAGGAACCCATGACACCCTAAGAAGGTGTATGGTAGGTTTTAGAATAGCTTGGTGTTGATTGGAAGTGATTTGAACAAGCCTTGAACTAGAAAAATTGATTTTTACAAGTTATAGAAAAGGTTCTGTCCATTTTTGTGAAATCTGGAAAAATCAGTAGACCATGGACTATTTTGGCTTAAATATTTAGAAAATACTCTCAAAAACGAAACCGTGGCCGCCGGAATGAGCACGAATTTCAAGTTTGACGACGAAAACTATTTTTCTGAAAATTTGTGTGCTGTTGCACGAATTTCAACATGTAAAACGAGGCATTGAACGCGATCTAGACAAGCCGAATTATCAAAAATATATTAGTTCACTGTAATACGAAGCCGAGGACATAAAGAACGTAGAAAACGAGCTTATAACGACCAAGATACAAGCATTTGAAAACCGACGATCACCACATATTTTTATCAGCTTTTAATAGAAATATTTCTAAGTATAAAAACTGTTTTTGTGGGTGACCATGTTGAGAGCCATTTTCCTCGTTGATCGAGGCTCGTATGGACAAAATTTCGAAGATACTAATTCAAGATATTGTTACAAGGTTTCTAAAAACGCCGAACTTATTTCCTAACAACCAATGTACACCATTTTGTGGCTAGTTTTGCGAGGCCATTTAGTCATTTTTATAAGTTGTGAAAAGTGATAATTTACGACGTAAAACTCTATTATTTTGCTATAATTCACCAAACGACTATCGTAGGATATCGTTGCAACATATTTACACGTAAAATATTTTACAACTTAACAAGACGTCAAAAATATATTTTTCGATGATAAACGTTATTTCCAAAATTCACGAGTGCTATCGACAACATACGTATTTGCATGTGTAGCATCATTTCATGACTTAAATTAGATCATATGAATCATTTAGGTCGCGGTTAGAGCGTCCGTACCTCGATTTTCATGCGCTTTACTTCTGTTATCATATCAGTTGTTCCAGGTGAGTTTCATAGCCCCTACTTTTACTTGTTTTATAACTGTTTTGGGGGAGAATACATGCTCGTTTATATTTAAACTCCATGCTTTTTTTACTTGAAACGTGAATTGTTTTCTCAAGCATTACTAATTGGTTGAAATCATTGGTTTGTTACTCGAAAGTATTATGTGTTACTTGTTACACACCTGATTGTTTTCTTATGGACACCAGTGCACTAAACTATTAATTGCCTATGTTATGACCCGTTAAGCGCGAATGTCGAGAATAGACCTATTGGGATTGAACTCCCCGTCCGGATGGTTTACCCACTTGGCTGGTATGTCAAACGGACGTATAATTATTTGAGGAACCTTGGATGTCCTAGGTGGACATCTACCAGAAACTTTGGTTGTCCGGGTGGTTTCCCCACTTGACTGGTATGTCAAACGGATGCTTACCAGAAAACTAGAAACTCCGGGTGGTTTCCCCACTTGACTGGTATGTCAAACGGACAGGAACTAGAAACTAGAAATCTTAAGGTTTCGGTTTCATGAACTTAATACGACAATAACTTTTTCTATATTTGGAATATATTGGTCTTTGAATTCTTGTGGTCCATATGTTACTTTTGTTTACCAGAACCTAAAATTATTTGGCAGTGGGTTGTAAACACATAGGTTGCAAGTCTTGTATGGGCGGGGCTTGGGACTGAGTGGATTTATAATGCCTTTGCTGGGAAATCTTCATTCAAATGCTTTACAGTTAAACTAAACCTATGAACTCACCAACCTCGTGTTGACACTTTTAGCATGTATTTTCAGGTTTAAGGCGATAAACTAGTTGTGGAGGCTCTTGGCAGGGCATGGCATGGTCATAGAAGACTCTGATGTATTGGGACCACTCGAAATCTTTTATGGGCTTATATTTCCGCACCATTTTTTTTGGAAATGTTGTAAACAAATCACTTTGGAATATGAAATCTATTTTAAAAGGTTGAGATAAAGCCATTCTTTATACTTTGCGTTGTGATACCAATTTAGTAGCACCCAAACATGTATGCTTCCGTTAAACCAGATTTTGGGGGTGTTACAATGATCAAGTATATGCAAAATGAAGTTGTTCGATGTAATGAGCTTAATCGTGAACTAAAAGCACAAAATACGTCGTTAACTGAAAAGCTCGAGAATTATAGTAAACGTATAAATGATTTTGAAACACAAACTAATCGTGAATACAACTTTGAAGTGGAAAATGGGATGTTGAGACACGAAAATGAGAGAATTTTAAAAGATTCAAGCGACATCCAAGAGAAACTGAAACGTCAAATATTCCCTCTTGAACAAAATTTTCAAAGATGTCAAGCACAAAGCATTGACTTTGAACTAGCTTTACAACACAATCAAGAAAAGCAGTCGCTTGAAAACCCTTGGATGTCAAAACTTGAACAACTTGATGATGAAAACGTGTCAAGTAAGTGTCAAATTTCAAAATACGTAAAAGAAATTGAGCATTTGAAACAGATTTACAAAAATCTGTTTGATTCAATCAAAAGTTCACGAGTTCAGACACAAAACTCAAACATGAAACAAAAAGAGACTGAAGATTTGAAGTCTCAATTGTCTGAATTCGCTGATAAAAAGTTTGAAAATGTTTTGCAAAAGATTGAATCAATGAAAATGAAAAAGTTTGAGTCTAAAATCACGTAAGTTTCCTTTCCAAATCCCCTGTTCGATTCTAATACTACAGATTTTTAAAAAGAAACGGGGGAGAAAATGTATCTTTTTGAAAATGAAATTGAAAATGAAAATCATGTGCTTCAAACAAAAGTGGTTGAGCTTGAAACGCTTTTAGCTCAACAAACAAACGATTTTGAGGATTCCAAAACTGACTTTTTCAACAAAACGACCGAATTCGAAAATTATTTTGAAATACTTGAAAAAGAAAATGTTGAGTTCGAATGGAAATTGGCTCGTAAAATGGATGATTCTAAAGCCGAAAAAGATCAAATTTTGAAACAAATTGCCTCTTTAGAATCAAAATTGGCATCCCTAGATAATCTTTCTCTTCAGAAAGAATACAGTGATTTGAGAACTTCATACAATGCTTTAAAAGTGAATTTTGATTCTCTTAACCGATTAAAGGGAAAAGTTCCAATTTCAGATTTTTCAACACCAAAAGTGAGTGTTTCGAAGAATGTTTACATAGGTGAATCTTCAAAACCATTTTCGAAAAAGGTTTCCCTGTTTACAACTTATTCTTTGCAAAAAGGAAGGAAGTTTTCGAAGAAATCAAGTTTTTCTGAAACACTTACTTCTCAAAAGTTTTCAAATCCAAATGCTTCAAAAGAAAAGACTCAAGTTTTTCAAACTCCACACGCTCATTTTACACCGATAAAGCAAATGTAGAGACCAAAGCAAAGTCGTTCAAAACCTTTCAAATACTCAATATCATAATTGCTTTCGCTGCAACATAAGAATGACTCTGCTTTGAACATTCCAAATACAGGAACGTTTCCATTTATCACAAAAACAAATCTTCAAAGAGAACCCATGAGATTCAACTCTAGATGGAAATCTTCTTCTTCAGATTTTAAAACTCCAAGAGAAACACCGGGTTTCTCAATCAATTTTCAACGGAAAAAGAGTTTTAAATCTCCATTAATTCCACGAGTGTTATTTCAAAATGAAACACCAGTTTTCAGTCCTCGTTGGAATTCAACATCTTTAAATCAGATTGACACAACTAACAAATGGATTTCAAAATTTGGTAAACCCGTTAGCGCCGTGCTTAAATGGGTTCCCAAGGTTGTTGTCTAATCTAAACTTTATATGACTTCTTAGTACTTCAGCTAAGGACTCGGACTTCAACATGTCGACTTGTACACACATTACAGTGTACAACTCGGGTTTCAATGAAAGGAAAGTGTCTTACTAAACCATTCTTCGAAACCAAGCGTGCACTTATCCTAAAAACTAAAAGCATATTCTTCTCTAGCTTGAGCTATTTTAGAAAAACTTTCAAAATATTTAAGCTCAAGTCAACGGTTGTTGATCTAATGTTAGATAACACCGCGATTTTTCAAAGAAAGGACCCTGTTGTACGTTTTGGTGCGACAATCCTAACTGAAAAGAAGTTCTTACGCAAAGTTTATCAAAAACTTCTTAATCTTGAGCAAAATTTATTCAAAATTTTTCAAAAGGTTTTTCAAAACTTTTCAAAATTTTGCGCAAGATTTTCTAGTCTTTACTCCCCAATTTGCTCTAAAGTTTAAAAATGTCAAAACATATGCTTGTTTTGAGGGGGAGTATTTCAGAGTATAACATTTTAGTTACCTTGAAGCAAAATTTATTCAAGAATTTTTCAAACTGAAATTTCTAAATCTTTCAGAATTTTGCTTCAAGAAGACTCATTCCCTCAAACTTTAAAAAGTTTAAAATTCTCAAAACAAATGTGAGTTTTGAGGGGGAGTATTTCCAAAACAAAAAATGTTCCGTCAAAATCATGCTTAATGGTTTGTGTACATATAACAGTGCACAACCCGTACTTGTAAAGAAAGGACCCTGAGGTACGTTTCAGTGCCTCAATCCTAATATAAGGAGCGAAAGCTTCTTACTTTTGAGTAGAATTAATCAAAATTTTGATAAGTTTTTCAAAATTCCGCTCAAAAGAACAAGTATTCCCTCTCGCTTTTAAAACCTTAAAAAAGTGATTTCACTCGTTGAGGGGAGTACTTGAAACAAATCTTTGTTCTAAAACAAAAAGTTCTTGTTGAATTCTTCCCGTAAACCTCAAAAAGCATATTTTAATCAAAAGTTTTCCAAAAACAACATCAATATGCTATTTTTGAGGGGGAGAATAATTATGTGAATAAAATATGGTACCAAATAGTATGAAATCTCGCATGAGCTTGACTCAGATTTCACCCAAGAATTGACGAAACTTAAAATGTCATTAATCGAAAGCACTTGTCCTGGACGGGTAATAATTTCAAGCTGGTTTATCCAGTGATGTAAGCGTGTCACGAATAGGACTTGTCTGAGTAGAGTGTACCATTTTTGAGAGATTCTCTTTGAATATGACCAGGACGGGTAATAATTTCAAGCTAGTCTAACTAGTGATGTAAGCGTGTCTCGCAATGGTCATATTCACTGAAAATCAATCAATTCAAAAGTGCTAACTCCATCTGGCATGTGCAAATTTATCTTAAAAACTTATGAGCACATGTGAAGGGGGAGTATTTCTGAAAAAGAAAAAACTCTCAAAGTGTTAACAAAATATGTTTTATAATCATAAACACTTTGAGAGATTTTCGAATGATTGGTTTATGGCAACATAGGATAGTCATGGAGTTATAAGGTGACTAAGGATAGGAAATACGTCCTATGATCCGCCAAAACCGGAGGGATCTACCCATGGACAATAGCAATAGTTTAGAACTAGAAAGTCCTTAGGTATGATTGAAAAAAGGAGTAAAGAAATGAAAGAAGAAAGAAGGGGTTGAAGAATTAAAAAGAAAAGTAAATGAAAGGATGAAAAGAAATAGCCCTCCATATGTTCAACCTTAGGACAGAAACCGGGTTCAATTCATATGCTACTGGATGTTACTACGGTGACACCGGTATTGAAGACTAAGCCATCATGGACCTAGTGACGCACTGCACTAAACCTTCTAGCCACTCAAGTGTCTTTCAAAAGATACTTGTTTCATTTCTCACGAAGAACCCTTCATAATCTATCGACCTCTCACTCCGAGATGAGTTGATATTGAAAAGGAGGCACTCTGCTCTATGCCTCTGAAGACTTAAACAAAAAAGCACTAAATTGAGTCTAGAGCCGCGAGATACATCAAAAGATCTTTTAGGAACACTTAATATTTCTACACTGGTTGTTCAACATTAAGGACACCAGTTGTAAATAACAAGATTCCTACGCAGATCTTAGCAATCTGCCAAGAACATTCATAAGGGAACTCACAATTATGATTCTCTGTGATTGAGTGGAAATTCCTGCCAGGGTCAACATCAAACAGCTCTGACAGTAGGTCACTTAGGTAATCTCTTATGGGTTACGCTTAGTGTTCGAGGTGGTTCCAAACGATCTAAAGTCGTGGAGTGATACTTCGGTATACTTCAACGACTCACCCTGAATTGTTGATACACTTCGGTGTATCTGAGTTAGCTCTCTTGGGGGCATCCGATTCAGGAACGGCCTTGGCAAGGATTAGAGAAAGTTTTCACACTATGCTGTTAACGATCTCAAAATCCGAACCTGTAAGTGCCAGATGCTTTATTACTAACTGTTTTCATGCAGGTACTTATGGAGACCGGGAGTTCCACTACCACCATGATCATCAACTCACTTCCAGCTCCACATGCTCATACCAACAACATTACGAAAGATGAAGTTATGCAAAGTTCAAAGAAAGTTCTCATCAAAGATCAAAGCAAAGCAAAGTTCAGAATGATTTTGCTTCAAAGTCAAAGAATCTGCAATGTAAAGAGATAAAGATCAATGTCAAAGGATGGTGTAACAACCAGTAAAATTTCAAAAGGCAAACTGACTATTTTGCCCTTTGACTTTTACTTCTTGACTATTTGACCTTTACCGTAACGTAAATGCAAATACTGTAACTGGTAATTTTCGAAGTTAAATAATCCACTCTACTTTGAATTATTACTCTTTGAACATTTTCGTTCACCTCTGTCTATTAAACGAGAAGATATCTCGCAAAATGTGAAAATCACACACAACGCGTACCGACACAAGACTAGGATAAGTATATGTGTTCAAAATACCCATATTTCACCAATAGTCATATTTTATATGAACTATTGTCATTTTACCATTTTTACGTAAACCTTGTACTTTTTACGTTTTACGCGTATTTAACCTACGTTTTTAGGTTTTAACAACGTTTAAACCCTCTGATAAACCCAAGTCTCCCATGAAATATTAAAATTAGTGATTTTAACACTTCATAACAATTTCATAATATTTTTATAACATTTTCCTAAAATTCACGTTTTCAAGTCACCCGGTACTGCGTAATTCGCGTTTTCGGCTCGCGGTTTAAGTTTTAAAGACATATTAACACTCCAAAAGGCTCGGGAAATATATGAAACATCAATTTGGGTCATTTTAAGTTAAATATGACATTATTTTAAAAATATTATCTTCATGACATTTATTTTCACAAACTATGCATAAAACGTTATCGGTTTAGCCCCGTTGGCCTTCAAACTCACTCTGTGACTTATGATACTTGTACAAAACATGTATATAATGTATTTTTATAAAATAATAAAAGATAACACTCCCTTGGAGCTCCAAAAACCAGACCCTCCCTTTTATTTACTCCAAACACTTTATTTTTGTTTTCATTTTCAAGAAAACACTCATTTCTTACCTACTTTGTATCACCACCCAAAAACTCATTTTTTTCTTCTCTCCCTCTTGGTATGAACGACCAAGAACAGATCCAAATCACCTATTTCATCTAAATTTTCACTAAATTATTGATCATAGATTATAGATCTTGAAGTCCTAGTCTTGTTCATGATTTACTACACTCAAACAACACTGAATCTCCTCAAATCTTGGTGTTCTCTTGAAGTCTTCATCAAAGTAGTTTAAGAGTTATTTTCTTCAGCCCACAAGCACTATTGGAAGTGTAAAAGAGGAGGTCCAATCTTGTTGTAGTGTCTCTTAGCCATTCCTAATCAAACCTTAGAAAGGTTATTAGTGATTTTCACTTCTAGTAAGTTAATCTCACCATTTTCTTTGATTCTTGTTACATGCAAATGGGTTTTCATCTTTCAATGGAATATTGATTTTACTTATGTAAATGGTCTTTCTAAATCATATACATATTATACTTGATTCATTTGAGGTATTGGTTAAGGGTGATTGTGGTTTGGAAGTGTTTATGATGAAATAGAGGTAGGATTAGTGGACTGTTTTGAGACCAGTAGGTAAACGGGGCTAGTTCTCCAAATTTTTGGCCTGGAGCCTGTGAAAAAATTACATGGGTGGTTAGATAAATTATTAGGCTTGATTTGGCAAATTGGATGGGTTATCAACTCCTCCGGATGAGGGAGTTATGGCCGTTTTATGATTGCTAGTCAAATCTGGAACATTGTTTGAAAAACGAGATAAACTCCAAGGTAATACTATAGAATGTTGGATAAGAAAGCTAATCTCAGTAGTATGCATCTTAATCTAACTTCTCAAAGTGGATTCACTTTAATTGCTATCACGGTTTGGGAAATACATCAAAATTAGTGTTTGATAGGAAAACTTGGGATTGCTGCAGACCATTAGTATAAATAGAATTAACTGTACTAATCAGTAGACTTTAGACCTAAACTAAAAATATTTAGTTGTAGATCAATGTCTTGTGGTCAATTCTCCGGGTGGCGAATCCCGTAACGACACCCGATGATTAAAATATGAATTTTAGGGTAAAAAGGGTCAGATTCTGTATGCTGTTGGCATTCAGGGAAAAATCAAGTTTTATTCCATAACTTTTTGAAAACTAAATATGTAGCCTCTACTAGACAAATAGAGCTATCACCTCCAATTGGCCTCACCTTCATAGGACCTGTAGATTTCAAATTATGGCCTATTTGGTAAGACGTAAAACTCAGTCACATTTTCCTTTAGGACAGATCTGTAAAGAAAATTTATAAAAAGTGGTTAGACCTGCAAATTTTTGAGTAAACTTATTTTTACAGTATACTAGGGACTTAAAGGAAACTAGGGATATAAAGAACATAATTTTTTGACTTACGGTTTGCAAGTAGTGATTTTTGGAAGTCGGGGAAAGTTTTCAGCCGCTAATAAAAACTAGGGAAATGTGAGGAGTAAACAACTTAAATTTTCTTAAGGTGAGTTCATAGCCCAAGTTTTTACTTCAATTGTTTTACAAACTCCGTGGGGGAGATACATGCTATAAATATTTATGATCACAATGTTTTGGAAATTGGATGCTATCATGTTATTATTATTGCCTAAGTTTCCCATAGCCGAAAGTCCCTTTATCGTGAACCGTTAGTCACTTGCGAGTGAGCGCGAATACAGTAAATAGATCTATTGGTAACAGCACTCCCCACCAGAAAGAACGTGCCTATATGGCAGTCGTGTATTGTATTCGAACTAAATGATAGGTGTGGCTATTACCTATGTATGAAGGGCAAATTTATGCTATTAGCAACAGAAACGCTAGTCTCGGGGTCACGAGCTTAGGGAAATAGTAACTTTACTAGACTTTGCATTTGTTGCTTAGTTGTTTTTATAAATGATATTGTGATCAACTGCTTTATTTAATTAAACTCTATGGATTCACTCAACCTTTGTGTTGACCCTTTTAGCATGTTTTACCTCAAGTTTTAAGGCATGAATGCTTGGATGGGCAGCGCAAGGATATGGATATCTACAAGGATGGCCCGTGTTTTAAAATGAAATTCGATGAAACTTAAAATTTTAAAATCATGTTATGTTTAAACATAAGTTACTTTTGAACTTTGTGTTGAAGTAAACTTTTGGGACCTCTTTTGCTTAACTCTGATATTATCGAATGTGAATGTTTTATCATAAAAGTCTATATTTTGAGTTCGTTTACTATACTTGTACTATGTGACTAATAGATAGCACCCCATGTTGTATTCCGCTGCGTTCCGAAAATGGGGGTGTTATAGATTGGCATTAGAGCTACAGTTATATAGAACTGGGTCGTTTTCAAAACCCAGACTATAACTATTTTTCACTAAAGAGTCTCTCATTGCCGTATTCGATATCCGTGCGCGTGTACCACCAGACTGCCTATGTTGTTACTCATATGTCATCACTAATGGTATTATATAAAGTATGCATATATACACTATTATTTATATAAAGGTTAATTATATAAATGTTTGACTGATTTTGACCTCTTACGCTTATTTTCGGAACTTGAGCTCAAACCCTGTTTTCCCGATTACATACCTACATCTTACATTAAGACCCACTTTACTCATTATTGTCTTCCATATTCCGTGTGCCATGCCTACTCTTACATTCTTGTGATCTATGAAACTTTTTTTTCAGATATTGTAGTTGATTACAACGGTCTCGTTTACTTCTCAGACATTGTAAGAAAACTATTTTATAACTATGAACTCATCAACTCTTTTGAAAGCTATGTAATTTTTTCTGATTATTTGACTCCTCGTCTTCGAGGATGAGTGTGAACATTCACTCCGTACTCTCGGAACACTTATGACGTCTTATAACGCACCGCTCTGTAACTCATCGGTTAAGTATGAGTGTTTTGTCGGGAATTCTTAAGTAGGATGATTTATAATATCCTTATTTAAATGGATTGGGACGCCTTTTTATTTAAATAAAGAAATTGTGAATCGCCGAACCATAAGTTTATATTTCTTTATTTACATTGTTTGGGACGCCTCTCTATGTAAATAATGAATTATAAATAAGTAGGCTTATTAGTATCCGATGAGACAGGAGTATGAACTCGAACTTGGGAATCACCAGTATTCTACCACTCATCAAAAATCTTAAGATCTCATTTGAACTATCTGAGTTCATTCCTAAGATATCACTTTTGCCATTACAATTCTTACAATCATGAGCTATTTATTGAGTTAACAGACTTGTTACACTCTTGATTTGGTTCAATCTCGAACTAATAGACTGAGTACGTATTCCACCTGCTTACTTGGGTGCGTGAAATGCCTACTTTATTTAAGTGTGTAGACGCTTATGTATAAGCTCTTCCACGAGCTCCTATCACTTGTTGGCCCATGTACTGGGAACAGTGCCTCTTGAAATATCCTCACATCCAAGGTAAGTTACCACTGGTTGAGCATTACCACCATTAACGGAATTCTTACCCTTATAATCTTTGGTCATATGGCCTACCTTCTAGCAACTTCTACACCTAACAGTGCAAGAACCAATATGATGCAACTTGCATCGATGACATAATGGTTTATTCTTGACATAACCTCTTCTTTCAGTTGAGACAACGACATCATAGGCTCTGGCATTCTCTTGCCTTCTGTTTTGCTATTGTTGGGTCCTTGAGTAGACCAAGCTCGCACAACTTGATCTACTGGATTACGAGACATCAGGATTTTTACATCCAGTGTGAGTGGATCAAACAAAGTTACGATCCCTTGAATATTGAGTGGAAGTTCACAGATGAACTTTTCCAATAACATCTCATTGGTTGAGACTATCATTAAGCACACTATTTCCAACTCTTGAAAGCGACAGATATAAGTCGTGATATCAACACCACTTCAGCAAGAAAACTTCACCTCCATTTCTCGCACCTCATTCTGAGGGCAGTACTTCTTGATCAATAACTTCTTCAACTTAGTCCAAGCAATCTTGTAAGTATTCTCAATACTAATAGATTGAGTGACAACATTCCACCATGACAAAACATTGTTCATAAATGTGCTTGTGGCATATTTGACTTTGCAGTATTCAGCGCAGTTGCTGATTAGAAATACTGAACCTGTCCTCCCAATCCAACGAGCTAAACCAACCGCTCCTTCTGTGCTTTTGAAATTAGTGAGCCTACAACTAATAAAATCTTCGTAAGAGCAGCCTTTAACCACTGGTAAAACATTTACTCATGCGGCGCCTCCAACTAGCACTACAATATTCGGCCCTCCAGTTGGGTCCTAATATTAATCAGAGCACTCTTGCTCACCTATCAAAACTTTAATTTAGTTCCTGATTTCACCTGGGAACGTGAGATTAGAATTCATCACAAATACCCATAACTTTTCCCAGAAAGCTCAACATCGGACTATTCAAGATCCTGATTAGGATTGGTTCGGTAGCTTGCATACTTGAACTACCACCAGGACTTAGTAGTGTATACAACATCTTTCATGTGAGCAATATGAGGAAGTGTCATACTGTTGAAACACTCACTATTCCTCTGGAAGAGATCCAGATTGACGAATGTCTGAACTTTACTAAAGAACTTACCGAAATCATAGACCGTAAAGTCAAACGACGTAAGCAAATTCGCACTCCTATTGTTCTCTTTTAAGACACATCACCAACTCGTAACACAAATTAAATCATGAGGACATGATTCCCGTAACCGGTGGAGACTGTAACAACCCGTACAATTTCATAAGGCAAACTGACTATTTTGCCCTTTGACTTTTACTTCTTGACTATTTGACTTTTACCGTAACGTAAATGCAAATACTGTAACTGGTAATTTTCCAAGTTAAATAATCCACTCTTCTTTGAATTATTACTCTTTGAACGTTTTCGTTCACCTCTGTCTATTTAACGAGAAGATATCTCGCAAAATGTGAAAATCACACACAACGCGTACCGACACAAGACTAGGATAAGTATATGTGTTCAAAATACCCATATTTCACCAATAGTGATATTTTATATGAACTATTTTCATTTTACCATTTTTACGTAAACCTTGTACTTTTTACGTTTTACGCGTATTTAACCTACGTTTTTAGGTTTTAACAACGTTTAAACCCTCTGATAAACCCAAGTCTCCCATGAAATATTAAAATTAGTGTTTTTAACACTTCATAACAATTTCATAATATTTTTATAACATTTTCCTAAAATTCACGTTTTCAAGTCACCCGGTACTGCGTAATTCGCGTTTTTGGCTCGCGGTTTAAGCTTTAAAGACATATTAACACTCCGAAAGGCTCGGGAAATATATGAAACATCAATTTGGGTCATTTTAAGTTAAATGTGACATTTTTATGAAAATATTATCTTCATGACATTTATTTTCACAAACTATGCATAAAACGTTACCGGTTTAGCCCCGTTGGCCTTCAAACTCACTCTGTGATTTATGATACTCGTACAAAACATGTATATAATGTATTTTTAGAAAATAATAAAAGATAACACTCCCTTGGAGCTCCAAAAACCAGCCCCTCCCTTTTATTTACTCTAAACACTTTATTTTTGTTTTCATTTTCAAGAAAACACACTCATTTCTTACCTAGTTTGTATCACCACCCAAAAACTCATTTTTTTCTTCTCTCCCTCTTGGTATGAACGACCAAGAACATATCCATATCACCTATTTCATCTAAATTTTCACTAAATTATTGATCATAGATTGTAGATCTTGAAGTCCTAGTCTTGTTCTTGATTTACTACATTCAAACAACACTCAATCTCCTCAAATCTTGGTGTTCTCTTGAAGTCTTCATCAAAGTAGTTTAAGAGTTATTTTCTCCAGCCCACAAGCTCTATTGGAAGTGTAAAATAGGAGGTCCAATCTTGTAGTGGTGTCTCTTAGCCATTCCTAATCAAACCTTAGAAAGGTTATTAGTGATTTTCACTTCTAGTAAGTTAATCTCACCATTTTCTTTGATTCTTGTTACATGCAAATGGGTTTTCATCTTTCAATGGAATATTGATTTTACTTCTGTAAATGGTCTTTCTAAATCATATACATATTATACTTGATTCATTAGAGGTATTGGTTAAGGGTGATTGTGGTTAGGAAGTGTTTATGATGAAATAGAGGTAGGATTAGTGGACTGTTTTGAGACCAGTATGTAAATGGGGATATTTATCCAAATTTTTGGCCTAGAGCCTGTGAAAAAATTACATGGGTGGTTAGATAAATTCTCAGGCTTGATTTGGCAAATTGGATGGGTTATCAACTCCTCCGGATGAGGGAGTTATGGCCGTTTTACGATTGCCAGTCAAATCTGGAACATTGTTTGGAAAATGAGATAAACTCTAAGTTAATACTATAGAATGTAGGATAAGAAAGCTAATCTCATTAGTATGCATCTTAATCTAACTTCTCAAAGTGGATTCACTTAAATAGCTATCACGGTTTGGGAAATACATCAAAATTAGTGTTTGATAGAAAAACTTGGGACTGCTGCAGACCATTAGTATAAATGGAATTAACTGTACTAATCAGTAGACTTTAGACCTAAACTAAAAATATTTAGTTGTAGATCAATGTCTTGTGGTCATTTCTCCCGGTGGCGAATCCCGTGACGACACCCGATGATTAAAATATGAATTCTATGGTAAAAAGGGTCAGATTCTGCATGCTGTTGGCATTCGGGGCAAAAATCAAGTTTTATTCCATAACTTTTTGAAAACTAAGTATGTAGCCTGTACTAGACAAATAGAGCTATCACCTCCGATTGGCCTCACCTTCATAGGACCTGTAGATTTCAAATTATGGCCAATTTGGTAAGACGGAAAATTCAGTCACATTTGCCTTTAGGACAGATCTGTAAAGAAAATTTATAAAAAGTGGTTAGACCTGCAAATTTTTGAGTAAACTTATTTTTAAAGTATACTAGGGACTTAAAGGAAACTAGGGAGATAAAGAACATAATTTTTTGACTTACGGTTTGCAAGTAGTGATTTTTGGAAGTCGGGGAAAGTTTTCAGCAGCTAATAAAAACTAGGAAAATGTGAGGAGTAAACAACTCGGGAACTACTAATTTTGGAAACCATGACTATAGGACTTGTGAAAACCCTTAGTATGATGCCTTGGCCGTATGAATCAAGTATAATAATGTGAATTCATTCTCTTATTCAATTAGCATTCGCTTAGACACGTTTCTTGTTATAGGTCCTTTCTAGTTTCGCTTCGGTTCTTCGGTTGTCTTTATTCATGCTCTTTCACTCCACTACTTAAGGTGAGTTCATAGCCCCAAGTTTTTACTTCAATTGTTTTAAAAACTCCGTGGGGGAGATATATGCTATAAATATTTATGATCACAATGTGTTGGAAATTGGATGCTATCATGTTATTATTATTGCCTAAGTTTCCCATAGCCGAAAGTCCCTTTATCGTGAACCATTAGTCACTTGCGAGTGAGCGCGAATACAGTAAATAGATCTTGGTAACAGCACTCCCCACCAGAAAGAACATGCCTATATGGCAGTCGTGTATTGTATTCGAACTAAATGATAGGTGTGGCTGTTACCTATGTATGAAGGGCAAATTTATGCTATTAGCAACAGAAACGCTAGTCTCGGGGTCACGAGCTTAGGGCAATAATAACTTTACTAGACTTTGCATTTGTTGCTTAGTTGTTTTTATAAATGATATTGTGATCAACTGCTTTATTTAATTAAACTCTATGGATTCACTCAACCTTTGTGTTGACCCTTTTAGCATGTTTTATCTTAGGTTTTAAGGCATGAAGGTCTTGGATGGAGTCGGATGGATATGTTTAGAAGACTCGGCATATTTTCACATTTGAAGAGACTATATTTTAAAGATTTATGTTATGTTTAAAACATTTGCAATCTTTTGAAAACATTGTGATTTACGAAAACTGTTGGGACCTTTGTAAACTCTGAGGTTTTAATGTATCAAATGTGAAACACTTTTAAAATGTCTCTTTTAAAGGTTCGTTTTCTATGACTTGTACTTTGTGCTAGGAAGTAATACCCCAGTGATCTATCTTCCGTTGCGAGAATTTTGGGGTTGTTACAGATGGGAACTGCAAATGTATGAAACTCAAAGTTAACAAGAAGTACGAGCATGTTGGAAAGACGTAAAGACACCAGTTATGAAGACATTGATGAAAAGCAGGAGAATACCACAAATGATCACAAGAACAAGAACGAAGAACAAAGATCACAAAGCATGATTGGAACAAAGAATCTAGCAAAGCTATTACACGAAGACTCAAAGTTCAAGACAACAAGCATCAAAGAAGTTAAATGATCATCCATTTCTATTGATAGACCCATAACCCACATGTCACAGAATGAGATCTCAATGATCACCCTTTAGGGGGAGATTGTTGGAAACGCAAAAGTGATGATCATAAATATAATCAAAGAGAGATCTCAATGATCGTCCCTTAGGGGGAGATTGTTAGGAACGCTTAAAGTGATGATCATTATCGAGTCAATTAGTCTTGTAATATGGTCATGTAATAGCTCGTTAGAATCGTAAAAATATATTCTACATGTTAGTAGAAGTATGCCATCTAGTTAAGTCTTTGTATTTACGTTAATGTTGAATTAGTAAGATAAGTAAACATGGCACACTTCCTTATGTCCATCTTATGTTAGACTATATAAGCTTGTAAACTCTCATTTGAGAGGTGTTGGTTGTTATTGTAAACGAGAAATTCTCTCTAGTTACTTTCTCTCTCTAGAATACATCACTTTCTATCTCTACAACTTATTAGTGTGAAATAATAAAATAAAAATAGGACCAACAGAGCCCCCTTCTTTCAATAGAGCGGCCACATTTTCTTCTCATTCACATTCTTTGGTTTTGCCTTTGTTTAGTCTTTGTCCTTCAGTCTGAACTAAAGCTGTTGACATATATGTTGGTGGAGGAGACATTGAACTCGTTAGTTCTTGTATTTAAATCATACCAGTTAGTGTGGAAGCTGTTGTTTTTGATTTCTTTGATGCAGGTTCTTCAATAGTGGCTACATCTATTTTGTTTTTATGCTCCCCCTTAGTTGATGAGGGCTTGGTTGAGTTGATTGTGGAAGCATAAGAATCTGTCTTCTTGATCTGAGGTGGAGCATCATCTGAGTATTTCTCCCCCTCAGCAGAAACTGTGGAAGGAGTTGCTGCTGTCAGAACTTTCTTGGATAGTGCAACCAGATGTTTCGAAGTATCAGAGAAGACTTTACAGGATCTACAGAGAGCAGAGTAGAGATCCTTCACATGTTGAGGTAGATCGACCTGTTCACCAAGGAGCTTGTCGAGAAGGACCACCACTTTAAGGATCAGGGTGTTCTGTTCAATCATGTTATTGATGGCTTTATTCCATTTGGAGTAATCTTGCAGAAAAATTGACTCATGAAGACTGAACAAGCGTTCATCTAGGGCCTTGATGGCAAAGGTATTGAGGCGAGTCTCCAGAGTGTGAAACCTTTGAGAATTGAGCGATTCACTCAAATGTATTTCCCTGATAAGTGGTTTTATGAGTTTTTTAAGGCGTGCCAGTTTAAGAGCTTCTTTGATTACCTTAGAAGCTTGAGTCTCCATGTCAGCTACATAAGGTTTCATTAGGACTGGAAGTGCCTTGTCAAGCATAGATGTGATGAGATCAGGTAGGAGTGAACTCAGTGTTTCTTCCCGAGAAATGGTGACTTGAGCAGAAGCAGAAACGCTAGGCCAGGGTTGAGCAACTTCATCATACATGGGATCATAGCGTTCTGTCTCAGCTGCAGTTTCCATATGTTCTGAATGGGTGGATATATCATCCAATTTGGAAGATGAGGGAACAACAGTAGTGTTTTCTTCAATATCATCCTTCCCTGATTCATAGATATATGTGTCTATTGGTTCAGAATTAGTGTTAGTATCTGTGAAAGAGAGTGCAACATCTGCATCTGTAATTTAAGACACAAGGTTAGAGCCAATAAATGTTTTGTAGTCCCTTTCATTAGAGAGTTGTGTTTCTCCCTAAGTCAATGAGAGTCTGTTATGTGATCCTCTGACAAAAGATGTGATTGACGAATGTCATCACTGGATCATTGTGATTTGTTGTAGGTCCCCTTCTCATTGGGATTGTTCTTTTCCCGCTGAGGATATAGGACCCTGTTACTCCCTAGACAGTGACTGGGATGTGTCAAGGTCATTCTAGGGATGTGAATGGTAGTGGATCCCCTTCTCAGAGAGATACTGCTGTCTCCCCGAGGATATAGGATCCTGTTCTCCCATTAGATATTAGTTGTGATTTACCAATATCATTGTAGGGAAGTAAAAGGGTGTTCTTGTTAGAGAGTTGTATGACATCCAGTGGATGCTGCAATCTGAGTCTTAGGAATAACAAATCAGTCACAGGTTGTGATTTACCTTTAACTAGTTTTTTTTTTTTTTTTTTTTTTTTTTTGAAAATGTGATATTGTTTTGCCACTTTGAAATTTAAGCTCTTTTGACAGAAAAAAAAACAAAACATGGTGTTGTACTTTGACTGATTTGGATTTGTTAGTCATTGCACACAAACGAATTTTGTAAAATCAGTAACTGAGAGTGGCTCAGATTACTGATAGATGATGATAGGGAGTAAATCATCGTTAATCAGGCTAAGGCGACTCAGGCAGGTAAAGTAGAACAGGGAATTATCCTAGTTGGTTCTAAGAGAAGATACCTGATGACTTAAGGTTGAGACATGCAGTCATGTTAAGTTCATCTGATTCCCTGATGAGCTGTATACCCTGGTTCCTTTGAACCATGTTATCATCATCTAGCTTGGCAAAGTCATCCTGGTGACAATTATGGTTGTCATTTCCTCAGACTGGTGAACAACTTGTCTGCTCCATAACAGTGGGATTCTCAATCCCTGATGCATGGTATGTTTTAGTGTTCTTTACCAATATCCTTTTCTTTTGTGGTTTTGGAGAGGATGAGAGTGGACCGGCTATGGGTTTTTTGATGGTGAGTTTTCTAGTGGGTTTTCTTAAGGAATCCTTGAAGACATTCATTTTTTCAAATGCATGCCAATAATCCTCAGGGACTCCCGCAATGGCACACATGTGTGAGGTTAGTGGTACCTCATCAGCCCTAGGGTCCTTGTTTTAAGTGGCAACACTTATTTGAGCCCTAGTGAATGTGTACAGCTCCGAATTGACATACTCGTCTCCTAGGAAGTGTTCAACCATCAGCAGTATATACCTAATGTATAAGACATTTTGGCTTCTAGGCTCTTGAGTGAGTTTGTCACAAAGATCGTTAAACACATGTTGTGCAAAGTTTAGATTTACCCCCCAAATTAAGCAGTAGGCCATGAGTTGATGATCATTGTTTAATTGATCATGTGATCCCTGCTTTCCTCCCAGCTCCCTGACGATGTATGCAAGTAATACTTTATAAGTAGGGGAGAAGTATCTGATTTTAACAGGATTGGCCTTAATCAATGTGGTGGGATCTGATCTCCTATCCTCTGGCTCTTCCAGGTCAACTAGTCCTATAGAGGCTAGTTGGTCTTTCACTGTTTCCATTGAGGGTTACTTTTCAACAAATGGCCCGTCTGTTCCTAAGCCAGCGACGAAGGCAAACTTTGTGATGTCAAAGGTGAATGGTTTGGTTCCATTGAGAACTGTGAAGGTGATGGTTTTGCGGTTAGGATCTACTTTGGCATTGTACCAAAATTCTTGTAGATATTCTGTATAGAACTCAATGGGTTTTCTGATGAAGGCTTCGGCAATGTCACAGCTCTGTATAGAACTCAATGGGTTGATAAAATGGATGAGGATGTTCAAGTGTAGCAAAGTAGTTGCAAGAAGAGATCTTGCAATCCTTCTTAAGTAAATTAACATTCTTTGCCCTTTTTGCCTTCCTTTTTGACATGGATTTATCAGAATCCAGTAGATGATGAATGTGTGAGGATGTTTCAGTGTTTGAGATTTCAGATGCCATTTATCTTTACTGGATTTGAGAATGATAGAAAAAGGTTTAGAGAAGTTGTGAGATAATGAGAGATTTTCAAATAAGGTTTAGGGTTTTTGTGAGAGAAATGAAGGTGAAAGGTTGGGCCCTTGTGCGAATTTCAAAGCATTATTATGTTGAAAACATAAAATTATTTCATATTCGCATTAAATACCAAGTGGCACATTATTCGGCAAAGTGGTGACCCACAATCTTTCGTGTTGCAGTTTTGTACCATATCCCTAGACATATAACACTTGGCAGAAAATATTCTATAGTAAATGAAGGAATGTTTGTTCCATATTAACTATGGTAAGCATTTAGTTACCCATTTACTATAAATTATTATTGATCAGTGTAAGAGTGAAGGATTTATTTATCAAGGACCACTTGAGAGATATCCAACATACCTAGCTCAGCCACAAATCTAGTGAAGTTTGGCTCAGGCAGAGGTTTCGTGAAGATATCAGCAAGTTGATATTCTGTTGGAATGAAATGAAGTTCAATGTCACCTTTCATGATGTGGTCCCTGATGAAATGGTACCTGACATCAATGTGCTTGGTTCAAGAGTGGAGAACAGGGTTGTTGGAGATGGCGATCACGCTGGTGTTATCACAGAAGATTGGAACTTTGTCATAAAGAATCTCATAGTCGTCTAGCTGACTTTTTATCCAGAGGACTTGAGCACAACAACCAGCAGCAACCACATATTTAGCTCAACTGATGACATTGCAACTGAGTTTTGTTTCTTTGCACTCCAGCACACTAACTTTCCACCAAGCATTTGACAACTCCCTGATGTACTCTTTCGATCTGTTTTGTAGCTTGCATAGTTAGAGTCTGAATATGCCTTGAGATCAAACCCTGATCCTTTAGGATACCATAGCCCCAAACGTGGAGCTTTGAGATACCTGAAAATTCTTAAGATGGGATTCCTTGGGGTTAGACTAGTACCTTGCACAAAGACATGTGGCAAATTATATATCAGGATGACTCGCTGTTATGTACATCCGGCACCCAATCATGCCTCTGTATAATGTTTCATTTACAGATTTCCCTGATTTATCAGGACCCAAATTGTTTGGGGGTGACGTCGGACATTTGATAGATGCACAATCAGCGAGGTCGTATTTCTTTAACAAGTCCTTAGTATATTTTTCTTGACAAATGGAAACTCCTTTGGAACTTTGTTTTATTTGAAGACCTAGAAAAAATGTTAACTCACCCATCATGCTCATTTCATATTTTGTGGTCATTAGTTTAGCAAAATGTTGACAAAGTGTTTCATTTGTTGACCCAAAAATGATATCATCCACATATATTTGAACAAGTAAGACATCACCCTCCTTTTTGTAGATAAACAGGGTGTTGTCTTTTTTACCATGATTAAACTTATGTTGAATGAGAAATGAAGAGAGAGTTTCATACCAGGCTCTAGGTGCCTGTTTCAGACCATAAAGAGCTTTGTCTAATTTGTACACGTACTCAGGATGATCACTGCTCTCAAACCCTAGTGGTTGCTTGATGTAGACTTCTTCTTGAAGCTTTCCTTTCAGAAATGCACTCTTGACATCCATCTGATAGATCTTGAAGTCTATGTAAGCTCCATAAGCTAGGAAGATCCTAATTGCTTCAAGTCTTGCAACCGAAGAAAAGGTCTCATCATAGTCTATTCCCTCTTCTTGTCTGTATCCCTGAGCTACCAATCTTGCTTTATTCTTTATGATCAGCCCATTTTCATCTCGCTTGTTCCTGAAGATCCATTTTAACCCAATTATCACTTTTCCTTTAGGGGCAGGAACCAATTTCCACACTTTGTTTCGTTCGAACAGATTAAGTTCTTTTTGCATAGCTAAAACCCATCCTTCTTCTTCAAGAGCTTCTGTGACCTTTTTTGGTTCAATCTCTGATAAGAAATCAGCATAAAGATATTCATTTGCTGAGGCTGATTTAATTGATTTAAATTGACTCCTGGTGGTTATCCTAGCAGTTGGTTCTCTTAGAATATTGACTAATTCAATGCCCTTTTCTTTAGACCATTTGTCTTGAGGAAGTGGAGTGATTGAAGGATGATGGATGTGTGATGGACTTGGATTTGAGTTGGGTATAGATTCCATGTGATCGCCTGTATAAGTATTAGGGAGTGATACTGTGATGTATTGATTTGGAGCTGAGAGGGTTTCTTGTTGACTAGGATTAGCAACATTTGATTCAAGATTACCATCTGTTTCTTTTGAGGTTTCTCCTTGATATAATGTTGACAGAGGATCATAGGCAGGGATATATGGCATGGTTTCAGTGTAGACTGGACAAATTTTTTTGATCTTATTTGGTGAGTACTCATCAGTAGGAAATTGCTTTGCTTCATTGAAGTGTATGTCATCAGCTCCAGTTCCTGATCGATTGACAATTTCTTCACCTTATTCAAAGGTAACATGAAATGTTTCTTCAATTTCTTGTCTTCTGATGTTGAATACTCTGAACGCCTTTGAGTCCAAGGAATACCCTAGAAAGAATCCATCATCTTCTTTCTCATCAAACTTTCCCAAATGATCTCGATGATTATGAATGAAAGCTGGGCAGCCAAACACATGAAAATAACTGATGTCAGGCTTCCTTCCATGAAACATCATAAGCTGTCTTCATGTGTCGCTTGATGATGATAGATCTGTTTTGAGTGTAACAGGCAGTATTAATGGCTTCTCCCCATAACTGTTTAGGAAGAGATGATCCATTGATCTTGGTTCTGGCTGCTTCAATCAATGTTCTGTTTCTTCTTTCTGCCACTCCATTTTGTTCAGGAGTACATGGAGAAGAAATTTTTTGTGATATTCCTTTTTCATCACAAAAATTCTCAAGCTTGCTGTTTCTGAATTCTGTCCCATTATCACTTCTCAGTTGTTTCACCTTTTCATCATTGAGATTTTCCATTCGTCTGATAAATGACATAATATACTCAGTTGCATCACTTTTCTTCTTTACGCGAAACAACCAAGTGTACCTTGAGTTATAATAACCTAAAAACGTAAATTCTAAAATACATATAAATTTGAACTTTAAACCGAACCTAAGTAACTATGAGCCACAACATAAGAATATCAAAATAAATTTTCCCCTTAAACCAAAAACTATGGATCGACATTATGGACAAATATCACACATGAGCATGTTACATAGAAGGTCCAAAATAAATAAAATGTTGTACACAACTATAGTGTATGTTATTCTAATAAAATATATGACTCATTGAAAGTGTCCATAGTTAGTTCGAAATACATAAATGTCTTGTGCACAACACTTGGTCCAAGATCATGTCTAGGTTCATAAATATTTGAAGTAAGAATCAATCACCTTAAATTCCTATTTTGTTCGGCCAATTATCCAGCCAAATCCCCCTAATTTCGGCACCTTCCCTATATTTCTCCCCCCTCCTTTATTTTTCCCCAACCAATTATCACCCTACACCAAAATACCCAAAAACCCTAACACAAAAAAATAAGTGGCGGCATTTTTCCATTCTTCCTTTTTCAGTCGAGTAAAAAAACTTCCAAGAGCAGTGTACAAGGGCCTTCTGATTGTGGTTAATTTTCTGTTCAGCTGAGGTTTGGTGTGGTGTGTTCTTGTGGGTCGAATTCTATTACTTTCTCTCCTTGTTTTGTTCTCCCATTCGGCACTCAAAGGTATCACCTCCTTGTGATCTTGTTTCCTTCAAAATACATGCTTAAAACCTGATAAGTAATAACTTAAAGCTAACTAAAGATCGACCTAAAAAGGGGATCGAATGAGGGAACTTTGCGTAGCATGAAATAATAAAATCCAATTACATGAATTGATGAAAGTGTAGGCTGTTAATATAGGATATTAGCAAGACTTTAAAAATCAGTTTTATTTCATGAATTATGGACCCTTATTATGAAAACAAGACCAGTTCATACATATAGATGGCAGCTGATAATGTAAAAGAGATACATGTCGATATATAACTTAAGCGTGGCTCATTAAATCAGTTCGTTTGCGTAAGATGGGGTCTATATTGTGCATAAAATATCGAACCATTATGTGTATACAATAAGGCTTATAATCTGGAATTGGAACATGTAACAGTGGGCTGTTATGTCAATTTAAAAGAGTGTAGATTATGGGTCTTGTATGGCTATTAAATCAGATCATAAGAAACATTACATTAGACCTTTTGTGTGTGCATGGAACCTAGGATATATATAAGTGTATAAAGGAAAGATTCATGCATGTTATGTCTTTTAATATGGGTCGATCTAATAGGGAATAAAAAGGGTTGAAGTAGGGTCTGTGGTGGTCTAGTCTTGCATGGGATACGAAGGGGAGAATTGAGGTTGTGGGGTAATATGGCTAGCAAGGAAACGTGGTTAAATATGGGCAAAAGATGTAGTCAAAAGATGTTTTTATGGTGGGTTGTATGTCACGTAAAAATTGGGTTAACGGTTTTGTTGTGTCGTACAAATGTGGCGAGTTTGTATTTTGGGGCACGTTGAATGGGCTGAATAATGGTGTCCTAGTTGGATAATTGTGGGTGTCATGTGAGGGCGCTAAGGATTGAACTAGGGTTGTTTCGATGCTTGTATGTGTGCTTGAAAGGTGTGTCGAATAAGAGGGGATAATTTGGGAGTGGGTTGCGAATTTATGTAAACATTGTGGGTGTCATTAAGTTGTCGCGTAGGCTGGTACTTGGATGATGTTTCATGTGGTCTTAGGTGGAGTCGATCTAGGCATATGTTGATTAAATAACTCATGTCGATGTAACCAAATTAGGGGCTGTAAAATCAGGTTTATGTGCATAATCTTGGATCCTTATTGGGTATAAAATAACAAATCAGTATGTATGGTTATGAAGACCCCTAATCTGGAAATGTATACGTGGGATTAAAAGATTGTATCTTTATGGATCTAGTGTAACTATTGAATCAGATAATAAGAAGAGTTGCTCTAAGTCTATTTTGGAATTGAACTGGTATGTATACATGCGTTTAGAAGGGTAGTGTTCATGCATGGATTTTTGTCTACGTGTGATTCTAGTGCTTGGGATAAAACTAGGAATAGTTGGTTTGTCATTTCATGTGTGAGTGTTGTGTCATATGGGCTGGAAAAGAAGTAAAGTCATGTGTATGTCTTGGTGTCGAGTAGGGGTTTTAAGCCAAAAGAACATAAGGTCGTGTATGGTGGTTGTGTCGAGCTTCAAATGGGGTAATTTTATGTGGTCGTTATGATATATGGTGTGTGTGTCGTATAAGATAAAACAAAGGTGGAATATGAGTAAATAAAGAGGGTCGATGGTGGTTGCTATGTTGGGTCTAAATGGGGTGAGTAACAAAAGGTTGCTAAGTTAAACAAAATGTGTTAGGGCATAAAAAGGATAATCGGGTTATTGCATGTGTCGAATTAGGGTTTAGTTGCATGAAACATTTAAGGAGAGGCTTAAAATATATAAATATGAGAATTTTCATATAATTATGTAATTTACACTTTAGCCCCTGAACTCTAATAAATTGACATTCTAAACCCTAAATTATTAAGAGTTGGCATAATATACCCTAAACAATAATATTGACCATATTAAGTCCAATAGTTATTAAATTGGCATTTATAACCCTAAAAGTTACTAAATCAGAAAGTGTATTAAATATAGAAACTTGCTAAATATAGAAAGTCACTAAATCAGGAAACTTACTAAATACGACAGGTTACTAAAAATAGAAAGTTACTAAAAATAGAACGTTACTAAAAATAGAAAGTTTCTAAAAATGGAAAGAAATCATAAATGGGAAAACCTTAATAACTATAAGCAGTAAACATGTAAAACGAGCTTATTAGTAATACGTGATCATTAATTTGTATAGGTTCGGTGAAGAAGGAGTGATTCCCTATTTCCGGTGCTTTCTTATTTGATTGCTTGATTTGCATAAGGTACAAATATTCTACCATTTCTCAGTAAGGGTGTTTCTTCTCATGACTTTGATCTTTGACCTCGATTCGTTTGACATGATTCCTTACTATGATCCTTTGATATGATCCCTTTTGATATGAGCTTTAATATGATCTCAGTTATATGATCCTTTGTTATAATACATTTGGTATGATCCATTGCTTTGATTCCCTTTGATATGATTCTATGATATGATATGCTTTGTTCTGTATTGTCGCCCGAGGTAACTAGCCATGGAGGTACCATGGCCATGTCATTGAGGCACCGATGGCATGACACTTTCTGTGGTGGTGTGATTGATCCACGACGTCCCCATTTGATTTGATATTATATGATATGTGATCACTTGGCCATTTTGATATATGCGTATACTTGTCCGGTACATGGTACCTATATGATTTATTTGTGGGGGGCGTATGGATGCATCCTAGGCTTATATGATATGATATGTGATATGATTTGTTTGGTGACAGGCTGTGTGTGCCCTACACCCCACTCACTGTTTGGTACTTAGAGGCCTCCCATCTCCGTACACTTAGATATGATAGGTATATGTGATTATGTGGTCTATTCGAGTGGCTCGTTTAGATAGGCTCGTGGCTATCTGTTATGTATCTTTGGTTCGTTCGAGTGGCTTGTTTGGACGCGTTCGTTGCCGTGCTTATTTGATTCTTTGACTCTTAGAGCTATTCTACTCATGATATTTATGCATTTGATTCATTTGATTAGTATTCAATTATTTATGCCTATTACATTTTCTGCTTTGTATATATATATATCTGTTCACTCGGCTTTTTATGCTCAGCCGCGTTTTCTTTTCCATGCGGCAAGTAATAAGCGGGATGCGGGGCAAGAGAGTTGAGAGTAGGAGTAGAAGACCTACCTTATTGGATTCCCCATTCTTATGGAACTATTTTGGACTTATGTTTGGACATTTATTTCATTATTAAGACTTTTGGAACTTGTAATCTATAAGTCATGATGTTCTTGACTTAACTTTATTTATGATAGACTTCCGCTTGCGTTATATTGTATGTTCTGATTAGACACCATAATGTGGCATCTTAACCAAGGTCGGGTTGGGGTGTTACAATTAAGGTATCAGAGCCAGGTTGCGACTTGTATTTCATAAGTTAAGGCCTGTGAAATCTGGACCCTTAGGTTTTGCCGCGTAGGACTTAGGTTTTGATTGGTGAGGATTGGGTAGACAATAGGTTTCGTTTCAGCACGATCTTTTCCTTCATATTTTGTTCCTTAACTTCCTTTTGTCCTCGCTAATTCGTTTATGACCATTCAGATGGTGGACACTCGTCATAACGAAGATTTCAGTAACAGTCCTACATTTGCTGCCGCGGTTCAGCGGGCTGTAGATGCACTAATTTTGGGTCTCTCTGAAAGGATCGCAACCCAGATCAGTCAAAACACGGCCAGTAGTAGTGGAAGTGGTGGTTCGGGTGCTGGTGTTCCACTAGTGACCATTCATATTGAAATTATGCAGGAGAGGGCTAGGAAGGGTGTCAAGAGGAATCATGACGGGGATCGAGTGCGACCAGTTCAGGGAAGCAATCAGCAGGATAAGGATTCGTGGGATGATGATCAGCGGAGATATGATAGGAAGGGCTACAACAACCAGAGGTCAGGACGTGATCAGCAATATTGGGATCAGCAGCACCGCGGTTATCAGCAGCATCGTTCTTCAGGTTTATCTAGTTAGAGGGGTGGTACGGATCGGGCTTCGGCTACTGCTTGTGATACTTGTAGAAAGTTTCACCCGGGGAAGGCTTGTCATAAGATTTCGGGTGCATGTTTCGCATGTGGTTCGACTGATCATATTAGGAGGGATTGTCCCAAAAGCCGTTAAACCGACAACAACAGAAATGTCGGGGACAACAATCCGAATCAGACAGGAGACCGTACTCGCAACTAGTTTCCTTAATTTCGTTTTCATTTGATTCAGATGTCTTGACATTTATTTTTCCTTTTTCATTTTCATGATACACTGGTGGTCTTAGTGAGTAAATCCTTTGAATATTTTAAGTTCTCAATTGGTAATTTCATTCTGTGGTAATCCTGCGTATGTTGGTTGATTTATTTGGTATGAGAATTTTGGGGAATCGTAGAAGGATAGATGCAATTGGCGACATACTCAACTTCTGATAGACATACTAGATTCCTGTTGCTTCTATGATAAGTTCCGTTTCCTTATTTTGTCCCGTTGATGACGATTGATGTTGTTAACCTAGGAGAGTGAAGGAGAACTAGGATGTCAATGATAGGTTGCTTATGCACAACTTGAGATAAAGTATGACCATCATGAAGGTATATTTATATGATGCTAGTATTATGACGCGTAGCTAACGTGATAATACTTACGTCATATAACGTACCTTTATTGTGATCACAGTATATTTCGAGGAGTGCCTGAGAAGCTTTAGATTTCTGACATTAAAGAAGATTATCCGCGATTAGTGAGACCTTAGGATTCGTTCTACCTGTGAGAATACTCTACCGTCTTCGTTAGACATCTGGATACGTTTGAATTCTTGACATGTATTTGTTGACCTTTGTTCATCTGTTAAGAACCTTAGGACTCATTGTAGAGCTTTCTACCGTTTGGTTTTATCACCCAATCTGTTTTCTGCCCGTATATATTCCATGCGTTACTATAGAGAAGTACACCTATTGTCTGTTACATGTATGCTTCGTAATCGTTGGATCTGATTCATTATGATCTACTCTGGATAAAGATTTGAGGCCATGAATTATGAGAAATAGAACCATTCCATTCGTTAAATTCTTTTGGAGGAACCATCCCGAGAGTGAAGCTACTTGGGAAACCGAAGAGTCGATGCGAGCTAGTTATCCTCATTTCTTTTCGTGATTCGGTACGTATTCGTTATTTTCTATTTCAAATTTCGAGGACGAAATTTTTCGTTTAGAGGGGAAGAATTATAATAACCTAAAAACCTAAATTCTAAAATACGTATAAATTTGAACTTTAAACCGAACCTAAGTAACTATGAGTCACAACATAAGAATATCAAAATAAATTATCCCCTTAAACCAAAAACTATGGATCCACATTATGGACAAATATCACACATGAGCATGTTACATAGAAGGTCCAAAATAAATAAAATGTTGCACACAACTATAGTATATGTTATTCTAATAAAATATATGACACATTGAAAGTGTCCATAGTTAGTTCGAAATACATAAAAGTCTTGTGCACAACACTTGGTCCAAGATCATGTCTAGGTTCATAAATATTTGAAGTAAGAATCAATCACCTTAACTTCCCATTTTGTTCGGCCAATTATCCAGCCAAATACCCCTAATTTCGGCACCTTCCCTATATTTCTCCCCCTCCTTTATTTTTCCCCAACCGATTATCACCCTACACCAAAATACCCAAAAACCCTAACACAAAAAATAAGTGGCGGCATTTTTCCTTTCTTCCTTTTTCATTCGAGTAAAAAAAGTTCCAAGAGCAGTGTACAAGGGCCTTCTGATTGTGGTTAATTTTCTGTTCGGCTGAGGTTTGGTGTCGTGTGTTCTTGTGGGTCGAATTCTATTAATTTCTCTCCAAGTTTTGTTCTCCTATTTGGCACTCAAAGGTATCACCTCCTTGTGATCTTGTTTCCTTCAAAATACATGCTTAAAACCTGATAAGTAATAACTTAAAGCTAACACAAGATCGACCTAAAAAGGGGATCGAATTTGGGAACTTTGCATAGCATGAAATAATAAAATCTAATTACATGAATTGATGAAAGTGTAGGCTATTAATATAGGATATTAGCAAGACTTTAAAAATCAGTTTTGTTTCATGTATTATGGACCCTTATTATGAAAACAATGACCAGTTCATACATATAGATGGCGGCTGATAATGTAAAAGAGATACATGTCGATATATAACTTATGAGTGGCTCATTAAATCAGTTTGTTTGCATGAGATGGGGTCTATATTTTGCATAAAATATCGAACCATTATGTGTAGACAATAAGGCTTATAATCTGGAATTAGAACGTGTAACAGTGGGTTGTTATGTCAATTTAAAAGAGTGTAGATTATGGGTCTTGTATGGCTATTAAATCAGATCCTAAGAAACATTACATTAGACCTTTTGTGTGTACATGGAACCTAGGATATATATAAGTGTATAAAGGAAAGATTCATGCATGTTATGTCTTTTAATATGGGTCGATCTAATAGGGAACAAAAAGGGTTGAAGTAGGGTCTGTGGTGGTCTTGTCTTGCATGGGATACGAATGGGAGAATTGAGGTTGTGGGGTCATATGGCTAGCAAGGGAACGTGGTTAAATATGGGTAAAAGATGCAGTCAAAAGATGTTTTTACGGTGGGTTTTATGTCACGTAAAAATTGGGTTAATGGTTTTGTTGTGTCGTACAAATGTGTCGAGTGTGTATTTTGGGGCACATTGAATGGTCTGAATAATGGAGTCCTAGTTAGATAATTGTGGGTGTCGTGGGAGGGCGCTAAGGATTAAACTAGGGTTGTTTTGATGCTTGTGTGTGTGCATGAAAGGTGTGTCGAACAAGAGGGGATAATTTAGGAGTGCGTTGCGAATTTATGTAAACATTGTGGGTGTCATTAAGTTGTCGCATAGGCTGGTACTTGGATGATGTTTCATGTGGTCTTATGTGGAGTCGATCTAGGCATATGTTGATTAAAGAACTCATGTCGATGTAACCAAATTAGGGGCTGTAAAATCAGGTTTATGTGCATGAGCTTGGATCCTTATTGGGTATAAAATAACAAATCAGTATGTATGGTTATGAAGACCCCTAATCTGGAAATGTATACATGGGATTAAAAGATTGTATCTTTATGGGTCTAGTGTAACTATTGAATCAGATAATAAGAAGAGTTGCTCTAAGTCTATTTTGGACTTGAACTGGTATGTATACATGCGTTTAGAAGGGTAGTGTTCATGCATGGATTTTTGTCTACGTGTGAGTCTAATGCATGGGATAAAACTAGGAATAGTTGGTTTGTCATTTCATGTGTGAGTGTTGTGTCATATGCGCTGGAAAAGAAGTAAAGTCATGTGTATGTCTTGGTGTCGAGTAGGGGTTTTAAACCAAAAGAACATAGGGTCGTGTATCGTGGTTGTGTCGAGCTTCAAATGGGGTAATTTTATATGGTCGTTATGATATATAGTGTGTGTGTCGTATAAGATAAAACAAAGGTGGAATATGAGTAAATAAAGAGGGTCGATGGTGGTTGCTATGTTGGGTCTAAATGGGGTAAGTCACAAAGGGTTGCTAAGTTAAACAAAATGAGTTAGGGCATAAAAAGGATTATCAGGTTATTGCATGTGTCGAATTAGGGTTTAGTTGCATGAAACATTTAAGGAGAGGCTTAAAATATATAAATATGAGAATTTTCATATAATTATGTAATTTACACTTTAGCCCCTGAACTCTAATAAATTGACATTCTAAACCCTAAATTATTAAGAGTTGGCATAATACACCCTAAACTATAATATTGACCATATTAAGTGCAAAAGTTATTAAATTGGCATTTATAACCCTAAAAGTTACTAAATCGGAAAGCGTATTAAATATAGAAACTTGCTAAATACAGAAAGTCACTAAATCAGGAAACTTACTAAATACGGCAGGTTACTAAAAATAGAAAGTTACTAAAAATAGAACGTTACTAAAAATAGAAATTTTCTAAAAATGGAAAGAAATCATAAATGGGAAAACCTTAATAACTATAAGCGGTAAAATTGTAAAACGAGCTTATTATTAATACGTGATCATTAATTTGTATAGGTTCGGTGAAGAAGGAGTGATTCCCTATTTCCGGTGCTTTCTTATTTGATTGCTTGATTTGCATAAGGTACAAATATTCTACCATTTCTCAGTAAGGGTGTTTCTTCTCATGACTTTGATCCTTGACCTCGATTTGTTTGACATGATTCCTTACTATGATCCTTTGATATGATCCCTTTTGATATGAGCTTTAATATGATCTCAGTTATATGATCCTTTGTTATGATACAATTGGTAGGATCCATTGCTATGATTCCCTTTGATATGATTCTATGATATGATATGCTTTGTTCTATTTTGTCGCCCGAGCTAACTAGCCATGGAGGTACCATGGCCATGTCATTGAGGCACCAATGGCATGACACTTTCTATGGAGGTGTGATTGATCCACGGTGTCCCCATTTGATTTGATATGATATGATATGATATGTGATCACTTGGCCATTTTGATATATGCGTATACTTGTCCAGTACATGGTACGTATATGATTTATTTGTAGGGGGCATATGGATGCATCCTAGGCTTATATGATATGATATGTGATATGATTTTTTTGGTGACTGGCTGTGTGTGCCCTACACCCCACTCACTATTTGGTACTTAGAGGCCTACCCTCTTCGTACACTTAGATAAGATAGGTATATGTGATTATGTGGTCTATTCGAGTGGCTCGTTTAGATAGGCTCGTGGCTATCTGTTAGGTATCTTTGGTCCGTTCGAGTGGCTCGTTTGGACGCGTTCGTTGCCGTGCTTATTTGATTCTTTGACTCTTAGAGATATTCTACTCATGATATTTATGCATTTGATTCATTTGATTCGTATTCAATTATTTATGCCTATTACATTTTCTTCTTTGTATATATATATCTGTTCACTGGGCTTTTTAAGCTCAGCCGCGTTTTCTTTTCCATGCGGCAGGTAATAAGCGGGATGCGGGGCAAGAGAGTTGAGAGTAGGAGTAGAAGACCTACCTTATTAGATTCCCCATTCTTATGGAACTATTTTGGACTTATGTTTGGACATTTATTTCATTTGGATTTCATTATTAAGTCTTTTGGAACTATTAATCTATAAGTCATGATGTTCTTGACTTAACTTTATTTATGAAAGACTTCCGCTTGCGTTATATTGTATGTTCTGATTAGACACCATAATGTGGCATCTTAACCAAGGTCAGGTTGGGGTGTTACATGAATACTCATCGAAAATGACCAAGTGTATTTGTTGTGATTCATTATTTGGGGTGTGAGAGGACCAAACAAGTCCATGTGAAGAAGGTGAAGACATTTTTTTAAAGAAAATGATTGCTTGGGTCTAAATGAGGCTCTTTTATGTTTTCCTTTCTCACAGGCTGAGCACAATTTGTCCTTTGAGTATGTGAGTGAAGGAAGACCAGTAACCAGATTGTTTTTGGCTAGGATGTTGATGTTTTTGAAGTTGAGATGTGATAGTCTCTTGTGCCAGAGCCAGTTTGCACTAATTGAGGATTTGGCATAGAAGCATGTCTTTGAACTTGCTTGAGCAGATGACATGTTGATAACATACACATTTCTGATTCTTGAAGAGATTAAAACAACTTCATCTCTTTGATTGAAAATTGTGTCTTGTTTCTTGGTGAACAAAACTTTAAAGTTGTCATCACACAGCTGACTAATGCTGATGAGATTGTGTTTTAGTCCGTTCACATAGGCGAATTTTGTGAAACTTATACCATTGCAGTTAACTGAACCATATCCTTCAGTGTTCTTTGTAGAGTTATCCCCAAAGACCACTGTTGGACATAGTTTCTCTGTGTATCTGTGCAGATACTTCTTTACTCCTGTCATGTGTCTAGAACATCCACTATCTAGACACCAGATTGATCTTTCCATATCCCCCTACACAGATACATTTGAAATGGTTAGTTTCTTTTATGAACCCACTTTTCAGTGGGTTCATGACACTGCTGTGTAGCAGTCTTGGATGTCCTCAAGAGAGGAACAGATTGAGTGGGAGCTATTTTGATGTGAAAATTTGCCTCATGATTATAGCTCCCATAGATTGGACAACCTGGGTATTCAGCACACTCATCAGAGTGATGATTATTAATGCCCCGTCCTGGCATCATTCTTTCCCATTGATGGTTCATCATCTGCCAGTGCCATGTATGCCCTTATCATGTGAGGATTATCATCTTCTGAGGACTGTTCTTCTGTATCCCAATCATGATTTTCGGCAACCAACCCTTTGCTCTCCTTGTCTCTACCCTTCTGTCATGATGTTGAAGTTTGCTAACTTTTCTCTTTATCAAAGAGTTTTTGTTTTAAGAGAGCAACCTCAGCTTTCTTTTCTCTGTATAGACTTTTATAGTCTTTTCCAGAGTGGTTATAGTTTGGGTTAGAGGAGGAGTTTGTATAGAGATTTGATTTAGATAGATATAATGGAGTGGATGTTTTGTAGCCAGGACATTCCTTTTAGAAATGACCAGCTTTTCCGCATCTGTAACATGTCTCATTTGACTTGTCCTCAGCTCCCTTGGTTGTTCCAACTCTTCCTGGCTGTTTATAAAATCTTCGTTGATTTGCTAGAAGAGCTCTGTTTTGAAATTCAGCGGTTAAGTCAGACATGAAATCCAGACTACTTCTTGTGTCCTCTTCAACATCAGAGTCACTATCATGGTCCTGCACATTAAAGTTAGAAAACAAAGCATTCGACATAGAGGATTGAACGATATTCTTTTTCGTATCATTCTCATAAATTTGATCGATGAGTTCCTCCTCATAGTTGTATTTTCCATAAAGTGCAGCCAGGGTGTCGTTTTTCATAGAGTTGTTGGCTCTCTGAGTTTGATTAAAACTCAGCCATTTCCTGTAAAGACCATTTACAAAATTTGCATTGACCTCAGCTTGAGGTATCTCAACTCCTAGATTTGAAAGTTCATTAAGTAAGATTTTCATTCTTTAAAAGGTTTGAGACACTTTTTCTCCTTCAAGTACTTTAAAGGCATTGAATTTTAGCCTAAGGGCTTAGATTTTAGTGTCTCTTGTTTGAGAGGGTCCCTCGTGTGTGTTAGCCCGTTTTACATCTGACAACAGATTTCATCACATCTCTGGGAATTGTAAAGATGATAATTGCTTTTAATCTATTGTCTTGATTGGCTAGCCTGGCTTCCTCAGGGGTCCATTGTTTTTGTGCCTAAGCTAAAAAAAATTTGGGTGTGGATGTGACTGTTTCAGGTATGAATGGCCCATTTCTAGAACATATAAAAGATAAGGTTCTAATCCATTTAGGTAGATTAGAATCCTGTCTTTCTAGTCTAGGAAATCTTTTGCCTCTAGTAAAGGGACAGAAGTAACATGAGCTCCCCCTCCCCCTTAAATCTAGAAGTTGTGGTAGGTCATAGCTAGGGGCACTGAAGATGAAGTTATTATTATTAGCCGCTCCCCCTACATTTCTGTTAGATGAGTCACCATTTCTACCACCACCTCCAGTTTGAAATGGTAGTGATGGCATGGGACAACATTGCCATTATTTTCAAACATATTTGGATCTTCATTTTAAAAACGTTTTGAACGGTTTATAAAACTTATTTTATAAATCAAACCACTCTGATACCACTTGTTGTTCCAAAAATAATGTCTTTTTTCAAAAATAATAAGTTATATCAATTTAAGTAACAACACAAGTGTTAATACAAATAAACCTTCAAAACGTTTATTTATATTTTACGACCTCTCAATGTTTTGTCGATAACAAACGTAAAATCATTTTAATGAGATAAATAAATTTTGTAATGCTTTGAGCCAATAGTTTACTAACTCATTTCATTAAACAAGTAAACCTTAAACATATCTAGTTAACAAGTTTACATGAAACCAAAACTATTTTATAAAAACACTTAAGTAACATTTGTTACTTACATTTTATAAAATACATGTTAAGAAAAAGCTAGTGAACACTTGGACTATTCATGGCCCAAAACCCATGACCCATAACCCATGACCCATTGCATGACATCATGCATGACATCCGTAATGGGTAAAACCCATGACCCATGACCCAAAGTCCATAACCCATAACCCAAAGTCCATGACCCATGACCCAAGATGTCTTTGACATCAGGCATGACATCATCTATCCATGGATCATAACCCATAACCCATAACCCGGTTTGTAACCCAAAATCCGGACTGGTTTACCCAGTTACCCGGATCCCTCGGTTTACACTAGCCGGATCCCTCTGGGAAGGGATCCGGTGGAACCGGGTGAACAGTAGGCAGTTTTGCCTATAAATAGTGAGCCATTTCTCTCTTATCTCTCACCCCTTCTAGAGTTTACTTCTCTCTATACTCTAAACTCTCTAACCTCAGATCCAAGGATCTTTCTATGTAGTTTCTCTTTGTGATTCTCTAGGTTCCTTCCATAAGGCGTGCAAGCTCGTGATATGGGTTGCTTTGATTCTTCTCTTCCAAGATCACAGAAGTGATTCTTGTTCTTTCTTTCTTCTCAAAGGGTGTTGTAGATGTGTTGAGTCGATAGGTGTAAAAGGACGTTGGATCCTTTAGTCGAGTTGTATTGGGTGTGTTGGTTTGGTCCGCCGTGCTAAGGACCCGGTATCTAGCCTTGTACCGGATAAAGTGTAAGCGACGTTGTGAAGGCTTCTCCGCCATGTGAAAGGAATTTGTGTTTTGAAGTGATAACGAACTCTTGAGTAGGCGACTCGGGGAGTGGAGTAGGGCAAGGAAGGTGTCCTTGTAGCCGAACCACTATAAATACTTGTGTTGTGGTTGTGTCTCTCTAACTCTATCTCCTAGTTTAGTTTATATGCTTTTATTTCTATCAATATCCAACACGTCAAAACTAGATTGACATAAGTCGATCTATAAGTTTTAATAAGTGATTTTAATCGGTAAAACTATTCAACCCCCCCCCCCTTCTAGTTTTCTACAATTGGCATCAGAGCTTCGTTACCAAGTTTCTTATAGTATATTGTACTTTAAAAACTTGATACGATCCGTGTATGTTTTGAAAACTACAACGAAGGAAAAACCTTTTGTAAAAGTTAACATCTAACTCATTTTTACAAAAATAATAACACTATCTATACTTGGATATTGATAAAATTTTTATAACATTTAAGTGTTTCTAACATACCTCCTTGTAGAAATCTTCATGTTGGAAAGCTCTTTTAAAGGTCATGAAGTATTGCTTATCTAGGAGTATTCTCACCTTGAGCATAATATGGCAAAGGTATGTTTGTTTTTCTTTTTAAGTGATTATTTATTTGTGATTAAAAGTGTTGATCTATCTGGTACACAATTACTTGATATACTTGTGCTTATTTGTTTTGTTCTTCAAAATTCTTTTGAACATTGTTGTTAAAAGAGTCATATCAATACAAAACTTTTAATCTAAATCACAACTTTTAAAAAGTCTCTCTTCACTAATCTGTCAAACTATAAGGAATTGTATTCCATCATTCCTTGGTCAAGTCGACACAATAATTTTTTTTTAAGTCTTGATAATCATCTCAATTAAACTCATAAACACTAAAATGAAAAATAAGTATTTCATTCATCAAAATTCCTCACTCTTGCGAGAAACTTTCTTACTCTCTTGATACCATCTCATCAAGAGAAGAAATGAAGACAACACAACTAAAGTCTATCGTACGTTTTCACTCTTGTCTCAAAACTACCCAAAAAATCACTTCTGAAACTTATTTCTCGTTACGATCTATATTCTAATATGCCGCACCCTAACTTCATCTAAACCCTTCAAATTAATTCTCTAATCCTCTAATTCTTACTTAGGAAAATTAGTCATAATCAAAACGCTTAAACAAACTAATTAAAAGGACTAATACACCAAACACCATCCCTGTTTTTTCAACTGTCTTCCTGGATCCATCAATTATAACCTACCGGATCCTTTTCTCAAAGGATCTGGCAAAACTGGCACATCAGATAACTGATAGGTACTTCAAACATTAACAAACAAAAATTTCTCCCACTCATAACACCAAAAACGATCAAAAGTAAAACCCTCTCATCTTAGGGTTCCATCCTTTTCAAAATCAATCTCCTTATCATCTGTGTAAGTAATTACATCATCTATTTTAATCTTCCTTCTTCCAATTGGATTCTAGGATTTTGTATATCAAAGAAGTAATTCAAATGGGATTAAATCAAACCATTCAAATGTTTTCTAGATTAAATTAATCTTTAAATCAAATAATTGTTTTGACATTGGTAATAAAATGAAACCTTTATCATAAATCCCATTTGATCAAAATTTGATAAATATGGTTAACTAAAAACTCTCATACATCAATAAAGTTTATGTTTGCTTAAATTTGTCTAGGTCTCAAAAATTCCGCATACATATTGTTGGGAATTAAATATTTTGAAGATTAAGTATCGGGAAATTCTCTTAAGTGATGAATTCTGGTTGGTACCTGGTTAAGTCTGCTAGTTAAGTTTGGTTGGTACCTGGTTAAGTCTGCTGGTTAAGTCTGGTCTTTGATCATTAAGTCTGGTGGTTAAGTCTAGTGATTAATTCTGGTGAGTACCAAATTAAGTCTGCTCTTCGAGTGTTAAGTCTGCTTGCTGGATGGATAAGTATACGAAGATATTTTGTACTAAAGTCAAGTATATACGGTAGATAATATATTAGACTTTGTGGTTAGTCCTCAACTAGTTGGTAAACATAGATACATGTTGTATCTTAATGACTGACACAATGCAAGTGTATCCATGCATGTGCTCGACAAGACTTAACATAGATTGTAATGATCTCCTTTGTTTTCATATAGAAGGGAGATCATAGTCTAGATATTGTGTGTGACTTTTGAATGTGCTTAATTCATATGCTTAGAACAACTAGCTAGAACATATATCACAAGTCATATAAACATTAAGATTCAAGGTTTTGTAACCCTAGTGATTGTAAAGATCACTCGTATTATTTTGAATAATATTGAATCGTTTGGTGATAAGCTTTCATTGTTCATTGTTAAATAACAAACATAACTATTCCATTTCCATAACCAAAATAACCTTCTAAGTGTGATTAAGTAGATTCCGCATACTTAATCATATTAACTCAATATATCATATACACAAAGTCACAAAGGTTTAACCACCTTATAGTGTATTGTGCAACCTCTCAATTGGTATCAGAGCAAGGCTGATATAGTTGATTTAGAAGAAGAAGAAGAAATGGACGTTCAAGATACTCAGGCTACAAATATTGCTGCAAAGTTGCCCATGATCAAACAAAATGAGTTTGAGTTGTGGAGGTTAAGGATTGAGCAATATTTTATGGTTCAAGATTATGCTCTTTGGGATATCATTATGTATGGTGATTCTTTTACACTAGGTTATATAGATGTTATTCTTGAAGGCAAAACAAATAGAAAAAGAAATACTGGACCAGTTACCGGTGATGAAAGGATACAGAAGAGAAATGATCAAAAAGCAAGAAATTTGTTGCTTATGACCATTCCTGGTGAACAGATGCTATCCTTTAGCAAGTATCCTGATGCAAAAACTCTTTTTGAAGAGATTTGTGCATGGTTTGGTGGTAATGAAACTACCAAGAAAACACAGAAGACATTGCTGAAACACTAATTTGAAAACTTTAGTTCAAATAGCAATGAATCACTTGATAAGCAGTTCTCTAGATTACATAAGCTTGTCAGTCAGTTAGCTGTGTTGGGGGTTGAGATAGCCAAAGAAGATCTCAACATGAAGTTTTTGAGAAGCCTACCTGATGAGTTCCATACTCATGTGGTTGTCTGGATGAATAAACCAGACATTGAAACCATGAAACTCAATGATTTGTACAACAACTTCAAAATTGTTGAACAAAGTCTAAAGAAGTATGGAAACTATAGTACTAGTTCTGGGAATGTGGCACTCTTGTCATCTCCTAGTATTAGTAAGTCAGAAGAGGTAGATGAAGATGCAGGTGTTTCTACTGCTAACTATGGTGGTCCTACCACTAGTTCACAGAAGAATGTTGCTGGACTTGGAGATCCATCATTCTATGTATTCATGTCTAGTCAAACTAGTGGTTCTCCTCTAACTCATGAAGATCTTGATCAGTTGGATGATAATGATTTGGAAGAGATGGACATCAAATGGCAGGTTGCTTTACTTAGCATGAGGGCTAAGAAGTTCTGGCAGAGAACTGGTAAGCAGATTACCATCAATTGTAATGAAACTGCTGGGTTTGATAAGAGGAAAGTAGAGTATTTTAACTGTCACAGGTTAGGACACTTTGCTAAAGAATGTAGAAACCCAAGGAAGCAGGATAATAGAAGCACATGGTATAGACAAGAGAAGAAGAAGGAAGTCACAGTGGAAGAACTAAGGGCTATGCTAGCCATAGATGGTGTTAACTATGATTGGAGCTTCATGGCTGATGAGGAGGAAGCACCAAAAGAAGCTGCAATGGTGGCCACTGAGACTGCACTAATGGCCTTTTCTGATTTAGAGGTAAATTCCATAATTAAATGTACTGAATCATGCTCTGCTCTTAAAGCTTATGAAGATTTTAAAAAAATATTTGATGATCAACTAGAACAGTTATATGATGCATTAGCTAATTTAGCTAATCATAAAAGAGGTCTAGCTGTTCTTGAAAAACAAATCTTGCATTTTCAAAGAAATGAATCTAGGTTTACTGATGACATGAATGAACTAAAAAGAAACATAGAATTCAAAGATGAGTGTATTACTAAACTGAATAAATCCCTAGCAAATCACAAAAATAAAAGTGAAAATGTTAAGATAACAGTAGGTGCTTTAGCTCATGCCTCAGAGGGAATTAATAAAATATGGGAAGCTCAAGTAATCAATAAAGCTAAGTCTGGTTTAGGATACAAATCTATTCCTCCACCATACAGAGGTGTTCCTTTACCTCCAGGTATTGACCTAGCACACACAGGATTTGCTGAGTTTCAAGAACCAATAATGGAATATGGTTCTAAGTCTACTGAGAGTCCTAAGGTAAAGAAAGTAAGTGAGAGTTTATCTAAAACTTCACTTTCTGAGGACAAGGTGTCCTCTGATAGGAAAGCAGATGCTATAGTTGTTGAGGAATGTACAACTGATAGTGATGATGAACAGGTTATGTCTAAACCTGAAGTAGTTAAGAAAGCAGGAACAAGGGTTCCTAAAGTGATCAAAAAGGATACTGTTAAGCCTAGAACAAACATTAAACATGTTAGGCAACCAGTTAAATATTGTGAACAATATAGATCCACTAGCGAGCCCAGAGGTAACCAAAGAAATTGAAATGGCCTCAAGTCTAACCAATTAGGTGATGACTTTTTCTTTTATAATAAAGCTTGTTACACATGTGGTAGTTTTGATCATCTTGCAGCTTTCTGTAACAAATGGGTATCTGGGTATGAAAACAATAGGGTGAATTTCAAAAGGCAAACTCCTCATTTTCACTCTAAGTCTAAGAGAACAAAGCCCAGAGCAGTTTCAAAAGCAGTTCCTTCTGCTAGACCATTCATGACTGTTAACCCAAGACCAACAGTTAAAAATGCAAAATCAACTTACAAAAATGCATCAAAAACTGTTAAAAGGCCCATTCAATCAAAAGCAGTGGTCCAAAAACAAGTTTGGAAAATCAAGGGTACAACTACAAAGCCAGCAGTTAATACTGCTGCTTGGGAAAACAGGGCAAATGCTGTTAAGGCCTCAGCATGTTGGATTCTTAAATCCAATGTTGCATCAACTGTTCTCAAAAGATTACATTTCATTGATGCAAGAGGCAGATCCAAGTCAGTAATGGCTTGGGTCCCCAAAGGAAACTAATACTCCTTATTTCTAAGCAGGAACATTCAATTGATAAACAAGAGGATCAAGGATACTCAGATAGTGGATGTTCAAGGCACATGACAGGCAACAAGTCTTATCTCTTAGATTTTCAATCAATAGATGGAGGCTATGTTACCTTTGGAGGAGGTGTTGGTGGCAAAATTTCCGGTAAAGGTACCATTAAAACTGGAAATTTAGACTTTGAAGATGTATACTTTGTAAGACAACTTAAGTATAATCTCTTTAGTGTCTCACAAATGTGTGACAAAAAGAAAAAAGTTCTTTTCTGTAACACTGAATGTCTTGTGCTTTCTCCTAATTTTAAGATGCCTAATGAAAGTCAAGTACTTCTTAAAATTCCTAGAAAGGGCAATATGTACAGTGTTGATATGAAGAACATTGTTCCTAAAGAGGCACTTACTTGTTTACTTGCAAAAGCTACATTAGAGGAGTCACTTAAATGGCATAAAAGGCTTGGTTACATTAACTTCAAAACCATAAATCAGATTGTTAAGAATGGTTTGGTAAGAGGTTTACCTCAAAAACGATTTGAAAATGACCAAACATGCATTGCTTGTCTTAAAGGCAAACAACAAAAAGCCACTTGTAAGCCCAAGATTTTTAACTCAATCAATCATTGTTTATGCTTCATATGGACTTATTTGGTCCTACTTCTGTTAGGAGCCTGATGCATAAGAGATATTATCTAGTTATTACTGATGACTATAGCAGATTTACATGGGTTTTCTTTGTAGCTACTAAGGATGAGACTTCTAGCATCCTTAAGACTTTCATTACACAGATAGAAAACCAAATAGACAAGAAAGTAAAAGTCATTAGATGTGATAATGGGACAGAGTTTAAGAATAGAGTTATGGATGATTTCTACAAAGAAAAAGGTATTAGAAGAGAATTTAGTGTTGCTAGAACTCCACAACAGAATGGAGTAGTTGAAAGGAAAAACAGAACACTAATAGAAGCTGCTAGAACTATGTTAGCTGACTCTAAGTTGCCTATCACTTTTTGGGCTAAAGCAGTCAACACTGCTTGCTATGTCCAAAACAGAGTTTTAGTTGTAAAATCTCACAATAAAACATCATATGAGCTTTTTAGAGGTAGAACTCCTGAAATAGGATTTCTTAGACCTTTTGGATGTCATGTGACAATTCTGAATACCTTAGACCATCTTGGAAAGTTTGATGGTAAAGCAGATGAAGGTTTCTTAGTTGGATATTCTCTCAATAGCAAAGCTTTTAGAGTATACAACTCAAGAACTAGAATAGTAGAGGAAAACCTACATGTGGAATTTTTGGAGAATAAATCCAATGTAGAAGGTCAAGGACCGAAATGGCTATTTGATCTTGAGAATCTAACCCATTCAATGAATTATGTGCCTATTGTTGTAGAAACTAATGAATTTTCAGGTTCAAAAGCTGATGAAATAACAGATGAGGAAGGGTTAGAAAAGGAGACAAATCAAGATTATGTGATGATGCCAATATGGTCAAGTACAAGTGTGGATTCAACTTCAATAAATGGTGAATCTTCTTCTGGTAAAGCTAAAGAAGTTGTTGAAGATGAAAACAAGGAAGATGGAACAAAGGAACAAGAAAATAGTTCTGCTGCTGATAATACTGCTGAAACAGAATTAATAGAAGAAGCAGAATTAACAAAAGAAGCAGAATTAACAGAAGATGAGGTAGATTTGAGCAATCTCCCACCTGATTATCAAGTTCCTTCTACACCAAACACAAGGATTCACAAAGTCCACTCCCTGGAAAATGTGATTAGAGATGTACAATCAGGTATGAAGACAAGACAACAACTGATGTCTTCAGACCAACAAGGGCTTCTTGATGCCCTTTATGCTTCAAAACAGCATGAGTTTTCAAACTCTTGCTTGTTTGTATGTTTTCTCTCACAAGATGAACCAAAGAACATTCTTAAAGCCCTAGATGATTCAAGCTGGGTAGAGGCTATGCAAGAGGAGCTTCTTCAGTTCAAGATTCAGAAGGTATGGGTGCTAGTTGATTTACCTAAGGATGAAAAGCTAATTGGCACTAGATGGGTTTTCAAGAACAAAAGGGATGAAAGGGGAACAGTGATTAGGAATAAGGCTAGATTAGTAGCCCAAGGGTACACACAACAAGAAGGGATAGACTATGATGAGGTTTTTGCTCCAGTAGCAAGAATTGAGGCAATTAAGCTTATGCTTCATTTTTAGGCTTCACAGTTTATCAAATGGATGTCAAGAGTGCTTTTTTATATGGTACTATTGAAGAAGAGGTTTATGTTTCACAACCTCCTGGTTTCATTGATCCAGAACATCCAGACAGAGTGCACAGAGTAGTTAAAGCTCTATATGGCCTTCATCAGGCACCAAGAGCTTCGTATGCAACATTGGCTTCCTACTTAATAGAGAATGTATTTCAAAGAGGAAAGATTGATCAAACACTTTTCATCAAACATCACAAGAAGGATCTTCTGTTAGTGCAGGTTTATGTGGATGACATTATCTTTGGATCTACAAGGAAGGAGATGTGTTTGGAGTTTGAGAAGCTTATGCATGATAAGTTTTAGATGAGTTCCATGGGGGAACTTACATTCTTTTTGTGTCTGCAAGTTAAGCAATCAAGTGAAGGAATCTTTATCTCTCAAGACAAATATATTGTAGAGATACTTAGAAAGTTTTAATTTGCTGATTCAAAAATGGCAAGCGCACCAATGGACTCTGAGAAGCCACTTCTTAAAGACTTAGATGGAGACAATGTAGATGTACACACTTACAGATCTATGATAGGTTCTTTGATGTATCTCACATCATCAAGACCTGACATCATGTACTCTGTTTGTGCTTGTGCAAGATTTCAAGTAACTCCAAAGGTTTCTCGTTTAACAGCAGTCAAGAGGATTTTTAGATATCTCAAGGGTCAACCAAGGTTGGGTCTATGGTATTCAAGGGAGTAACCTTTTGACTTGGTAGCATTCTCAGATAGTGATTATGCTGGTGCTAGCTTGGACAGAAAGTCAACAACTGGAGGATGTCAATTCCTTGGGTATAGACTTATCTCATGGCAGTGTAAGAAGCAAACTATTGTGGCAACTTCAACCACTGAGGCTGAATATGTTGCTGCTGCAAGTTGTTGTGGTCAAGTTCTATGGCTTCAAAACCAACTTCTTGATTATGGGTACAATTTCAAGAACACTGTCATTCATATTGATAATAGTAGTACAATTTGCATTATTAAAAATCCAGTACAATATTCGAAAACAAAACACATTGAAATTAGACATCACTTTATAAGAGACTGCAATGAGAAAAGATTAATTCAAGTTCTTAAAATTGCTTCAGAACACAACTTTGCAGATCTGCTAACAAAAGCTTTTGATGTTGGAAGGTTTCAGTACTTGGTAGCAAGTATTGGAATGCTTAATCTTTGAATTTTTCAATCTGATGTGTTTTTGTATATAAATTTTTGGTTGTGCTGCTAACTTTATAAATTAATGCTGCTATTACAAAAGTTTGTGCTGCTAGTACAAATTTAAATTGTGTTATTCATACAGTTAGTCCTATGATTACTCTAATTCAAGACAAGTACTTTGTACATTGTTCTTTTAGGTTTTAGACTAACAATTTCAGGTATGAATATTTGAGCACAAAGGAAGTTTCAAGTGAAATGTGTGAGTAGCAGAATGATGATACTAGTTGCTGACATAATAGGTTTAATGATAGAAAGAGTTTGGGAATTTAAAACTCCTTAAAACTTCTTTCTTGAAACCTGATTATGATGTTTCACATTGAATTAATGGTTTAGTTGGTCAGATAGTAACTGACTCAACTCACTTTCTATCATTTTATACTTTTAAAGTATAATGGGCAAGTCTAAGGACATCTGATAGAAAGAACAGCTAGTAAAAGTGAATCTAACACTTGTGTTAGAGGCAACAATTGCTATGAGCTGGAAACCCTGTCAAGAAAGCCTTTTGAATAGGTTTATCTTTACACAGGCAGTTATTCATAACTGAAAACATTAGTTCTCACACAACCAGAGGTTACTTTAAACTGAAATTTTGATTAAGTGTCTGTAACTACACTTGATCCCTTCAAAATGGTTGGAATTAGTATGATTTTTTAATAATAAAATTATATGCATACTGCTAAAAGTCAAAAGTTTTCTTAAAAGGGATTTTTGAAATAAAAATGACTCAGAAAACCATCAAATGATGGAGTATGAGTTATTGCCCCATGATTCACCACTCATAGGAGGTTACACACCTAGAAGTGATGAGGGCAGCAAACTAACTTTTAAGGAATTGATGGCTTCATGTACAACATTGTCTAAAAACAAGTTCACATTGGTAGATCAGATAATGATGGAATAATGGTGAGAGATCTTCCAAATAGGGGAGGATAAAAAGTTATTTGCATCTCAAAGGAGGAAATTTCTCAAGAGAGGAAATGAAGCCAAACGAAGATTAACCAAATGTAAGGAAGGAAAAGACAAGAGCATACAAGATGATGACATGGAGGTTGAAAATGACAAGAACAGAGCTGATTCTGGAGGATTATATATATTCAGAAGGGATGAAGCATTCAAAAGGAGAAAGTTCTATCTAGGAGCTTTCAGTTTCAATTTCAGTTCACTACGTTTGTTCATCACTTGCAAAGGCATGTTGGAAGATGATTTCACTTGTTGAAACAAGCATCCAAGATACACAGCATCATTGCCTCTTATAATTCCTCCATCTAAGGAAAGTTCTGATATTGCTGAAGTCAAAGAACAGAAAGTAGATGAGTTACTGAGAAAGATATTCAATCTCACAAAACAGAAGAAAGCTCAGATCAAGGGTCTGACTATGAAGTGTTTGCAAGATCCTCACAATCAGAAATTCAATTCAGAAGAAACATGTTGAAAAGGGTTCACATGTTTAGGGGAGGATTGTTGGGAATTAAATATTCTGAAGATTAAGTATCGGGAAATTATCTTAAGTGATTAATTCTGGTTGGTACCTGGTTAAGTCTGCTAGTTAAGTCTGGTTGGTACCTGGTTAAGTCTGGTCTTTGAACATTAAGTTTGGTGGTTAAGTCTAGTGATTAATTCTGGTGAGTACCAAATTAAGTCTGCTCTTCGAGTGTTAAGTCTGCTTGCTAGATGGAAAAGTATACGGAGATATTTTGTACTAAAGTCAAGTATATACAGTAGATAATATCTTAGACTTTGTGGTTAGTCATCAACTAGTTGGTAAACATAGATACATGTTGTATCTTAATGACTGACACAATGCAAGTGTATCCATGCATGTGCTCGACAAGACTTAACATAGATTGTAATGATCTCCTTTGTTTTCATATAAAAGGGAGATCATAGTCTAGATATTGTGTGTGACTTTTGAATGTGCTTAATTCATATGCTTAGAACAACTAGCTAGAACATATATCACAAGTCATATAAACATTAAGATTCAAGGTTTTGTAACCCTAGTGATTGTAAAGATCACTCGTATTATTTTGAATAATATTGAATCGTTTGGTGATAAGCTTTCATTGTTCATTGTTAAATAACAAACATAACTATTCCATTTCCATAACCAAAATAACCTTCTAAGTGTGATTAAGTAGATTCCGCATACTTAATCATATTAACTCAATATATCATATACACAAAGTCACAAAGGTTTAACCACCTTATAGTATATCGTGCATCCTCTCACATATGCCTTTGATCATCATCTAACCAACTACTACATTCCAAACATTTCAACTGAACCTCACACACGACTTGATGTTACTTCAAGTTTCCAAAATCTTGAGTCGCGACATCTTCACGAAGGAAGGACTGTCGACCCTAATTTAACCTTTTATGAAGAAGTTAGAAGAGCCTTTCGAACCATAAGTTTTGATTCACTACTTACCATCAACGAACCAATATGTCCACGTTTCGTATTAGAATTCGTTAGTGATATTAGTCTCGGTCGTTATGAGGATCAATCTCTTTTCCTTTGGTTTCGCATACAAAACTACAAATTCTCCTCTCCCCTTGAACAATTTGCTCAAATTCTTGGTCTTCCAAATCATGGGCAATATGCCTATACCGAAAATTTTTCCCTTGATTCTCTTAAACAAGAGGAACATGGACCATACCCTACATACATCCCTTCCCCAGGAGAATTGGTCGGTGTTCTCTGTAACTCAACACGACACCCTAATAGAATACGTATGATTGAACTCCGCTATTTCTTACAACCCATGGCACTCATCTTACGTGAAAATGTTTTGAGTTTAGCCAAAGATCGTGAGTATTTACCTGCTTGCTGTGCTCACATGCTCTGCTGCATTCTAAATCAACAACCCTACAATCTCGCTTACTTCTTCGCTAAACGAATCATACACCTCAAAGATAAAAGAAACAAACTAATACCATATGGAATGCTTCTAACTCGTTTCTATCATCATTTCATGAATGATCACCCATATCTTCAAAATCCTCAATATTTACTTTTCTATAAATTAATGGAACCCATTAATCAGTCACATTTAACATCATATCTCATTCCCGAGTCATCCACCTACCATGAACCATCAATGATTCAGCAAGCGAAGACGAGGAATGAAGAAAATGAAGTGAAGAGAGTACTTATGAAAGTTGGAGATTTGGTAGTACATGATTTTGTCATTTTCTATATCTGTACTCTGTTATTAAGTTGTCTTGAAAGGCTTTTTAACCTTTTTGAAATGATTGTAGTCTGAAGATTTTTAGCATGAAATTAGTAATATCCTGTCTATGTTTCCTACTTGCTCTACGTGTTATATCTATGCTGCCTGAGGTGTTAGATTTCTTAGTTGACATGTGAACAAAATTCTAACTAGCCCACTGTGAACTAACTTGTTCCAGAAGCCGGTTCCTTTAGTTACAACAGGCCGGATCCCTTTTAGAAAGGATCCGAAGGAACCGACCAAATAGAAAAGAATTTTATATCAATTTTCATCACACTCAACCATTCTGACATTAGTACACTAGTTAGTCATCTCCTTTTAGTCACATTTCAGCTAACTTTGAGGATTGTAGCCTTGTTTATCTTTTAGGAAAGACTTAAGTATCATCCTAGGTATTTTTTATTTATCATTTCCAAAATAACCACTATTTCTCAATACCATTTTTTGTATCACCTCCCTCTAATCATTTTACACTTATCTACATTTTAAATAAATTTTTAACAAATTTATTTTCACAATCTCTACCCCAAAATGCTCTAAAACCAATCTTTTAATTCTTATGATTTTTAGCAAATTTCTAAATTTTCATATCACCTTTTCCTGAATCTTACAGACATTTAACACTTTGTGGTACGATTATCTTAACCCATATTCACTTAATAACCTATCTTAGACCTCTTTACTACTACTAAAGACCATTATTGGCAACTCCTCATCATTAGTCTTGAACCATTCAGGATTTTCTCATTGAAGACACTATCTTACACTCATTACATCAGGAAACGTAGGGCTGCAATAGCTAGATCACCATCATTTCTCACTTTTATCTGATCTATTAGCCGGATCCCTTCTAAGAAGGATCCACTGGAACTGGGCAAACAGAAACAGATTTTATCACCTATAGCTTTCCAATACTCAACTTTATCCACTCAAACATTCCACATTGCCTTTAATATATCTCCTGGAAGAATGTGTCATTGTAGTTGACCTTGGTGCATGCATACCATTGCAATTCAAAGGATTTTAGTAGTTTAGGCTTTAATTCACTTGCTTGATCCTTCACTATTTAAGCCACTTGTGTTTGTGCTTCTAAACCACACCAAAACAAACCATCTTCTACTACAAACTCATACTCTAAACCTACCCAAAAGCATGACTAAGGCACCAAGTGCAAGATATTCCACTAGGAGCCCTCCAAGAAAATCACACGTATTGTGTATGAAATATCCTCAACTGAAGCCTCACCCATTGTAGAATACTTGATATGATAACACAAGGTCGGATTAGTATGTTGATCGAATTTCTAGAGAGAGAAAGAGAGTGTAGGATATTCTAGTGAGAGAAAATGTAATCAATTAGATTGAAGTGAGAAGAACATCCAACCCTTTCCCTTGTGTGGGAAAGGGTATTTATAGTAACACATAAAACGCCTCACATGGGCTGTGGAGTGAGCTAACAGTGGGTAAAGACCCGACCCAATTCCACAAATACTATTATGACTAAACTAGTATTACGATAACTAAATTAATACTAATAAGCCTACGAGCTAACTTAATGCTAATAGATACTCAGGGTGACCGAATCTTTCATATGATTATTTATATTCCTAACAATCTCCCCCTAAGGGAGGTCACCCCGGAGATAAAAATTTGAATTCTATCATTCTAATGAGCTTAATTTCCTAGCTCGTAGTCTTTGATTCTTCATAATTGGTAAGCTTTGTACTTTAATTCGTGATCTTCTGATGAATGTTACTTTGGTAAGTATGATCGTTGAGCATTCATTGTGATCATCAGTTTTTTATAGTTGGTGTGTCATTCTCTTTGTACTATTGCATCCTTGTGATAAAGTGATCATTGGACCGGCATGCTCACACTTTTCTGGATCATGATATTCAGCATCAGAGTAGCGGAAGCAGTGTAGAAGGTCTTTCAATTATCATAATTTCTTTGATTATTATGATGAAGTGTGAGCATGGGGTGATGAATCGGCATATTTTTGACACACCGCTGCAACCGCCAGGGATTCCTGCAAACAACAGTTAGCAATAGAACGTCCGGCACTTATAGGTTTGGATTTCAAGATTCTCTAATCCTTGCCAAGGCTGTTCCTAAATCGGATACCCCCGAGAGGGCTTACGAGATCTACCGAAGTACATCAACGATTAGGTGAGTCGCTGGAGTTCACTCCATGACTGTAGACCGTTTGAAACCGCCGCGACCACTAAGCATAATTCACAAGGGATTACCGAAGTGACCTGCTTTCAAGGCTGTTTGATGTTGACCCTGGCAGGAATTTCCATTCAATCACTAAGAATTACATTTTTAAATTCCCTCATAAATGTTCTGGCAGATTGCTAAGATCTGCGTAGGACTCATAAGTTTACAACTGGTGTCCTTAATGTTGAACAACCAGTGTAGAAGTAACACGTGTTCCTATGAGATCTTATGATGCATCTCGTGGCTCTAGACTCGATAAGTGCATTTTTGGTAGTCGGAGACTGGAGCGGTGTCTCTTGTTTCAATATCAACATGACTCGTAATGAGCGGTCGATAGATTATGCAGGGTTCCCCGTGAGAATGAAACAAGTCCTTTTAAGAGAACTTGAGTGACTAGAAGGTTTAGTGCAGTGCGTCACTGGGTCCATGACGTCTTGTCTTCAATACAGGTGTTACCTTAGTAGCCACCAGTAGCATACGAATTGAACCCGGTTTCTGCCCTAAGGTTGAATAATTGGAGGGCTATTTCTTTTCACCCTTTCTCATTACATTTCTTTTTAATTCTTCAACCCCTTCATTCTCCTTTCTCATATTACTACTTTTTTTTTCATAATCATACCTAAGGACTTTCTAATACTAACTATTCGGTATTGTCCTTGGGTAGATCCCTCCGGCTCTGGCGGATCATAGGACGGTTTTCCTAACCTTAGCCACCTTATAACACCATGACTATTCTATGTTGCCGTAAACCATTTATTTGAAAAATCTCTCAAAGTGTTTATAATTAAGAAACACTTTTTGCTAACACTTTGAGAGTTTTAAACTTTTTAAATGCTCCCCCTTAACATGTGCTCAGGTGTTTTTATTATAAATTTGCACATGTTGGGTAGAGCTTGCACTTTTTGAATTGATCCACTTTCAGTGAACATGACCGATTTGAGACACGCTTACATCACTAGTTAGACTAGCTTGAAATTATTACCCGGCCTGGTCAAGTCCACAGAAAGTTTCTCGAAACGGTACACTCTACTCAGACAAATCCTCTTCGAGACACGCTTACATCACTGGTTAGACCAGCTTGAAATTATTACCCGGCCAGGACAAGTCCTTTCGATTAATGATAGTTAGTTTCGTCAATTTGTTGGTGAAGTTTGAGCCGCGCTCTCATGAGATGCTATTTCAAATTAGTTATATTTTAATCACCATTTATATTTTTCGTCCCCTCAAAAATAGCATATTGATGTTGTTTTTGAAAAGCTTTGATTAAAATATGCTTTTTGAGGTTTTCGGGAAGAATCTCACAAGATTGTATTGGTTTGTACAAAGAGTTTCAAATACTCCCCTCTTGAGAGGGAATACTTGTTCTTTTGAGCAGAATTAGTAGAGATCGTTTGAAAAAGGTTGAAATTAATTCTACTCAAAAGTAAGATGCTTTCGCTTCTTTTATCAAGAATGAGGCACTGAAACGTACCTCATACTGCTCCCCCTCAACAAGTGAGGGAGGTAAGGAGGACACACAAAGTAAATGTTTATCACTACTTAAATAGTACAAAGTTCGCAACATAATATAATTACACAACAAAAAAAGAGGACTAATTATTACAGAGAGGATATTCTCATTCAGTTCTTTGTAAAAGTCTGTAATCGCCCTCTCGAACACGTCTACCAACATAACTTTCCAGACTGCGAAAGATCCTCCTTGTCTTCAATCGTTTTCGAATGGCATGAATGAACTCATTGTTCATATCCAGATCTTTCTTTGTCCATAACATAGTATACAACCCTGGTTTTTCCCTTTTTATCTTGCACTCTTTGACCCTCTAGTCCAGTGCTTCTTCAATCTGCTGTAGAGTACCATCACTGAACTTGTTGATTTCATTGAACCGCATGATCATCTGAACCTCATACCTATCTCTGAACACCACAGCCCTTGGAGACCCAAGAACCATGTAGTCGTGCTTGAATTCCATGTCATTTGCTTCTCATCGAGGCCTCGTGAGGTTGAGTTGAGTCTGATAACTCTCGATCCCAAGCTGAAAGTCCCCTACCCGTTGTCTGATAACTAAGCCTCTGGTCCAAAAATTGACGGCAGTGGCAAGAGTCTTCTTTTCATGAGGTGATAGGTGGTGCAGCTTGCCTTGAAGATTCAGTAGGTACAAATCTTCAAAATCACTATGGTGCAAGTGTTTGAAGTTACTTTCTGCAATGATATGCTCTTTGAGATCATCTCGGCGAAGAACGATCTTCCTCAGGTAGTCGTAGCCATATATTGAGAAGATCTCAACTCTGACTACGCTTAAGATCTGCATATGAGATCGTACAGCCTTGCGATCACCTTCAGCAGCGAATCTTTCAATGTAGAACTGTTGTTTCTTGAACCACCAGTGCTATATCCCATACGAAGCTGATATGTCATACTTGCATTCTTCTTTAATCCACATCTGATCTGGTACCATTTGTTCTAACCCGATGTCTGGATAATATGCATCTTTCATCTTAGTAATTGACAACGCTTATTTATGCTCCTTGCTGCCAAACCAGAGATACTCCAGATCTTTGTTGAAGAAAAGTTCTGTTTGGATGGTGACCTGTCCAGGTGGACCACCCAGAGGGAGTGGTTTGCTGACATTGTACTTGAGAATTCCCTCGTCAACCTGATCAGTCAGAAGCTTGTGGCATTCCTCTATCTGGAACTCAAGATGAACCACATCAGGATGAAAGGCTTTGAAAATTTCATACGCTGGCCCTTCCAAGTCTTTAGGTGTCAGTTTGGTGATTCCTTGCTTCTTACAGTGCCAGTCTATAAACGCTCCCATGTCTCCAGTCTGTACAAGCAGTGAGTTTTTCGGAGGAGGCACATAGCTGGACACAATAGCATCAGCCCAGTTGCTATCAGGAACTTGCGGATTAGAAGAAGGGATGGACCAAGCTGGTTCAGGTGTTGGAGGTCTGTCTCCTATGGGAAGAGGTTGCCACCAATCTTTCTTTGCCTCATTAGAAGGTACAGACCAAGTTGAGTCAAATCTGTCATCCTCTGAGAAAGACTTCCACCAATCTCTCCCCAAGCTCACCTTTGGAATATGCAGATTGGAGATATCATCCTCATCATCAGAATAAGAATCTTGATCATTGATAGTTGATTCTTCATTCATAATAAGATCTTCAGGAATTGACGAGACAGAAGGCTTGAATCTAGTGTCAATAGTCGTCCAAGCAGTGTATGCAGTGGACTCAGCTTTCTTCGATGAGCTTGGACCTGTAGATTTTTTTTTTGATCTTCCTTGGTAGATGATGAAGGAGGACAAGGTGGTGATTGTGCTTGATGTGATCCTGATGCCCCAGATGAGCCTACAGCTCCAGATGGTCCTGATGGAGGAGGAGGAGGGGGTGGATGAGGAGGAGACCCAGGAGGTGTTTTGGGTTTGTCCTGGCTTCTTTTTTTCTTTCGACGGGTTTCAGCCAGGTCCTCCATGAGTTGATCAGAGTTGTCACGGTCAATTGATCTTTCCAAAGCATTGTATAATCTTCTATGGTCTTCATGACCTTGACAAAGGTTTGTCTCATACATTCGCTGTAGAAGAATCTCTTTCATATCAGTGGTGGGAAGATCTCTGAAGCGAGCTCTCAAAGGTGCTTCCATTGCCCAACCCACTACTTCGGCAACGTGTTCATCTACAGCTGTCTTTACCTTATATTCAATGTTGAGATTTTCCAGGTTGGACAACCTAGTGCTGTGATGTTTGACAACCTTGGGTAGATTATGACCTTCCAGAGCTGCAATACGCTCAAGAGCTTCATCAAGTCGTGACTCCAAGCTTGGGAAGGTAGATGGAGGTACAGGAGTTGCAGTTGTCGTGGTGGTGGTTGCCGTAGCAGTTGTAGTAGCTGCAGATGAGTGAGTTGCTGATGTTGGTTTTACTGTTGGAGTTGGAATTGCCATTGATGGAATTACTGAAGTGTCTTGTTCAATACTGATGGACACCATTGACACAACCTCCTTCTCATCGTTAGTTTTCTCAGTTTCAGGATCAGTGGACTTGTCTTTAAGAAATTGGTCTCCGTATGTGAAGTCTGGTTCCAAGTGCTTGAGCGAAGAAAGGGTGCCAGTTGAGCTATCTGGCTCAGGTATATGAGTCTGTTCATCAGCTCTCAGCTTAAGATTCTCAAGTACATTCGGGTATGTTGTGGACACGAACTCATCATTTAGCTTCACAGGAGGTGGACTAGAGGTGAAATCCTTCTCATTGGGTGATATCTCCTTCTCTGCTTTGCCAGAATCAGGGCCTGTAATATCTTAGCTTGTGTTTCACCCTTCCCAACATCCTCTTCCATGGTTCCCGCTTCTTCTGATTCAGTGTCACTAGAGTCAAGATCAAGCTCTTGACTTGGTGACTTTTCCCTTGCAGCTTCAGAAACTTCAGAGGTTCGTCTCTTGAGAATGAATTTTGTGGCTGTCTTTGATGCCGGAGATGAGATATCCAGAAGTGTCTGAGCAACCTGTTCGTCAGTGGCAATCCCTTTTCCTTTACCTTCCACTTCCGCCAATGGTTGAGGTCTCCCTGTATCAGGTTCTCTGATGATCACACCTTTGGTAGAGTGTCCCGGCAACTTCTCTTGTTCTTTCAAACTGGCTTCTATGGCCTTTTGAATGTTATCTGCCTCTTCTTGCAGAATAGGCTCAGGCATGGAACCTTCTTCATTCACAAATTGATCTTCCAGTCTTTGTCTTTTAGACCCCTGTTTCTTACCCGCAACACTCTTTTTGGTTTTCTTAGCACCACCAGGAGCATCATCAGCAGGGGATGCCTCCTTTCTCTTCTTGGGTAGACCTTTATATGTGGGTTTGGTGGTCTTGGATTTTGTCTTGCTATGCTTGGTTGACTTCTGAGGTTTAGGTGCCAGGGGTCCAGCATCACCAACTAGTTCATCAGCAAGATACCTTTGATACGCAGCCACTTTATTCAAATACTCCTGATAATAAGGAGCATTACGAATATCATTTGTGATGAGAGCTTCAGGTATATTCATCCCAAAGAACTCTTGCTTGGTTCCTTTTGCCGAGAATTTGAGATTTCCCAGGACATGTTCATTAGATGGCAAGTGGAGAGGAGAGTCAGATCTTGGATGGAACTTGTGCTAGCATTGAAGATGATGAATTATCCTCTTTGTGTACCTGATACTTGGTGTTGGATCGACCTCCTTGATAGATCTTTGAGCCAGTAGAATGCTTATGTAATCACAAACACTCTAAGAGAATCTCTAACAATGAAACTTATGTTTATGCAGAAACTAAACACAAGAGTTGAAGAAGAATATAACTAATAAAACTTTGATCCTCTATGGATCTTTTATTCACTAATAAAGTTGTTATCAAAAGCGTACATTGTTCATAGCCGTCTTGTTTGTTTTATACTACAAGAAACCCTAATTCGGAATTTACTAAAAACGTGTAAAAGATATGCAATATCTATTCCTAATATATCTCATGCATATCCATACCTTCTAATAATACGGGTTGACTATTACTATTACCCGCAGGAATAAACCTAACAGCAGAAACAAACCAATACTACCAGCAGGAACCAATACCAGCATGAACTACATACCTGCCAGCAGGAACCATACTACTACCAGCAGTAATGAACTAAATATTATTTTAATAATTCCTAACAATCCTCCCCTAAACTTGAATTTGACTAGGTTAACTTCAAGTTTCTTGATAGATCTTTGACTTCCAGAACATGAGGATTGAACTTGATCTTCAGCAGCAACAATAAGCAACCAGCTGAAACTGAATAGAACCAGCAACAACAAGAAATCACCATTAAGTACAAGTTTCCAGCAGCAACTTCTAAGTAACAGCAGCAATAGGAAACCACAGCATCATAATCTTGTCACCATCTGATATACAATTCACTTGATCTTCACTGCAACCATGACTATTTGTACATCAAAACTTTTAAGTTTCATACTATTCTCATCACTTCCAGGTGTGTTAACTCCTGTGAGAGGTGAATCATTCAAAATTAATGGATTTGATGTCTCTTTACCAATAGCCATTAACTACTGGAGTAGCCAATGTTTTGGTGTGTAAGACCATGGTACATTGATAACCATATGATTTTTAGTAAACCATCAACTATCAACGGATTTGCTTTGTCTTTACCTGTAGCCGTTTGCTCAGGACTAGCCAATTCTTAGGTTGCATAAAACACCTTGGTGAATTGAGCACCAAATATGGTTTTCGACTGCCTTTACCACAAGCCATACACTTGTGGGCTAGCCAATTCTTTGGAACCCCAAAGGATAAGATCCATGGCGAATTGAAAACCATTTCAACTCTCAGTAATGAAACATGGGTGAGTTGAATACCCTATAGTTTTGAGCAAACTATTACAGCTGTCAACGAATTTGATAATCACACCAGAGCCGTACCCTCATGGTGAGTCAACTCTTTCTAGTCTGTTAGACATGGTGAGTTGATTACCATTTGTTGTGTGGTAAGAAACCAACACTGTACCTGCATACAAGTTAGTAGACAACTCTAAATTTTTTTTATTTTTATTTTTTATTTTTTTTAACTTAGAAATTAGAAACAAAATAAAATAAACATAAAGAAAATAAATAAAGAAAATAAAAAAGATGAAAAATGTACAACAATAAGCTTAAAAAGTACCATGATCAAGCAGAAGAGACTTTGGCAGCAGCAAGTTGATTTCTGATGAACCTAACCAATTGCTCAGCTGTGGTCAAGTCATTACCCACCATAGTCTTGCCAATCTTCAACTAATGCTTGAGCATCCTTTCCATAAGCTCTACTGATAACGGATATGGAACATCCACAAACATGCAGAACACCTGTCCAGTGATAGTCTCCAAGACATGAACATTGGAAGGAGTATACAACCTCCAACTATGCACCCTCCAAGACTGTTGATTGGCCCAAACATAATAAGCATCCCCTCCTTCAAGAGAATCCATCATTACTTTCAAATCACCCCAGAGAATAAGACCAATCCCAGTAGCCTTATGAGTTTCATAATGCTTAACCACCATACCATAGAGTCGTATTAAGTCTTGCTTGTCCACCATATGCAAAATCTCCCGAAGAAAGGTAAAATATTTGGTTCGCCCATCAAATGTGTACAAGACATGAATTTCCCCTTGAAGTATAGAACAAACTTCCCAACCAACAACAGCAGACCAAGAATGAGAAGAATCTTCTTCAGATTCACTCTCTGAATCAAACTGAAGTAACTCCTGATCATCGATTGCTGTAAGAGGCTTGAAGCAAGCTTCTTAGCTCTACTCTTCTTCCGTATTCTTGGAGTAGAAGAAGATGAGTGAGCTGTTGAAGGAGTCACAGCAGGAATAGGAACCTCTTGTGTTGCACCAGAAGGAACAACATCAGGATGTGAGGGAGAAGGTGGAACTTCAGTGGGAATGGATGACGTACCCTGAGCATCCTCAGCAGGAATGGAAGATGTTGCATCAGCATGAATAGTTGTGTCCTTTTCATGAGCTGAGGCATCATCAGCATGCTTGGGAATGGAATCCTGTGGAGCAGCAATACCAGCAGGATTGAGAGTATCAACAGAATCAGAAGTCTTAAGCCTCTTAGAAGAAGGTTCTTCTAATGCCGGTTTAGATCTGGTCAAAACTTGTTGCATAATCCTGTCATAGTGCTTCTTGAGTTCTGCATCTGACATACTCTTCACTTGAGCCATGCTCCACCCAGTAGTATAGATTGCAGTACACTGGTTCTTGACAACATTCTCATATACTCTCTTTGCTCTGCCTGGGTAGGAGGTTTATCTCTTTTTTCCTTGGCTTTCCTTTCAGCATCAGCTTGCCTCCTCCTTCTCAACAAAGCCACAAGATCCCCCAAAGGCTCTTCATTGCTTCTAGCATTTATGAACTCTGCTAGGTGTTGTGCTCTCTCTTCTGCAGTCAAACCTGAAATTGACTGAAGTTCCACAAACTTTGCTTTCAGCTTATCATCTTCATTAATCAAGGACATAACAGGATCAGTAGATTCTTCTGATATCTTTCTTGCAAGTAGCTCATCTTGCCTTTTCTGTTCCTCCTCCTTTTCAATCTCAGCTCGTTCTTCTGCTTGTAATCTTGCAATAGCAGCGATAGAAGCTTGATCTTCTATTTCTTGTCTCTTTGTTCTCTTGGGTCTAGGAGGTTCAACCATAATTTGTTTTCCTTCCCTTTGCTCACCAACAGAGTTAACTTGACCAGACTTATCACCACCAGACTTACTTTCCTCACTAGACTGAAAGACATCATTACCAGAAGGAACCTTATCAGCAACAGCAACAGCAGGAACAGGTGTATCAGAAGTGGTAACACCTGGAGTTGGAGCAGAAACACCAGTAGAGGCAATGGTATCACTACCAGCAGCAATGGATGAGCTACCAGCTGGATCACCAGGAGGTTTAGGATCAGCAGGAACATCATTACTTGCAGGAATATCCTTAGAGACTGAAGCATCATCTCCCTTTGTGTTGGCACTAGCTAAGGAGGCATTGGCCAACACATGGAGGGCATCTAGATTAAAAGTATCCTGCTGCCCAGCTTCATTTTCCTTTGAGTCAGAGATTGCAACCCAACTTCTTTTGTGCCGAAGTTTGACTTCCAAAAACTGTACCCTGTCAATGAGTGAAAGAATGGCACCACCAAGGGCCTTCTTGGTATCCTTGAGCTAGGCCTCCAAAGTATCAATTTTCTGCTTGGAATCCTTTAGGGCTGCCTCCAAAGCATCCACCTTTGGCATATACCTGTGAAGTAAAGTGGTGAGAGTATCCGGATCCTCAGCCCCACCAGCTGGATTACCTGTGGTTGTTGGAGCCTCATTGGATCTGGATGGTGAAGCATAAAAATCTCCACCAATGTTGGTATCATCATCTAAAGGCTGCCTAGTAGGACTAGGAGAGGGTTGCCTTGGAGAGTTTGGATGGTCAACATTTTGTTCAACAGTGGTGGCTTGGTCAACATTAGGTTCAACATTAGTGGTTGCAGGCTCACCACTAGGGACAACGGGGGTATTTGGCCTAGGAGATGGAGGTTGTTGCGCATCAGCAGCAACTGATGCACTTGCACCAGCAGCATCAGAAGTCCCAACACCAGCTGGAATGGATGCACTAGTACCAGCAGCATCAGGTGTAGATGGTGTATTACCACCAGCAGCATCAGCTGTCCAGCAGAATCATGGTCCCTTGGCAACATAGCTGGCAATAGAGGCTGATGTTCCCCCTCAAATCTAAACTTCATGGTAGCAAATAGTTTACCAGTCAGCCTAACCATTATCCTTGGTGTGGGGTCAGTGGTCAAAACAGCTAATATCAATTGTAAGAACCTAGGGTACATGAGAAATTTGTGCTTAGCATTCCCAAGGTTCCCAACCATCCCATCAAAAATAAATTTAGTCCAGTTATACACCCTGCCATCAGATAGACAAATAAGACCAGAAGCAAGAGGGCTTGAGAATTGATCCCAACCCCCTGACTTGGGACTAATACATTGCAAAAGGGTGTGAATAAGAAATCTCCATTGAGGAGAGAGCCTATTCTTATAGAAAGTGAAAGTACCAATAACTGGATAGCCGATTGTAGCCATACCATCCATAATTTCTTGTTCTGTGAAGTTATACAACCCTTCCTCATCATTTAGTTGAAGATGAGAGCGAATGGAGGCCTCAGTGACAATGTACTCATGCTCATCAATGGTAGCCACTATTTCCTCTGGTCTTCCTTCAAGAGTTCTTTTAGTGGCCGTACCCCAAAACTGCCTGACTAATGAGTCATAAACCACCAGTAGACAATGTGTTAAGGCAAACTGAATAGAGGACCCATGCAAGAAGGTAAGTATCTCATCATACCTTTCACTTCGTTTGGATGATTCCAAATATGCCACCTTGTTATGGTCGTCTTTGTATTGTAATGCCATTGGGAAGATTCAACAAATGAGCTCGAAAATGGCGAGAGGAGAAATGGGTTTGGTTGAATAACGAGAAAAGAGTTGTGAAATTGGGCGCAATGTGAAAACAATTAGGTCATTAAAGATGTTACCCAATTTGGCAAATTTAAATGACAAGAATCTCGCGTACGTATCTTTGACCAAATTGACTTTGATTCAATCCTAAAATAAAATCCCAATTACAATGATACCAGCAGCAACCACTGGTCAACCAGCTGGAACGGATGGTCAACCAGCAGGAACGAAGTGCTTTTGACCAAAAGTCAATGTTATGCACTGGATCCGGTCAATTCCTCAAACGCCACCAAAATTAAACTCAATTATGCAAAGAATTAATTCCAAACGCCAACCCATCATTCAATAGCCTTAATCAACCATTAAGTCTATAAAAGGCCTCAAATGCAAAACATACACACCACTCAGATACAAACCCTAAGCATTCATCCAAACACAACCATGAGCTCTAAACCAGATATCATAAATATCTCATCCGATTCATCTTCCCATTCATCAGGATGAGACAACTACTTTCCATCGAATGCCTCTACCTCTAGAAACAAAAAGGGTGAAGGAATCTCTTCTGATGATCTCCCTACTCCCCCTCCATATGTGGACGATTCATCCTCCTCTTCTGACTCATCTGATGATGATGATATCCAAGTGCTATCAATCTTACTAACAAGTGAGATTAAAAAGGCTGTGTCATCAATGAGTATGATCCATGTGCCTGTGAAGAAGCAATCTCATCCAAAGCCAAGTACACAAGTGCTGGGACTCCCTTGCCAGAGGGTGTGGGAAGCCATTGATGGCTGAGGAGTCCACAAAACCATGCCTGATTACAAAGGGAAAGGGAAGAGGAAGATGGAGTAGTGATCTGGGTTGTTGATGTAGGTGTTTGTAATAGAATTCTGATAATGAATCTGTAATCACACTTTTTATAATGAATAAATGTTTTATTTTCCTTGTTTTATTGATTATGTATGCATGAAATTAATACCTGCAACTGATTTACCAGTAGCAACTGATTTACCAGCAGGAAAAGTAGCTCGACAAGAGCTCATTTTTGCTGCTTGTGGAACAAATGGGGGTATTTTATCTACATTGTTCCATAATTGCCTAGATTGTTGTTGACCAGCACTCATACCCATCCTATTCTCATAAAAGTCACAATCTTTGATAAGATGAGCATAACTACCACACACAAAACAAGATTTCTTCCTAAAAGATTTATTCTTAAACTGACTTTTCTTATTGCACACAAAGTTATCACAACTAAAACATGAAACAGAATTGTTTTTAACAGAACCAAAACTAGTAATAAAATTATTTTTAACAAAATTACAACTAGAAACATCATTGTTTTTATCAAAATCAGAAGAAATGTCTTCAAAAGCAACTGTCTTTGAATTAGATTCATCATCAGCTATTCTTGAGGAGAAATCTTCAGACTTGGTTGTGGTAGACTTGTCACTTGAATCACATGAGGCAAAGTCATTGGTCTTGATTTATGAGGACTTGTCACTGTTAGAACAAGAGACAAAATCATTAGATTCACAATCAAGATCAGGCAAGTGATTTGACTTTTTGCCATATGTCATTTGTGATTCATCAAAGTCTGTGTGGGGAGAGGTAGGTTTAAAGACTCCTGTTATAGGTGGAGGAACATCATTCATTCCTCCTTCTTTTACATACTTAACAGGAATTTGGTAATTTACCTCCTTAGGGGTAGGGTCAAATATACTTGGTTCATTAGGGTCATAAACATCATTTGGCCCTACATCATACCCCAACCCTCTCTTACATCTTACAGACTGAGTGCTATTGTTCAACTTCACCAGGTTTTTAGCTCATTCTTGCCATGAATTACACCTAGCTACTTCCTTATCAAACTTAGCCTGTAAATCCTTTTTCTCTAAAATCACCTTATCATGTTCTCTTTCAGAATGTTTTAACAAATTAGTAGTATTTACCAAATATCTTTCTAACACCCTTATCTTTTCTTCATATGCTAATTGATTATTTTGGTACCAATCCTTTTGTTTTTCTAAAGTTTTGAGTGAATTACTATAAGCTTGAACCTTAACATAATAATCTTTATACTGAGACTCAATATCATCAAATTCTTTCTTAAGTTCAGCATACATATTATGACAACCAAAAGGACAATTTTGTACCTGTGATGAGTAACCCATCAAAGCAAATTCCTCATCCACATCTGTCTCCCTTCCAGCAAGCATTCCATACACCTGAGCAGCTCCTCTTTCCTCAGCATCAACCTCATGCTTTGACCAGTCCACCATGGAATCAACAGATAGCAAGGCTTTGGGCTCCTCTGAGTCTAATTCTTTGATCTTGAAAGCAGAATATCTTGTGTTATCATCTACCTTCTTTTCTTTGCATTCTCTTGCAAAGTGACCCAGTTGTGAGCAGTTATAACATTTAACTTTCCCTTTATCAAACCTTGCTCCATCCTTCCTGTTGAACTGAATCTTCCTCCCAGCTTTCTTTTCAAATTTGTTCACCTTCAATGAAAGCATAGCCATCTGCCACTTGATGTCCAATTCTTTCAAATCCAGCTTATCAATCTAGTCAAAGTCTTCATATGCAAGTTGCTGTTGTGGAACAGTTTCAGCAACAAATGAATGAAGCACATCTTCCATCACATTCCCAGACTTTGAGTGTGTTCTTGGTGTAGCAGGGGTATAGGATGAAGATGATGAGGTTAGACTATCAGCATAAGACAACTTGCTATTAGTACTGGTAGTACTAACAAAAGCTGAGTGAGTTGGAGCAGAGGAATAGCTCGAACCTCCCTTGATATCAATCTCCAGACTCCTAAGCTTGTTGTACAGATCATCAAAGCTTAAGTAATCAAGACCACCCTTTGTCTTGAGTGTGATTGATACCTTAGACCAGGAAGGAGGCAATGCCCTCAAGAACTTGGTGTTGCAGTCTTCATTGTCTGGCCTTGCCTGCAACTGATTGAGTTGGCTCAGTATTTTATGGAACCTGTCATACCCTTTATGCAGTCCTTCTGCCTAAGTGATCTTGAACTCTTGGAACTCCTGCTTCAGCATGGACTTTCTCATCTTCTTAGACTCATCATTCCCACCAAATCTGGCTTTTACAGCTAACTAGATGTCCCTTGCATCATCTAGGTGATGAAAATCACACATGTGGTCTTCTGGGAGAGACTAAAGTAGCAAAGTTCTTGCTTTAGTCTCCCTCTGAACTGCAATATGTTCATCAGCAGTAATAGGAGGAAGAATAATGATGTTTCCTCTTTCATCTCTTCCAGTTTTCTTCCTGCTGTTACCATTCAGAATGATGTTCCAGAGATTATGGTCACTGTTTGAGATCCAATACTCCATCTTCATGGCCCAGATCTCATATTCATCCTTCTTGAGGTAAGGGAATTTAGCATTGCTGTTCGAGACTGTGGTTGTAAGGATTTGTTGGACGTTTTTTGTTTGGGGTTTTTCATTATTTATAACAGACTCATCAGTTCCGGATGCAGCCATTGAATAAGGGTTTAAGAGATTTGTTTGACAAGTTTTCTTCTTCGACAGAGACTCTAACCAGGCTCTAATACCATTTGTTGGATCGACCTCCTTGATAGATCTTTGAGCCGGTAGAATGCTTATGTAATCACAAACACTCTAAGAGAATCTCTAACAATGAAACTTATGTTTATGCGGAAACTAAACACAAGAGTTGAAGAAGAATATAACTAATAAAACTTTGATCCTCTATAGATCTTTTATTCACTAATAAAGTTGTTATCAAAAGCGTACATTGTTCATAGCCGTCTTGTTTCTTTTATACTACAAGAAACCCTAATTCAACATTTACTAAAAACGTGTAAAAGATATGCAATATCTATTCCTAATATATCTCATGCATATCCATACCTTCTAATAATACGGGTTGACTATTACTATTACCAGCAGGAATAAAACTAACAGCAGAAACAAACCAATACTACCAGCAGGAACTACATACCTGCCAGCAGGAACCATACTACTACCAGCAGTAATGAACTAAATATTATTTTAATAATTCCTAACACTTGGAATCACAAGTTTGTTGGCCGTTTTCTTGCTAGCTTTATGCAATGCCAGTTTTTTCTTGTCGTCAGTGAAAGTGTGAATGGAGTGAGTAAATTCCTCCCAGATCCTTTCAGCAAAATCAATGTTGGCCCTTTTAACAATTCCCCATAGAATCTGCAACATTGGAGCTCTTGGTCTTTCATACCATGAGGTTTTTCCTGTGAGACACATGTTGATGATAGTGATGATTGCCTTCCATGGCTGATACATATCATTAGTGACCACTGCAGATAACGTGTTGACTGTTATGAGGTAGCCCAGACCATTGACGAAGTTGATAAGATCATCAGGTGGTGGTGGTGGAGTAAATGGCTTGTTCACAATGACCGGTGTGATTTGTAATGCGTCTCTGATTGTGTCTTTGGTAAGATCAAACCATTGTTCATCCAGCTGACAACGGTAGTGATGAACTCAAATAAGTACATTTTATTACTATCATTTATCCTATTAATTTGACTTGTTTTACTATATTATATATGAGGATTGATACTTAATCGTTTACTTTTGTAATTCTCAGGTAAAAACAAGCATTTGGTGAAACTTAGCGATTATGGACTAAAAACGGAGTAAAATGATCAGGATTGGAATTGGTTGTTGGAATGAAGAGAATGAAGACCACTGCCTGACTTTGAAGAATGCGCCGCATGGATTTATCCCATGCGCCGCATATGAAACTTTGGTCAACGAAGAATAACCAACTTGTTCTGCTCCAAACGCGCCGCATCTCACTCATTACATGCGCCGCATCACTATCAATATTTCACCAGATACGATCCAAGATACAAGAGGACATGCGCCGCATCCAAAGATGAAGATACGCCGCATCTTCTGGCGGTGTACGAATATTCCTGAATATTATAATCTTGGACCCCACGCGAAGTTAAGTACATGCGCCGCATCTACTTACTAGATGCGCCGCATCTCACCCTCAGACAGAAACTATAAATACCCCAAGACCAGACGAATTCCGTAGCTTTAGTCGGACGACATATAATATATACGAGACCGAAGACCAGAAACCTAGGACGAATTCAGTCAAGGCAGCAGCACAAGACACACCCAATTCAAAGATACAAGAGCTGTAAGAAGGTGCTGCATGTGTTTAATTCATTAAGTAGTTTTGTTTTATTGTGTTAGTAAACTTTAATTCATCAAGATTGGTGGCTTGTGTAATGTGACAACGGAAAGGTTGCACTCCCTTAAAACTACTTTCTCATCAATTAAAGTTTATATGTTAGTGTCATTGGTGACTTTTATTAGTGCATTGATAACCTCTGTGGCTAGCTGAGCGTTGATCGGGTCGCCATGCCTCTGCCCTCGCCTGTTTATTAGATGCCTATGTATTCTATGGTCTGTAGAAAAGTAGGAGAAAGATAAACGGGATAGTCATAAGTAATCATTAAGGGTTTACTCGCCGATAAGATTAGAACCAACGAGAAAGGACTTAATCTCGGTGCGTTGCATCGAACTATACACTTCATATAACACTAGCAATAAAACAAGTGACAAACTACTTATCATAAGGACAACCCTCTTATTGTCTCGAGTATTTATCTGTGTACGTGTGTGCTACTTGCTGATTCGTGCCTATTGGTTTAGTTTATTATTTAATTGCAACCAAATCGTGCCAGTCTCTCAGGCTGAACCCCCTTGCGTTAGATTAGATTGTATAGCTAACTTAATATATTAAAATACTGATTAGAATAACTAGATAATACGTTCCACTCTTAGTGATCGACACTCTACTTACCATTATATTCATACTGACCGGGTACACTGCTCGTTAAGTGTGTGTGTTATTGATAAGTCGGCTAAATATAAATTTAAAACTTGAGTAGGCATTAAAACTGCTAAACCGCAACGACACATCACGCGCTTCAAGTTTTTGGCGCCGTTGCCGGGGAGTGAATTGTTATTATCTGTTATTTTGATTAGTATTTTAATTAGGTTTTTAATTTTTATCTAACCGCTAATTTTGTTGTGTATTAGTTTAATTTTCATTCATTGTACTATTTTGCATAGTTTCTGTTTTTGTGTGTTATTTGCTTGCTTTTGTTTGTGTTTATTTTCGTGTGTTTTTATTTGATTTTATTTTTCGTATTTTGTGTTTTCTGCTATCGTTGTACTGAGCTAAATCGAACGATACGGCGCATCTGATTTATCAGATACGGCGTATTGCGTTCAAACTTTTATAAGATACAATGCGTTTAATTAATTCGATACGACGCATCTTTTCCCCAAGATACGGCGTATCTGTTTTTGATAAATTTTTTTTCTAAACGATAACGCCATACGACGCATCTGCTTCAGCAGATACGGCGTATCTATTATTTTAATTAAAAACAGTTTTCGAATTATTAAACAGATACGGCGTATCGATTTTAATCGATACGGCGCATCTTCTGAATCAAAAATCTTGTATTTTGAAACGTAACGAAAATACGGCGCATTAACTTTCGTTAATACGACGCATTTAATTTTAAATAAATATCGATTTTTGATTATTAAAATTGATACGGCGCATTCAAATTTCTAAGCGGCGTATCTATTTTCTGAATAAAGTCTGATTAAATTTTAACGATTATAGGATACGGCGTATCCAACTTTTTGGATACGGCGCATCGTCTGCAGATATCAGCAACTTTTATTTTTCTTATCTCCGAGCGGAAAATACTCTGACCTTTATACCTGGAAACTTTTACTTTGAAATCTACCTCTCTTTAATTTTCAGGAACAATGTTTGATATTTTCCCCAACTTGTTCGGAAGACCCCAAAGAAATCTTACCATGGAAGAGTTTGCACTACAAATCGCTCAAGCCAATGAAAAAGAACATCATGAAGCAAGAAGCTTTATTAATGAATTCAAAGGCAGTCATGAGCTTTTACTAAAGGAACAAAACAACATGATTAATGGATTGGCAATTGAGTGCACCAATTGTCAACGGTGCTTAACAAAGTTCTTTTGGTAAAACACGATTTGAAAGGGATTACACCTAGAGGCGGAAAGTCAACCTTTCAAATGTGATCGGTATTAAGGAGCTGAACGTGAGTCTAACTTGAAGACTCTGGAATAAAGACAAGTGCTTACCGGGAGACAACCCGGATTTATCTTTTTATTATTCTGTTTATGTGTCGAGTCAGTCAGACCGCCGAGGATACGGCGCATCTCAATCCTGAGATGCGACGCATCTCCTGCAAATGGTCATATCTTATTTTATTTTTCTGCATTTTTTATTTTCGAATTTAAAACTTTTCATCAGTTTATTTTAATGCGGCGCATCCCTGGTTAAGGATGCGGCGCATCTTCTATTCTGATCCGTAATTATTCCAGGCTCGATACGGCGTATCTTTTTCCATAAGATACGGCGCATCGACTGACCTGATGATTTTCATTTTTATTTTTATGTTTTATTTTTACCTAACTACTAATGTATTATGCAAGTTTGAACCTTTCTTATCTTAGGTGTGTTTTAAAGTGTCGGTGGTATTATAGATTCCTGCATTTCCTGTGGATACATCTATTATGAAGCTTAAACGTTCTAATCCACAAGAAAGATGATTTTTGCTCTACTACTAATGGAGGATCATACCGAGCAAATCTCAGGGGAGTTTTTCTGTTCTAATTCTTTTATTTTCCAGTTTTTAACCTTTTATACAAACAACGAGGACGTTGTTTAACTTAAGTGGGGGGATTGGAGAATTAGAACACTTAACATTTACTTGTCCTAAACTTTTCAAAATATGCTTAAAATGTGCTTAATATATCAAAATTTAAATTTTTTTTAGCATGTTTTTGTTTAAAGTCTAAGTTGCATAGCTGCACACATGACGTTATTTTCAAAAATCGTGATTTTTTCAAAATTCACAAATCTATGAGTGTGTCGGTGACTTGTAAACTTTAGAACTTGGCTTGTATACTATTCGAGACCACCATAATAAGTATTATTTATATAATTGGAATGACTTGTCTAAATTGGTAAATTTCTAGGATTACACCCAAAAAGCCTTTATATGTTATGTGTTATTAGCTAACTACACTGGTTAGTTAACCCCCGTATAACCCTTTTGTTACTCTCATTTTTAGAGTAAGATACCCCTAGAAAAAACACTCAGAGCCATTCCTTTCGTTTCTTACACCTTTGTTAAAATGTTTCGTTACACCTTAAACCTTAGCCTACCCTATAGATTAAAATCTGTGGTTGGTTAATTGCTATAGGCAAAGTGTGTTTCCTTACATTACCTGTGTTCGTGTGCGTAATTCATTATCTATGGTTAGGTCGGGAAATTGCACAATGCAATTGGAGTGAAAGTAAATATTGTATATCTTTGAGTTTATTTTTCGTGTGTTTACTACTTTCACTATTACCGTTATTTCTGAAGTCATGAAAAGTATGGAAAAATTATCCAGATTTATCATTATAGTGATGTGGTGAAATTTTACACATCTATGTTTATGTTAAAAAAAAAAAAAAAAAAAAAAAAAAAAAAAAAAAAAAAAAATCGAAAAAATGAGAAAAGAAAAGAAAAAGAAAGTTGGATGTTTGATTTTAACCAACGATGTAAAGTTATGTAAGTGGTCGATATCACCACTAGTTGTTATATATTTATGGATTGAATGGGAGTTGGCAGTTATGGGAACGCCAATTAAGGTTTATTCTTTGATTAAGATCTTGTTGAGTATAATTCGTGTCTACCTAAAGCGTGTGTTTCAAGTATTAAAGCGTGAGTTATTCAATGATATGAGTCTTATTCATGGGATGGTTGGGATAGTGATTAACCACACTTAGGATTTTAATTTATTTGTTTTGTTTATTTTTCATTTTACACCAATTTATATCCCAAATGTTATCCATACCCTGTATTATTCTTTATCCAACCAAACCTTTGATTTATTGAGATTAGGGATTTGAGCAATCTTAAGTATCATAGTCGTGGATTCGGCTATGTATTTATGATTTTGTCGCCCTTTTTGATATACTATTATTGGTGAAGTTTGGACCTATCTTTAGCCTATTCGAGTTAAGGATTTGAGCAATTGCAAGTATCGTGTTCGTGGATTCGATCATGTATTTGTGATTTTGTCGCCTTTTCTGGAATTTGAGATCGATGGAGATTAAGAATAATTAACCCTTAAGCCTAAAAACCCTTTTTACCACTTTAGACTTGTTATTCCTTTGCTTTAGTGGGGGGAGATGTGTATACTTGCCAAGCCTATGATAGAATATTCATCGCGACTGGACAGTTAAACGATTAGATTTGCTTTTATCAAAATATTTTATTTTACTTCTAATTCGTTAAGTGTTTAGTTGTGTGATTATGACAAAAGACGAATACATGCTTAAATATAAAAATAAATCCTAACATTTTTAGGATACATTTTCATAAGATTAATTCTAAGGTTTACTTGGGGACAAGTAAAGTTCAAGTGGGGGGATATTTGATGAACTCAAATAAGTACATTTTATTACTATCATTTATCCTATTAATTTGACTTGTTTTACTATATTATATATGAGGATTGATACTTAATCGTTTACTTTTGTAATTCTCAGGTAAAAACAAGCATTTGGTGAAACTTAGCGATTATGGACTAAAAACGGAGTAAAATGATCAAGATTGGAATTGGTTGTTGGAATGAAGAGAATGAAGACCACTGCCTGACTTTGAAGAATGCGCCGCATGGATTTATCCCATGCGCCGCATATGAAACTTTGGTCAACGAAGAATAACCAACTTGTTCTGCTCCAGATGCGCCGCATCTCACTCATTACATGCGCTGCATCACTATCAATATTTCACCAGATACGATCCAAGATACAAGAGGACATGCGCCGCATCCAAAGATGAAGATACGCCGCATCTTCTGGCGGTGTACGAATATTCCTGAATATTATAATCTTGGACCCCACGCGAAGTTAAGTACATGCGCCGCATCTACTTACTAGATGCGCCGCATCTCACCCTCAGACAGAAACTATAAATACCCCAAGACCAGACGAATTCCGTAGCTTTAGTCGGACGACATATAATATATACGAGACCGAAGACCAGAAACCTAGGACGAATTCAGTCAAGGCAGCAGCATAAGACACACCCAATTCAAAGATACAAGAGCTGTAAGAAGGTGCTGCATGTGTTTAATTCATTAAGTAGTTTTGTTTTATTGTGTTAGTAAACTTTAATTCATCAAGATTGGTGGCTTGTGTAATGTGACAACGGAAAGGTTGCACTCCCTTAAAACTGCTTTCTCATCAATTAAAGTTTATATGTTAGTGTCATTGGTGACTTTTATTAGTGCATTGATAACCTCTGTGGCTAGCTGAGCGTTGATCGGGTCGCCATGCCTCTGCCCTCGCCTGTTTATTAGATGCCTATGTATTCTATGGTCTGTAGAAAAGTAGGAGAAAGATAAACGGGATAGTCATAAGTAATCATTAAGGGTTTACTCGCCGATAAGATTAGAACCAACGAGAAAGGACTTAATCTCGGTGCGTTGCATCGAACTATACACTTCATATAACACTAGCAATAAAACAAGTGACAAACTACTTATCATAAGGACAGCCCTCTTATTGTCTCGAGTATTTATCTGTGTACGTGTGTGCTACTTGCTGATTCGTGCCTATTGGTTTAGTTTATTATTTAATTGCAACCAAATCGTGCCAGTCTCTCAGGCTGAACCCCCTTGCGTTAGATTAGATTGTATAGCTAACTTAATATATTAAAATACTGATTAGAATAACTAGATAATACGTTCCACTCTTAGTGATCGACACTCTACTTACCATTATATTCATACTGACGGGGTACACTGCTCGTTAAGTGTGTGTGTTATTGATAAGTCGGCTAAATATAAATTTAAAACTTGAGTAGGCATTAAAACTGCTAAACCGCAACGACACATCACGCGCATCAGGTAGCATCCAGTATCTTTATCATAGCTCACTGTGTTCCAGAACTGCTGAATGTAGATAGCAGGAATAGCTGAGCTAGCCGTAAACGCACTGAAGAATGTGGTTCGCTTAAGAATGTCCACCGCGATTTTGTAGATAGGATTGGGTTGAGACTTATCTATAACTAAGTAGCAGTTGCTTTTTCCGATATAGACCCATCGGCTACGAGGCAAGATCTGTTCATCTGAACGAATGGGAGGTGGAACAACTGGTGCTTGTTCAGCAGGAACATCAACATTAACATCGGCCATTGAATCTGCACAATTAAATTCACAAGGAAAAAAATATACAGATACAATGTTAGACAAGAGCAAATGCTCGTTGTTAGATCATTGTTTAGAAGCAAGATGCACCCATTAAATCTCAATCAATCTCAATTTGAAAATGATTTGACAATTGAATCCTCATAGTTTACAATAAGCAAGGATTGTGATTAGACAAAATATAAACAGATATATGACCAAATCACAATAACACAAATTGCAATAGTCAAATCGTAAGCAGTCAAATGATCAAATCGCAGACTATTCAAAACGCAACAAACAACCAGTGGATCAAATCGCAACACAAATCGCAACAGCCAAATCGAAAGCAGTCAAATAATCAAATCACAGTCAATTCAAAACGCAACAATCAAGCAGTGGATCAAATCGCAAGAAGTAAATATTTGACATGTGGGCCCTGCACATTGAATATATAGGTTTTTCAACCTCAAATCGCAAAACTTGTGATTTGGACAGTTTTAACCATATGATATTTAAATCGCCACCAGGTATGAGCAAATCGCAACACTGGGGGTCCTACAATTTGATTATAAAATTATTGTCAAAGCAAGTCGCAGACATTGCGATTTGACCTGAAATATGCAATATTATAATCAAATCGCACCCATGACACTCAACAGTCAAAACGCAGAGGATAAAATATTCACGATATTCAAATCGCAGATATTGCGATTTGATCTGTATGGAGCAATATTATAATCAAATCGCAACATGGGACAGTCAAATCGCAGGCAGGCAAATATATTCAAAACTCAACCAGACATTAAATAATCAAAACGCAACCACACAGATTATCCTCCAAATCTCAACTTAAATTAAATAATCAAATCGCATTCAAGAATGAGATGCCAAATCGCAACCAAGCACAACAGGTCAAAACACAATCAGGAACATATGGTCAAAACGCAACCAAGAACATGCATCAAATCGTAATCAAGAAGCTTTAGTCAAAACGCAGTCAAGAACATTCTTATGTGCACAGAATCCAACTATCAAATTACAATACCTAAGGCATAACAGCAACATGATTTAACACTACAAATGGTGTCCTAATCCATTGATGCGCGTGATGTGTCGTTGCGGTTTAGCAGTTTTAATGCCTACTCAAGTTTTAAATTTATATTTAGCCGACTTATCAATAACACACACACTTAACGAGCAGTGTACCCGGTCAGTATGAAGATAATGGTAAGTAGAGTGTCGATCACTAAGAGTGGAACGTATTATCTCGTTATTCTAATCAGTATTTTAATATCCTAACGCAAGGGGGTTTCAGCCTGAGAGACTGGCACGGTTTGTTTGCAATTAAATAATAAAATAAACCAATAGGCACGAATCAGCAAGTAGCACGCACGTACACAGATAAATACTCGAGACAATAAGAGGGCTGTCCTTATAATTAAGTAGTTTGTCACTTGTTTTATTGATAGCTTTATATGAAGTGTATGTAGTTAATCCTTTCTCGTTGGTCCTATTCTTATCGGCGAGTAAACCCTTAATGATTACTTATGTCTAAAAGTTATTCCTAAGTGATCAATTTAGAAACAACCGTGGGAGCCACATTATGTCCCGCAGTCAAATGCCCGCAAGCCACTAATAAACACAGAGGTTATCAATGCACTAATAAGTAGTAACCAAAGACATCAACATATAAACTTTAATTAATGAGAAAGCAGTTTTAAGGGAGTGCAATCTTTCCGTTGCCACATTACACAAGCCACCAATCTTGATGAATTAAAGTTTGCTAACACAATAAAACAAAACTACTTAATGAATTAAATACATGCAGCACCTTCTTACAGCTCTTGTATCTTTGATTTGGGTGTGTCTTGTGCTGCCTCCTTGACTGAATTCGTCCTTTGTTCCTCCTGTTCGGTCTTCTGTTTTTGGGTTTTTTCGGAACTTGTAATTCGTCTGGTCTATGGGGTATTTATACTTTCTGTCTGAGGGAAGATGCGGCGCATCTACTAAGTAGATGCGGCGCATGTACTTAACTTCGCGTGGGGTCCAAGATTATAATATTCAGGAATATTCGTACACCGCCAGAAGATGCGGCGTAACTCCATGATTAGATGCGGCGCATGTCCTCTTGTATCTTGGATCGTATCTGGTGATATCTTGATAGAGATGCGGCGCATGTCGAGAGTGAGATGCGGCGCATCTGGAGCAGAATTGACTTAATCTTGTCCATGTCAGTAGACTTTCACTTTATGCACGTTTTGCTCCATTATTAGTCCAAAATCATTAAGTTTCACCAAATGCTTGTTTTTACCTGAGAATTACAAAAGTAAATGATTAAGTATCAATCCTCATACATAATATAGTAAAACAAGTCAAATTAATAGGATAAATGATAGTAATAAAATGTACTTATTTGAGTTCATCAAATATCCCCCCACTTGAACTTTACTTGTCCCCAAGTAAACCTTAGAGTTTCTTTTTTGAAAATGTATCCTAAAAGATGTTAGGATTTATTTTTATATTTAAGCATGTATTCGTTCATTTCATAATCACACAACTAAACACTTAACGATTCAGAAGTAAAATAAAATAAGTCGATAAAAGCAAATCTAATCGTTTAACTGTCCAGTCGCGACGAATATTCTATCATAAGCTTGGCAAGTATACACATCTCCACCACTAAAGCTAAGGAGTAACAAGTCTAAAGCGGTAAAAAGGGTTTTTAGGCTTAAGGGTTAATTATTCTCTTTCACTATCGATCTCAAATTCCAGAAAAGGCGACAAAATCACAAATACATGATCGAATCCACGAACACGATACTTGCAATTGCTCAAATCCTTAACTCGAATAGGCTAAAGATAGGTCCAAACTTCACCAATAATAATATATCAAAAAGGGCGACAAAATCATAAATACATAGCCGAATCCACGACTACGATACTTAAGATTGCTCGAATCCCCAATCTCAATAAATCAAAGGTTCGGTTGGATAAAGAATAATAAAGGGCATGGATAATATTTGGGATATAAATTGGTGTAAAAATAAAAATAAACAAAACAAATAAATTAAAATCCTAAGTGTGGTTAATCACTATCCCAACCATCCCATGAATAAGACTCATATCATCGGATAACTCACGCTTTAACACTTGAAACACACGCTTTAGGTAGACACGAATTATACTCAACAAGGTCTTAATCAAATAATAAACCTTAATTGGCGTTCCCATAACTGCCAATTCCCATTCAATCCATAGATATAGTACAACAAATACTGGTGATATCGACCACTTACATAACTTTACATAAGTTGGTTAAAACTAACTTCCAACTTTTCTTTCTTTCTTTTTCTTTTCTTATTTTTTCGATTTTTTTTTTTTTTTTTTTTTTTTTTTTTTTTTTTTTTTTTTTTTTTAAACATAAACATAGATGTGTAAAATTTCACCACATCACTATAACTTTCTTTCCGGATAATTTTTCCATACTTTCATGACTTCAGAAATAATGGTAATAGTGAAAGTAGTAAACACACGAAAAATAAACTCCAAAATATACAATATTTACTTTCACTCCAATTGCATTGTGCAATTTCCCGACCTAACCAAAGATAATGAATTACGCACGCGAACACAGGTAATGTAAGGAAACACACTTTGCCTATAGCAATTAACCAACCACGGATTCTAATCTACAGGGTAGGCTAAGGTGTAAGGGTGTAACGAAACATTTTAAACATAGGTGTAAGAAATGAAAGGAATGGCTCTGAGGGTTTTTCTAGGGTATCTTACTCTAAAAATGAGAGTAACAAAAGGGTTTATACAGGGGTTAACTAACCAGTGTAGTTAGTTAATAACACATAACAAATAATAGGCTATTTGGGTGTAATCCTAGAATTTTACCAAGTTAGACAAGTCCCTCCAATTATATAAATAATACTTATTATGGTGGTCTCGAATAGTATACAAGCCAAGTTCTAAAGTTTACAAGTCACCGGCACACTCATAGATTTGTGAATTTTGAAAAATCACAATTTTTGAAAATAACGTCATGTGTGCAGCTATGCAACTTAGATCTTAAACAAAAACATGCTAAAAAAAAAATTTAAGTTTGATATATTAAGCACATTTTAAGCATAATTTTTGAAAAAGTTTAGGACAAGTAATTGTTAAGTGTTCTAATTCTCCAATCCCCCCACTTAAGTTAAACAACGTCCTCGTTGTTTGTATAAAAGGTTAAAAACTGGAAAATAAAAGAATTAGAACAGGAAAACTCCCCTGAGATTTGCTCGGTATGATCCTCCATTAGTATAAGAGCAAAAATCATCTTCCATGTGGATTAGAACGTTAAAGCTTCATACTTGATGTATCCGCAGGAAATTCAGGAAACTATAATACCACCAACACTTTAAAACACACCTAAGATAAGAAAGGTTCAACTTGCATAACACATTAGTAGTTAGATAAAAATAAAACTTAAAAATTAAAACTGAAAATCATCAGGTCAGTCGATGCGCCGTATCTTATTGAAGAAGATACGCCGTATCGAGCCTGGAATTAATACGGATCAGAATAAAGATGCGCCGCATCCTTAACCAGGGATGCGCCGCATTAAAATAAACTGATAAATAGTTTTAAAGTTGAAAATAAAAATGCAGAAAAATAAAATAAGATATGACCATTGCAGGAGATGCGTCGCATCTCAGAATTGAGATGCGCCGTATCCTCATGCGGCCTGGACTGACTCGACACAGAAAACAGAATAATAAAAGATAAATCCGGGTTGTCTCCCGGTAAGCACTTGTCTTTATTCCAGAGTCTTCAAGTTAGACTCACGTTCAGCTCTTTACTATCGATCATTGACTCCTACATTGCCGTGTAGGATCCACTTAGCAACTAATTCGTCACGTATATATTCAGGTCCCAAGTTCAAAACTCCTTTATAGAATCCTTCCATCATCTGATACGGGTATTCAATCCCTCTCTTCATGTCATCATTACTAATAAAAAGGAATGGAGAGAATTTGTGGCAGACCCTATTAGTAGCATGTTTAAATCCAGGGTGAGTTCGGGGCATCATATAAGTGATAACGTCGCTTCCACATTGAAAGGTGATCTTTCCTTCAAATCGCTTTGCATTAATAGTGATCTCCCTACAGAATGGTTTTCCAACAATCACGTCGCCCATACTGCTGTCACGATAGGCATTCATGTCTTCAACAACGGCGAACTCAGTTACAATAGTAAAGCGTCCAACGAAGATCGGGACATTAATGAAGGCTCCAACTACATTCTTTCCCCTACACTCCACTTTATTTCTCATAATAGAATTGTAAAAGCTTCTTGACATAACATTGATCGGCAAAATAGGAAAGAAATTGGCGTCAATACATTTGTATCCAATCATGCATGGGAATTGCAAATTGTAAGCACAATTGGCGTGGATCCTTCTACCATAATCCCAAGAACCATCATATCCCTCAAATTCATCGTAATTCCTAGTATTAATAACGTTGACTTTTGGACTATCCACAATTTCTCCTTCTTCTAACTCAGATTCAGCATCATCCATGAACAGGTCATTGGATTCCAATGGTCCATTAAGGTCATTAAGTTCAATGTAGTCCCCATCGTAACGTTCGAGTGATTTATCATGCACTAATACTTCATTCATAAAATTGGCTTCGAAGTCGAAGTCAATCAGTTCTTCGTATCCTTCCATTATCCTTCTGAAACAATCACGAAAAGCATCAGTAGGATTTGTTCGCTAGAAGGGAAATTAATGAATATAGAAACGGATATATGAATAAAAATAGCTGATATCTGCAGACGATGCGCCGTATCCAAAAAGTTGGATACGCCGTATCTTATAATCGTTAAAATTTAATCAGACTTTATTCAGAAAATAGATACGCCGCTTTAGAATTTAAGAATGCGCCGTATCGAATTACTTAATCAAAAATCAGCTTATCTAATTAAAATTAAATGCGTCGTATTAACGAAAGTTAATGCGCCGTATTTTCTTTACGTTTAAAAATAAAAGATTTTTGATTCAGTAAGATGCGCCGTATCGACAGAGATCGATACGCCGTATCTGTTTAATAATTCGCAAACTGTTTTTAATTAAAATAATAGATACGCCGTATCTGCGAAAGCAGATGCGTCGTATGGCGTTAACGTTTAGAAAATTTTTTATTAAAAACAGATACGCCGTATCTGCTAAAGCAGATGCGTCGTATTACTTTATCGCTTAGAAAAATTTTCTTGTTAAAAACAGATACGCCGTATCTTGGGGAAAAGATGCGTCGTATCGAATTAATTAAACGCGTTGTATTTTAAAAAAAATTAAACGCAATACGCCGTATCTGAGAGATCAGATGCGCCGTATCGTTTGATTTAGCACAGTACAACGATAGCAGAACAGAAAAATACGAAAAATAAAAACAAAAAATTAAACACACAAACAAAAATAAAACACACAAAAATAAAAGAAAACAATTAACACACAATACAACAAATATGCAAAATAGTACAATGATGCAATTAATCTAATAAAAAGAAAAACAAATCAAGATACTAATTAAATTAACAGATAATAACAATTCACTCCCCGGCAGCGGCGCCAAAAACTTGATGCGCGTGATGTGTCGTTGCGGTTTAGCAGTTTTAATGCCTACTCAAGTTTTAAATTTATATTTAGCCGACTTATCAATAACACACACACTTAACGAGCAGTGTACCCGGTCAGTATGAAGATAATGGTAAGTAGAGTGTCGATCACTAAGAGTGGAACGTATTATCTCGTTATTCTAATCAGTATTTTAATATCCTAACGCAAGGGGGTTTCAGCCTGAGAGACTGGCACGGTTTGTTTGCAATTAAATAATAAAATAAACCAATAGGCACGAATCAGCAAGTAGCACGCACGTACACAGATAAATACTCGAGACAATAAGAGGGTTGTCTTTATAATTAAGTAGTTTGTCACTTGTTTTATTGATAGCTTTATATGAAGTGTATGTAGTTAATCCTTTCTCGTTGGTCCTATTCTTATCGGCGAGTAAACCCTTAATGATTACTTATGCCTAAAAGTTATTCCTAAGTGATCAATTTAGAAACAACCGTGGGAGCCACATTATGTCCCGCAGTCAAATGCCCGCAAGCCACTAATAAACACAGAGGTTATCAATGCACTAATAAGTAGTAACCAAAGACATCAACATATAAACTTTAATTAATGAGAAAGCAGTTTTAAGGGAGTGCAATCTTTCCGTTGCCACATTACACAAGCCACCAATCTTGATGAATTAAAGTTTGCTAACACAATAAAACAAAACTACTTAATGAATTAAATACATGCAGCACCTTCTTACAGCTCTTGTATCTTTGATTTGGGTGTGTCTTGTGCTGCCTCCTTGACTGAATTCGTCCTTTGTTCCTCCTGTTCGGTCTTCTGTTTTTGGGTTTTTTCGGAACTTGTAATTCGTCTGGTCTATGGGGTATTTATACTTTCTGTCTGAGGGAAGATGCGGCGCATCTACTAAGTAGATGCGGCGCATGTACTTAACTTCGCGTGGGGTCCAAGATTATAATATTCAGGAATATTCGTACACCGCCAGAAGATGCGGCGTAACTCCATGATTAGATGCGGCGCATGTCCTCTTGTATCTTGGATCGTATCTGGTGATATCTTGATAGAGATGCGGCGCATGTCGAGAGTGAGATGCGGCGCATCTGGAGCAGAATTGACTTAATCTTGTCCATGTCAGTAGACTTTCACTTTATGCACGTTTTGCTCCATTATTAGTCCAAAATCATTAAGTTTCACCAAATGCTTGTTTTTACCTGAGAATTACAAAAGTAAATAATTAAGTATCAATCCTCATACATAATATAGTAAAACAAGTCAAATTAATAGGATAAATGATAGTAATAAAATGTACTTATTTGAGTTCATCAAATGGTGTCCTAATCCATTGACCCAAATCCATTGTGTAACCTCATAACCAAACAAACGTGTATTGACTTATCGAAGTCAAACATCCTTCGAAAATCAATGGATAACTACAGTATGTAATGGGAATCAGATAAACAGCATACGACGCATCACACTCATAATCTAAGAGAAACCCATTAATCATAACTCATAAACAAACACTAACCTAGAAATGGATGATGGTTCGACAAGATGACCTAAAGAAACACACGATAGGGTGAATTTCAAGCCAAGATATTCAAGATGAAGCATAAAGAAATGATAAGGAACATGAAGCAAGCACTACCTTGGCCAGGAATCATACAGAAAACCAAAATTAATAGGATCGCAGGATGTTGCGATTTGAGTTTTTGAGAAGAGAGATAATATTGAGTTTGACTGGTCAATAGTGTGTTTGACAAAGTCAAAACGCAAAGGGTATTTATACCAAATAAAGAACTTTCAAATGTTGGCAGAATTGGCCCCTTGATCCGTTCGGAAGTATATATGAAAATAATATCGGATACGCGTGATATTTGGATTTTTCTGTTTTTAATATTCTAATTGAGATATGAAAAGCAAATATACAAAGAAAATTAAGCAAACATCAAGTTACGCTAAAAACGATAACCGGGAATTCTAAAAACGAGCCTAAAAACTAAAATCTTTAAAAATTACCCCTACGAGTGCAAATCTATTTTTCTTAAGTCCTAAATGATAAAAGAAAATTTTAGAAAAAAGAATTATATTTTTTTGGCTTTTATTTAATTTAATATGAATTAAAAACTAAATTTAAAAGAAAAATAAAGTAAAAATACAGAATGAAAAGGGAAAATTATGAAAAATTCTAGAAAACTACTTAATGATAATTAGAATCTATGAAAAATAAAAATAGGCTAACTGCTTATTGAAATAAGCAGTTATAAAGCAAAAGAGTGAAATAAGCAAAAGAGACCAAATAAGGGTTAAATAAAAATTTGTGCAAGTCTTAACTGAAAAGGACCCTAGGGCAGTTGGGTGTGTATGTGTGTGGTGTGAGCTGAGTGACCAGGGTTCGAACCCTGGTTTTGCTTTTTGTAAATTTATTTTTTTTTCTTTTAAAAACCTAATAAGCACTAGTAAATAAGCACTATTTATAACTAGAACTATTTTTGAAAACTACCAATAAGCTCAGAATAAGCTAAGGTAAATAGAACAGTTATGAAAAAGAAGAAAATAAGCTAAGGCTATAGTCTAATAAGCTATAAGCTAATCTATGCTACAAAAAGAAATGAAATAAGCTAAAGCAGACTAGGCATAATCCAAATGAATCAATGAACTCAAAAATGGGCTACTGAGCCCTTTTTGCAGCTATGAAAAAGCTGATAAAAAGCTATCCCAAAAAATCTTAAAAATATGGAATAAGTGCATAAGCAAGCAAATAACTTAAGTTCCAAATTTTAGCTTAAAAGGGCTTATAATGAAGAAATGAAAAATAAAAACATGGGCTAAATTTGGCAAAATTCATTAAAAATTCAGCAAACTGAGGTGATTTTGCAAATCAGAAAAAGCTATCTAAAGCTAATTAAAAAAAATCTAAAAAATGTGGATCAAGTAGATAAGCTACCCAAGAGTGATTGTACCAAATTTGAGCTTAATTGGGCTTATAATGAAGAAATGAAAAATGAAAAACATAGGCTGAATTGGGCACCAATTATGAAAAAAATGCAGAATTTGCAGCTGAGAAAAAGCTGTTAATAAGCTAATCTAAAAATTCTAAAAAATATGCAACAAGTGCACTAGCAACCCAAGATTATCAGTACCAATTTTTAGAACTAATGAGCTAATTTTGAGCTTTTTAAAAATCAAAAACTTCGGCTGCAATTGGACAAAATCAAGAAAATGCAGTCTGCTTATATCTAATGTGGACTGTTGGCAATTTTTTTGAACCTAGACTTTGAGGGAACTAATCACTACTTAATATGGACTGAAAAGACTCAAGAATACCAAAAATTAGCATCAAATTGGCTTATCCCTATAATAAGCTAAAATGGCCAGTGTATATCCTACAACTTGCAGTGCTCAACTTAGATCCTCAAATCCTTTCAAATCAGCTTAATTGCTTATACTACCACCTAATTAGGACTAAAATAAGCAAGATTAAAGATCACAAAAGTGTCAATGAACAGTAACATATCATTTTGACCCGTTTGACCCTTTAAACCAAACACCCCTTTATAGGTCTGTTTTTGAGTTTTAGACTATCAAACACCAATATGAGCCATGTAACTGATTCACTAATGATTAATAACTTACTTTAACCCTAATTAACAATTTTTCAAATTGTGATAAGCACTAAATAAGCTAGATACTATGTTGACTGTTTTATGCCTTTTTAAGGCTATATAAGAACAAATTGAGATTAAACCAACTACAACTAACAAATAAGCATCAACTAAAATTAAATAGAGCAATTAAGGACAGAAAAGGTAAATAAGCACTCAATAAGCTAACGAACAGTAGAAATGAAGAAAAATGGAAATTAACTCACAAATGCCCTTGCTCAAACCGGGCTTTAATGGCTCGAGGAGCTACTCTACAAGCTCTAACTTATCAAAGATAAGCTAGTGAACACCCATGGGTCCTTCCATTTCTGCCCATCATCCATAACTGCTTATTTTGACTTTCCAGTTGATTTTTTTGACTTTTTTTTTTTTTGGAATTAAAATGATTTTAAACTAATATAAGCTTACAAAAAGCTATAGTGAGCTTATGTGAGCTTATAAAGATAGAAAAGAAGCTTTTTCATCCGCCAATGACCTTAATTCGAATTAACAGTAGACTTTTGAAACTTGAAATTTCATTAATTTTAAAAATTAGTACAATACTGATAACATTAAAGACAAATGAGCTTAAATATACTTGAATTAATACTGAAAACTTAAATTTCTACTAATTAAGAATTTTAACTAAAAATTCGACTATTACTAAAAAAACTACTTCTAACTGCTAACTTTGGCTTACAAATGGCCTATTTATACTAAGAAACTAGGGTTCCTCTTGCTTCTGTGCTTCTTGTGATCAATTATCAGCCCTTGGATTGGTCTTGAATCATCTCAGCCCTTAAATGGGTTTTGGCGCCAAAATGGTTGGGTGGATTTCCAGCGTGGAAATGGTAGTGGCATTGGTAACTTGCAAAAGGGGAAGGTATCTTGTGATGGGGGGGGGATTAGCGTGGCTGGAGTAGAGTGGGTGGGGGGACATGGAGCAGGAAACATGGGTGAGTGGGTTTAGCTATGGCGGGAAAGGGAGAGGAAGGGGGTTGACTGGGTTATGACTAAGGGATTAGTTAAATAAAAACGGGGCTGGGTTTTTTTGTGGGATTGGGCTTGTAGCTGGGTTTTTAGTTTTAGGATAAAAAGGGATTGGTTTAGGTTAGGATTAGAATTGGAATTGGTTTTAAGTTAAGGGACCAACTTTGCCAAATCTGAAAATTATTTTCAAGGGCCATTTTTGACATTTTGATATTCTTTGAGAGTTGACTTTGACTTCTTGAGCATAAATGTGATCCAAACTTGAAATTCCTTTCCCGGCCTCGGCTTTTCACGTTCTTTCCATTCCAAGCTATTTTTTTTTCGTTTTGCCTTGTTTTCAATCCTTTTGTACCTGAAATACATAAAAACACAAACCAATGATATCTGCAGTATAAATTGGTATATTTGGCCGTTTTTAGCATTTTTTATGTATTATATGGGCATAAAATGATGAGTAAATAGGCAGTCATCATCCCCCCACACTATCAATTGCTAGTCCCTAGCAATCCGATCATATAAAGTAATGAAAGGATCAAAATAATACCATGTATACCCCGTTTTCACTTTTTATTCAATGCAAGAAATTTAAATTAGAACAAAAATAGATAACATGCTTGATTTTCAAAAATGGTATCATGGAACGGGATTCACACAAAATGGGTGTCTCCAGGGAATTGTAATCGTCATCCTCTTTTTTATACTCCCAACTAATCTTAAACTCATTGTGCAAATGTTTTTGTAAAATGCTAACACTACTTATACTAATAATCTATGTAAGCCGAAACTTAACTTTTCATTCCCACAATTTATTCAAGTTAGGTGAGTGTGCATATTTTCAAAATTTTGACCGCAAAAATCGACTTTTATTATGTTGTTATTTGTTTAAATCAAATACTAATTTACCGGGAACCTCGAAAATCTAAGGATCGAAAAGGGCCTTTTCCATGTAGCGGCTTTTTTCTCGGCACATCCCAAACCAGTTGGTTTTAGGTGACCAGGCTTTTGACACCCCACAGAGAATAGTACCGGAATTAGTGGAATTTCGATTTCAAAGATTTTGGATATTCCCACTAACCTAGTATTAAATACTTAAATGGATAACAAGAAACGATCATTTAGAGATTAGAGACTCAAATGTGAGATCACTCCATGTAACGGCTTTCTTCTCGGCACATCCAAACTAGTTGGTTTTAGGTGACCAGGCTTTTGACACCTCACAGAGAATAGTACCGGAGCTTTCGGGGTCTTTGAAATCAACAATCTACCAAATTACCGTTTAACATTTATGACAAAATTGACGAATCCTAGTTCAATTTCCGATTTAAATTTAAGAAAAAGCAAGTTTCCTACATTTATTCATATAAATAACATATAAATCTTTATTTTTGCAACATCAAAACTTATTGCATTTTGCAATATCATTCCATTTTCTTATTTTGCAATATCATTCCATTTTTTTTCTTTTTCTCTTTATATATATATATATATATATATATATATATGCTTTCTCATATATATATATATATATATATATATATATATATATATATATATAATATATATATATATATATATATATGCTTTCTCAAAAATTTAAATAAAAAGTTGAACTCGGACTCTATATCAAAATTGTATAAAAATTTGTTTTGCATAACAAAAAGACTTTAACGTTCAAAAGTTTGAAAACAGCACTAATTTATTCAGATTAGGAGCTTCTAGGAGGAAAAGCCATAGATTACTTGTATAAGCTCTAAAGAGAACCAACTACTCTACGCTTAGCATTTTCATTTGCACAAATCGTAAAACCTTAGTCTAATCGTTAAGGAAGCAGCCAGATCAACACTCTGGCAGAGTCGGGATTCCCTTTTGCTCTAACCTAATCAAGACTAAACACTTTTTTTATGTGTAAAACACTTCTTTTTCTTGCAATTTCTTATTTAAAAACGATTTTTTTTTTTAAATTTTGGCCAAAACGGGGGTACTAGGGCACTAGAAGGTACACATGTGATCAAATTCGCAAGTGTAAAACCCTAAAATCTAAAACGTGTAAAAAGACCAAAATGCCCCTACAACTTTGAAAATTTATTAAAGCTTATATATGTGCCAAATTAAATCACAAAACCTATGTAACTAAACCATATATGATATGAAATAATTATGAAACACCAAATAATATTTGTACAAGCCACCAAAAATCATTGTAACACATTACAAAGTCATATGGACCAAAAACTTATTTAATTTGACATTTAAAATTAATTATGTGGAGATAATTATTAAGAAATAAGGAAATTTTGCAAAATTAGGAAAGATGTGATTTGGCCCTAATCTTGGCCGGTTTTTATGCACCTTTCCCCCCCCTATACTCGGCCACAATCTCCCATTTAATTATTCCTATTCTTTTCTTCTCCAAAAAGAAAACCGAATATCCCAAAAACCCTAACAAAATCCACTTTGTGTTCATCCGATTTTCTGGAGGTGTATGATCATTTTTGCTGTGTTCTTTATCATCCCAAGAAGGCTAGAAAAATTCGTTTAAGGGGGTACCTTGCCTGGTTCGATCGTGGGAAATAATTCCTTGTCGCTAGATCAAAAGTGAGGTAAAATCTCCCATGATTCATTCGACCTTTGTAAAATTCATTTGTTATTTTTCCTATGTTCCTCACCTCATATATGGTCTGTGAAAAATGATCCTAAGGTCGTGAGGTGGCTGGTATGGTCGTGGTGAATTCTTGGTCGTTTTTCCCCATCCGTGTGATACATAATTCGTGCGCCTATTTCTACATGTCCTATAATCGATCTGGTATTTTTCTCATATCACTTACATCATATAAGTCCTATATAAAATGTTCAATTCGATCCATGCATGATCTATTCATCGTTTGAGAATTAAACCCTAAAAACATGCGTAAAATCCTAAATAATTACATACGAAATTTCTGGGCTTCATATTTATTTTATTTACGTTCCATATGATCAATATAATCTGGGAAAAATGTTCATTCGATTTGTAGAGGCCTAAATTAATTATTGTGGATTTATTTGTATAATCGGCTAAATAGGAAAAACAAAGGAGAAAAAGAAATAAAAAGGGATCGAGCTAGGGTTTGGATCTAGGTTTTGATAGTGATTAATAAATTATGATATAATGATGATTAAATGATTGGGTATTGATGTTTTGAATTAGGGTTAGGGTTTGGCTAAATAAAGGTGTATGCGATTTGATTTTTAAAATAGAAAGGGGTGTTTTGTAAATTATGAAACTTGTGGGGTATTTTTAAAATATTATTTGGACCAGGTAGAAATCGTATAAAATATAAAAGGAGGGTCTCATGTGTAAATTTTGTATTTAAAAAGGGTTATTTTGTTAACTAAATAAAGTGTAATTCGATTTGTAAAATAAATAAATGGAGGGACTAAAAATGTAATTTCTGGAACTTTAAGGTTAATTCGTATATTAAAACATGTTTAGGGTGTATTGTGTAATTTTGGTAATTTAATGGCTCGATATGTAATTGTTATAAATTAAAAGTTGAAATTGTAAATTAAGGGTTTAATATGTAAACTAGTTAACTTGAGGGACTTGTTGTGAAAAATATGAATAATTGAGGGAGCTTTTGTAGAACTTAATAAATTAAGGATTGATTGTGTAAAATTGATAAACTAAGGGTCTAATGTGTAATTATTGATATTATAAGGTTTAAAGTGTAACTTATTAATATAAAGGGTGTAAATTGTAAATTGTGTAATCTAAAGGACTAAATGTGTAATTCTAGATAACTTAAGTATGAGGACGAATTTAATTAACTATGATACCTTCATCTTACTAAATATGGAAACTTGCTAATTTTGGAAACCTGCTAAAAATGGAAAGTTACTTAAAATGGAAAGACAAGCTAAAATGAGTAATTCTCTTCTACTCCTCTAGGTGTGAAGAAGAAGGTTTTGATCCGCTTCTGTGTCTTCTATTTCTTGCATTCGTGACAAGGTACAGATATTCTGCCCTTTTAATAAGGTGCCTTCGGTCTCTTGACTTCTGATTTGAACCTATGATATGAACCTTTGATATGAACCCTATGAAATGAACCCTATGATATGAACCTTGAGATTTGGACTATGATTATGACCTTGTGAACCATTGCTTTGATATGAACCTTTGACCCTTAACCCCAGTTTGATACCCGAGCCAAATGTGTTTCCTAGCCATGAAGGTAACATGGCCATGTCTTTGATGCACCACTGACATGACTCTAGTGTACTCGAGTGATGTTGTACACCGTCCCAATTGTGATTGTGATATGCGCGCTTTATATTTATTATGGCCAATGTGATTTGTGTGGGGGGCGTATGGATGCATCCTAGATTTGTTTTGTGATGTGATATGTGATATGTGGTGACTGAGGATGGGTGCAATCCACTTCTTTCACAAAATGTGGGAGCTAGCTACTCCATTTGAAGAATGAGGACACCCCTCATATTATCTGATTATCTGAGAGGTCTCCCCTCTATATGATTATGAAGATATGATACGATTTGATATGTGATGTGATATGTGGGCTCGTGGTGGATGACTGTCCTAAACCTTACTCTTTATTTCCTTTTCCTATATCTCATTCATTATGATATGTCTGTTCATTTCCATTTGATTATGGTTTCCGTTTATTATATATCTGTTCACTGGGCTTTTTAAGCTCAGCCGCATTTCTTTTCCTGCGGCAGGTTTTAGTAGGAAGCCAGGAGCTTGGGTTTGCTTTGGGATGAGAGATTAGCTTATGAAGACGATACCTTAGTTTTAGTATTCATTTGTGTATGACTACGTAGATTTGGTATATTTTCCTTTGTAACATTGTAAACCATTTGTATTATGTAAGTCGTATGTTATGCTTGCCTTTGATATGTCACCATTACGTGGCACTTCTACCCTTGCCGGGTTGGGGTGTTACAATTATGGTATCAGAGCCAGGTTTGCGACTTGTAGTACATCTACCCTTGGCCTGTGTAAGTTAGGACCCCTAAGTTTCCACTGTAGGTGCTCGTAGGATAACCTTTGCGAAGTTGCGTAGGATTTTCCCATAGGAACATAAGTCATAACCGGTGAGGAATGGGTAGTCTAGGACATCCATGTGAGTAGTATTTGCTTCCACATCACTCTGAATCTTGCCTTTGCCTTTAGTCATGCCTTATAAGAACGTTTGTCTCAGAAGACGAGGAAGTCTTACCTTTCGTCATTTGAATGATGAACGTTGTATGTTAACCAATTTCCTTTAGAAGGATTTGATGTTGATATTTGTCCAGTACGGAATTGTTATCTAAGCATGCTGATGCTAATAACTGATATTCCATACATCTCAACTCTGACAGTTAAGCGATGTTCGTATTACTATCGGTGCACACCCTACCATCCCTATGTTATAAGCTAAACAAGATTCCAATCCTTTGAACTGTTCATGATTCTAAATTTGATATATTTGGCCTTGATATATTCTAATACTCTCCCATCCCACACTCTGATGAACCATGTACCTAAATTTGATATGTGAACTATTCGTATGATTTGACAACCACATTCGCTCTGAGAATCCGTTTCCCTTTGGATGTATTTGACTTTGAGGTCTCTTGACTATGGATCGGTGGTTTTTGTAAAGCTATCATGGACTACAATATTTGAAATGCAACCTTTAACAATCTGCTTCACCATATTTTGATATGATATTCTCAATCATTTGAATTTGTTAAGATTGTTGTTGCTATGAAGCACATACTCCGATCTCTTTGATTTCCAATTTTCTCCTAACGCCTGTTAGTATCCACTCTTGGAAAGCTCCGGCACTTGAAAGTTTGTTGTACGAATTTCTGGTGTTTCTGATGAACCTTTTGAGATCCGTTTGGGAAGTAAAGTTTTCATTGAACTAATCTGAATTTGGCGAAACCACGATACTGAAGAAGTTAAGAGATTGTAGGAACTGATGAAATAGGAGTTTGTTCACTTCAGTGATCTCTTGAATGCTCCTGTTGGTTTATGAAGAAGAAAGAGAGAAGTGTGCGGCGGCACACCGACCATCGTGAATGTAACCGTAATCACTATTCCAATTCCGCGTATCAATATTTGATTTGTTCTATTTTTTTTTGAAACTCCGTAGCAGACGACCTCATTTGAGTTTGAAAGACGGAAGAAGCAACAACAAGAACATCTGAGAAGGAAGTTGATTAGTTGAGATTAGGTTCCGCGAAGCATTACAAATTGATTTGTGAAGAGAAAGATTTGTGATATGAAGTTTTTCCCTAAGAAGATTTCCTGAAGTTGCTTTAGTACCCATGTGACCGCTATGAGTTTTGAATGATGTCAATTGTATTGGCTAGAAGATTCATGTTTTTCGCTAGTATTCGGACAATTGTCATAGTATGACAGTATGTTTGTGCTCAGAGACGAACGAGAAACACGTTGACCATTTTTAGTATAAAGTGAACCGACCCTTTGTTCTAGAAAAATAGATTTACTTGACGATCAGAGATCGTAGCAGACAACACCACCAGGTATCCGATGACTAAAGAACTTCCACAAAAGGGACCAAGACTGAAGACCATTGTCAGAGTTAGAAACCTTGTAGAAGATGTGCAGAAGAGGTTCGTGACAGGCGTTACCAAGAGAGAAGCATGTGAGGAGAAGACAGACTGAGATGAGACTCGATTATACCTCAAGCAGCACGTGGAAATTTCAGTTGGGCATCAAGACGACCAGACCGTAGAAGATGAGCTTTCAGCACATAAACCAGGAAGTCCACAGCAGTTGAGTTGGTGAATTTTGAATCATGATAGGAGGCCTGTAGGAGACACGCAACCTTGTTTCTCTAAGTCATTTTAGTTGTACTAGGATGAATTGAGAGCTGAAGCAGACTCACAAATGGAGGAATGCAAGGTGATCACGTCAGAGATTCACGCTACCACACCGAAGTGTCCAGAAGAAGTGTCAAAGACTTGAGGAACCAGACTCAAGTTTATGATTTCCTTTTCACCCTATGATCGTATGATTAGACAAGAGAAGCTTCTACTTGGAATTTGAAAAGATTCGAGATCATGAAATTGAATGGATGAAATTTTGTAGTAAACGTTTGATTTTGGAAGATTTGATTGTTGTAAAGGATGAAGATATTGAAGATGTAATTCATTTCCTCTTAGACCACTTAAGTTTCCGTTACCTTTCGATAGAATCTTTTGAATGAGCCTTACCCTATTAGAAATTCCGTTCTGTGTTCGTTATGCATTTGTTTGGATGATGGTTTCGTTTTGAGAAGGATGATGAATTGTGGAAGACCTAACGTTTCGACGACGAGTTTTCATTTTGAGGTGTACACATTCCGTTACGCTATTTGTACGTTCAAATCCCTCCGATTTAGAATCCGTAGTGATGATTGTTTTGGACCAACCTTAGGAGGTAGAAAGACTGATAGGGGGTTAAGATAAGTAGTTCTGTTCGCGACTTGAGATAAAGTATGACCATCATGATGGTATACTCATATGATGCTGGTATTATGACGAGTAGCTAACGTGATAATACTTACGTCATATGACGTACCCTTATTGTGTTCATAGGATATTTCGAGGAGTACTTTAGAACCTTATAATGTTGATAGGAGATGTGAAAATTTTTGCATCTGTAAGATTTAGGTTCATTCCACCTATACGCTTAATCTGTTCGCCGTTATACGATCTGATACGTTCGATTCTTGACACGCAATTGTTGATCCATATACTTCTGACAAGAATCTTAAGTTCTGCTATAACTTTCTTCCATTTGATATCACCTACAATTTATTTTCTGTACGATCTCATCTGATTTGCCTAATCGAATGCTATGGACGGCATATCCGTCACAATCTTGCGTATCCTTGTATCTCTTCTGAGAGAATATGATAACCATTCGTCATGTTTGAATATGATCCTTGCAATCTGAATTTCGTATGATATGTCATTTCTGGGAACTGAAGTTACTTTTGGATCGGCAATGAAGAGTCATGAGAAACAAGTCTTTTACATTTTCCGTTCGCTGTCCATTGTTTCTTCTGTTTCATTTCATTTCCGTTCGTAAAGATTCTTTGGAAGAACCAACCAGAGCGGGAAGCTACCTGGGAAACCGAGGAATCGATACGAGTTAGTTATCCGCATTTTGTATTCTGATCTGGTATGTCTCTGTTTTGTTTCGATCCTTTCATTTCTGATTCTTTGCAAATTTCGAGGACGAAATTTTCTGTTAGAGGGGAAGAGTTGTAAAACCCTAAAATCTAAAACGTGTAAAAAGACCAAAATGCCCCTACAACTTTGAAAATTTATTAAAGCTTATATATGTGCCAAATTAAATCACAAAACCTATGTAACTAAACCATATATGATATGAAATAATTATGAAACACCAAATAATATTTGTACAAGCCACCAAAAATCATTGTAACACATTACAAAGTCATATGGACCAAAAACTTATTTAATTTGACATTTAAAATTAATTATGTGGAGATAATTATTAAGAAATAAGGAAATTTTGCAAAATTAGGAAAGATGTGATTTGGCCCTAATCTTGGCCGGTTTTTATGCACCTTTCCCCCCCCTATACTCGGCCACAATCTCCCATTTAATTATTCCTATTCTTTTCTTCTCCAAAAAGAAAACCGAATATCCCAAAAACCCTAACAAAATCCACTTGTGTTCATCCGATTTTCTGGAGGTGTATGATCATTTTTGCTGTGTTCTTTATCATCCCAAGAAGGCTAGAAAAATTCGTTTAAGGGGGTACCTTGCCTGGTTCGATCGTGGGAAATAATTCCTTGTCGCTAGATCAAAAGTGAGGTAAAATCTCCCATGATTCATTCGACCTTTGTAAAATTCATTTGTTATTTTTCTATGTTCCTCACCTCATATATGGTCTGTGAAAAATGATCCTAAGGTCGTGAGGTGGCTGGTATGGTCGTGGTGAATTCTTGGTCGTTTTTCCCCATCCGTGTGATACATAATTCGTGCGCCTATTTCTACATGTCCTATAATCGATCTGGTATTTTTCTCATATCACTTACATCATATAAGTCCTATATAAAATGTTCAATTCGATCCATGCATGATCTATTCATCGTTTGAGAATTAAACCCTAAAAACATGCGTAAAATCCTAAATAATTACATACGAAATTTATGGGCTTCATATTTATTTTATTTACGTTCCATATGATCAATATAATCTGGGAAAAATGTTCATTCGATTTGTAGAGGCTTAAATTAATTATTGTGGATTTATTTGTATAATCGGCTAAATAGGAAAAACAAAGGAGAAAAAGAAATAAAAAGGGATCGGCTAGGGTTTGGATCTAGGTTTTGATAGTGATTAATAAATGATGATATAATGATGATTTAATTATTGGGTATTGATGTTTTGAATTAGGGTTAGGGTTTGGCTAAATAAAGGTGTATGCGATTTGATTTTTAAAATAGAAAGGGGTGTTTTGTAAATTATGAAACTTGTGGGGTATTTTTAAAATATTATTTGGACCAGGTAGAAATCGTATAAAATATAAAAGGAGGGTCTCATGTGTAAATTTTGTATTTAAAAAGGGTTATTTTGTTAACTAAATAAAGTGTAATTCGATTTGTAAAATAAATAAATGGAGGGACTAAAAATGTAATTTCTGGAACTTTAAGGTTAATTCGTATATTAAAACATGTTTAGGGTGTATTGTGTAATTTTGGTAATTTAATGGCTCGATATGTAATTGTTATAAATTAAAAGTTGAAATTGTAAATTAAGGGTTTAATATGTAAACTAGTTAACTTGAGGGACTTGTTGTGAAAAATATGAATAATTGAGGGAGCTTTTGTACAACTTAATAAATTAAGGATTGATTGTGTAAAATTGATAAACTAAGGGTCTAATGTGTAATTATTGATATTATAAGGTTTAAAGTGTAACTTATTAATATAAAGGGTGTAAATTGTAAATTGTGTAATCTAAAGGACTAAATGTGTAATTCTAGATAACTTAAGTATGAGGACGAATTTAATTAACTATGATACCTTCATCTTACTAAATATGGAAACTTGCTAATTTTGGAAACCTGCTAAAAATGGAAAGTTACTTAAAATGGAAAGACAAGCTAAAATGAGTAATTCTCTTCTACTCCTCTAGGTGTGAAGAAGAAGGTTTTGATCCGCTTCTGTGTCTTCTATTTCTTGCATTCGTGACAAGGTACAGATATTCTGCCCTTTTAATAAGGTGCCTTCGGTCTCTTGACTTCTGATTTGAACCTATGATATGAACCTTTGATATGAACCCTATGAAATGAACCCTATGATATGAACCTTGAGATTTGGACTATGATTATGACTTTGTGAACCATTGCTTTGATATGAACCTTTGACCCTTAACCCCAGTTTGATACCCGAGCCAAATGTGTTTCCTAGCCATGAAGGTAACATGGCCATGTCTTTGATGCACCACTGACATGACTCTAGTGTACTCGAGTGATGTTGTACACCGTCCCAATTGTGATTGTGATATGCGCGCTTTATATTTATTATGGCCAATGTGATTTGTGTGGGGGGCGTATGGATGCATCCTAGATTTGTTTTGTGATGTGATTATTGTGATATGTGGTGACTGAGGATGGGTGCAATCCACTTCTTTCACAAAATGTGGGAGCTAGCTACTCCATTTGAAGAATGAGGACACCCCTCATATTATCTGATTATCTGAGAGGTCTCCCCTCTATATGATTATGAAGATATGATACGATTTGATATGTGATGTGATATGTGGGCTCGTGGTGGATTACTGTCCTAAACCTTACTCTTTATTTCCTTTTCCTATATCTCATTCATTATGATATGTCTGTTCATTTCCATTTGATTATGGTTTCCGTTTATTATATATCTGTTCACTGGGCTTTTTAAGCTCAGCCGCATTTCTTTTCCTGCGGCAGGTTTTAGTAGGAAGCCAGGAGCTTGGGTTTGCTTTGGGATGAGAGATTAGCTTATGAAGACGATACCTTAGTTTTAGTATTCATTTGTGTATGACTACGTAGATTTGGTATATTTTCCTTTGTAACATTTTAAACCATTTGTATTATGTAAGTCGTATGTTATGCTTGCCTTTGATATGTCACCATTACGTGGCACTTCTACCCTTGCCGGGTTGGGGTGTTACAGCAAGAATCCCCCCCCCCCCCCACACTTAGAATTGAATATTGCCCTCAATATTCAAAGTACCGGCTATTATGCCGAAACTTAGAAGGTAAAAAGGTAATACTACTAGCCAAGTGTGGGAACGAAATCTTTTTTCACAAAAAAGGATTTATAAGATATCCCTAGATAATCGTTAGCAAAAAGATCGGATATTGGGCGGCTGGATTGAAAACAGACGCATCAATCATCACGATCTAAGGGAAACCTGAAAATAAGAGCAAACAACACACAAAAACAAAGCACAGTAGAGGAATTCCCCCACACTTAGTGTCAGAAAATAGAAAGAAATCAGAAACATGGGTTGTCACCCATGAAGTGCTAATGTTTTTGTTAATCGAGTCACTAGCTTGACTCGAACCCGAATTCATTGGTCCATGGGGAAGCATGTGGAAGAGAAAATCTCCATCGGACTTTCATTCAATATGTTTGGATAAACATTGAAGTTCTTGAAAGTTCCACTCCAATGAGATACCCACGACCCTAAATAGAAGTTATGAATGAGATGCCGGGGTCAAAGATGGTATCTTCACTCCCGAAGGAATGAAGAAAAGGACAAGTCACCGTATAGGTGAAGAAAGGTAGAAAAACTCGAACGATGTATGTGAAGTCAATATAATGGCGATCCTCAAAGGGAAATGTCACATATGTCGGAGAAAGAATGTCCTTTTTAATCTTGGGATTAAAAATTGAGGTCATATCATCAAGTTTAAAAATAATAGAGTCTTTGACCTCATCGTTCTCTAACACTTCATCAAAAAGAGGATTAACGTTGCTAGAAAGGTACTCGTCATCAAATTCAAAAAGAGAGTTCGAATAGACTTTGATACTTTCATTTGGAACGTCCTCATCCGAAAGTGATTCGTCATCACTAGAGGAAAAATCATCGTTGGATTTGAAAAGAGGGTTAGAGAAAATCCCAGAAGAATCTTCCGCAGTATCAAGAGGATAATCACTACGAAAAGACCAATCACATTCATTGTCGGATATATCCTCAGACTCACTTGGGATTGGGAAAAGGTTCTCAACACTAGACTTTATGAATTCGTCCGATTCCTTTTCAGGAATAGTGCTAAGATGCTTATCCCCCATAATGAGAGAGTGCTCGGAGTCCATAGTCGGTAAGATGGATGTGATTGCAATAGACTGAGGGAGTTGAGAAATGATATCGCTCAAAGGAATAACACTCTCCTCGTCGTCCTCCTCATCATTATTGCTAGCATAAATGGCTTTTATACGTTCCGTTTGCTCTTCTGCTAGCAATTCTGCAATACTCTTGTCTTCCTGATTTTTCTGGACGGGTGTGATTGCAGCTGAAGAATTCTCATAATATTCCTTCATTTGAATAGTATCCTCATCATCTTCATCGAGAATGGAAGCCTTGAGAAATTTGGCACGCGTTTCCGCAGCTCGTTCTTCGGCTAGTAATTCTCCCATAGATTTTTCATGAGGATGAATGATGGAATACTGTGGGGGTTGGAAATTGACAAAACCGGAAGTATTTTACCAAGGATTAGGTTCTTGATTCCGCGGTTGACATTGATAATCATGATGAGGACCCCCACAATTTGCACAAGGAATGTTCGGAGCATTTTGAAACGATGTATCATTGAAATTTTGATAGCACGGTTCTTGCTCAAATGAATTCTGAGGAAGGTGGTTGAAATCATTTTGAAAATTTCGATAAGTGAATGTATTTCCGATTTCAGAAGTGCAACATATACAAAGTCCGTGAGTAAACCCACATTCCTTGCAAAAACACCGTTCACAAAGTGAATTATCTCCCAACGGATCTCCACACTTAAAGAAATTTTGCTGATTGAATGAAGATAGCTGGGGTTGTGGAGGGTGGTCGAAAAAACCTTGAGAATTATTGAAAGACTTTGGATTTGGATTAATGAATGATTGACACCAATTACAAAATCCGTCTCTACAATTACCTCCACACCGCTCACACAAACACTTGTAACAACGATAATCATCACCCACTGGAAATTTACAGTGAAAATAGTGATAGTCGAGTGACGACATAAGAATTAAACATTTAGGAGGGATAAGAAAATAGAATTAAACAGTTTAAGAGGATAATAAAAGAAAACATTTTTGGGGATTTTTTTTTTTTTTTTTTTCAAACACTTTAGGAAAAGTGATTATGATTTTACAAAATTTTTGGTTTTTATAAGAAAATATATACAAAATAAAAACGATAACTTCACGAGGAAGGATCTTCAAGTCACTAATCGTTTAAACCTTAACGATATTGTCGCAACACAACCTCCCCGGCAGCGGCGCCAAAAATTGATCCGTTCGGAAGTATATATGAAAATAATATCGGATACGCCCGATACGCGGGAATCAACAAGTCAACCCTTTAGGACAAAAGTTAATGTGCAAAACCGTGAATACGATATGAGATACCGGGCAAGTGTTACCCAGGTCGTTTCCCGACGAGGTGTGAATCGAGGATTTCGTGTAAGGTTTGGAATTAAAGTGCTTGAAGAATGATATTTGGATTTTTGTGTTTTTAATATTCTAATTGAGATATGAAAAGCAAATATACAAAGAAAATTAAGCAAACATCAAGTTACGCTAAAAACGTTAACCGGGAATTCTAAAAATGAGCCTAAAAACTAAAATCTTTCAAAATTACCCCTACGAGTGCAAATCTATTTTTCTTAAGTCCTAAATGATAAAAGAAAATTTTAGAAAAAAGAATTATATTTTTTTGGCTTTTATTTAATTTAATATGAATTAAAAACTGAATTTAAAAGAAAAATAAAGTAAAAATACAGAATGAAAAGGGAAAATTATGAAAAATTCTAGAAAACTACTTAATGATAATTAGAATCTATGAAAAATAAAAATGGGCTAACTGCTTATTGAAATAAGCAGTTATAAAGCAAAAGAGTGAAATAAGCAAAAGAGACCAAATAAGGGTTAAATAAAAATTTGTGCAAGTCTTAACTGAAAAGGACCCTAGGGCAGTTGGGTGTGTGTGTGTGGTGTGAGCTGAGTGACCAGGGTTCGAACCCTGGTTTTGCTTTTTGTAAATTTATTTTATTTTTCTTTTAAAAACCTAATAAGCACTAGTTAATAAGCATATTTATAACTAGAACTATTTTTGAAAACTACCAATAAGCTCAGAATAAGCTAAGGTAAATAGAACAATTATGAAAAATAAGAAAATAAGCTAAGGCTATAGTTCAATAAGCTATAAGCTAATCTATGCTACAAAAAGAAATGAAATAAGCTAAAGCAGACTAGGTATAATCCAAATGAATCAATAAACTCAGAATAAGCCACAGAAATAAGCAGATAAGCAATGCAAGTCCAATTAAGCAAAAAGGCTGATGCAGGCTCAAAAATGGGCTACTGAGCCCTTTTTGCAGCTATGAAAAAACTGATAAGAAGCTATCCCAAAAAATCTTAAAAATATGGAATAAGTGCAAAAGCAAGCAAATAACTTAAGTTCCAAATTTCAACTTAAAATGGTTTATAATGAAGAAATAAAAAATAAAAACATGGGCTAAATTTGGCAAAATTCATTAAAAATTCAGCAAACTGAGGTGATTTTGCATATCAGAAAAAGCTATCTAAAGCTAATTAAAAAAAATGTAAAAAATGTGGATCAAGTAGATAAGCTACCCAAGAGTGATTGTACCAAATTTTAGCTTAATTGGGCTTATAATTAAGAAATGAAAAATGAAAAACATAGGCTGAATTGGGCACCAATTATGAAAAAAATGCAGAATTTGCAGCTGAGAAAAAGCTGTTAATAAGCTAATCTAAAAATTCTAAAAAATATGCAACAAGTGCACTAGCAACCCAAGATTATCAGTACCAATTTTTAGAACTAATGAGCTTATAATGAGCTTTTTAAAAATCAAAAACTTCGGCTGCAATTGGACAAAAATAAGAAAATGCAGTCTACTTATATATAATGTAGACTGTTGGCAATTTTTTTGAACCTAGGCTTTGAGGGAACTAATCACTATTTAATATGGACTGAAAAGACTCAAGAATACCAAAAATTAGCATCAAATTGGCTTATCCCTATAATAAGCTAAAATGGCCAGTGTATATCCTACAACTTGCAGTGCTCAACTTAGATCCTCAAATCCTTTCAAATCAGCTTAATTGCTTCTACTACCACCTAATTAGGACTACAATAAGCAAGATTAAAGATCACAAAAGTGTCAATGAACAGTAACATATCATTTTGACCCGTTTGACCCTTTAAACCAAACACCCCTTTATAGGGCTGTTTTTTAGTTTTAGACTATCAAACACTAATATGAGCCATGTAACTGATTCACTAATGATTACTAACTTACTTTAACCCTAATTAACAATTTTTCAAATTGTGATAAGCACTAAATAAGCTAGATACTATGTTGACTGTTTTATGTCTTTTTAAGGCTATATAAGAACAAATTGAGATTAAACCAACTACAACTAACAAATAAGCATCAACTAACATTAAATAGAGCAAATAAGCACAGAAAAGGTAAATAAGCACTCAATAAGCTAATGATTAGTAGAAAGGAAGAAAAATGGAAATTAACTCACAAATGCCCTTGCTCAAACCGGGCTTTAATGGCTCGAGGAGCTACTCTACAAGCTCTAGCTTATCAAAGATAAGCTAGTGAACACCCACGGGTCCTTCCATTTCTGCCCATCATCCATAACTGCTTATTTTGACTTTCCAGTTGATTTTTTTGATTTTTTTTTTGATTTTTTGGAATTAAACTGATTTTAAACTAATATAAGCTTACAAAAAGCTATAGTGAGCTTATGTAAGCTTAAAGAGACAGAAAAGAAGCTTTTTCAACCACCAATGAACTTAATTCGAATTAACAGTAGACTTTTGGAACTTGAAATTTCATTAATTTTATAAATTAGTACAATACTGATAACATTAAACACAAATGAGCTTAAATATACTTGAATTAATACTGAAAACTTAAATTTCTACTAATTAAGAATTTTAACTAAAAATTGGACTATTACTAAAAAACTACTTCTAACTGCTAACTTTGGCTTACAAATGGCCTATTTATACTAAGAAACTAGGGTTCCTCTTGCTTCTGTGCTTCTTGCGATCAATTATCAGCCCTTGGATTGGTCTTGAATCATCTCAGCCCTTAAATGGGTTTTGGCGCCAAAATGGTTGGGTGGATTTTCAGCGTGGAAATGGTAGTAGCATTGGTAACTTGCAAAAGGGGAAGGTATCTTGTGATGGGGGGGGGGGGAATTAGCGTGGCTGGAGTAAAGTGGCTGGGGGGACATGGAGCAGGAAACATGGGTGAGTGGGTTTAGCTATGGCGGGAAAGGGACAGGAAGGGGGTTGACTGGGTTATGACTAAGGGATTAGTTAAATAAAAACGGGGATGGGTTTTTTTGTGGGATTGGGCTTGTAGCTGGGTTTTTAGTTTTAGGATAAAAAGGGATTGGTTTAGGTTAGGATTAAAATTGGAATTGGTTTTAAGTTAAGGGACCAACTTTGCCAAATCTGAAAATTATTTCCAAGGGCCATTTTTGACATTTTGATATTCTTTGAGAGTTGAATTTGACTTCTTGAGCATAAATGTGATCCAAACTTGAAATTCCTTTCCCGGCCTCGGCTTTTCACGTTCTTTCCATTCCAAGCTCGTTTTTTTCCGTTTTGCCTTGTTTTCAATCCTTTTGTACCTGAAATACATAAAAACATAAACCAAGGATATCTTCAGTATAAATTGGTATATTTGGCCGTTTTTATCATTTTTTATGTATTATATGGGCATAAAATGATGAGTAAATAGGCACTCATCACCCCTCCCTTTTCAAATCGCAATTGTCTTTCAGGTTTTTGCAGATTTGGTCCCTCTCTTTTGAGTTTCTAATCCTTTTGAGATATAAGTTACAATAGGACATAATTCAAGACATAGTAAATGTACGAAGGGTCCTCTAACTTATGAAAGACAAAGAGACAGTCAGCAAATTGCACATACAAACCTATCCTAGCACATACCACACAAAGAGATAAAGTATTCCAAAGAATGCCATAAATTATGAAAAACATACTCTCCCCCTCAATCAATGACCTGATTACAAATTAGAGTGCTGTAGTCATTGATTGAGTATGACAAATTTATGAAAGTTCTAGACCAAATGATATGATAATAGCATTAACCTATCATGGGAAACACAAATACCTTCTTGAAGAATCATAGAAGAGAAAGAATTTGTGATTGCAAAGAAGACTTCTCTTCTAAAACGAGAAATAATGCACTGAAACGTACATCATTTCGAGGAAGCATGGATGTAACATAATCCATGCCCGGGTGAACTTCACCCAGTGAGGGGAACAACCGTCTTTTTGATGACGTGCTTTTCCCATCTTGAAAAGCAGGTTGCTATCTGAAATAATAGCAAGCCATTTAGGCATGTTTTGAAAACTTTTTGAACTTCTGCTCGAACTTCATTTAAAGACCCGTTTCATTATTGAATGACATTTCTAGGACCGCAAAATGTTATCGATACCAGATGACATGCCTTGAAAAACTATTTTTGGTATTTTCTATTTTTCTGACTTTTATGGTTTTTGTTGGTCATATATATTTCTATTTACATTTTGGTCATATATATTTCTATTTACATTTTGGTTTAAGATATGTACAAAGGATACATGAAGAATAACCACCGATATTCTTACCAAGATAGATTGTTGCTGCACGAGTCCTGAGCTGATTTGTTCAGAAGTCATTATGCATGTACATCAATGTTGAGTGTCCTGAACCCCCAAATTAGGAGATTGCAGACCTTTTGGCCGCCACGCTCTGAGTTTTTCCTTGAAGGAAATGGTCGATGTACCTGCACTTAAGTAAGGATTCCTTGCACTAACATTACGTTTTTGCTTACTTTTATATGGGTTAGTGACATCGATATCCAGACCTTTGGGAGTTTCACAGTCAAGCTTTGTAATGCCATCTGTGCTAATAGGTATCCATCTAAGACCAACCATCTTAAAAATTCTACCCGTCGGTAACCACCTAAGGCAAGATCTAGGAGTGTTAGATTTCTCATACACAGTAGAATGCTTGGTGAGAGAAGTTCTTAGTCCTAAAGCAATCTGCCTACTAGGTTTCTGAGTATGACTCTTTGGTTCTGCGAGCCTGTTGTGGTTTCTAGTCTTAAGGGATAGAACCTTAGCATGAGCATTTACTTCCTTGGCTTTAGACTTATGAGATTGAGCCTTAGAACGAACATTAACTATCTGATCATTTGGTCTAGATTGTGAAGTGACTGGTTTTGACAAAACTTGTTTCTCATCAACTTGGGTTGCACACCTTGGTTTAGAAGATTTTGGTCGTTCAGATCTAAACGCAGTTGGTTGTCTAACAACTGTTTGGTTTCTAAGAGGTTGTGAAACCAGTGTTCCCAAGGTTGATGGTTTTGCAAACTTAGTGTTGACACCATTTCCAGTTAATTTCCTTAACTCGTTCTTTCAGGCAGTAATTGTGAAACCTTTCTCTTGAAGTTGAGCTTTGAATTCATCATTTTTTGCAATCAAAGACGTTGTTTGTTTTGAAACCCTAGTTCTCGTTTCTTTGATGGAACCACTCAGGTTTTTACAATGCCTTTTCAAAGTCTCATTTTCAGTAAGTAATTTAGCCACTATATGTTCCAATTCAGTATTTTTTGTTGCAATAACATCACTGTCATGTTTAGCCTTAACTTCATTACACATATCACGCATCTCAGCAATATGTTTTTTCAGGTTGTTAATCGTTAAGTTTTTTGCTTCTAGCTGAGCTTTCAAATCATTTATCATAAAGAGTTCACGGAAATCAGGGAGTTCCGGATTTTTACATGTTAAGTTAGTTTGAAAACTTTCTTACTTTTGTTGCATTGTGATTTCAAGTGAAATACAATGTTTTTCAAGCTGTAAAAATCTGTTTAAGAGTTCATCAAAAACTTCTTTATCAACCACATCATTTGATTTAAAAGTCTCAGCCGTAAACAAAGAACTTAACTTATCATCATGTTCAGCATCATCCTGATCACTTTCTCCCCCTTTATGATACATATTTGTTGAATTAGAAATGGTATTGCTATCAGTCTTTTCCAACATATATGTGTCATAAGTGGGCATAACTTGATCAGTATGCAGTCGTTCATTAGGGAGCACATTGTATCGATCAGTGACACGTACCTCAGTATATGGAACTTGGTCATTTCCTAGTCTGTGATATGTATCCATGTCAAGTGTTGTATAAGTCCCAGAATTGTCGTTTGTATCCTGCTTATCAAACATAGTATCACTGCATTGTTGATGCTGCGCTCTTTCATTAATGAACTCCTTAACATTACCCATAAGTTGAAGTAGTGTAGCTCTGAACATGTCAACCTCGATTCCAGTTCTAGTGTAATTAGCAAAACACCTTTTCGTCATTTGACTATCGTAATCATAATCCTTAGTGTAGTACGAATCAATGAACACTTGGAGTTGGTTGTTGATCACACAAAAGGCAGCCATGGATCTACCTTCAGAAAATTCTCCTTTGTCAAGTTGTTGTTCAAGTTGATCTAAATACAGAATCATTTTGACTGTGAAGGTCTGAACATCTTGACCGAAGAGTGATGCGAATGTACATTTGTATCCTCCCAAGTATCCAGGTTGTTCAAAAAGAACCTTGAGATGTGAGTGAAGTAATCGAAAACATTCAATGCAACTTTCCTTTGCATTAGGCAACATTAGTGGCTGATGAAACTCTTTCTCTTGAGAATTCGAGCACGACGATTCCACATTAGCATTATCAGAATCAAACACATTTATTTGTTGTACAGGGTTGGAAGTCTTATGTTTATCATTCGTGTCGTACAACTTGAGTACCTCAGATATGAAGGAATCTGAATTAGTAGACGTTGTGTAAACGTGCACGGGATTTTACAACTCTATGATTTAAACCGAGAAATCGTTACTTTCGCGGGATTTTACAAAATCAAGAAGAAACCGTAAGATACTGATAAATTGGACGTGTTATGATAATTGTTGGATTGATACAATGATTAGTGATTCTATGTTAAAAGGAATGATTGTTTGTTGAATTAGCTGAATCACTGTTAAGTTATGTTAAGTTGTGATTAGGTTTGGTTGAATTGAGTTTGCGTAATGGTTTGAGTACAAAGAAATGAATGCACTTGAACAAATCTCAAAGAAGAATCAGGAGCAAATCGCAGTGAAGAAACTAGTCAAATCGCAACATTGACAACTCAAAGCTCAAATCGTAGCAGTGAAACCTCAAATTGCAGCCCTCAAATCGCATGACTCAAATCGCAGGAGCCAAGTCTCAAGTGCCCAAATCGCAACCCTCAAATCGCAGCCCTCAAATCGCAATAGGTAGACGACAAATCACAACAGACAAAAATGTTACTATCAAATCGCAGAACTCAAATCGCAATAGCTGGATGACAAATCGCAACAGACAAAAATGTCACTATCAAATCGCAAAACTCAAATCGCGCCATGAAATTCACTACGAGACTCAAATCGCAGAAGGTATTTTTCACCTAAAATCACCCTTTTGAACGTTTTTGCATGGTTTCTTTTGCACCACTTGATCTTAGAAGGTTATAACAACACTAAAAACACTAACTTTAACACCACAAACGTAAGAATCAACGAAAGCCAAGAATAAGCCCATAAACCTTCAAAAACCAAACTTTTGATCTAAACTAACCAAGGAAACGCACACACAATCTAGCTAATCAAACCATCAGCTCTGATACCAATTGTAGAATACTTGATATCATAACACAAGGTCGGATTAGTATGTTGATCGAATTTCTAGAGAGAGAAAGAGAGTGTGGGATATTCTAGTGAGAGAAAATGTAATCAATTAGATTGAAGTGAGAAGAACATCCAACCCTTTCCCTTGTATGGGAAAGGGTATATATAATAACACATAAAACGCCCCACATGGGCTGTGGAGTGAGCTGATAGTGGGTAAAGACCGAACCCAATTCCACAAATACTACTATGACTAAACTAGTATTACGATAACAAAATTAATACTAATAAGCCTACGAGCTAACTTCATAATAATAGATACTCGGGGTGACCGAATCTTTCATATGAATGTTTATATACCTAACACCCATCAAAGCATCCTCTACTAGAACACCGCTCCCAAACTACATCCAAACTCCTCCATCTAATGAACCAACTCCAATACAACTAGCTTCCAACAAACCAACCTCACCACAACTTCCATCTCTTGAACCATCACCACCACAACTTGCTTCCACCAAAACAACACCACCACAACCAACTCCGTTTGAATCTACACCTCCCATTGAACATACATTAATAAAACTGCTATTTCCACACAACCAACAAAGCCTTCGCCTCTTGAACCAAGACTTCTCTCTTTTACCATACCTCATTTATCACCTCACCTTTACTTCAACTCAATGGAGAACTTACCTCCTCGACCCTCTAATCCACCACCATTGCCAACATTCTCATCCATTGAGATAATGTCAACTCAACCACCATCCCATCACCTAGATGTGGACATAAACATACAACCACCCATAGGAAACCTACCTTCTTTCTCTCCATCCTCAAATGGCCCATTTTGGGTAATGAGAAGATGTCAACCATCACAAACACCTCAATCACCTCAACCAAACAATGACACACTTCCACCCACACATGTTTCTTTACCAACACCCGTGGTACATCCATAACCTCTAAACCTTGGTGTTCCCACCTGAAACATACCTCAACTACCTTCTATCTTAACCTCACAACAAACAAGACACAATGATACTTGTGATCATTGTCAACATGTCCAAACCTTAGTTCATGAACTACGTGATGAAGTACATTTCATGTTCTACCACCTTCTTGAACGTCTTGATGATGTCAACAAACCTAACCACCCCTAAAAGCCTTGAAGTGCAAGCACAAGTTTTCTTATTCCTCTAGTCTTAGGACTAGACTTTGTTGTTAGGATTTTTTTTCTATTTATGTTTAGATCATTTTCTTAGTTTTTAGAGATTTGACCAATGTGTGTATCATTTCTCTTGTTTTATTAAATGTATCTACATGATTATGTGCTTCTTGTCTATGTGAGCATGATTGGTGTGATTATTGCTTGTCTTCATACCTATTTCTATTATGTACTGCTGCTAACAGTTGCAGGTAAGCCGAATCTCTCACTTTGTACTAGCCGGATCCCTTTTTTAAAGGAACCGACGGATCCGGGCAAACAGAATACTAACCAAAATTTTATGCAGCTCCATTTTTAGCAAAAGGACACAATATACTTGTTTTCTAACCTTTGTTTTGTAGATTTTCAAAAATACACATGGAGTATTTGATGCCCTCATTAAAGGGGAGCTCTCGTCCAATCAAAACCATTGCAAAAACTTGCAATGATCACGTCTTAGTCTCCCTAATTACTTGACGCCCTCAACAAGGGGGAGCAACTGTCGAGGGGGAGCAACTAAAAACTTTTTACTCTCATTATTCCTTTTTACACCTTTTCTTCACTTACATTTCTTAAAACTTGCATTCGGGTTAGTTTCCTTTCGACGCTCTTTTTGTTTCGATAAAAAGGGGGAGAAAGAGTAAAAACTACAATTCAAAAATTTACGAATTTTATTTTTTACTTAAAATAATTTTATGTTTTGTCATCAACAAAAAGGGGGAGATTGTTAATACAAATAACCCTACAAAATGTTTGTTCATATTTTACGATTTTTCAATGTTTTGTCGATAACAAACGTAAAATCATTTTAATGAGATAATAAATTTCGTAATGCTTTGAGCCAATAGTTTACTAACTTATTTCATTAAACAAGTAAACCTTAAACATACCTAGTTAACAAGTTTACATGAACCCAAAACTATTTTATAAAAACACTTAAGTAACATTTGTTACTTATATTTTATAAAATACATGTTAAGAAAAAGCTAGTAAACACTTGGACTATCCATGGCCCAAAACCTAGTCCATAAACCATAAACTGTAACCACTGTGAAAATTCTATTTTAACATAAACTATCTCACTGGAATATTTATCCTTTTCTACGTGTTAATTTTTTTTTTGAACATGACTATTATCTTATGTAACGTAACTCGCATCCTCGATAAACGTGCTCGCAACCCAACCTTAATTGATATAATTTAAATAAACATCTATGACCTAAAACTTTATGAGATCCCATTTACCACTTTACGTTATTTCGTTAACGTACGTTTAAAAGCTAAGCGTTTCTTATTTAATAAGAATATTATGAAACCCTAAACTACCATAGCAACATATAAAAATAACGAAACCCTAGAAATACTAAAATACAATTTATCTGAGTAAAGTACAATCATCTAAAGCATAGAAACCCTAATTCCATAATAACTCCCGGTAAAACCCTAATTTCATTTAAACTTTGATTTTATGAACTAAATTTACAAACCCTAATTTATTTATATGAGATTTTTATAAAATATAAATGTACAAGTCATTTAAGCCAAGGTACAAGTCTTTTATGCATAAAAACCAAATATTTATAAAAACCTTATTACAACCTTAAATATAATTATTTTAAAAGCATAAATTACAAGTTTTCATACATAAACCTTAAAAGATTAATTTTCCTAAACTCACTAAATATTAGTACAAGTCTCTAAACCAAGTATGCAAGTGCCTAATGCACAAAATCCGAAAATCCCATTTATATACATTTCAAACATAATAAAAATTACATAAAAATTATATAACTTAAGGAAACATAAAAACTATAAGTTCTATATTTCTAAACCTTAAGTACAACTATATTAAGCTCATTGTACAACTCCCCTTAGCACAAGATCAATTTCTTTCTAAATTACTAAAATTCGACATATGTATAATTAAATAAAACCTAACTATTTTTCAAACTAATAAAATACTTAAACATCACTGTATCTTAAATTGGTTACTTCCATAAACCCTAAATACAATATGAAATAGCCTAGAATACCACTATCTAAAGCCATACGATCCCCTTTGTCCCCCTCCTAGTTCGAACCCAAGCTTAATCCTAACCAACTTAGTTCCTAAGTATAACCTACACTAAATATCCCCTCCTCACATTCCCCCTCCTCTACATCACCATTACATCACTAAATTTGATACTTGTATGGAAAAATAAAACTACACATCATTTCCCCCTCCATAACCTACACGTACAAACCCTCTCCTCACACTTGCCCTCACACATGGCACCAATAAGAATCAAACACATCTACATGTCCTCTCCAAACCCTAAATGTCACTCTCAAAAACCCTAGCCATACCTCTCTATAAATACCAAGCCATTTTCTTACTTTTCATCACCTCCCATTCGAACCAACCCAAAAACAGATACATACCCAACACCCTACTGATTAAACTAACCCTAAAAAGCTAAATAAAAGACCCTAAGAAGCCTAGGTTCAAGAGGAAACTTTGGTGATCATTTCCAAAACCATTTTCCTTCTAAAACCCTAATCAACCAAGAATAGCAAGTGAGTATTTCAAGTTCTTTTCACTATTTTTTTATAAACTTAGAAATACATAAAACATACTCCTAAATAATCCCTAATAAATCTAAGATCAAAAACTAGTTTATTTCTCTTTTCTTTCTTTCTGTTCGAACCAGAATCCAAACGCACCCTATATATATTAAAATTTGTAAAAACTAATCAAGAAATGATAAAGTATGTTAGAAATAAGTTAAACATAATTATAATCATCACAACATACGTTAAAAACTAGTCAAAAGCTCTAAATATCAAAAATCCATAATGTTTTCTTTTTCGGATGTCTATCGCTAAAACAGTCCACAGACCCAACTTTGAGACTTACTTTCGAACCCTAAATGAGCCCAATAAAATCTGAAAATTTGCTAAGCTAAAGATCACCCAGCTGTCTAAATTTAGGAAGAAGAATCTCGTAAAATGATCAAGCCATCATAAAGTTATGGTGTCTTGAATATGGTCCTATCGCTGGATTGAAAAACTTAAGTTTTATTTCTTTTTAAATATTGTCGAGAACCAGCCCCTCGACCTAACTTTGGATCTAGTTTTCAACCTGTAAATGATCTTTATAAATTCTGATTTTTGGTCAAGAAATAGATAACCTAGCTGTCTAATAATAGAAAGAAGAATGATGTAAAAAGATGTGACGATCACAAAGTTATTATGTCTCAAAATTTGATCTATCGCTAGAATAGAAAATCAATTATATTTCTTTTTCTACTTCTGTCGCAAACTAGCCTGAGTCACCAACTTTGAACCTATTTTTCGACATCTAAATGACCTTCATAAAATCTGAGTTTTTGCCAAGTTGTAGACTACCTAGCTAACTATTTTTAGGAAGAATAATTTCAGGAAAAGGTTAAATATTTAAAAAGTTATCGAGTTCTAAAAATCACCCTATCGCTAGTATTAAAAACTCTATTTTCAGTTATGCAAAATTTTATTTCAACGACCCAACTTTTGGGATTGGTTTTGACTATCAAACAAAATATAAAAATCATGAAACTTGGTCAGTAACGAGACCACCCAGCTAACTTTATGTCGGGAAAGGAACGGAGAAAAACCAAGCCCTCGCCTCGTATTTATTTGTGTCCAAACTTTGGTGATCGCCAACAATTTTAAAACATCATATATATAAATATATATATATATATTTTCGAGACTGATAAGATTAAAGTTTTTATGGGCCAAAATTGTCAATTTTCCAAAGTTATTTAAATCAAGGATCATTTTTGTTAACGATTAATAAAAAGGGTAGAAAGAGTCATTTTTAAAACTATAAGGGTATAAACTGTCATTTAACCAAAGTTCAGGGGTAAAAGTTGTAACTTTATAAAAGTTCAAGGGAATAAACTATCAACATCTGAAACTTTAGGGGCAAAAACCTAACTTTTTATAAATGTTAATACTCTTATTATTTATTATTTCCGATTTAATAGAAACTAACAAATGTAATACGTTTATTTTGATAACTAACGAACGAGATATAGACTTAACTAACAAAAGAAACTAGAACATAAAAATGAAGAAATAAGATAAATCTTATAACTTTTGAAGAGACTTCATGTTGTCTCAAATTTAACATTTAATCAACAACCAAGAACGTTACGAAACGAACAATAAACTTATATATATATTCAGAAACGTTTACTGAAAATTGACATAACGAACCAGGTTGCGTGCCGGAGACGTTTATCAACTCTGTTTAACGTTATTTTTCATCCAGACTATCCAGGTGAGTTTATAGTCCCACTTTTTCCTTTATATGTTTTCTAAACTCGTGGGGAGATACATGCTATCAAACCGAACACAAGTATTTTCCTGATTTTTATTGAACTAGGCTAACTGTCCCTTATTATTATTTGAATTTATATTTAAAGACCCTCATATCATGCACCATTAGTCACCCGCAGGGTGAGCGCGAATATAGTGAATAGATCTATTGGCCTGACGACCCATTTGTTCTAATCGGATGGATATCTTTGTGGTAGCCGGTTAGGCAGATGCATTATATTTGATATCTAAACCTGGGGGCAAACCACTTTCATTCTTGTATGCTAGTGAGACTGGAAACTGTCAACGCATTGCGTGTCATGAGGTTTAGTGCAATATTCTGAAATATGATATAACAGATTTCTTTATATTTAGCTTGTGTTCAAATTAATTATAACGTAAACACTATGGATTCACTCAACTTTTGTTGACTTTTTAAGCATGTTTATCTCAGGTAACTAGAAGCATGGCTATTGGCACGGAGTGGCTGTGGACTTTCTTTTTATAATAAGTGTGTCCACTTTGTGATCATTCAATGAATAATGTATCTTTTATAACATATTTTCCGAACCTCCCTCTAGGACCTATATTATGTACTCTGATTTAATAAATGAATGATAACAATTTTATTCAAAACGTCTCTTTTCGAGTCGTTTTCTATTCTCATGACTGTGAACCATGAAGTAATACCCCAAACTCATATTCCGCTGCGTATATAAAAAATGGGGGTGTTACAGATTGGTATCAGAGCTCATGGTTATAGAGAACCAAATGTTTTCAAACATTGGACTATAACCGTTTTTCACAAAAACTTAACCAGAGTCCTCCGTGCCACAAAAACGTTACTTATATATGTTTTAATTTAGTTACATAGTGAAAATTTAAAATTTACCGGGTGGTTACAGAATCATGATTTCCCCTATCCATTCCATCCCTCTTATTTCCCGACTCGGACATCAAGATGATACTGCACTTAGTGCCTTATCTATTTTGGATTATTTTATACTAGACTTCGCACTCTCGATATTTACCCATATATTTTGCCTTTAATTTTTCCTACTGTTATTACTTTCTTATAATTATTATTTGCAAATTATTACAGTATCATGTCTCCCGAAACCCCTAATGTTAACAAAACTACCCCAAAGCCACTCTCACCTACCCACTCGTCCCCACATCAGAAACTTAAGGAAACAGTTGAATCCCATGAAAAGTTGATTGGTTGTCCAACAGCATTTGAGGTTGGACAGAATGCACACCAAGAAACTATTCAGAAAGATGAAGGTCCAAATTCTCCAATACTTGACAATCCAGAATACCGAGACAACCCAGATGATATATCTTCATCTAATTCCCCTGACCTTGAATTAAACCCCCTTGATTCCATATGGACTTTCCTTTATCAACAAGCCAACACTCTCGACGCACACACTAAACAGTTGGAGGAATTACGACCATTACATTTTGAATGGTACAATCGTAACATCGACACTCTGTTTAGAAAGGCCGATGCCGAGAGACGAAAAATGTTTGGCTTAGGAATGAAGATTGACAGGATGAAGAATATTTACAACCATAAATTTAGAAGTTTAGATTCTAAGGTTCGCTATTCGAGGAGAGAACACGGTCAAACAAGTGGAAGAGTGGAAGACATTGAAAGAACCCTATGGATGGCCAGTGATACGACACTGAACCAAGGTCAGAAAATTTTCGCTTTAGAAGCCAAGTTGGACCAGCAGATAAGAATGTACCAGGAGTTGCAGGAACGTTTCTTTGAAATGGAAATTTCACAACTGAAACTTGAGACTGAAGTTAAGCATTTACTTCAAGGACGTAACTGACCTTAAATTCATATGTATCAGTGTTGTGTCTACTAAATCAAATAGTATTTGGTTAGTATTTCCTGTATTTCCTAAATAAGTCTGAAACTTTCAAAGTTGTAATCAACTTATAAATTTATAACAATCTACTCTTGTTATATATTTTCTGTTGTGAACAAACTCATTCTATTATGTCTTACTATGATGCTGTGCATACATGTAATGACTACCAATGACCTTATACAAACTCACCATTTATTACCTTCCTTAGCAGACAAATTTCTCCACACAAACCAAACTATACATTTCCTACCACATAACTTAGGAACCAATCAATTTAAGGTATAGCAAGTGACAGAAACTAGGACTATTATTGGCAACAAAAGAACAAAACCCTTATACTAGAGACAAAAAATCCGTGACCAACTACATACTATATTAATAAAGGGATAATTACTAAAATAGCCCGATTGCCCAAGTGCTAAGAGTATCCGGCCCGCTCACAGAAAATTCCCCCCTTAGCCCAGGGCAACTGATCCGACGGACCACAGGACGCCACGTCACCGACCAGAGTACCTCAATAACTGTTGCTACGATGTATAAGGGATGTATTGTATTTTGGGCAACTTTTGAATTTTGGGCAACAAATACATGAACAAAAGGATATTTTGGTCATTTTACGTACATTAAAATTAGGTAGTTTTTTTTTAAATATATTAGCCTGTAATTCGATAATTCGATTACAATTCATTACAGAAAACACATCAATACACAAACAGCTTCTTTTCCATAGACAAAGCATCACACAAGTAACAAATCATAATTCCTTAACACCCTGTAATTCGATATGCCGATTCGGTTGTACCGTTGTAAAATCGTTGTTCGATCTACAGTGAAGTTGCTTGCAGAAGTCAAAGAAATTTTGTCGAAGGATAAAAAGCGGGAAAGGTTGTTTAGAAACACAGTCTTTGGTCCGTGGTTGGATATTCGGTTTTTCGATAATGACTGCCCTTTGATGCATTTTGTTTTACAACATCAGGTAAAAGTTTCTAACATATCGTCCGATTCCCCACCATTGCAGTTCAAAATTGGGGATGATTTGTTAGAGTTCGGACGTAAGGAATTTTGTTTAATAACAGGGTTTCGATTTGGGAAAGTTTGTAAAAATGAAAATAAAGCAAATGCATTTCGTGACCGCGTATTTCCAGAAAAAAAGACAGATGGTATAAAAACTGTATATGGCAGTGATTGTTTGAAACTACTTAAAGATCCAAATAGGTTCTTAGCTCTTTCGGATGAGGATGCTATTAGGTTGTGTCTTTTGATAGTTGCTATGTTGGTGTTTATGGGTATTGAAGAAAGGAATTGTATCCCTAATCATATACTGTCTTTGGTGGAGGACTTTGATGCTTGGAACGTTTTTCCCTGGGGTGAATACATGTGGCATAAATTTTATCATAGGACTGTGAATGTTGTTGAGAGAGACAGACCAGTTCATTTGGAGAAGTTGGAAAAAAACCCATATTATAATGCGACATACAATCTATACGGTTTTGCTTGGGCTTTCAAGGTATGCCATACTTTCTACTCTGTACTAAAGTTCAATACTATTGTTATATATATATGTATCCGGTGTACAAAATGTTTGTATCTGTTTTCTATCCATTACTAGGTTTTTTGTATTAGATATATATTGAATATATAGTTTTGAACACGGTAATAACCTGCAGTTTGAGCATTTTTCTTTTCCACATTATATACATTTTAAACAACCACATATTTCAGATATGGATTTTGGAGACATTTCCTAAAAGCGGCAACTGGTGGGCGAAAGACACGAACGTCATTCCACGAGGTCTTGCTTGGTCTAAATGTCAAAAGTTGCGAAGATCATACCCTATAACACTATTTGGACCGGTAAGCACCGCACTATCTTTGAAGGCTAATTTGTTGGACCCTTATTTAAATTTGTTCACATACAAAGTTATTTACTATTTGTTTTTTTAGGAGTCAGTTCCTATTAAGGCACTTTATGCCACCAAACGCGAATTGAGACAACCGTGGTGTATTGCCAGCATCCCCTTTATAAAGGGTTTGTCTGATTCAGACCTGTCAAGTGCAGAGGAAGACCAACAACCTGATAGCGCAGAGGATGATCACCAACCTGCTAGCGCAGAGGATGACCGCCAACCTGATAGCGCAGACGATGACAACCAACTTCGTAGATCAGAGGATCACCAACAAGCTGGTAGCGCAGACGATCAACATGAAGCACCAAGTTTAGAAACTTTAGATAAAAATAATGTTGAAAACGCAAAAGGTGTCCAATCAGGCGAAGGCCAAGATGAAAAGAATTTTGGAACAAATCCTATTTTGGGCAAGATATTTGATTTGCAAACTGATATTTCGTTGATAGCGAAGCACGTAGCGTCTGTCCCTAAACAAGACATTCGCGAGCTGCTTCAGAAGGTGAAAACAAAATTTTCAGAGTTAGAGACAGTTATTAACGAAAACACCGATGATCCAGATTTTCCAGTCAAGTCTGATGTCAACCCTGATATTTACATGGTTTGTATTCACCTTATATGTTTTATTCTCCTAACATTATACGAAGATCAATTCCTCGTTAAGTAACCTTATCTCATTTTGTCAGCTACAGACCCCGTCATCACGTTGTGAAGATGATGTTGATAATGGTGTTACGCGCCGAGATGTTGATGATGATCATGCTGATGATGATGTCGATCATGCGCATCCAATGGAAGTTGACAATCCTGTTTGTTTAAAGGTTTACTTTTACTTTGTGTTTTTTTGGCATACGTTTATAAGTATCTCATTTCCCCGTTAATGTTTACCCTTTAATCTTACATTTAATTCATTAAATGTTGTATTATTTTGTCAACTACAGGCCACGCCATTAGCTTGTGAGGCTGATACTGGTGTTACGACCAGTGTTGCAGCCCATCACATGGAAATTGACATAGATGTTGGGCAGCAAGGCTACAACGAATCTCAGGTGGGTGGGATGGACGTTCTTGTAAAAGCATGTGAATTAGGGGTTACTCCTGACTTCCCTACTCTTGATAATCATCAACCTGCGAATCCAGTTGTGGCATCCCATGAGAAGGACATTAATCAAACAACATCCTTCGTCTACGGTGATGTATGTTATCTTGAAAAAAATACTTTTGCAAAATACAACCTTCCTTGTTTGCCTATTTATTTATACATCTTTATTGTACCAATATCATCCGGTGGTGTATGATGATGTCATGAGTTATATAAACGACGGAGCGGATGTGACTAGTGTTTCGTTAGAAGAAGTACCATTTGATAATGAAAATGGTAAGGGTGTTGAGAATGCAAATGCTATTTTGGTGCATAAAGAACAAACAACCCCATTGCAGACATATGTTGAGGTACTTGGTTTACTTTAAATTTAAAAAGGTTAATAATTGTTCCTTTCTATGTCTTGTGGTCGGTGTTAATTACAACCTATGCTATGCAGGAAGACCAAACAACACCATTTCAACAAACACTCACCAACCATGGGTTTGCAAATGTGGTCGGTCCCAATGACAAACCTTGCTTGCACTCTGTTTTTTTCTGAACGTAAAAATAAGAAAATCCAAAAGAAAAAAAATGCGCATAAAGTTGCTCTAGTGGCTAAAGCCTTTAAATCAAAGCACGATAAGTTTTTTGAATCTCTGAATTCAGAGAACGTCCAATCCGCACGACTGACCAGAGCAGCTACTTGCAGAAAGAAGTTGATTGAGCCTATAGTCATTTTAGATGTAAAGCACCGTAAAACATTGATACTGAAATCACTATCTGGTTGGCCTATGCTAATATATGGTATGTGTCTTTTCAGGACGTATCTGGAAACCCAAGAACTCGGTCAATTACTGAGTTCTATTCGGCCAACCCAGATCCTTTTGTTGAGGTAGTCTGATTTGTTATTCTTAAATTAACAATATTATGATTCGTTTATTGTTAATCATTTATTTGTTTATTTTAGGATCTGACTCGACATCGCAAATTGAAAAAGGAAAAGGTGTCTCTGCCTGATTCGCTTCGTGTTTATTTAAAGCAAAAAAAAACAAAAAGCTATAAGTTTCCATGGGGCGGTCGTAACATTGTTTCTGATATGAAATTTTGGCTAGCGTTGGCATGTCTTGAAGATTGTAAAGGCGGTTGCCTGTATGACTATGTAAGGAACCATCATCACTATCTGGTCAAATACATTTGTATATACTTTTGATTGAGTAACCACTATAAGTTTTATAATTTTTGTTTTGTGTACACAGCACTTGGATATATGGTTTGACCTTATGTGGTCACTTAGACCAAGCAATGCTGATTGGACCTTGGCAGGTTCTCTGTTCGCCCGACATATCTTGGCTGGTCAGATGTACAGTCATTATTCAGATGGAACAAGCTACCCTGTGGCTTGGCGAGATGTTGAAAAGGTTAGTTTGCCACAATCCTTTTTAAATATAATTTTAAGTGTATGCATATTAATATGTACATTTCTTTGTCTATATTAGGTTTATTTCCCCTTGAATGAACCTGATAAACACTGGTGTTGTTTCATTTTATGACACTCTTGGGTTGGTACATGGCAATGGTGCACGGTGGTGGAGAACTTTGAAAAGAATGTTGCCAAAACAACTTACCATGTATCTGGTTGAGCAGGGTATATTGGCGAGCAGGGCATATCAGCCGAGGAATATAAAATAACATACCAGTGTCCTGCAGTCCCGAAACAAGCAGACGTATATGGCGATTGCGGTGTATGGGTATGTATTATTTTATATAGATTGTGCCGCAACCAACCACTGGAAGTAGATGACCCGCTTCAAACAGCGGTAGCATACCGTGAGCGGATGCTTCAATACTTCTGGAAGCACAAGGAGTTAATAAACAATGTTTAATGGTATTTGGAAGGTAGTAGAGTTGATTTATAAATCTGTAACCCAAAATACAATTTACTATTATCTAGTAATCGTTGTTGTTTGTAACCGGTCAATAACATGTAACCCAACAATTTGAATTAGGTAGGAGCAGCAGCAGCAGCTTCAATTTCACGAGCAGTAGGATTCTCCCGTGCATTTCATGCTACATACAAGCACCTACTGCATCAGTGCATTTCACCAACTGCATTAATATCTGACATGAAATATATTTATCCCTTTAAACAATCCCAAAAACAGGGGTGAATTAAAACAGCAATTCAACAGTTAATAAAACAATTAGATAATAACCACGAATTTGAGTAACACACTTTTTTTGATAAAGACTACACATTACATTAACTTCAACGAAACAGGTTTTTGTAACAAACATCAAGATAAAGACTAAACATAGCATACAATTCGCCAAGACAAGTGTTAGGAATTCAGGAAATAAGATATTTCTTGTTGCCGCCGAAAGTGTAAAGCTGGTTCCTGCCGATAGTTGTGGTTCCTGCTGAAGCTCATTGCTGCTGATAGTTATATCTTGTTTCTGCCGACAGTAGTTAATACTGCAGGTATTATTGTTAGTTATCCTGTATGTTTAGAAAGTTTGTTATATTTATTTATAGAAAAGATTGATGTATATCTCTTCACACGTTTTCTTGTATGACGGGTAAGGTTAAGGAGTTCTTGTTAGTATAAAAGAAACACCCGTCTATGAGTTATGTACAAAGAATCTATAATCAGTGTCAAGCTATGAGGAATAAGATAGTTTAATTCAAGAAAAAACTTTGTGATTTGGTGTTGATCCCAGATGAGGCCTTGATAGATCTTTGTTAATTATATTAGATATGAATGTAAAACAATATGTATAGAAACTGTGTAGGATCGTGCCTCTTGATAGATATTTGAGCCAAAAGAACTTTTACATAGCTTATTTAAACACAAGCCAACTACTATGAGAATCTCTGTATAATAAACTTGTGCTTATGCGGAAACTAAACACAAGAGTTGAATAAGACAATGACTAAAAGACTTTGATCCTCTATGGATCTTGTATTAACTATTTTCTTTGGAATTGGATGCAAAACACAATGTCGTATGTTTCTCTTCCTAAAATAAAAAACATACAAAAAATACGCCATGACCAGCAGTAACAAACACTGCCAGCAGAAACTAAACAATGCTACCAGCAGGAACCATGACCGGCAGAAACCAACACTGCCAGCAGGAATCAAACTACACTAACAGCAGCAACGAAAATAAACATTATTCTAATATTTCCTAACAAACTGTTATCGAATTGACACAATATTAAACACAATTGCATTTGTATTATATACTGACACTCACAAATATTGTCTAGTACACTTACACATGTTAAAACGTTAACACTTATTTCATACATTTATGTGAACAGTTTACCTCCCGGTTTGAGAAGGTATGAAGTTATTGATCCAGCATCGTCGTTTGACATGTTTTCAGTGTGGCTTCGAGTCTAGTGTCATTCGCCTTTGGAACTTGTTACCGTCATCAATGGAAGGCGTTCGTTAACATGTAAGCTTCAAGAGTGTGGTGTTTCGATCTTTTCCTAGATCAGAGAATGAATTCACAATAATAAAGCTCATACTTGCGTGTTCCCCCTTGCTGAAGATGGTTTATATCAAGCTGTTTGATTTGAGTTATGATGAGGCCGAAAATGTGAGGATGAATTGGGAGTTGGCTAAGAACCTGTTGAAACTCCACCGAGCTTCCCGCACAGCGTTGGTTGTTTTCTTTTAGTCTTGTAGTTTATGCATGTATGGGTTGAATACTCTATGACAACCAACTTCGTATTTTGTTGTTTGCTATTACCTTATTAGTTATTACCAAATACTGTATAAAGATTTATAAAAATTGTTTTATTCCAAAAGTTTTAGCAAAAACTGCTTAAAGCAAGACGACATTGGAGTTCAATTGGGTTTAATGACCACAGTTGTTTGGTACTCAAAAGTTCTATTTAAGTTGCCCAAAATAGTTATGGCATAACTATTGTTGCTCTATTGTTATTTTGGTACGTTGTTAAGTAAATCTAATGAATCAACTTCCAAAAGGTAGATCACTTTCCAATGCAGCCCTTGCGCTACTGTTCACACAATGGAAATCCACTTTATTTTAAATTTTGTTTTAATGCCACTTGATACTTTAAGCATAATTAATGAGACTCCTATATATTCTTCTGAACGCCTGACGACTAAAATACTGAAATGTTGTCTAGCCACAACGATGCATCAATTTAAAGTTGCCCATCTTTTTTACATTGCCCAATTTTATTAAACGTTGCCCAATTTTGCCATGTAGGTTGCTCTACAGTTCACACAAGTACATCTACTGTATTTTTTTAAATGGCACTTCAACCAGTAGGTTTAATCATAATCAATTAGACTCCAATATATATGTGTCATCAACTTTATTTATTGTTTCTACTTTGCAAACCCATATATTGTAAGGTTTTTAAAATGGAAAAACGTTGTATTTTTAAAAATATATACGCAACAATCTTTTAGATAATAGGTCATCAAATACGCACAACAATCTTTTACCAAGTAGAAAACCCTACCACAGTAACATAAAAAAATGAAAAAAACATAAAACAATTACAAATCTACCAAATAAAAAATAAAGTGCACAACAATCTTTTAGAAAATACGTAATTACGTTACAAAATATTGTGGTGTTTGGGCGAGAAGTCGCTTAAAAGAAGTCGTTTTATTATACGCATGCCATTTGAATAACCGGACTGAAGTCAGCATTACTTTTTGTCTATATACCACTTCGTATGGTTACTTTTGTCAATATACCGCCTTGGTCTTTTAACTTATTCCCACCGTTACTTCGTCCTTCATGTTGTAAGGAGTCTTTTGATAATCAGGTGCAAGTATGGCACTTTATGCAACAAAATTGCCTCCTGTATCTCCCAGCAAAACTGCTCTTCCCATTCTATATCTCCCTTCCGTGGTTTTGGGAATGCTTGCAGAGACGCCCTTCTGCACAAAAACGGTTCGAAATGCACCATATTGTTCGAAAGGACGCCCAAGGATGTTATGGAAGGGTGTTTAGATGAGTGGGATTTTTAGAGCGTTATGGTTTATGGTTATTAGTCGTCATTTAAGAACGACTAACTGCTATTAGTAGTCATTTAAGAACATGTGTGGGCCGTCAGATGACCCTCTTGACGATGCTTGCTAACCCACGTAATGTGTGAGCACATACTTGAATTAACGAGTATGTAAATGATGATCATCAGCAAATGACGTTTTGTCATTGAGTGAAGACCGTGGTTATCATATATGGTAAGCAACTTTATACTGTTATTCAGCAACCAGTTGTAAAAAAACGATAACATCTTCAACTTGTCTCAAACGGTGGTTGTGAGTTCGATCGCTGTGACACTCTGTATTATTCTATGTGTTAGATGTCTTTATCGTTTTTTTGTGGGGTTGGTTGCGCCTTCTTTCGTTGTAATAACCTTTTATAGAGGATGAACCACTGTTGTGTCACGTGTGAACAGTCACGTGGTCTGGTCACGTGCCTACCTAGCATGTTGGGAGTATCGGCTGAAATTTCCAAAGGTGGATAGTCCGCTCAACTGCCTTTAACATTTTATTTTGGAAAGCCACTTTAATTTTTTTAATTTTTATTTGACCGGCAGAAACCAACACTGCCAGCAGGAATCAAACTACACTAACAGCAGCAATGAAAATAAACATTATTCTAATAATTCCTAACAAACTGTTATCGAATTGACACAATATTAAACACAATTGCATTTGTATTATATACTGACACTCACAAATATTGTCTAGTACACTTACACATGTTAAAACGTTAACACTAATTTCATACATTTATGTGAACAGGTTTACCTCCGGTTTGAGAAGGTATGAAGTTATGGATCCAGCATCATCGTTTGACATGTTTTCAGTGTGGCTTCGAAGTCTAGTGTCATTCGCCTTTGGAACCTTGTTACTGTCATCAATGGAAGGCGTTCGTTAACATGTAAGCTTCAAATTATTGGCTACTATTTAGTCATCGTTGTGGTTTATCATTTCAGCAGAAAACTTAGTAATTGTACTATGTTATGTTGTTATTGTGTTGTATTTTTTTACTTGTTTATGTTTGTCATGGTTTGCAACCGACGTACCAAAATAACAATAGAGCAACAATAGTTATGCCATAACTATTTTGGGTAACTTAAATAGACCTTTTGGGTACCAAACTACTCTGCTCATTAAACCCAATTGAACTCCAATGTCGTCTTGCTTTAAGCAGTTTTTGCTAAAAGTTTTGGAATAAAACAATTTTTATAAATCTTTATACAGTATTTGGTAATAACTAAATAGCAAACAACAAAATAGCTGGATGCCTACCTAGCATGTTGGATTAGACATAAAGTATATTGTCTTGACTTTTCAACGTCTTGGGAAGGTACACAAATTTGTGTTTAAACTTGTTGGGAGTATCGGCTGAAATTTCCAAAGGTGGATAGTCCGCTCAACTGCCTTTAACATTTTATTTTGGAAAGCCACTTTAATTTTTTTAATTTTTATTTGATTGTCAAATTGAACATACACTAAAAATTGCCTGGAAACTTGAGAGGTACATGGATGGTTCCCATTTAATGTTATTAAATGCAAAAACTCTAGAAAGACTTTTGGCATTGTCGATGCAATCAACTATTGTCTGCAACTGACAGGTGTAATGATGACTTCTCAGGGTAAGTTAGTCAATCACACTTGCAAGATGGGCAACTTAAAAAATGGGCAACTTAGAAAATGGGCAACTTTAAAAAACTTATGAAACTTTAGAAAATGGACAACTTTAGTTGCCCATGTTAACAAATTAAACAACTAAAATGTATTCGTCTGACGTGTTTCTATTTAATTAACATATTAACCAATAACACGTTAACGTTAACATATTAAACTACTAAAAAAACAACTGTTATTTTTATTAGAAAAATAAATTTTGTTTTCCATTTATTTTTCCGAAATAATTTTTTTTAGAATTTTTTTTAGAAAAATGCTTTTTTTTTTTTAATTTTTTTTGTACACGTTAATATTAACACATTAAACAACTAAAATGTATTCGTCTGACGTGTTTCTATTTAATTAACACATTAAACAACAACACGTTAACGTTAACACATTAAACAAAACTAGTGTTATTATTATTATTATTATTATATATATATATATATATAATTTTTTTTTTGCCTTTGTTTTTGTTTTTATTATTTTTCGTACCAAACGGGCTCTAAAAATTATGAAACTTGCGCCATTATTAACGAAATACTTTTTTTCAACAAAAACGAGTATAAATATGCAATACTTTCTCGAAATCAATATATTTGTCTTTGTTTTTGTTTTTATTATTTTTCGTACCAAACGACCTCGAAAAATTATGAAACTTTCGCCATTATTTTGAAATTAAATTTTTTTTAACAAAAACTTTTTTATTTCGAAATTAAATTTTTTTTATTTTGAAATTAATTTTTTTTTAAATAATTTTTATTTTTTTAGAAATTTTTTTCTGAATTATTATTTTTATTTCGAAATTATTTTTTTTTCAAATAATTTTTAGAAAAATATAATTTTTTAATTTTTTTATTGTATGTATACGTGATAGATCTGAAGTAAGGGAAAATTAACGTTATAGATTATTAAGGGAAAGAAAAAGGATTTGTAATGTAACAAGAATTAAAGACGAAGAGGAAAATGAACAAGGTGAGATACGTGTGTTATATATAGAGGAGAGAGAATATCAAATAAAATTAGTATTTTATTATTTTAATAATACGGAGTAGTAAATTTATTAATAGAATTAAGTATGTAAGTGATGTGAGATGATGGGGTAGGGAGACTAGAACTGAGCAAATTTAGGGAGGGTTTGTCAGATTGCCCATAGACCCCATTCTTATAACAAAATGGCAATTTAAAAGATGGGCAAACTTAAAAGATGGGCAACTTAAAAAATGGGCAACTTAGAAACTGGACAACTTTAAAAAACTTGTGAAACTTTAGAAAATTGACAACTTTAGTTGCGCATTTTAAGTTGCCCAATTTTCAAAGTTGCCCATTTTAAAACATTGCCTAATTTTGCCATGTAGGTTGCGCTATAAAATGCCTTTTTAAAATATTGCCTAATTTTGCCAAATTTGTGTTTAAACTTGTTGGGAGTATCGGCCAAAATTTCCAAAGGTGGATACTCCGCTTACCTGCCTTTAACATTTTATTTTGGAAAGCCACTTTAATTTTTTTAATTTTGATTTCATTGTGAAATTGAACATACACTAAAAATTGCCTGGAAACTTGAGAGGTACATGGATGGTTCCCATTGAATGCTATTAAATGCAAAAACTCTAGAAAGACTTTTGGCAGTGTCGAAGCAATCAACTATTGTCTGCAACTGACAGGTGTAATGATGACTTCTCAGGGTAAGTTAGTGAATCACACTTGCAAAATGGCAACTTAAAAGATGGGCAACTTGCAACGTAGAAAGTGGGCAACTTAAATTGGGCAACTTTTAAAAACTTAGGAAACTTTAGAAAATGGACAACTTTAGATGCCCATTTTAAGTTTCCCAAATTGTAAAGTTGCCCATTTTAAAACATTGCCTAATTTTGCCATGTAGGTTGCGCTATAAAATGCCTTTTTAAAACATTGCCTAATTTTGCCAGCAGGAAGAGAAATGTCGCCAGCAGGTGCAAGGGTTTCACTACCTGTAGCAATGGAAGAGCTACCAGCAGGATCACTCTTCTTTGCCCATTTTTAGTTGCCCAATTTGTAAAGTTGCCCATTTTACGTTGCCCATTTCTTTAAGCTGTCCTTTAAATTTTGATTTTTTTCCCATGAATTGTACAACAAAAAAACAAACCAATAAAACGTCGATACTTAAACCACGTATTGTTGGTTGGTTTGTTAGTTTTAAACGGAATTAAAAAAATATAAAATTAAACAAAAACTAAATAAACAAATAAATACGTAAAGAATAGAGGCAACTGAAATGTTAATACAATCATAGTAATCACATAACCTGGTTGCCCAACAAATGGTGCTACAGTAGTATATATGGTGTTGTCAGTCGTTCAGAAGAATATATTGTACTGAAAGTACAAAATAATAAATGGCGCTAGTACATACTCAGGGTTGCCTAACTAATTGTTTGTAACACTTTTTTTGCACCACTTACCCTTATGCAATTTTTGGTTAAAACCACACTAATAGTTGGTGATATTTTTTGCACCACTTACCCTTACACAAATTTTGGTTTGTTGACTTCGGTAAATCAAATAATTCATTGATATTTTTGTAAAAGGTACTAAACATACTAGAAACACAAAAACAACGTCATACTAAACTGCTTCAATGCATTTCACCCCAACTTGTTAGAACCGGAGCTCTCTTCCCTGCTTTCCATCATATTCTTGCTTTCCTTGAGTCGTTTAAACACAATTTCAAGATCGGTAATCCTCTTTTCTAGATTATAAGGGTCGTGAAACCCACCTTGTTGCTCCCCTTGTTTTGAGGCACCACCACATTTTGCTGCTCCACCACATTTTGCTGCTGATCGTCTTCATTTTGCTGCACCAGTAACTCACTTTGAGCCACCACATCCTCTTCACCTTCCTCCTCCTCTTCATCTTCATCTTCCTCTTCGTCTTCTTCCTCCTCCCCATAATCATTCACTCCCCAAACCTCATCCCAGTAAAAGTCTTGCGCATGCAGCCAGTTCAAAATTTGACCCCTCATCCACGCATCTACCTGCCTATACGACCCATATTCTGCAATCGGTTCATACCCGAAAGCATCAAACACTGCATCAAATAGTAATTTGTTGTTTAACACCCACTCGTACTCTTCAGCATCATTTTGAAAGTTGCCATTATTTGTTGCCAATGTTTATGTTTTCTTTCAATTGAAAGGGATGTATGTGTTTGTCTGTGTGTTTTTGGTATACAATGCATAGTTATAAATAGGCTGGAGAGTTAGATTAAAGGTTCCCAACACTTTGGGCGGGAAAGGGACAAAGGCGCGCGCCAAAATTAATAGATGTGAATCGAAGATGTACGAAAAAAGTCTCGAATATCCTTTTACCAAGTATTGACCTTCCATGGACAATGAGTTGACGCAACAACTAGGTGTATCTCATGCTTTGTGAATAATAAACTTACAAACTCAATATTACCAACTGGTTGTTTGTGAAATTTGGGATGATTTGGGATCGGGTTTGTTAATATTGGCCCGAGGGAATAAATGTTGGACCGTCACCGGAAAGGTCAAACACTATGTGGTTTAACTACGGACGGTTTCTTGGTTGGTTTGTTGTTGTAATAAATGGGCAACTTAAAAGATTTGCAACTAATAAAACGGGAAACTTAGAAGATGGGCAACCAACAACTTAAATTATAATGGGGGATAATTACCAAAATAGACCAAACACCAAATGGTCTTTATAATGGCTGTTGGGCAGGGTTAAAAGAATTGGCAACTTAAAATTTGGGAAACTAAAAATGGGATTCGCGCAGGCTAAAAAGATGTGCAACTAAAAAAACGTGCAAAATATGGGCAACATACAAATTGGGCAACATAAAAATTGGGCAACTTAATATGGCAGTTCATCAAACATAAAATAATGGGCAACTTAAAAGAGTTGCAACTAAACAAAGGGGCAACTTAGAACTTGGGCAACCAACAATTGTGCAACCAACAACTTGGGCAACTTAAAAGATATGCAAGTTAAAAATCGGCCAACTTAAAAGATGACATCTTAAAAAACGGCCAACTTAAAAGATGACATCTTTTAAGTTGAGGGTTCTACTGCTCGCTTTGTAACTAATGGGGTCATACTATTATTGGGGGGTTCACTTTTACCATTGTATAACTAGTTGCCCAAATTTTTAATACAAGTTGCCCAAATTTTTAATACAAGTTTATTTGTGTTGTAAGCTAGTGGACACCAAGGGAGCATCTTTTATAACAAGCTGACCAACGTGACAAGACCCAAGTATTCACCAATTCACTATCAAACATTGACTTTTCTGCCGATAAACCTGCAAACCAAACCCCTATACCCACCATGATTACACAAACAATATGTGGGTTTTTTTTGGAAGGCGTACAATATGTGGTTTAATAATGAAAAAAATAAAAATAAATAATAACTAAATAAGTAAATAAAGAAAGTAGGAAAGGTACCTAATTTCTTTTCTTGGAAACTTTAAAATTTTTACCATTAAGCCCATCATTTTCCCATAAGTAAATACATAAAAATTAAAGGAAACTGAAATGTTAATACACTTATGGCAATCATATCCTAATTTTAATGATGTTGATGAAGTACAGATAGAGACTACTGCTTGAGTTATATTCAGTCTTAAGTAGCTTTTCCATTCCAGATCAGTCCTAAGTAGCCGGCAACAATGTCCTTTGTGCTTCCGGGCAGGGCAGTAACAAGGATGAGAAATCATGGATTTTCATCCTCTATTTTCTTGATCCACCACACAAACACAATCTATCTACCCCTTTAATAGCCTCTGATGATCCACCATTTTTCGCTTCACATATGGTTGTTATATCTTGCATGGGATTAAGTTCCCAACAAGATTCGACCAGTTTTTAAAAACTGGTGGTCCTGAGTTGGAGTGAAGGAAAAGATCGTGGATAGGCGGTTAGAGCAAAGCCTCGCACCAGAAAGGCTGAATGTAAATTTCTTGTTTAAAGAGACACTCGACAGTTAGGGTTTTTGTAGTGGATCGTGGTTGTATGTTATTAGCCGTCATTTAAGAACGGCTAAAAGTTATTAGCAGTCATTTCAGAACGGATCTAGATCATAAGAGTGATCCACCCGCTGTGATACCATTTGTTGGTGCGCTTTAAACTTGAGCAACTGATGAATTAACAAGATAAACATAAACACGTGCCGCTTGGACATTGAAAGAATAACGAGTTTATGATTCATGATGGCAAAATTACAAGGTTACTACGGTGAGAGACAATTAAAAGTAACTAGTAGGCTTGGGTTAAGTTTGTTGGAGGATTGTAAGAATCTAACTATGTTATGGAATTGTTAATCTCATTCAACGCGCACATTTTGCTTCAGTTGGGAGTGCTTTATATAGCAGCTAGATTACTGTTGTTACACGTGAGACTAGTTATCTTATTTGATTTCTAAAAAAAGCATTTGATTGTGAAGCGGATCGTGCACAAAAATAGGCTTGAGAGGTAGATGAATGGTTCCCATTTAATGCTATTAAATGCAAAAAAGGTCATGAAAGACTTTTGCCATTGTGGATGGTAATCCACTTATGGGGGCAAGTGACAGGTGTAATATTGGTAGTCAGACTTACAAAATGGCAACTTTAAAGATGGGCAACTTAAAAAAAGTGCAACTTTAATGGTGCAACTTTATAAAATTGAGCAAATTTGTGACGCAACTTAATAATGGGCAATTGAGAAGACTTTCCACCTTTGGAAATTTCAGCCGACATTCTACTGCTACTTACAAAGTTTATGCTGCTAGGTATAACATTCTACTGCTACATCCCATGTTGAAGTTGTGCTTAATCATGTAAACGATAAGAAGGACAAGGAAGAAAAAGAAATGAAGAAAAGGACGAATGAAAGTTTGTAATGGTTTGTGATTCAATTTGTAATGGTTTGTGTAATGGAAATTTGTAATGGTTGTAATGGAAATTTGTAATGGTATGTGTAATGTGTTTCTATTTTGGAACAGGGCCTGTTTGTGTTTCAATTTTGGATCTTTATGTTAAATTAAAAATCAAGTATTTACACTATATATTCAAAACAGCCTATATGAACATGGTCATATAACTTGACAAGTTGCCCAACTTGACAAGACCCACCGTTAATTAACATTGATTTTTCTGACAACTATTTAATTATTTCCCGCGGGAAATAATAAACCCACCCACCAAACCCCTATACACACCATAATTACACAAACCCTTATAAAAAAATTAAATCCAAAACGAAATCCAAACTCTCATTTTCGAGAACTCACCAAAGCAAATCAAATTCCAGCAATACCATGTCTTTTGGACGTAATGTTAGCCCTAAAATGATGGATTATATTAGCAACATGCCAGATAACGTGATCACTAATATTATGAATCGTTTGCCACTAAAAGATGTGGTGAGGACCGATACTTTAGCGAGTAACTGGAGGTTTAAGTGGACTTTGCTCACTGATGTTATAGTTGATGAGGATTTCTTTTATTTTTTGACGAATAATTTTGATGGGAAGGAACTTACTAGACTGCTACTTCAGCTCAGAGGTCCAGTAAGAAGGTTTGTCTTCTCCGTAGATCCCAAACCGCTGTTTGGACAAGATTACTTTAAATATGAAGAGATTCATGATTGGCTGTTGTTTTTGGCTCGGGAAGGAATCGAGGAGCTGACAATTCGAAACTGGTATGGTGAACCAGTTATGTTGCCAACCCAACTGTACTCTCGTATGTAGTTGAAACATCTTGAACTTCATTGGTGTACTCTTCCTAGTTTGGTATCTTTTATTAGCTTTCCAAATCTATTGAGCTTAGAATTGTTATATGTTGACTTTCAAACCGGTTCAGTTTGGAAGTTTATTTCTCGTTGTCCCTTACTTGAGTCTCTTAAAATGAATCGTATTCATAAAAACGACATGAGACTTTTGGATATGGCACAGCTTGGAAATTTGAAGAAGTTGTATTTGTCATTCGGTGTTTCGAACCATCCCACGACAATCACAACTTACAATATCTTTCAGCTTAGAACTCTTCCCAATCTTGAGTCCCTTACATTGGATTTTCAGGAGTGCAAGGTTAGACAAATTTGAGTTTTACAGTTCAAATTTCATAATGTTAAAGTAATCTCTAATACTTATGAATATTAATCTTTAAAACTTACGAAAAGTCGACCATTTGTAGTTGTTGGAAGAAGGAAGCTCCTGGATGAATGTCCCTGTGGCATTTGTAACCCTTAAGACTCTAAATCTATCCGGAGTCGATTTTGGAAACAATGCAATGGTGTCATTCATCATTCAAATGATTTGTGGAGCTCAAAAATTGCAAACTCTAGAAACCATGGTAAGTGGAATGCATATGTATGAAATACGTCATCTTAAATTGACATGGTTGTGCATCTCAATACTATCTCAATTTGCAGGCTGCATTGGAAAGTGGTCTACCTTTGGAAGTTTATTCATTAGATTTACGTAGCAATGGAATGAGGTCGGGGCAGCTCAAGAGTGTGGCGTTTCGATCTTTTCCTAGATCAGAGAATGAATTAACAATAATAAAGTTCATACTTGCATGTTCCCCCTTGCTGAAGATGGTTTATATCAAGCTCAGCAATTTTAGTTATGATGAGTCTGAAAATGTGAGGATGAATTGGGAGTTGGCTAGGAAGCTGTTGAAACTCCACCGAGCTTCCCGCACAGCCTTGGTGGAATTCTTTTAGTCTTTTAGTTTATGTATGGGTTGAATACCCTATGACAATCAACTTTTCAGTTTCCTTTAATTTGTATGCATTTAGTTATGGGGAAATGATGACTACTTTATAAAAGTAGGAAAGTTGCCTACTTTTCTTTATAATTGAATGGAGATAACATGTATTCGTGATATAACGAAGGAGCTTAATTGTAACTATTTTTAATTTCCTACAAAAGAAAGTAGGTACCTTTACCACTTATTAATTTTTTTTTTCATGACTATTACATAAAAAAACCAAGCAAGAATACGACCATAGTTAAACCACAATGTACCAAAGTTCTATCTGGTTTGGAACTGACGGAAAGCGACAAATAACAACAATGTCGCTCTACAGTAAACACAAGTTTAAAATGTTGTCCAGTTTTTACTTGCCCATTTTTTAAAACATTGCCTAGTTTTGCCACTTAGGTTGCGCTATAAAATGCCTTTTTAAAATATTGCCTAATTTTGCCAGCAGGAAGAGAAATGTCACCAGCAGGAACAAGGGTGTCACTACCAGTAGCAATGGAAGAACTACCAGCAGCATCACTCTTCTTTGGCCATTTTGAGTTGCCCACAATGAACTGCCCAATTTGTAAATTTGCCAATTTTAAAACATTGCCTAATTTTGCCATGTAGGTTGCGCTATAAAATGCATTTTTAAAACAATGCCTAATTTTGCTAGGCAGAAGAGAAATGTCACCAGCAGGAGCAAGGGTGTCACTACCAATAGCAATGGAAGGTCTACCAGCAGCATCACATTTTTAGTTGCCCATTATTAGTTGCCCAATTTGTAAAGTTTCCCTATTTACGTTGCCCAGTTATTTAAGTTGTCCTTTAAATTTTGATTTTTTGTACAACAAAAAGACAAACCAATTAAACGTCGATACTTAAACCACATATTGTTTGTTATTTCGAGTGACAGTCTAAAATTTGCTTATGGCGGCCATGTAGCAACTAAACCAAGCGGTAGAACATTTAGCCTAGCAGTAGTAGAATGTATGTTAACTGGCAGTACCAATTTACCCACTTTAGTATAGTCATCATTTTTATGTTGCCCAGTTTTAGTTGACCGTCCATTGTAAGTTGCCCATTTTAAAAAACGATGCCTAATTTTCCCATGTAGGTTGCGATACATACAGTACACAATAGTACTTCAACTTTATTTTATTTCACTGCCACATGGTAGGTGTAATCATAGTCATGCGATTGTCCCTTTACCAAATTTGGTACAATGCCAACACAAGTACATATAATTTATTTTATATTATTTTTAATGCCACGTAAACCTCCAGGTGTAATCATAACTATATATATGTGTCATATACTTTATTTATTGTTTCTACTTTGCAAACCATATATTCTAACGTTTTTATAAAATGGAAACAAACGTTGAATTTTTAAAAATAAATACACAACTAGTAACATAAAGAAAAGAACAAAACAGAAAAAAAAAATCTACGAAATTAAAAATAAAGTACACAACAATCTTTTATAAAATAGTTACACTACGAAATAATGTGGTGTTTTGGGTGAGAAGTCGCTTAAAATAAGTCTATATACCACTTAGTAGGGTTACAAGTTTTCCATGTCTGGCCAACAAAATAATTGAAGGCATCATTTTAATCCTTTGTTGCTTGATGTTGTAGGAGCCTTTTGAGCTTTATCGGGTCCAACTCTATGAAATGAATTGCCCCTATATCTCCCTAGCAACGTGGGCTCTTCTCATTATCTATCTCCCTTTTCATGATGCCACAATGAACGAGAGCCTTGATGGCCAACGAGACCATTGATGGCCAATGAGAGTCTACTTCACTGGAAGGGAGTTTAGATGAGTGAGATTTGTAGAGCATTATGGTTTAGGGTTATTAGTCGTCATTTAAGAACGACTAAGTGCTATTAATAGTCATTTAAGAACATGTGTGGCCCGTGAGATGACCCTCTTGACGGTGCTTGCTAACCCACGTAATGTGTGAGTACATGCTTGAATAAGCGAGTATGTAAATGATGATCATCAGCAAATGACGTTTTGTCATTGAGTGAAGACCGTGGTTGTAATATATGGTAAGCAACTTTATATTGTTATTCAGGAACCAGTCGTAAAAAATCGATAACATCTTCAACTTCTCTAAAACGGTCGTGATTTTGATCGCTGTGATACAAAGCATTCTTCTGTGTGTTAGATGTCTTTATTGTTTCGGGGTTGGTTGCGCCTTCTTTCGTTGTAATAACCTTTTATAGAAGAGGAAACACTGTAGTTTCACGTGTGAACAGTGACGTTGCCTGACTCTTATGAGTCTGGCCACGTGCCTAAACTTGTAGCTGGAGTGCCTACCTTGCATGTGGGATTAGACATAAAGTAAACTGTCTTGTCTTTTCAAAGACTGATATTTCCAAACGTGGATAGTATGCTCAACTACCTATAACTTTTTTTTTTTGGAAAGCCACTTTAATTTTTTGCCCAATTTTATAAAGTTGCCTATTTTTTAGTTGCCAAACTTTTAGTTTGCTCGTTTATTGTAAATTGCGCCCATTTCTTAAAACGTTACCACATTTTGCCTTGTAGGTTGCGATACAGTTCACACTTCACACAAGTACATCTAATTTATTTTATTTTATACTTCATCGTCATGTAGGTCTAATCACAGGCTATTTGTATTTCATCAACATCATTATAATGAGGATACGAGTAACATAAGTGTATTAAAATTTCAGTTTCCTTTTATTTGTATGTATTGTTTTATTTTGTTATTATTTATTTTTAATTTCTGCATGCCATTAACAACTACAAACCAACCAAGAAACTGTCCATAGTCAAGAGGAGGAGATGGCTGAAAGTGACGCGGTGCAGCAAAATTAATAGGATGAGCAGCAAAATGTGGTGGTAAACAAAATGTGGTGGTTCCTCAAAACCAGGGACACCGGCAAGATGGGTTTCAAAGCCCCTATTATCTAGAAAAGAGGATTGGCGATCTTTCGGATGGCGGTGTTTTTATGTTTTTAGTTTGTTTAGTAATTGTTGAAGGTTTTATTATTATAATCCACCATATGCTATGGTGACTTTAAGTGTGTTTAATTTGGAAGTAATAATGTTTCGTGTCTGTGTATGGTGGGATGCATGAAATATTTTTGAATCAATCATTTGGCTATGTATCAATCAGTTAGCTATACATTGAATTAGCGTGATTTATGAGCGCGTGAGACTAATTATGAGGTCCACTTACCTTTTTAAACCCTTTGAAACCAAGCTGTAGATTCCACCACTTACAAACTGATCAGAAGAACCATATAAGCTGCCGAAATTATAGCCAAGCAGCAGGAACTTTGTAACAAGCAGTAGAATGTCTGCTCAAGAGCAGCAGGAACTTTTCCCTCTTTTGCAAAGTTGCCTAATTTAAGTTGCCCATTTTTTAATTGCAAAAGTTTTAAAAATTGCCCATTTATTTAAAACGTTGTCTAATTTTGCCATGCTGATTGCGCTACAGTACACACAAGTACATCAACTATAATGAATGCCACTTGGTAGGTGTAATCATAATCAATGAGAGTCTTGTAGTCACATACTATTGGCATTTCATTTTGGGCAACAAATTACTGTGTATGCGTGTAGAGATTTGTACTTTGGGCAACTAAATTTGCATATATAATTCTTAACCATATACAACACAACCCTCAAATAAAAAAAAAAAAAAAAAAAAAAAAAAAAAAAACCAAAATGAATTCTTGCACAACAGATAAGTTGAAGGTGTTTATACGGTATGAAGAGAATGTGATTGCTGTTTTACTTCCAAAAGACGTCAACTTTGGCAATCTTGTGAAGTATGTATGGAAGAAGTTTCAGGTTAACGATGCATACGCAATACGGTTATCTTACAACAACGGTGGAGACCAGAGGACTATAGTTAATGAAGTCGACCTCGAAGTTTTCAAAAGTCTTGTTTCGGCGACGCCGTCTCAAGAGCACACAATAATCGTACACTGCTCTATGCATACCGCTGATGTTAATTTAGATCCAGATCACCAAATGCACCGCACTGGTCTTAACTGTATGCCAACCCAACCCCAACCACCCACTTTTGATTATACCGCACCATATAAGAATAAAGGTGGTTTAAAAGTTCATCATCTGTTTGAAGATAAGGAAGAGTGCATGTATGAGATAAGTTTGAAATGTTTAAAAGAAGGGTATGAGTTTTGTGTTTCTAGATCGTGTACGGCAAGATACGCTGTGAAGTGTGTCCAACCAGAATGTGATTGGCACATAAGCTGTCGTCGATATGGGCCAACTTGCCGATTTAGAATCACTTCACTAAACGACAATCATAAATGTTCAAAAATCAAATTCAATCCAAATCACCGAAATGCATATACAAAAACATTGGCTAGAATAATATCCCCGAAGCTCGGAGATCCGACAAGAGTGTATAAGCCAAAGGACTTTATACATGATTTGAAGTTGGATATGAAGATTGACATTTCATACAGACGAGCTTGGAGAGGGAGACAGTTGGCACTGGAATCAAATCAGGGCTGCCCAAAGGCCTCATTTTCGCAGCTGCCGCTATATTGTCATAATCTAAAGATTGCAAACAGGGGCACAGTTACACACATACAGACCGACGATGCAAGCTGTTTTAAGAACCTATTTATAGGTTTCGGTGCTGTGGTAAGCATATTATTAAGATTCTAATCCTCTTTGTTAAGTTACAAAACATATATATATATATATATATATATTATATATATATATATAATATATATATATATTTTTTTTTTTTTTTTTTTTTTTTTTTTTTCATAAGGGTATCAAAAGAAATAGCTATGGTTATCATGTCATACACTATCCTAGGGGTATGAATATAGAAAAATAAAATCTAACTTAAAATTAAAAAAAAAAAAAAAAAAAATATATATATATATATATATATATATATATATATATATATATATATATATATTATATATATATATATATATATATATATATATAGAGGATTTATGCATAGCATAAGTGTATACAATATAAATTGGGAGGTGTTATAAGAACCCTCTCTACGCATGGGTCCCGCCTATTTTTTTATAGAATGTACAATCTGACAAACAAGCGGCGGCAGCAGTAAAGTCAACACACCCTCCCTACCAGGGAGGGTCATTATAACCCAACCTTATAAATTATCTAGTTTTAATGAATTGCAACAGCATATCACTGAAACTAAACTTATCAGTTATAGAAACACAGAAACATTTATCTGCATACGCAGGAACAACATAAAGGTACAAAATATATACTTTTTTGCAACATACTTCTGATACCTAGTTTTCTAAAACAAAAGCAAGACATCAATATTACGTGCATTAAAACAAAAGCAACACATCCATCTTATGCGCACACCGCACCTGTCATATCAAACAACAAACAATATATTGTTATTACTTAAGGTAGTCGTTTGTCAATTAACAATAAACAATAAATTGTTACATATATATATATATATATATATATATATAAATCTCTATATTTTATATTTATTTTATTTTGTATCTGTTTATATGTTTTCAACCTTATGTACCATGATATATGCTACATTGTACTTCACAGATTAAGAGTTTCCTGTGTTATATGCGGCCTCTCATCATAATTGATGCCGCACATCTAAAAGGGACATACCAGGGAACAAATCTTGTCGCAGTTGCAATGGACGGAAACAATCAGATAGTACCGCTTGCCACCGGTGTTGCTCAGGGCGAGACTGGTGAATCATGGACTTGGTTTATGACGAAACTCAAAGAATGCATAGGGGAAGTTCCTAATTTGGCCATCATATCTGACAGACATCACGGAATCATCCTGGCATGTAAAACTGTATTCCCGAATGCCTTTCACGGCTATTGTTGTCGTCATTTGAGGTTAAATACAAAGATACAGACAGATACACTGAAATGCTTATACTGGAAGACATGCAAAGCGTACACAACGGAGGATTTTGCAAAGCTAATGTCTGATATTCGTTCGGTAAGACGATAGGCTCACAAAAAACTTGTTGAAGCAGGCGTCGAGAAATGGTCAAGGGCACATTGCCCTGGGCAGAGGTACAATTATTTAACCTCAAACAGTGTCGAATCCATAAATGCTTTAACAAAGCTTGTGCGCCACTGCCCGATAACAACGCTGATGGAATGGTATAGAGGTCTTCTTCAGAGCTGGTATTACCACCGCCGAGCAAAATATGCAGGTAATAGATTGTTTTAATTTCAATACGTTTACTGAAGAATAATGAAATACTAGACACTAAACAAACTTTATTATTTATGGTTAGATTCCCCGGATGATGATCTTTCTGAATGGGCAACTGCAAAAGTGAATGGCAGAATGGCCAAAAGTGCAAACTGGAAGGTTTTGGGGATTGACAAGGACAGAGTGTATGAAGTACGGGACACAAAAAAAAGGCATATTGTTGATTTGGAACAGGGTGAATGCACTTGCCGACAATGGCAGCTTTCGGGATTACCATGCGGACATGTTTGTGCTGTTGGTAGATTTGCAGGGCTGACTAGTGTGAAGAAACTGGCTAAAGCTTGGTTTTATAATACAACACTTAAAGGCACATACGAAGACATGGTTTATCCTTTAAAAGACATGACGATGTGGGACACTCCAGACGACATCCAAGTTGTATCACCCCCTATTGTTTGCAATAGGCGACCAGGTAGACCCAAAAAAAGAAACAGAATTCCCTCTCAAGGCGAGGTGCCTACAATCATTACGTGCGGAAGGTGTGGAAGGCCAGGACATAACCGGCTAACGTGCAATGCAACAATTGTGATAGAAAAGGTTGAAATTTTATTTATTATGCCACAATTAAGTAGTTGTGATTATTGGGGCCCTAATGTTTATGTGTACCTGTATACAGAAAAGTCCAGCCGGTCCAAGGAAAAAGACCCGTGTGGTGGAGGGTTCATCTAATCAAAGTAACGGAACACAACCCGAGGCAAATTCAAAGTTTATGCACAGGGTGATGAATGCGGCCGAGGCACCCAACTCAAGTCAAGCACAGGAGCCGCCGAACTCATCCAATCCATACATTAATTCGCTGTCAGATTTCCCTACTCTAGACAAGTTTTTACAGTAAAGACCCCCAATGACACACCCTATATTTAAATGTATGCACTCACTTCCTAGTTGGTACCATGTTTTGTTTAACTAAGAATAACAAGTGTGGGTCGTTTGGTGTGTAATAAACATTAGTATTAAACTATGTTATGAAAGTTTGATGGAGGCAAACAATTAGCGGTTGTGTGTGTTTGTGGTAAATTAAATTGAAAATACAAGTAAATAAACGTACCAACCAGCAATCAATCAGATTGCAGTTCAACCATATTGGATCGCCCGTTAATGAAGGCCCTGACTGTATGTTTTTACTACTTGGAAAATGATATGGTTGCTTCATTCAAATTGATTCATTGTTTCAGTTCGTTTGTTTCTACCCTTAACTATGTTTCTTTCCAGCAGATCATCTTCAAACACCTTCGATTTAGCTTTATCTGAACCATTTGGTTTCGCTATTTGTATGCCAACCTCGTGTAACACTTTTTCTTAACCAGTTCCACTTCCTCCTATATATGTACCATTTTCATTGACATCCAACCAACCATTTTCATTGTACTTGAACGGAGTTGAACTACACCAACACTGGCCAGCGCCCTCCTCTTGCCAAACCATGTTGTTAAAATAATACTTTGATAACGGCTGTTGCTTGTGAGCAATAAACAGGTCCATGGAACCATTGTTCAAAGCATGACTGGAAAATCTACGAACATCTGTATCAATGTGTAGCAAAGTTAAAGCATTTGCAAGTGACATGTTGGGTTTACAATAAAACAAAGCCCATTTATCACCACCAATGTCATTTATAAGACTATTAAGTGCCCTAGTAAAAACACCCCTGTCAGAGGTCAAACACCAAACGTTCCCAACACACCCATCAACATAACGAAGTGGATCGAGAGCAAATTCCGCATATTTGTGTACTTTGAACTCAACTTTCATCCAGAAACTTAATTAAACATGAGTATAGTTTATAGTTACAAACTAAAAGCAATTATGTAGCTTTTTGGCACCCATAATTAACAAACTAAGTACGTTGCACAAAATAAAAAAAAACAAAAATAATCAAATAATAAAAATCTTCTTTATTCACTGTAACATCATATTTATATGAACAAAAAAAGGAATAATATAGTTATGGGAAAGTACAACAAACCTAGAATACGTGATATAAAGATGAAAAGGACAGCAATTTTTATTATTTTGGATTCGTGTGGTGACAATGACCTAGGGTTTGATATGCTTTTTGGGGATATTGTGTTTGTTGGGAACAAAAAGGATATGTGGGGTTACAGTGTTTCCCGTGCAAATTACACGTTTGGTCATCAGACGTGCAATTTTATAATAAACTTTTGACTTAATTTCTAAAATGGTCCCTGTATTTTATGTTGTAAAAGTCGTTGTCTGTTTACAGCATGTACATTGTCCCTTTACCAAATTTGGTACATTGTAATTTGACTTCTAAAAGTCAAATAACAGAATTATGGTTTAAACCAACTTTCGCAAAATATTCACAAAGTTATGGTCTAAAAGTCTGCACATTTTGCACATATTACACAGTTATTGTCTGTTAGTTAAATTACACAGTTATGGGTTAAACCATAAATAAGTCAAATTGCACAGTCAAGGACCAATTTCCATTCACTCCCATTTAACACAATGTGCAAAAAATTTTAGGTACATGAAACAGTTTACCAACCGAACATTGAATGACTATCTTCAATAAAAAGGTCTTTAAATTCGCTTAAGCATACACACGACCTACTCAAGAAACCTGTATTATTCACCCAAACTCTTACACAAGTAAAACCAGGTTTCACACTTGGTTATAATATGGTCATAGGTCAGTGGCCTAAACCCGTTATGTGCTCAAGAATGGGTACTAAAAGTGTTCAACTTGTTCGAGTATAGGGTCCCTTTTTTTCAAATTAACTCTAAAGTTTTTATAAGTCTTATTTTAGTAAAGAAAATTGGATTTATACAAAAATAAAATAAGGCCTCACACGTGCAAATATTTTAGTCCTTTATATAAACACCCCCGCTCCCAACTGCTTTCCCTTATTTCCCAATTGTTTTAAATCTTGAAACCCTAAAGTATGAGTTCACGAAATAGAGCGACAACCCGAGTAATTGATGGTAAAATTGAATACTTTTGTAGGTGTGCTATTCGACTCACAGTTAAGACTTCAACAACAAGGACAAATCCGGGTAAACGATTTGTAAAATGCTCAGTTTGTGAAGTGTATGACTTTTTAGATGGTGATCTTCCAAGTGAATACTATAAAGATTTGGTGTATGGATTCTTACAAAACGCCAAACGATTGAACAAGACTGTGGACTACCAGCAGGTGATTGATGCTCTTGCTTTGGACAAGTCAATAATGGAAGAAGAGTTGAATGATATAAAGGCAAAGTTGAAGCTGTATGAGCGATTGTTTTTCATTTTGATAGGATCTTTTGCAGTTGTTTGTGTTGGGTTTGGGATGATAATAGGAAAATAATGTAGTGGCGTGGATTAGATGTAGTCCATGGAATGAAATGAAGTAGTATCTTTTGTTAGTAAATACGAGTAATATGTTTCCTCTTGCAAATCTAGTGTTTTATATAAATAAAGATAGATTGATTCGTCATACAAGGCATTCGCATGTTCTGCTTCATGGTTAATCGGATTAAAATGGTTACAATTATCCTTTCTTAGATACTGACATTTTTTTTTTATTTTTTTTTATTTTTTTTTTTTTCTTTTTTTTTATAGGTTTATAAGCGGGTATGTTTGGTAGTACTAAAACACCCGCCAAAATAATCGGTTGCCCTAGCATTTCTTCTGTTTTATGGGGTGGTCAAACAAGTAGCAAGAAAATATGATCAACAAAAAATATAACGATGTATCCAAAAAGGGTATGGCATGGCATTTAACCTTTTTTCTTAATTTAATTACAATCTTTTTGTTTTCAACTTTTCATTACAACAACCCTAGATTGCAACTTTCTATCATTAAGGAACCAACTTATTGTTTCTCCAATACCTCCACTCTTCCGCTGCTTGCATAGAGCTTTATGATACATCAACCTTTTTCGCCTCCGCAAATATGAAGTTCGTGATCCAAACTTGAACTTCCTTGAGTATTTCTTTTTCCCAACACGTCGACCGGTCGTAGGATGCACACTAGTCCCACCTTCTTCATGAACTGCTGACCCACCCACATCCAGCACAACCTCGTCTTCAAAACAGTGATCATTAGAAAGACTTGGCAGTTTTGAACCATTGTAACTGAGTACAGCATTTTGCCACTCATAAGGCGGCGAGCGAGACCACCCAACGTCAATGGCAGGAACATCGAGACCAACAACACCTGGCATGCAATCTTCTTCAAAAAAATAAAGCCCATCAATGATAGAGTCACTATGCAAAAAGTCTTTAAAAAGATTTCTACATTTAAAATTAGTTCCTTTGATTCTCGGTTCTGAAGGAGGTGTTCTTAGAGGAGGTGAACGACCTTCTTCCTCCTCCCATGCCTCCAGAGCAGCAGCCGATTTAGATGTAGCAACTAGCATTGCTTCCGTATGTTTTTTAAACTTTAACAAAATTTCCTCATCATAAAAATCATAAGTAAGATTTTTATAATAGAAACCTGCTAGGTTTTGTGGTGCATGGACAACATACAAATGGAGCAAACCATAACACTCAGCCGTGTCATACATCTTTCGCATATGACATTCAGCTTCAATCAAATGCAAGCCTCTGCTAGAGAATGTCTTGGACAACAAAAATACAAAAAACGAATTTCTTGATCTAGTTGCAAGGTTAACAAGTCAAGCAACTGATCCAATTTCATCCTGTTCGACTTGCATACCTTCAATGTCATTGTTTTGCCATATTCATACTTTAAGCCTGAATATTCTAAGAAAACACCATCATAGTTAATCTCAAGGACTATATGTGTAGTAGTGATGACGTGTGACCTGTACACAAGAAACATAAATTTATTCAAAATAAATAAAAGTTAGCAACTAAGCATATGATTACATTACACAGTTAAGACATACATACATACCTTTGTTTGATGTCCGCCGAATCAGCATGGGGGTTTGCAGGGACTTTCTTTGGAGGAGTTTGATGACGGTCCATGATGATTTAACAAGTAATAATGTAAGTGGGACTTAATGAAGTGGTAAGTTAGTCGAACATATATATATATATATATATATATATATATATATATATATATATATATATATATATATATATATATATATATATATATATATATATATATATATATATATATATATATATATAAAGAAATGCTATCCATTTGGTTGAATAGGAACAAGTGAGAAAGAGTGAATTAGTTTGTAATAATGTAAAGTAAAATATATTATAGAGGTATTAAGGGTTGTATGTATTAGTAAATTGAAGACTTTGTTTTAGTGTTTTTGTATCGTTGTATTAACACAAAATTATATGTACCCATGTTGGTTAACTTGCCAAAGTTTACGGTCATATAATGTTGTAAACTAATTTTACAAGCTAATTCACTACAAAAAACTAGTTGAATTATCCAGATTTTAAAGGCCCAATGGCCACGTTTAAGAAGGTGTAAAATTATTTAGTCCACACTTTCTCACGTTTTAAAGGCCAAATGGCCAAATGGGTGTCACAAAATATTTTTACACATATAAGTGTGGAGATATTATCCAAATTTATATGTTTAAAAGTGTGGAAATATTTTTTGAATGTCCACAACTAAAAGTGTGGAAAAAATGCGAATAATATTTATAATAAAAAGTGAGGAAACATTTGCTACACAGATTAGTGTAGCTTTATTATAATTTTACACACTTATATATGTGGTTTATTTTTTAAATATTTGTGACACTTATAAATGTAGCGAAATTATTATCCACATAAAAAAATAAGTCCACGGTTGACCATACCGTGGCAAAATAAGTGTGAAGAATAGCACTATTTTTTTGGGGAGTAAATTATATTGATAACTAAAGGTTGAGAATACAACAAGGAGACATAAGATGAACAAAAATAAACAAACTAATTGAACATAGGATAATATCTATGCTTGTAATAAAACCGAACCATCTTTTCACGATACGCTAACGCAACGTCAACGGGGTCATCAACATCCAACGATAGACCATGTGACAAACGATATAGAAATATACACACCCACACACCACAATCACCAAAGATACCCCCTTGCTTTGGAACTTTCTCCTCAAGCCTAAACGTGATGTTATATTCGCTCGGACGCATTCCATTCTTATCGAAAACTTTGGCACGTTCTAGAACCCGTGGAAGTCGAGCCTGTATAATAGGATAAAATGTAAGTATACATAGACGGGAGATCTTAAGGTACACTTTGTAAGTAATGCTATTAAATGTGATCCATTTACCAGCAAGGTTTGTCCATAAACAGTTTAATTGTTTATTTTTTTGGTGATAGTTAGTTCAGATTATTTGTTAAGCTATTTAAGGTTTAGTGTTCCTTACTTCATATGCAGTGTTGTACCATTTGATTAGTTAACAAACTGATTGTTACATAAACTTGTTTAATTTCATTACAAGATGAAAAACTAGTACACCCAACACTGGAGGTACACGGATGATAAACACAAAACACAAAACACAAAGCACAAGAGACTATAGCGTGACAGGAATAAAGAGCAAGCACATAGCAGGCCAGGGATGGAGGTTCAACAGTTATTGCGCATCACTACAAAAAAACAGGCTTTCAGAGACTGAATTTCTAGGGACTGATATATCAGTCGCTGATACATAGCATCGGTAACTGATACTGAAACATCAGTTACTGATAATTTTAAGGACTGACATTTTATTGACTGATTGCGGCGACTAAAAATCAGTCCTCGATTCAGTGACCCCATATCTGAGACTAAATTTCAGTTACTAATATGCCTGTACGGGAAAAAAATTTTGAGGCAAATTTGTTAGTGACTGAATAAGGGTGACAATTCAGTCCCTAGTACATGTGCATCATATCTAAGACTAAATTTCAGTTACAAATATATTTGCGCAATAAAAAATTTTGGCGGAAAATTTGTTAGTGACTGAATTATAGTCACAGTTCGGTCCCTAATACATGGAGATCATAGCTAAGACTAAGTTTCAGTTACAAATATGTCTACACAATAAAAAGGTTTGGAGGGAAATTTTTTAGTGACTGAATTTCAGTCACAGCTGCGTCCCTATTACATGGACATCATACCTAAGACTAAATATTTGTTACAAATATGTTTGCGCAATAAAAAAAGTTTGGAGGGAAATTTGTTAGTGACTGAGTTTGAATCACAACTCAGTCCCTAATACATGGACATCATAGCTAAGACTAAAGTTCAGTTACAAATACGTATGCAAAATAAAAAAACTTTTGAGAGAAAATTGTTTATGACTGAATTTTAGTCCCACATAAACCTCTTATACATGGGCAACATATTTAAGACTAAAATTCAGTTACAAATATGTCTACACAATAAAAAGGTTTGTAGGGAAAATTTGTAGTGACTGAATTTCAATCATAGCTGAGTCCCTATTACATGGACATCATACCTAAGACTAAAATTCAGTTACAAATATGTCTGTGCAATAAAAAAGGTTTGGAGGGAAATTTGTTAGTGACTGAATTTCAATCACGACTCAGTCCCTAATACATGGACATCATAGCTATGACTAAATTTCAATTACAAATACGTATGCAAAATAAAAAGGTTTGAAGAGACAATTATTTGTGACTGACTTTCAGTCCCACATAAACGTCTTATAAATGGGCAACATATTTAAGACTAAAATTCAGTTATTCATTGGAAACGTGGACTTATATTGTGACTGGTATATATTTAACTCCGTTCATTAGCAAGGTTATTGACTTTTACCTATTATCACGAGTAACTAATTCACAAATTTCAATGCTTTTGGCCCAATCCATTTCCGTTAATTTATCGCTTGTAGCTGCATTAACAAATTTCAATGTTTTGTTCCATCACCACTAATCTAGCCATAACGCGATATGACGGGCAAAATTGTAATGAATCAAATGCCAAACATGTGCCACGAAGTCAGGATAAACCATTTTATATACCCATAAAAACAAATATTATGTAAAAGGGCAAAAGATATATTTTTAAAAATCTGACGGACTCATGCCAGACCGTCCACCACAAGTAAACAAATGTTGCTAATGTACACATTAACAAAGCTAAAAAAAAAAATAACCAAAAAATGCACAGGAACATATTAATCCAAATCATCAAGTATCCAGTCAGTTAGAATGATTTTAATACGTCCTTATTTGAAATGAAAAAAAATCCTAATCTTTGACAAAAAATAAATTCCAGAACTCCATCACTTCAGCACACAACGTTAGCCCGGTTGGACCTCCCCAATCCTTAATGGCTGAAAAAGTTAAGTTACATGGTATATTAGTACAATAATAAGACAAGTAGTTAACCAAAAAAATGAATAACCATTTATCTTAATAAGGTTACCTAATCATCACCGTCCGACTCATCACATTCAGTCACAAGATTTGAGATATTATTGCCTATCTCATTATTGTCTAACTCATCTAGATTTGAATCCGAACCAAAATCTTCCATATCATGATTAGAATCCTCTATCTCATCGTTGATAAAATCATTTACAGTATCTTGAGAACGCCCATCATCAACATTTTGAACCGTTTCTCCTGCAATATCTTCACGAGGAAGGTTGACATCTTCCAACAAATTCTCTGCATTATTGTCTTCTGGAATATCCCATAAGTGTCTGTGGTTAATCCTTTCAATCACTTTCCATTGTGATTTTGGTTTAAGGGAATCATTGATATAAAATACTTATTGGGCTTGGTTTGCTAAAATGAAAGGATCTTCCTTATAAGCATGTCGGGACGTGTCTATGCTTATGAAGTGAGGTTCATATACCACGTGCTTTCTTCGACGATCAGTGTCAAACCATGTGCATTTAAATAATATAACATGATAATCCTTTATAAATGACAATTCAATTACCTCATCAATATATCCATAATAGTCGTCTTCAACATTATTATGAAGTCCTTGGACAGTAACTCCACAATTTAATTAAATCATTTATAACTAATTTAAATCATTTATAATTAATTTAAATAATTTTGTAATCATTTATAATTAATCTACATACTTTTTTAATAATTTATAAGTAATTTAAATTATTTATAAACAATTTAAACTATTTTTAAGTTATTTATAATTAAGTTACATCAGTTTTTTTCTTAAAACAAAATTGTGATACACAACATTATAAAAACAAATAATTTTGAGAAAATTTTGTTTACTCGTTTACCCCGCCAAATATTTTCCAGTGAAAAACTTGTTTGCCCCGCCAAAGGTAAAAAACAAAAACTAAAACACTAACAAAGGTAAAAAAACAAAAACTAAAACACTTATTTCACAAAAACCGGATCTGAATGACACACACACACACACACACACACACACACAAAACTCATTCTCATATCATCTTCATCCTCCCATCCGAAACCACCACACACACCACTGTTTTTTTTTATTCATCCTTCACCGGCCACAAATCAACACACACGCACCACTGTTTTTCTTTTTTTGTATGATTATATTAAAGGTATTTTTTTTTTAAATTTTGGTTTTGATAGTTTTTGTTCAATTATAATTATAATTTTGGTACATTTGTGTTTGTTTATGTTTTTGTAAAAGACACCACTGCTGCCGCTGTCGGACCATTGCTCGCCGCCGCTGCTACCGCCGACCACCACAGCCACCCCCACCACAACACAAATTAAAGGTTTGTTCATGTTTTAATTTTTTAGTTTTAGTTTGTTTATTTAGTTATTTATGTGTTTAATCAGTGTATTTGTAAGGATGTGGTTTTTCGTCTACTTCATATAATATATGTCTTTTACATGAGAAGTGATTGATACAAGGAACGATATGAAATTGTTTCTGGTTGGGAAAATGGTCAAAATCATAATTTTGTTGCTAGTTTGTAATAATCCACTTGACTGATAGATTTAGTTATCATAAGTAAAACGTATAAAGGAATTTGGGAGGTTATTGAACACGGGCCATTGACTGACACTAAAACAATTGAAAGGTTTGTAATTCTTATTTTTCAATGTAAAAAGTAGTGAGATTCCTACAATTGCTTTATTGAATATGTATATAACTATGTTGTTTGTTGTTCTACAGACTTCCCGTGGGAGCTCGTGTCGTGGGTGTGTTCATTATGCCTTGTGGTAACTGTTTTTTTTTTCACTAAGGTGACCATATCTACCATAGCTATATAATTCTATAATTCTATAATAGAACATAACCCTACTTGACCCATTCATTACTCAATAGTAATTGGCTCAAATTGCCACCTCTTACTGATATGTACCGTGCCCGTGAAATATTCTAAAGTGTCTTTTTCTGTGTGCATCTTGTTCTTGTTTATTGCAAGTGTAAGTTAAAGTTATTTGGGTTGGCAGGTCTTCCCTTGATGAAAATGAAGCATTCCTGACAACTGCAGACTCTGCCGTTAGATTGCTTCCTGAAGCAACGAAACCAATTGTTGGGTGGAAAGGTCTTGAATACAAGGTCGCCTTCCCCATGCAGAAACCTCCTGGTGCCAATTTCTACCCGCCAGACATGGATAAAATGGTACTGTATAAGATTTTTTAAGTTCAAATTTAACAAAAGTTGTGTCATACTGCAACTAATCACCTCCAATGCTCAGCCAAATATTCTAGCATGATAACTAGAGTCTAAAGTGTCGGCTAGGCTGAGTAACGGGCCAGTTTTTGGATCTTCGGTTGATACGAAACTTTATTAACCAAAATTTTAGAAGTTTTCTAGAAATAAGTAGTATGCAAAAAATTATTAGAGTTTTTTGTATCTTACTAATTATCTATTCTTTGTAAAACGATTTAGAAGTTGTACTTTATTAAAAATACACTTTTGTTGATGTTCAACCCGGTTGATTAACTTGACCGGAGCATTTTTTTAGTCTAACGTGTTAGGTAACCTGAATGAATTGATGACCCAAGAGTAATGTGTCTTGTCTCAGGAATTTGAATTGTGGACTAAAGAGCTTTCAGGTGATGAAAAACAAGACGCAGCTGGGTTTTTCAATGTTATTAGAAGGCATTGCGATTCTCATTCTAACAATAGAGCTACTTCTGCCAGTGATCTCTATAGCATCCCTTATTCTCAAGAGCATTCCTTGTATCTTGCTAAAGCTGCCGAACTATCGCATAAAGCTGGCAATCTGACAAGTTCACCTAGGTAAATGGTATTTAAAATTTTGTAGCCGCCATACTCTGAGAAATTATCGGCTTTCCATGTCATTAATTTGATTTGTTTATAGTTTGAAGAGACTACTACATAGCAAGGCTGATGCTTTCCTGTCTAATGACTACTATGAGTCGGATATAGCCTGGATGGAATTGGTCAGTCAATATTTTTCCTCTCTATATCTTCTTTGGGTTGTTTGATTTTTTCCTATTTTAACTCTTCAATAACACAAAGTCAGGTGGTTAGTGATTTTAATATGTTCAGAACCTATACTTTGAAGCTGACAGAGAATGTTAGTGATCTTGATATTTGGCTCTGAAAGGGATCATACCTAAAATTACACTCTAGTACTTTACAGTATGAGCTAACTAGAGGTGGAAAATGGGTTTCGGTTGGGTTGAATCCCATATATAGTTAGTGTATCAAATATGATTTAAAAAATTATATTGTCTACATAGTAGTCTGATTTATATTTTTTTATGCATCGAAAATACGTTTTAGGAGATTTTTGACCTGTTTGATCTGTTTTACCCGTTTGACTGGCTTCCTTTCCGCTAATTCTTTATAAATCACGGATAAGTAACTGGCTCAATATTGCCACCTCTAGAGCTTTCTATATTCATAACATAGAGTAGCAATGATTGTAACATCTGCGTGGAAGTGTCATTGATCCAAATAATGTCTAAGTGACAATAGAACATGGGTAGGATACGAGGATACAAATTAGTAGCAGGCTTTTCACTCCTATTAAAGTAAAATGATCAATATAGTATTCTTCTTTCATGATCTGTATGAAGGATCTTCCTTATAAGCATGTCGGGACGTGTCTATGCTTATGAAGTGAGGTTCATATACCACGTACTTTCTTCGACGATCAGTGTCAAACCATGTGCATTTGAATTTTGGTTTCTGCGTATCTACCATTCCAATGGCTTCTTATTTTGTAGTTATAACTAGGTAAATGTTCCAGTTGCTTGCAGATAGCATGTGCATTTGGAGCATCTGAGATTATTGCCGTGGATATACAGGATGAAAAGCTCGAGAAAGCTAAATTGCTAGGAGCCACCCACGTTGTAAATGCCCGAACTGAAGATGCAGTTGCCAAGATCAAAGTAAGTATATCCTTTCCTCTGTATTAGAAAAGCTGCTGCTATTCTAGCATTGGTTTCTCGTAATGGTGCTGAAATACCCACTGCTGCCCTGCTTATCGCTTTTCCTGATTCATTTTCTTAGTTTTATGTCTTGACCATCAACCAGATATAGTTGTAATGTATAACATCCCTTTTGAACATTCAGGAAGCTGATGATTCAAAAGGTATCTCAATATGCTCATCTACATCATCATCAAAATCATCTGTATAATCAGGCGATATCAGGAGACTTTCGTGTTATAGTGGTTGTAAAGGGCTCACTCTCCTTACTATAGACTCACCAAATACTACTGAAGGTGATGGTAACGGTGATGGTAACGATGATCCATTCACCAATAGTGATATATAGGACGTTCAAATTTATTTCTATTGAATTCGGTTTTATTTTTAAACATATTGAATTGTAAACTCTTGTTATTTGGAATGGTGATTATTATGCTTTAAAGAAATATTGTTATTATTATTGTTTATAGTTTGGAGTTTTATATACTATTGTAAGGGGTCATGTATGCATTGTGAGTGGGGACTGAATTAAATTGTATTTGCCAGTAACTTTTAGTTTATAATAGAAATATAATGGAACGACGCCATCATATTGGAGACTGATTTGAATGTTATTTTGTATCGATTAACATGTATTTTGAAACTAATTTTCAGTCACTAGAAAAACAAATTAAGGACTAATTCATCTGTATTTTGCGACTCATAATCAATCCTTAAATCCGTTTATCAGATACTGATTCGAGACTAAATTTTAGTCTTTAATAGAAGCAATTTATGGACTGAAAACGTTTAGTTTTTGTGATTAATTATCAGTTTTTAAAGCCGTTTATTAGAGACTGGTTTGGTGACGATTTAGGGACTATAAACAATGTTTATGGACTAATTTTCAGTTCCTAAATCCATGTGTCAGTAACTGATCTAACATAGTATTGGCGACTGACTTTTCAGTCGCCGATAATATGCATTGGGGACTGAAATAACATGATACCAACCCATAGAAATAAGGACTGACTTTTTTATTTTGGTGACTGATCTCTGGTCCTCGTTGGTTCGATACAACAAGGACTGAATTTCAGTTGATAACGTCACTTTCCGCAACTAAGCTACTACCACTGATTAGTGACTAGCAAAATCAGTCCTTGATAGACCATCCGTAACTGATCATGGTGTATCGGAGACTGATTTTTCAGTCTCTGAAAGCCTGTTTTTTTGTAGTGTCAACAGTTATTGCGCATCTTTGCCAGAAATGAGATTGTATTGAGAACTTTGATTTGAGTTTCACTGATGAGTATCATCAGTGTCCTACTCTTCTCAAGGTCCTCATCTTGAATTTGAAGTAGCAAATCTAAACACTTAGTTGCGAGACTGGACCCAACAACAGTTTGGAGCTGTTTGATCTGGTCACCCCTTTCCTTGCAACGGCGTGTGAGCTCTACCACCTCCAGCTGAAGTGAGTTTATGAGCTTAAAGTCACGCTCAATATTAGTTTTAACCAAATTGGTCAGCAGATCCTTCAAAAGGTTTTGTTGATCCATAGATATTCGAAGTGAAAGCTTGTGTGTGTGTAAAGGTGAGTAGGGTTCTAAATATGGTATGAAATTGCACTATTATATGGATCGTTTAATATTTAAAAGTGGGGTGACCCTTACATTTGAATTTAGTCAACGGTAATAAATTAGGTTTGTTAATTGGTGAATAGTTGGGTCATGTCAATATATTGTTTAATATATAAGCCCGATATTGTTAAACCGGAATTCTGCTGCTATTGAATGACTGTGGACAGTGTCATACAGTGGTCACTTCCTGTCCACTAATTTTCAACGCAACGATAATTCAAATTGGGCAACTTTTATCAAAGATGGCCAAAATAAGCCAAATGTTATTAATGTGGATTAGACAAATGAAAATTAAGCCAAATATAATTAGGGCGGATAAGACAAATGTCATGATTGTGGCCAGAGAGCGTCATAAACTGCCCCCTTACTATACACTAATTTTCAACGTAACCAAATTTCAAATTGGGCAACTTTTCATCAAAGCTGGGCAGAATAAGCCAAATGTTATTAATGCGGATTAGACAAATGAAAAGTAAGCCAAATATTATTAGGGCGGATTAGAGAAATGTAATGATTGTGGCAAGAGACTGTCATAAACTGATGCCTTCATGTCCACTAATTTACAACGCAACCCAATTCAACTTGGGCAACTTGTTGTCAAATTTAGCGAAAATAAGCCAAATGTTATAAACGGATATTAGATAAAAGTAAATTAAACCAAATATTAATAATGCGGATAAGATAAATGAAATGATTGTGGACAATGAAGTTCATATACGGCTCCCTTCCACTACAAGTACTACTTTGGAACTTTTTTTAAAAATTGGGCAATTGGGTTGAAACATAGCCCAACTAAACACATGGAATTTTACTTTGAGGTAGTTGTATGTGACCTACGTATGGTATTCAAAAAAATTATACTAGTCGCTAATTGTATTTTAAAATTCGTCAACAAGGTTGAAACATTTCCCCAATAGACATATGTTGTTTTTACTTTTAGATACTTGTATGTGACCTTGATATGGTATTCAAAACACAATGTCGTATGTTTCTCTTCCTAAAATAACAAACATACAAAAAATACGCCATGACCAGCAGTAACAAACACTGCCAGCAGAAACTAAACAATGCTACCAGCAGGAACCATGATCGGCAGAAACCAACACTGCCAGCAGGAATGAAACTACACTAACAGCAGCAATGAAAATAAACATTATTCTAATAATTCCTAACAAACTATTGAGATACTTGTATTTTAAAATTGGTCAACAAGGTTGAAACATTTCCCCAATAGACATATGTTTTTTTTACTTTGAGATACTTGTATGTGACCTAGATATGGTATTCAAAAATATTAATATTCGCTAATTGAATATAGAAACAACGTACAGTTAAATGATTTAAGTTAATGGGTAAAGAATTTGGAGGGTCAGCAAAAATTGAATAATGTTTGGGTCAGGATGGTTTAATGTGGAGAGTGCTGACGTTGACTTGTATATGGATAGTGGAGGCAACGCATATGAGTTGGATATGGAGAGGTAATGAGGTTGTGCCTGAAAAGGTGAACAAGGGAGCAGCTAGTAGAAATACTTAAAACTTTACGTGCTGCGCATGCTCAAGATGGTTCTGCTGTTGAAGATGTTGCAGATAGATGGTTCTGCTGTTGAAGATGTTGCAAAAGTTGCTAAGACTGATTCTACTGCTGAGAATCATGTTGATTCTGCTGCTGAGAATCAACTTGATTCTACCGCTGACATATTGGATGATGCTAACAGTCTGGCACATGCAATACTACAACTGAAGTATACCAACTCATCAACCCCCAAACATTGGATGATGCTGATGTTAGAGGGGGACAAGAATCACAACCACAAGCACAAAAATAAGGTATTAATAAAAATTTTAGCAACACGGACCTGTAAGCACTTCCTAACGCGGATATACCAGTCACGGGTGTCATAGTCATATGTGTCGCCGCTATCATAGAATGTCACCACTCCTGATCGTATATGAAACTGGGCAAGACACCAGTGTTTGTCCGTTTGGTTGATCGGAATAAAAACCTACAATATACAGGGTTTCTGATGAATCCTTATAGTAGGCGACATATCAATAATTACGTATACTATCTTTAAACGGCCAAAAGACCAGACTTTTAGTAAAAAATTGTCATATACAACAACTTGACTCATCATGTAACTTTAACCGCCCACACATAAACGTAGTACCTGATCCACATCGCTCCATGGACAGGGATACCTCTGGCCATCTGCGTAAAAAGATGGTGTGCCGTTTTGAAGAAGAAGCTGAAAAAAGTAACAGCTAACCATCGCCCAGTTTGCATTATTAGGTCTTACATGCCACATGTAGTCAACCCACAAGTCTATGTGCTGCAAATAAGTGTTTTAAGAAAGGGTGAGAGGTAACCTTATTTATGAATTAGAGTATGCATGTACGCTCACCTGCTCAGTTAGCCAACCTTTTCTACCAGGGTCTAAGCAAACTAAGCGTAGCCAGAAATTTCGATCAACGGTGTGGTCTTCGGACCATGGAAATTTACACTGGTGAGTGTAGCCCGGTTGACCAAGAAATACTTCAATATCATCGGTGAGCCAGACATTTTCCACGGTATGGAACCATCGAGATAGATCCTACAAACGTGGGTAAATTTATAACATATAATGTAAAAGAGGTAACAAAAGAAAATGTAAACCAACTTTAGATCATGGCAATACGTCAACCCAAGGTTGAACTCTTGTCAGCAATTCAGCGGTACGTGGGTTATTAACGTCAGGGCCGTGTTTCTTAATGCTAACTATAACCTTTTCCGCATTTTCTGATTCCGAATCAGGTTCCAAATAATTTCGCCTCTTGCTCGGTGGTAACCGTGCCAAATATCTTTGATAGTGTTTCGAATTCAGAAACGATATTCTACGTTTCTTCTTCTCCTCCTCCATCTTCAACATGTTTTCTTCTTCCAAGCGCAACCTCTTAGCCGCTTCCTGTCTTTTCATATTATCTTCTGCCATCATCTTCTCTTCTTCTAACTGCAACCTCTCTTCCTCTGCCAACGCCCATCTCAATTCCTCTTGAATAAGATACTCCTGCAACAGGATATTGTGGATTACATATGCCGCACAAATAATATTACGCTATAAATCGGGTATACGGATAATTTGGAATAACGTATTCTACCTGAGCTAGTTCTTCGTCAGAATCAGGCAAGGCAATCAATTTCAGGTAAAATTTGTTAAGTGAATGGCAAAATTCAGAACTCGTGTTAGGAAAATGTGACTCAATATCCAGTTTCTCCTGTCAAATCATTATATTTTTTGTAAAAAAGTACAGGGTGGATGTCAAAGTAGGTACTCATATTTTTTTTGAAATGTACCTGCAGTCCGCCAGGTCTCTCACGAGCAAGAACCTGTAATATTATAACATGTATTATAAACCCGTATATACAGAGTGCATACTATTGACATAGTAAGCTGAATAAAACGCAACCTCAATAATAATCTCAAGTTTCAATACTTGGCCATTAAGCTCAGCAAGGACACGGTCCTTAAGCCTCTTGGTTGGTGAACTATTACCAGCCCTACGTTGAGTGGAATTTACTTTCAACGACTCACTGACCCGTTTGCGTGCCTTTGACAACCTGTTAAGATAAGCATCGAAGAGGGTGTAATTGGATGTGGCTGCAGCCCTGGGAACGTAGTTTTGGAAGAATTCTTGGCTCTGTATCCACCATGAAGACTCGTACTCAGGTGTATTCGGCTTGAGATCTAAACGTGTATTCGACTCCTACAAATAAACGGGGACAAATAAAATATGTAACCTTACAACTGTTTGAACGACAATTATATCTCACAAGTAACTTTGTGCGCCTAATGTTGACTTTTGAAGATAGTGCAGCTTCAAGTTCATTAGATACTAAATACAACTATTGATTGTGATTATTGTCAGATACTCTTGTTTGTGTTAACCCCATTGTCAAATCTACTTCATTTGCAAGCAACTCTTTGTGATTGATTTTTCAAGGGATTATATAGCCTTAAGGGGAGGTTAATGGAATTAAATGTTGGGTTGGTTTAGAGTTAATTGGGGATTTGACGTTAGTCACATATCATTCATTGCTGCCGATTGACCATCTCATTGCTGCCGGTTGACTTAACGTTGCTGCTGGTAGTGTTTTTTAGTCAAATGTACTCTGGTTGACTTCATTGCTGCGGACGTTTAAGAATTTGGGGGATTAATTTTGGGAATAAATTAAATTCAAATTAGTCAAAGTTTACGCGAGAAATTTAGAATTTAGAGCTGCTAAATTTGGAAACCGTATTCACGAACTAAATATTAAATTCCTCTCCCAAAATAACCGAAGTCTCTCAAATCAATTGCACATCTCATTCCTTCTTATTTGCACATCTCAATCCCTGATTCAACACTATGGCAACCCTTGAATACAAAGAAGATCACAACAAAGTTGGATTTCCTAAGAATTGGCTAGCCCACATGCATATGGCTTGTGGTAAAGGCAGTTTGAAAACCATATTTGGTACTCAATTCACCAAGGTTCTGCTGTAACCAAGAATTGGCTAGTCCTGAGCAAACGGCTACAGGTAAAGACAAGTCAAATCCGTTTATAGTTGATGATTTACTAAAAATCATATGGTTATCAATGTACCATGGTCTTACACACAAAAACATTGGCTACTCCAGTAGTGATGGCTATTGGTAAAGAGACATCAAATCCATTAATTTTCAATGATTCACCTCTCACAGGAGATAACACACCTGGAAGTGATGAGAATAGTATGAAACTTAAGTGATTTGATGTACACATTGTCATAGTAGCAGTCAAGATCAAGAGAATTACATGGTAACCAGCTTAATTGGACATGATTATATTATGTCGCTGCTTTTATATAGAGGTTGCTACTGGAAATGTTTGCTTTAAAGATGTTGCTTCTGGTTACTTAATCTTGCTGCTGCGCAAGTGCAATACTGCTGGTAGCTTTGGTGTGTTCCTGCTGGCAGTGTTTATTGCTGCTGGTCGTTGCTTATTTTTTAGTCGTATTACAGTTATTCTAGTTACACTTATTCTAGGATCATAGTTCATTAGTCATTGTCTTCTTCACAATCTTATATTTAGTTTCCGCATAAATATAAGTTTGTCATACAGAGATTTTTATTGGCTCAAAGATCAATCAAGGCGTCGATCCTACAAGTTGGAAAGAAAAAGACAATGCAAACTCGGGAGGAGGAAAGAGAAATGTATACTCCGGAAGAGAGACAGGATGCCATACATGATTTGGTTCTGCAACTTAGAAAGAAGCATAAGGGATAGTACAAAAATAACAGGCTCCTACCTATGTGTGTTCATTGCTCTCCTTAAGATTATTCATTATATTCGGCGTAGTGATTAATTTTGTTTCAATTCAAGAAAAAGAAAAAAAGATCATTGCTCAACAGGGATTCAACAATTTATTTTACGTAAATACAAATAGAAAAAAATAGTGACTTCTGAAAAAAGGTAGGAACGGTCGCTTCTTTTGAATGGTGACTTCATAGACCATGCAATAGCTCTTGGAATCACATTAGGGTCTTTACTCCACCAACGTTCAGATCTTTCAAAAGACTCGAGTATCCAAATCTAAACAAATTGTAAAACACAAACATATCAATCAGTCCATCAAAATGTTCGGCTGAAAAATATATTATTAATAAAAATAAATACAAACCTGGAAAGCAAATACAAATCCAGACAAAGTATAGGTCGGAACAGATTTTGGGTTTTTCTTCAATACTAAAAGGTGGTTATCCGTGTGCTTATCCATTACATTATGAAGTTGGTCATATAAATGGGTCCAAATATGTTCACCCCACGGAAATGCATTCCAAGCTTCTAGGTTTTCAACCAACCTCATCAATGTGTCATCAACTTGGGATGTCAATAAACGACCCATAAAGATCACCTCTAAGACTAACAAAAGAGATATCCGTATTGCATCTTCATCACATAGCTTGCGAAACTGCTCTTCATCCTCGATGACACCAATAAGGTCTAAGTTGGTTACAATCAAACCTCGCTTGTCAGGAAACACCCTATCACGAAATTTGAGAGCACCAGAAGTGTATAACTCAAAGCTCACACTTCCAAACCGCAACCCCGTCATTAGACAAAACTCAGGACGACCAAAATGCAGAGTATGTCCATCTAGGTAATAGATAAAGGGCATATCATAATGAGACTCGTCCACTCTTCTTTGTTTCCGTACCATATAGTCAATGAGGTGTGTTTCATGTTCAAAGTATAACAAATCCAACCATTTTCCAAAGCAGGTACTCCTAAACAAGTTCCGTCGTTTTGCGTCTAATTTCTGATTTATCAACCAAAAGTAGTTGAGTTTGCTACTAATGATTAGTTTAGCTTCATAGTCCTAAAAGGAAAAAATATGTTAACTCAGAACATACAATTCATAACAAAATAAGTTTGAACACATGTATACAGCCAGCGTAAACACTATCATACACAGTTCAGATGATTACAACTTAACTACAACCACTTAGTGTTGGACCATAAGAATAGGGTGTTTTGCTTATGACCTTATTTGAATCAGGCATGGCGTATCAGATACAACCCAATATCGTGGCTTATCAAATACATCCCAAAACAAAAATCAAATCATAATCCACATAAATGCATAAACAAACAAACAACACTATATTATACCAGATAAACAAAAATCAATAACGATACAAAACAAATGTAATAAAGATTCGTAATACGCTGTACATACCATATTATACCACATTTTTTCTAATCAAACAAACAATCGACGGTGTTAAATGATTTTATTGGAACACTGTTCAATGAACAGTTACTCTGTTTTCAGATGACAATCAGGGAAAACAGTGGTAGTAGATTGGAGATTGAAATAATAGTGTAACAAGATAAACAAGCGCGAACATAAACCGAGTTTATTTTTTTTTTACCGTGACTGTGAAACGAGATGGAGGGAAGAAGTGTATAGAGGAGATGTTGTTTGTTTTTAAATTTTTATTTTCGAATACGGTATGAACAGTAATGAAAGCAGTGAATAGTGTAAAATTTTTGAAATGACCAAAAAACCATCTGTAAAGTATACGGTTGCCCAACAAATTAAAGTTGCCCAAAATACACTACCGTACAATACGTGATTATACGAGTTGCCCTGGGCTAAGGGGGGAATTTTTTGAGATCGGGATAGATACTCTTAGCAGTTGGGCAATCGGGTTATTTTAGTAATTATCCCATTAATAAAAGACCTTGTATTAATTGTATTGTAAAACAATTAATCAAGCTATTAATATCATGTTATAACCCAACATCCCAAGACCCATCAAGACTAGGCTATAACCAATAGAAACCCTAGGAAAATTTCGGAAGAGAACTTGATGAATGAAGAGAAAGTTGCTGAATTTTAGCTTATGTAAATGAATCAGTTTGTTCCTTAGCGATTATATACCAAGAGTTAATCATTTATCTACGATATTAATCAGACATATCGTAAATAAGTGATTCTAAAATGGGATATAACCTCATGACCACTTGTTAGTAATAATATAACATGGTCATTACTGGAATTCTGAAATTCATGTTTCTTGTAATGTTGCTAGAAGGAAGTCAACATGAAAAATACCAATATTCCGCTAATCACCCCGGAAGATATCCAGAAGTTAGTAATTAACCTCATTACAGCAGTACTTGAAGTGACTACAGTAGCTCATTTAAGTAGCAACCAAATGGCCACTGGAGAAAAGACGAAGGCTGTGTTTTGTAATCATACCCCTAAAGGTTTTACGGGTTGCAAACCAGTCCATCATAAAGGCCCAGGAAAAATAACCAAACCTACCATTACCCATGCCTTAGGAGTTAAGAAAACTGTCACATTTAAACAAAATGACCAAAAGCGAAAACTCAAAACCATCATCCCCACCTACTACCACCACCAACAGAATCATGGGAATAGTTATGTCAGAAGAAAGCCATTGTGCAGACAATGCTTGTTGCACCACTACGGTCCATGCATTGCTAGGTGCGCAAAGTGTCAGAGAATTAGACATCAGACCAAAGACTGTAAGGCGACAGGAGCAAATCTACAGCCAGTAACTGTGACTTGCTATGGATGTGGTGGAAATGGACACTACCAGAATCAGTGCCCAAACTTCAACCCAAATTGGAAGGACAAGACTGATGCCCAGGAATAAGAACTCGGGTAAATCTCAGGATGATATCTAGGGAAAAGACAATATCCTGTAGTAGATAAATAAACTGTAGTTTAAAACTTTCTAAAATAAATTTCCTATTGTACTCTACCTTAGTTACGATGGATGTAACTTAAGTGTAATAACTACCTTTCCACTGTATGAAACCTTCATCTTGTAATATTATCTTAATAATCACAATCTGCGTTTAGCTTCATTATCTACTCTATTCCTCTTTTACCATATTCATAGTTAGAACCTAGCAAAACCCTAGTATACCATTAGGAAATTTGGTGAATATTATTTTGGCGAAACAATAGACTATCCCTAGCCTGTAGGAACTTTTGACAAATTCTAAGATTTATTTCTAGGATATCCTATTAGTACCTTAGGAAAACCCTAACCCATCACTGTAGTGTGGACTAAAATTTTATTATTCATTCGAAAAATAAATTATGATGTTATTTTCCAAAAATAACGCGTTGAACACCATCTAAAACTTTTTGAAAAGCCTAAATACCACAGTAACTGAGCCAAACATCACATTATTTGGTCCTCAATTATACAAGCCTGATCAACTATGTATAATTTAGGAAGAATCATGTAGTGAATTGGACAGTTATCTTTTCAGATTTTCTAATAACAATTTTCATTCAAAAGCAAAATATTGAAACAAAACAAACTGTTTATAAACTATCACTTTTGATTTAATACAATAGAAGTCTACATCTACTGCCCATTACCTCTAAGATAGGAATTCAACAATATTATGGATATAAAAACCCTAAGAAATCCACAAGGACTTATAGTACAAATTTTATTAGGAACCTTGGAAGTTAATACATAGAGACATAGTTAGCAACGGAAGTGCTAATATTACAAGGATTACATAAGTTTTATTTCACTAAAGGAATACCTAGGAAACATACAAAGACCTTATAGAAGACATAGATATTACAATTTATATTAGGACTCATGAAAATTCATACATAACGAGATCACTAGCATCGGAAGTACTAGGACTACAATGACTCCAAGGTAAGGAATAGAATCACTGAAAGGTTGACCGGTCATCACCACTAAGACCCCTATCAATACCACGATAGCTAGTGTAATCACTGGATGGATCATTTTGATTACTCTGCGTAATAGGAACCAACAAAAACAATAGGCACAAGACCAAACCTAGATCGTAAACACGTAGGCAAATAAGATCTATTGAGGAATATATAGAACTAGGGAGAGACCATTACCTCCATAATTTGTCAATACCGATAGCAAGAAGCCCGAACGGCATAAGAGTCATCACAACGTAAACCATGAACACATAGTCCTCCTTAGGAACATACTTCAAAAAGATAATTCTGAGAACGATATGAACAATTGCTAGGAATGTAATAAGGTGCGGCATTTTGAGGTTTTTAGGAGAGAATTTAATGATGAAAGAATGAGGATTGAAAATGAGGTATTTATAGGAGAAATATAGCCGTTATATTACCGTTAGAAATCACTGTTACTGACCGTTAGATGTTACTATTCACGAACGTTAGGAAATCTGACCGTTGGAGTTACTGTTCACAGCCTTTAGATTTATTAGGTGGCAAAACATTCAAATTTAGTTCATCTAGTAGGAATAAAACTGACAAAACCGCGTTCCCTTTTAGGTTAAAGATATAACCTAGGATTAGCAATGAGACGGTATTATTGGAATAATAGGACATAAGAATAAGATAATATTATTTATAACATTATTTTTAACTTGAGGCATTTTAAGCATATCAACTCCCATCATAAATCAAATCGTTGTACGATTTTCCATTCTCATATTCCCTATCTGAATAGGTTAGAAATTTAGGCCTGACTATCCCTATACTTCACTTTTCCCAATCTCTCAACCAACGTGGACTGAATCTCGGGACGAGATTCCCTCAACGGAGGGTGACTGTAACCACTGTGAAAATTCCACTTTAACATAAACTATCTCACTGGAATATTTATCCTTTTCTACGTGTAATTTTTTTTTTTGAACATGACTATTATCTTATGTAACTGATGGGCTCCGAAACAGTCAACTTAAATCAACCACGGATGTGGTCAAACAAAGTCAAACCAATCAAGAACACAATGCAATAATCCAAGGAGTATAGTTTTATCCCCGGGTCGTTTAAGTCCCAGCGAGATGCGAAATTGTGTTAAAAAACGGATCGTGATCAAGTGTTATTGAACAGAAAAGGGATTATGATTTTGATTACACTAATGAGATAAGAAAATAGCTTTAACCAAGCTATATAAACAAGAATGTAAAGATAAGTTAACTAGAAACGTATAAAACCCTAAAAGCGTACGTTTAAATTTAAATAAACGTAAACGAACGAAAATAAAAAGTGAGTTTTAAGAAATTAAAAGCCTATGGATATGAAATTTATATTTTTACAACCCTAATAATAAAAGAAAATTTTTGGAAAAAGAAAATTATTTTTTTAGACTTATTAATTAATTATTATTAATTAAAAACTATTTAATAATGATTTAAACTAATTAAAATTCTAATAAATACTAAAAGATCAAATAAAAATCTGAAATTTTTTATATAAATACTTTAAAGTAATAAAAAGATAAGAAAATTATAAAAATGAAAATGACTTAAATAAAATTTAAAAAGATAAATTCTATTAAATAGAAGCTATCACTTTATTTCTATTTTTGGTTTTCTTAAGTCCTAAAAATATTTTTATATTTTTCCTAGATTACAAATGACAAAATAAAATTATGAAAATTGGATTTATATTTTTCTGATTATTTTTCTATTTTTTATGATTTAATTACTATTAAAAACTAATTAAAATGATTAAAAATATAAAATAACTTAGGAAAAATCTGAAAAATTTAAGTTAAGTCTAGATTAATATTAAAAGGCTAGGAAAATTAAAATTACAAATTTAATAAGCCCAGAGAGTTGATTTGGGCTAATAAGCAGTTGGCTTATAAGCACAAAATAAGCTAAAAAGCAAATAAAGTTGCCAAAAGTTCAGGAACAAGGTAATATGATGAGATAACCACAAATCAACTAAAAAACACAAATAACAACAAGAGATTAAACAGATTAAGCACTTGACTGCTATGGATTATAGCACAGAAATCTCAGGAAATAGCCCAACTTGCAGGCAAGATTAAGCACTCAAATAAGTTGCTGAGATGCAATCTTAGGGGGGCAAAAGTTAGCTTAGCTTATGAATTATCTTAAAAACACAAAAGCCCCATCAGGAACTAACCAATTGAAGTCCAATTTAATGCAAGATCAGCAACCAAAAACCATGTCTCTGCTGATCTTTTGACTTTTGCAGAAAAGAACAAGGTTTGACTTTGGTGAGATTTGAATGATCACTACTGACTAATTATGTTATATTAGGATATATTAAGATGATTTTAAGCTAGATTAACAAGTTATGAACTAGTGTGATGAGATTTGGAAATCAAAATCCTAACAGTTGAGTACTAAGATGAGATTAAAGATGATGTTTGACTTTTAAGCTAATGAACACTAACTTTTAAGCTTTGACTGACCTATAAGAACCTAATGTAACTTGCTTTGACCAGTACTAACAACAAACAACAACTAGAACACAAACAATCTTGCTAATCCAAACACCCCTGATCAGGACAGGTTTACAAGATTTTCAAAGCAACTCTGAATTTTAAACTATACAACTGATTCAAGACCTTAAAATATCATATTATGAGACTTAAGAAACATCAACCAACAACCAAATAAGCATAAAACTCAGAAATACATCAAATGCTCCTTTGACTGTTATGATGATATTTTAACAACAAGCCAATTCAGTGAACAAGGTAACTAATTTAAGCTAGATTATGACTAAACAACACCACAGAGATTAGAAAACACAAAGATTTGACCACCAAACTATCTTACACAGTAAAATGCAATATTAAAGAGGTTTGAGCTTACAAGATGCTTCCAGCTAAAAACCAAGAACAAGGACCAATGAAACACTCCTATAGAACCTCCTCAGGTTCACTAACCCAGGGCAATCCAATATTTACCCTGCTCCAGCCATGAACTCCATGATCATCAATTGTTGACTTTCTTTGACTTTTGTTTTATTTCTGAATTTTTATAACTAAACTTGTTTTAATTGTTACTAATAGCTTAAATAAGCTATATGGGAGCTTATGTGACCCTATGAAGTCCAGAAACAACACTAACAACAACATTCAACATACATAAGATTCTTGAAATTAAGAAAAATGCATAAACTGAATTCTTACATGAAACCTGAAATTAATTATTGAAAAGGATTCTTACACACTTGAAATTACTAGAAAGAGTATTTAGAAGCTTAAAATTACACTGAGAAATTTAATTTAACTAAATTCGACACTAAATAACTAAAAATTACACTAGATAACTATTACATACTCTCTCCTCTGTTCTTTATAGTCTCTAATCTTCTTGTCGACATCTCTGAGCATATCCCACTTCATCTGAGCCATTGATTTCCAAGAATTCATCAGATTCGTCCAAGTGGCATTTGGCGGGAAAATTCTTGCTAGTGGGTTTTGAGCAGGTTTTGTTAATTAAGGATTTTTGTTGATATGTGGAGGTGGAAGAGAGTGGTTAGACACCTGGAGAGTGAGGTGGAAAGATGAGGACAGGTGTGGTGGTTTTCCGGATTTTAATGGTGGTTTGGCGGTTTTGTGTGAGAGGGAAGAGGGTTGACTGGGTTTGACCCAGTATTTAAATACTGGGTGGGTTTTAGTTAAGTTGGGATTGGGCCGGGTCAAAGGATTTAGTGGTTGGGCTGGGTTTGGTTTATGCTTTGGGTTGGGTTTAGTTTTAATAGGGTGTTGGGTTTTATTTATTATTAGATCCGGATTTGGTAGCTTAAATACAACAAGGACCAAAAGTGTAATTTCCTGATTTGTGAAGGGCTGATGTTGTATTTTTCCAAAGTTACTCCAAAGGACCAATATTGCCAAGATAAATAGTACAAGGGTTTTAATTATTAATTTTCCATTTTAAATAACCCAGGGACCATTTTTGACACTTTTTCAAAGTTGAGGGACCTTTTTGTAATTTTTGCTCAAACAATCATTCAAGGACCAAATTTGACAATTAAGATTATTTTAGTGACCTTGAATGATAAAATTCCATTTTTTTAGATTCTAGGGACTAGATTTGCCAAATTATGAAAGTTCAGGGACTAAAATGCAAATTATGCCATTTATTGTTTGTTTTTCCCTGAAACTTATAAAAACACAGTCAGATGATATTTTTATACATTTTTAGACTTTTTAAAGTATTTTTGACTGTTTCTGTAGCTCAAATGTGAAAGAAATGATGAGTATTTACACACTCATCAGTAACATAACTCGCAACCTCGATAAACGTGCTCGCAACCCAACCTTAATTGATATAATTTAAATAAACATCTATGACCTAAAACTTTATGAGATCCAATTTACCACTTTACGTTATTTCATTAACGTACGTTTAAAAGCTAAGCGTTTCTTATTTAATAAGAATATTATGAAACCCTAAACTACCATAGCAACATATAAAAATAACGAAACCCTAGAAATACTAAAATACAATTTATCTGAGTAAAGTACAATCATCAAAAGCATAGAAACCCTAATTCCATAATAACTCCCGGTAAAACCCTAATTTCATTTAAACTTTGATTTTATAAACTAAATTTACAAACCCTAATTTATTTATATGAGATTTTTATAAAATAAAATGTACAAGTCATTTAAGCAAAGGTACAAGTCTTTTATGCTTAAAAACCTAATATTTATAAAAATCTTATTAAAACCTTAAATATAATTATTTTAAAAGCATAAATTACAAGTTTTCATACATAAACCTTAAAAGATTAATTTTCCTAAACTCACTAAATATTAGTACAAGTCTCTAAACCTAGTATGTAAGTGCCAAATGCACAAAATCCTAAAATCCCATTTATATACATTTCAAACATAATAAAAATTACATAAAAATTATATAACTTAAGGAAACATAAAAACTATAAGTTCTATATTTCTAAACCTTAAGTACAACTATATTAAGCTCATGGTACAACTCCCTTAAGCACAAGATCAATTTCTTTCTAAATTACTAAAATTCGACATATGTATAATTAAATAAAACCTAACGATTTTTCAAACTAATAAAATACTTAAACATCACTGTATCTTAAATTGGTTACTTCCATAAACCCTAAATACAATATGAAATAGCCTAGTATACCACTATCTAAAGCCATACGATCCCCTTTTTCCCCCTCCTAGTTCGAACCCAAGTTTAATCCTAACCAACTTAGTTCCTAAGTATAACCTACACTAAATATCCCCTCCTCACATTCCCCCTCCTCCACATCACCATTACATCACTAAATTTGATACTTGTATGGAAAAATAAAACTACACATCATTTCCCCCTCCATAACCTACACGTACAAACCCTCTCCTCACACTTTCCCTCACACATGGCACCAATAAGAATCAAACACATCTACATGTCCTCTCCAAACCCTAAATGTCACTCTTAAATACCCTAGCCTTACCTCTTTATAAATACCAAGCCATTTTCTTACTTTTCATCACCTCCCATTCGAACCAACCCAAAAACAGATACATACCCAACACTCTACTGATTAAACTAACCCTAAGAAGCTAAATAAAAGACCCTAAGAAGCCTAGGATCAAGAGGAAACTTTGGTGATCATTTCCAAATCCATTTGCCTTCTAAAACCCTAATCGACCAAGAATAGCAAGTGAGTATTTCAAGTTCTTTTCACTATTTTTTATAAACTTAGAAATACATAAAACATACTCCTAAATAATCCCTAATAAAATCTAAGATCAAAAACCAGTTTATTTCTCTTTTCTTTCTTTCTGTTCGAACCAGAATCCAAACGCACCCTATATATATTAAAATTTGTAAAAACTAATCAAGAAATGATAAAGTATGTTAGAAATAAGTTAAACATAATTATAATCATCACAACATACGTTAAAAACTAGTCAAAAGCTCTAAATATCAAAAATCCATAATGTTTTCTTTTTCGGATGTCTATCGCTAAAACAGTCCACAGACCCAACTTTGAGACTTACTTTCGAACCCTAAATGAGCCCAATAAAATCTGAAAATTTGCTAAGCTAAAGATCACCCAGCTGTCTAAATTTAGGAAGAAGAATCTCGTAAAATGATCAAGCCATCATAAAGTTATGGTGTCTTGAATATGGTCCTATCGCTGGATTGAAAAACTTAAGTTTTATTTCTTTTTAAATATTGTCGAGAACCAGCCCCTCGACCTAACTTTGGATCTAGTTTTCAACCTGTAAATGATCTTTATAAATTCTGATTTTTGGTCAAGAAATAGATAACCTAGCTGTCTAATAATAGAAAGAAGAATGATGTAAAAAGATGTGACGATCACAAAGTTATTGTGTCTCAAAATTTGATCTATCGCTAGAATAGAAAATCAATTATATTTCTTTTTCTACTTCTGCCGCAAACTAGCCTGAGTCACCAACTTTGAACCTATTTTTCGACATCTAAATGACCTTCATAAAATCTGAGTTTTTGCCAAGTTGTAGACTACCTAGCTAACTATTTTTAGGAAGAATAATTTCAGGAAAAGGTTAAATAGTTAAAAAGTTATCGAGTTCTAAAAATCACCCTATCGCTAGTATTAAAAACCATATTTTCAGTTATGCAAAATTTTATTTCAACGACCCAACTTTTGGGATTGATTTTGACTATCAAACAAAATCTAAAAATCATGAAACTTGGTCAGTAACGAGACCACCCAGCTAACTTTATGTCAGGAAAAGATCGGAGAAAAACCAAGCCCTCGCCTCGTATTTATTTATGTCCAAACTTTGGTGATCGCCAACTATTTTAAAACATCATATATATATATAAAATATATATATATATATATATATATATATATATATATATATATATATATATATATATATTTTCGAGACTGATAAGATTAAAGTTTTTATGGGCCAAAATTGTCAATTTTCCAAAGTTATTTAAATCAAGGATCATTTTTGTTAACGATTAATAAAAAGGGTAGAAAGTGTCATTTTTAAAACTATAAGGGTATAAACTGTAATTTTTGCTCAAACAATCATTCAAGGACCAAATTTGACAATTAAGATTATTTTAGGGACCTTGAATGATAAAATTCCATTTTTTTAGATTCTAGGGACTAGATTTGCCAAATTATGAAAGTTCAGGGACTAAAATGCAAATTATGCCATTTATTGTTTGTTTTTCCCTGAAACTTATAAAAACACAGTCAGATGATATTTTTATACATTTTTAGACTTTTTAAAGTATTTTTGACTGTTTCTGTAGCTCAAATGTGAAAGAAATGATGAGTATTTACACACTCATCAATCCCCCACACTAAACTATTGCTAGTCCCTAGCAATCTTTTATGAAGATTTAATGGATTTATCTCTTTACCAGAAGCCATCACCTCTGGAGTAGCCAAATGTTTCAGTTCAAGTAAGAACTATGGTACACTGATAACCATGTGATTTTGAGCAAATCACCAGCTGTAAACGGTTTTGATTTGTCTTTACCAGAAGCCGTTTGCTACTGGACTAGCCATTGTTTTAGTATGTGATACTTTGGCACAATGATAACCAAATGATTTTGAGCAAACCATCAGCTTTCAACGGGTTTGATTTGTCTTTACCAGAAGCCGTTTGCTTCTGGACTAGCCAGCTCTTAGATAAATTACAACTATTATCTTTGGTGAGCTGATTACCAATTATGGTATTCCAAAGCCTTTACCACAAGCCATAACCTTGCGGGCTAGCCAACTCTTCACTAATTAAAGATATGGTGAGTCGAGAACCATACGATTTTTGGCAAATTGCAAGCCATAAACGGATTTGATATATCTTTACCCAGAGCCGTTTGCTCCGGGATTAGCCAATCCTTATGTGGGTTAGACATGGCGGACTGATAACCATTTTCTGAGTTCTAAGTGAGAAAAAATTTTAAAATTTTGGCTAAAATGGGGGTGCTAGATGATACATTTGATAAAATTCGCTAGAATTTCCCCCCCACACTTAGAACTGAATATTGCCCTCAATATTCAAAGAACCGGTTGTTAAACCAACACTTAGAACGTAAAAGGGAAATACTGAATAGCCATTATTTTTATATACATATTTATTTTATTTTTATTTAATTTGCATTTAAGCCGTTAAGGCATGCAAATTCCCTCTTTTTTTTTTTTTTTTTTTTTTTTTTTTTTTTTTTTTTTTTTTTTTTTTTACATGAACTGAAATTATTTACATATATACAACCTGTGGGGCATCTCCCCCACACTTAGGGTGGTAGAAAATAGAAAGAAGTCAGAAATATGGGTGAAAACCCATATGGTGCGGGCTAATGTTTTTGATCACCGAGTCACTAGCTTGACTCGATCCCGACTTAAGTTGATTCCTCCCGAACAGTCAGGTTTATCACGCAAGCTAACCGCTTGTGAACGGCCAACTGTAATAAAGTGCTCCTGAACAGCCCGGGAGAAAAAGCAATTTAAAAGTCTACGGGGAAGTAAGTGGAAGAGACCATCTCCCCTACACTAGGTGGTAGAAAAGAGAAAGAAAACAGAGACACGGGTGAGAACCCATGTTTTGCTAATGTTTTTGATCACCGAGTCACTAGCTTGACTCGATCCCCGCATTCATTGGTTCATGGGGAAAGTTTGAAGATCCGGGACAACCATGAATGGTATGTCCTCTCCAAAGTAGTGTTTTAACCGATGACCATTCACTTTGAAATTTGGTCCGTCATTTTGAGATAACTCAACGGTACCATATGGATAAACTTTTGTAACAGTGAATGGACCAGACCAACGGGATTTGAGTTTTCCCGAGAAAATCTTCAATCTTGAATTGAAAAGAAGGACTCGATCACCAACGTTGAAAACGCGGTTCTTGATTTTAGAGTCATGAATCTTCTTTGTCTTTTCTTTATAAATTAAAGAGTTCTCGTAAGATTGATCACGCAGTTCATTTAATTCATTCATTTGAACTTTTCGGTGATCACCCGCAGTTTGAAGGTCAAAGTTTGCATGTTTCAAGGCCCAGTAGGCTTTGTGCTCTAATTCGATCGGTAGATGACATGCCTTTCCGTACACAAGCTTGTAAGGTGTACACCCGATGGGTGTTTTGTAAGCTGTACGAAAGGCCCATAGTGCATCATCCAATTTATCCGACCAGGATGCACGATTTTCTCCTACAGTCCTTTCCAAGATTCTTTTAATCCCCCGATTTGAAACTTCAACTTGCCCACTTGTTTGTGGGTGATACGCAGTAGAAAGTCGGTGAGTTACACCATATTTTTGCATGACTTTATCAAATTTGTCATTACAGAAATGCGTACCACGATCACTGATTATAGCACGTGGGGTTCCAAAACGGGCAAAAAGAGCTTTAAGGAATTTTACAACAACTCGGGCATCATTAGTGGGTAAAGCTTTTGCTTCAACCCATTTTGACAAATAGTCAACAGCCACGAGAATGTATTTGTTTCCTCGAGATGATGGAAATGGCCCCATAAAGTCAATGCCCCAGACATCAAAGATTTCACAGACTTGAATTGCATTTTGTGGCATTTCATTTCGTTGTGAAATATTTCCGTGACGCTGACAAGCTTCACAAGTTTTTATGAGTTCTTGGGCATCCTTATAGATTGTGGGCCAATAAAACCCGGAATCAAACACCTTTTTGGCGGTGTAGTTTGGACTATGGTGGCCCCCAGTGGGTCCAGCATGGCAAGCTTTGAGAATGTCAATAGCTTCCTGTCCGTAAACACACCGTCGGATGACTTGATCCGCACAGATTTTGAACAAGTAGGGGTCGTCCCAGAAGTAATGTTTAACATCTTTGAAGAATTTATTCTTCTGTTGGGTCGACATCCCTTTCACTATGAAGTTACCCGCATGGTAATTTGCAAAGTCGGCAAACCATGGGGTAGTAGAATCTCCTCGAAAAGTAACCGCATTGAGTGTTTCGAGAGGAAATGTTTCATTTATTTCCTTTTTCTCGAAAACATCTTGGTGTGGGTTCTCTAATCGGGATAGATGATCAGCAGCTAGGTTCTCAGCTCCTTTTTTATCACGTATAATGATATCAAATTCTTGCAGAAGGAGAACCCAACGGAGTAATCTCGGCTTTGCATCTTGTTTTGCAAAGAGATATTTGAGAGCCGAGTGATCCGTATACACTACGCATTTTGTCAAGATTAAATATGGCCGAAACTTCTCAAAGGCATACACCACAGCTAACAATTCTTTTTCTGTAGTGGTGTAATGAGTTTGAGCTTCAGTCATTGTTTTACTTGCGTAGTGGATAGGCTGAAAATGTTTGGCTTTTCGTTGCCCCAGGACTGCACCGATAGCAAAATCACTTGCATCGCACATGAGCTCAAAGGGAAAATCCCAGTCGGGGGCAACTAGAATGGGTGCCTCAGTAAGCTTTTTCTTTAGTATTTCAAAAGCTTTGATGCACTCGGGTGAGAAGATAAAAGGAGCATCCTTTTCAAGGAGATGAGTCATAGGCCGGGCGATTTTAGAAAAATCTTGTATGAATCTACGATAGAAACCGGCATGACCCAGAAAACTCCTAATACCTTTGACGGTAGTGGGATGAGGTAATTTACCAATGACATCAACTTTAGCTCTGTCAACCTCAATCCCGTTCTTAGATATCTTATGGCCGAGGACAATGCCCTCTCTGACCATAAAATGACTCTTCTCCCAATTTAGACAAAGATTGGTGTCTTTACACCTTTTCAACATGTTTTCTAAATTGGAGAGACATGCTTGGAACGAATCCCCAATGACCGAGAAGTCATCCATAAAGACCTCCATTGTTTTACCGATCATGTCGGTAAATATGGCCATCATACACCTCTGGAATGTGCCTGGAGCATTACATAAGCCGAAAGGCATACGTTTATAAGCAAAGGTTCCATAAGGGCACGTGAAGGTAGTCTTTTCTTGATCTTGTGGATCAATGGGAATTTGAAAGTAACCCGAGAAACCATCAAGGAAACAATAATACTCGTTCCCTGCTAATCTCTCAAGCATCTGATCCATAAAAGGTAGAGGAAAATGGTCTTTACGGGTGGCATCATTTAACTTACGATAGTCAATGCAAACACGCCACCCCGTAACCAATCGAGTTGGAATCAACTCATTTTCTTCATTCGTGACAATAGTCATGCCACCCTTTTTTGGAACACGGTGAATGGGACTAACCCAAGGACTATCAGAGATGGGATAAATCAATCCTGCATCAAGAAGTTTGAGAACCTCTTGTTTGATAACATCGTGGATTTTAGGATTCACCCTTCTTTGATGTTGGACTGCTGGTTTAAAGTCATCCTCCAGTAAAATCTTGTGAGTACAAAATTCAGGGTCAATACCCTTTATGTCGGAGAGTTTCCAAGCAATGGCTTGCTTGTGTGACTTTAAGACCTTTATTAGAGCAGTCTTTTCCTCAACACTTAAGTCTTTAGCAATAATGACGGGTAATTTATCATCACCCTCCAAAAATGCGTACTCAAGATGAGGCGGTAAGTCTTTGAGTTCGACCTCAGGAAATTCATCAGTTTTCTCAACTGATCTGATTTCCTCATTATGAAGTTCAACGGGAGGGAGTGGAGGAGAATTGTCCTGATTTAACAATGTCTCAAGAAGAAGAATATCTCCCTCCAGATCAATCTCAGCGTCATCAATCCCCTCTAGGAATGAATCACACTTGAGAAAATCATCGATCTCTTCCAAATTGAAATCACTTCCCTCAAACGGAGTGAGAGAAGGGGAAGAGTCGGAAATGCCAGGTAAAGAAGATGTGGTGGTATCCCCACTCACAGAATTATGAGAATAACCAAGAAACTCTTGAGAGTACTCCTCTGAAACAATATCAATGACATCGATTCGGTTAACCGATTCAGAATCATAATTTGAGGAGTACCTCGAAGTTTGATCGAGGTTAAAGGTGACAGCTTCATGACCCACACGTAATGTGATTTCATGCTCAAATACATCTATGAGAGCACGGCCCGTTCTTAGGAATCCTCTTCCAAGAATGAGAGGAACCCTAGGATCAGCATCGAAATCCACAACCACAAAGTCAGCTGGAAAATGGAACTTTCCTACTTTCACAAATACGTCCTCAGCAATGCCAAGCGGACGAGATATTGAACGATCTGCAAGCTTAAGAGTCATGCAGGTAGGAGTAAGTTCAGGAAGAGAAAGTTTCTTCCATACTGATTTAGGCATCAGGTTGATGCTTGCACCAAGATCGGCCAAGGCATAGCATTCAACCATTCCTGGAAAGACACAAGGTAGTAAAAACCTTCCAGGATCTCCAAGCTTCTCGGGAAGCTTTTTCAAGATAACTGCTGAGCAGTTCTCATTTAATGGAGTCTTTGCCATTTCAAACAGTTTTTCCTTGTTACTTAACAAGTGTTTGATTGTGGATGCAAACTTGGGCATTAGAATGATAGCATCCGCAAAGCTTATGTCAAAGTGTAATTCTTGAAAAATCTTGAAGAATTTATCCATTTGTTGACTAGCTTTTTCGCGGAGCTTTTGCTCATTTAAACGTGATGGGTAGGGAATAGAAGTTTTGGATTTAGGGTTTTCAACTGGGGTTTCAGGATGTTCAAAGACAACTTGAGGTTTAGTCTTGGGTTTCGGGACAATTTGAGGTTGGACGTTGTTGGTACCTCCGTTATTGGTAGGAAATACCTGGTCCTTAGTCACCTCAGGCTCACTTCCCACTACCTTGGGGGAAGAAGAAGAAGTGGTAGTGGAAACAGTGGGTCCCTCATATGAAACACCACTTCGGGTTGTGATCGCCTTAGCATCGCCCTTCGGGTTGACGATCGTGTTGCTCGGAAGTTTTCCTGAGCCCGAAGGTTGATCATTTAAAGATTTTTTAATCTCAGAGATCTGGCTGACCAACAACCTGTTTGTGTCCTCTTGAGCTTTCATGAACTGCCTCAACAACTCATCAGATGATGGATGTTGGGCTGGAATGGCTTGATGTTGATTAGGGAAATTTTGCATTCGGTTATTTTGATTATAACCTTGATGTTGAAAATTCCCTTGATTTGGATTACCATTTCCCTGATTGGAATTGTTTCGGTTAAAGTTTCCTTGGTGTTGGAAACCTTGATTTTGTCCAGAATTGAAATTCCCTTGGTTTTGATAACCTTGGTTCATTCGAGGTTGATTTTGGTTCCGGTTTTGCAAATTCTGGTTCTGATTAAAACCGGGTGGTCCTTGGTAGGTGCTAGCTCGGTATGGTTCCATTTGAGGACGGTATTGATTACCTCCTTGATTTGAAGTACCGGCTATAGCATTAACTTCAAAAGGACTACCATCGGTGGCAGTACAGTCGTAGTATGCGTGAGGGCCACCACAAGTAACACAGACTTCCACTTTCTTCACTTCAGCATGTGAAGGAGTTTGTGTGAAAGTGACTTTCTTTTGGCTTGAGAGAACCAAAGCTTGAATAGCATCCGTGAGTTTGTCAATCTTAGCATCGGTGCTAGAAGTATTCACGGAAGATGAAGTAGAGGGACCGGCACTAGCCTGAGAATGATATGGCTTTGTTCGTGCAGTACGGACCTTAGATTTATTTTCAATAATCGCTAAAGCTTCTTTGACAGTTCTGCTCAAAAAGTTACCTCCTGAGGAGGCATTGAGAGAATCTTGGTCAGATTGGCTCACTCCATTATAGAAAGTGTCGATTTGCATCAACTCGGTAAAACCATGATGAGGACATTTACGAAGCAATTCTTTGAAACGATCCCACGCATCACTAAACGATTCATCAAATCTTTGTGTAAATTTGATGATTTCATTTTTAAGACTTGTCGTTCTAGACGGTGGAAAAAATTCGTTCACAAACTTTGTAACTAAGTCCTCCCATGTCTCAATTGAACGAGGGGGTTGTTTTTCAAGCCATATCCGGGCTTGTCCCTCGAGAGAAAATGGGAATAGAAGAAGTTTGATTGAGCTAGACGGGATGTTTTTGTATTTGATGGTAGATGTAATCTTGTTAAACCATCGAATGTGAGCATGAGGATCATCCCTGTCAAAACCGTAGAATTGGCTAGAGGTTACAAGATTCAGTAACCCGGTTTTGAGCTCAAAACTCTCAGCTACAATAGCTGGAACAACAATGGCATCTCCATAACCCTCGATGGGTGCCTGGAGAAGCTCATTCATCGGCAAATCTGCCATGACGACAGAATCAGTACGTTCCTCAGATACGACTGATGGAGCAGAACGTCTACGGCGCCTTCGAGGTATGTTTCCAAGCTCACGGAGAGGGCTTGATGACCTAGAAGAACGAGTGCGCATGCACTAAGACGAGTCTAAGAATCCTTTATAGTGGAGGAAACTCAGAAAGGGTAAGAAGATTCTTTTTGGATTTTTATTTGAACAAAATTTTTCTATTAAAAATCAAGATTTGAGAAAAAAAAAAACACAAGTGAACTTAAACCAATAATCAACAGGCGTACGGTAGCTCTCTAACTGACAAACGCACAGAGTGGCGGAGAAGCAAAGGTGGGCAGTTACGCTCCTTAAAAACCCGCTTCTTTCAGTCCGACAATTTAATGTCAGACTATCCTAGAACCTCCGTTAGAGTTTGTTTATCAATTAAAGGTGAGCCGATATTCGCAAGTGATACAAAGGCAAGTTTTTATCTTAGGTTTGGGAACTTATTATGGCCGCACCCCCAGTTAGGTAGTGCTCAGTCTTGGTTCTCGATGGTTAATTTTTATTATTTGTTTATTATTAAACACAGAAAATGGAAAATATTTTTTTGATGTTTTTATTTTTTTATATGATAGTATATATAGAAAAGAAAAGAAAATATTTTTGTTTTTTATATGGTTTTATGGGAAAATAGGAATACGATATTTTTGGTGCTTGATCCGTTAAATGAGTTAACTTCACAAGCGTTTTGCTTTATATATGATAAATATACAAGAGAGAGAAGATATTTACAGATTGGGGTTCAAAGACACGATACTGCAAAACGTTTAACACGCAGCACACCTCCCCGGCAGCGGCGCCAAAATTTGATGGGCTCCGAAACAGTCAACTTAAATCAACCACGGATGTGGTCAAACAAAGTCAAACCAATCAAGAACACAATGCAATAATCCAAGGAGTATAGTTTTATCCCCGGGTCGTTTAAGTCCCAGCGAGATGCGAAATTGTGTTAAAAAACGGATCGTGATCAAGTGTTATTGAACAGAAAAGGGATTATGATTTTGATTACACTAATGAGATAAGAAAATAGCTTTAACCAAGCTATATAAACAAGAATGTAAAGATAAGTTAACTAGAAACGTATAAAACCCTAAAAGCGTACGTTTAAATTTAAATAAACGTAAACGAACGAAAATAAAAAGTGAGTTTTAAGAAATTAAAAGCCTATGGATATGAAATTTATATTTTTACAACCCTAATAATAAAAGAAAATTTTTGGAAAAAGAAAATTATTTTTTTAGACTTATTAATTAATTATTATTAATTAAAAACTATTTAATAATGATTTAAACTAATTAAAATTCTAATAAATACTAAAAGATCAAATAAAAATCTGAAAATTTTTATATAAATACTTTAAAGTAATAAAAAGATAAGAAAATTATAAAAATGAAAATTACTTAATTAAAATTTAAAAAGATAAATTCTATTAAATAGAAGCTATCACTTTATTTCTATTTTTGGTTTTCTTAAGTCCTAAAAATATTTTTATATTTTTCCTAGATTACAAATGACAAAAGAAAATTATGAAAATTGGATTTATATTTTTCTGATTATTTTTCTATTTTTTATGATTTAATTACTATTAAAAACTAATTAAAATGATTAAAAATATAAAATAACTTAGGAAAAATCTGAAAAATTTAAGTTAAGTCTAGATTAATATTAAAAGGCTAGGAAAATTAAAATTACAAATTTAATAAGCCCAGAGAGTTGATTTGGGCTAATAAGCAGTTGGCTTATAAGCACAAAATAAGCTAAAAAGCAAATAAAGTTGCCAAAAGTTCAGAAACAAGGTAATATGATGAGATAACCACAAATCAACTAAAAAACACAAATAACAACAAGAGATTAAACAGATTAAGCACTTGACTGCTATGGATTATAGCACAGAAATCTCAGGAAATAGCCCAACTTGCAGGCAAGATTAAGCACTCAAATAAGTTGCTGAGATGCAATCTTAGGGGGGCAAAAGTTAGCTTAGCTTATGAATTATCTTAAAAACACAAAAGCCCCATCAGGAACTAACCAATTGAAGTCCAATTTAATGCAAGATCAGCAACCAAAAACCATGTCTCTGCTGATCTTTTGACTTTTGCAGAAAAGAACAAGGTTTGACTTTGGTGAGATTTGAATGATCACTACTGACTAATTATGTTATATTAGGATATATTAAGATGATTTTAAGCTAGATTAACAAGTTATGAACTAGTGTGATGAGATTTGGAAATCAAAATCCTAACAGTTGAGTACTAAGATGAGATTAAAGATGATGTTTGACTTTTAAGCTAATGAACACTAACTTTTAAGCTTTGACTGACCTATAAGAACCTAATGTAACTTGCTTTGACCAGTACTAACAACAAACAACAACTAGAACACAAACAATCTTGCTAATCCAAACACCCCTGATCAGGACAGGTTTACAAGATTTTCAAAGCAACTCTGAATTTTAAACTATACAACTGATTCAAGACCTTAAAATATCATATTATGAGACTTAAGAAACATCAACCAACAACCAAATAAGCATAAAACTCAGAAATACATCAAATGCTCCTTTGACTGTTATGATGATATTTTAACAACAAGCCAATTCAGTGAACAAGGTAACTAATTTAAGCTAGATTATGACTAAACAACACCACAGAGATTAGAAAACACAAAGATTTGACCACCAAACTATCTTACACAGTAAAATGCAATATTAAAGAGGTTTGAGCTTACAAGATGCTTCCAGCTAAAAACCAAGAACAAGGACCAATGAAACACTCCTATAGAACCTCCTCAGGTTCACTAACCCAGGGCAATCCAATATTTACCCTGCTCCAGCCATGAACTCCATGATCATCAATTGTTGACTTTCTTTGACTTTTGTTTTATTTCTGAATTTTTATAACTAAACTTGTTTTAATTGTTACTAATAGCTTAAATAAGCTATATGGGAGCTTATGTGACCCTATGAAGTCCAGAAACAACACTAACAACAACATTCAACATACATAAGATTCTTGAAATTAAGAAAAATGCATAAACTGAATTCTTACATGAAACCTGAAATTAATTATTGAAAAGGATTCTTACACACTTGAAATTACTAGAAAGAGTATTTAGAAGCTTAAAATTACACTGAGAAATTTAATTTAACTAAATTCGACACTAAATAACTAAAAATTACACTAGATAACTATTACATACTCTCCCCTCTGTTCTTTATAGTCTCTAATCTTCTTGTCGACATCTCTGAGCATATCCCACTTCATCTGAGCCATTGATTTCCAAGAATTCATCAGATTCGTCCAAGTGGCATTTGGCGGGAAAATTCTTGCTAGTGGGTTTTGAGCAGGTTTTGTTAATTAAGGATTTTTGTTGATATGTGGAGGTGGAAGAGAGTGGTTAGACACCTGGAGAGTGAGGTGGAAAGATGAGGACAGGTGTGGTGGTTTTCCGGATTTTAATGGTGGTTTGGCGGTTTTGTGTGAGAGGGAAGAGGGTTGACTGGGTTTGACCCAGTATTTAAATACTGGGTGGGTTTTAGTTAAGTTGGGATTGGGCCGGGTCAAAGGATTTAGTGGTTGGGCTGGGTTTGGTTTATGCTTTGGGTTGGGTTTAGTTTTAATAGGGTGTTGGGTTTTATTTATTATTAGATCCGGATTTGGTAGCTTAAATACAACAAGGACCAAAAGTGTAATTTCCTGATTTGTGAAGGGCTGATGTTGTATTTTTCCAAAGTTACTCCAAAGGACCAATATTGCCAAGATAAATAGTACAAGGGTTTTAATTATTAATTTTCCATTTTAAATAACCCAGGGACCATTTTTGACACTTTTCAAAGTTGAGGGACCTTTTTGTAATTTTTGCTCAAACAATCATTCAAGGACCAAATTTGACAATTAAGATTATTTTAGGGACCTTGAATGATAAAATTCCATTTTTTTAGATTCTAGGGACTAGATTTGCCAAATTATGAAAGTTCAGGGACTAAAATGCAAATTATGCCATTTATTGTTTGTTTTTCCCTGAAACTTATAAAAACACAGTCAGATGATATTTTTATACATTTTTAGACTTTTTAAAGTATTTTTGACTGTTTCTGTAGCTCAAATGTGAAAGAAATGATGAGTATTTACACACTCATCAGTAACATAACTCGCAACCTCGATAAACGTGCTCGCAACCCAACCTTAATTGATATAATTTAAATAAACATCTATGACCTAAAACTTTATGAGATCCAATTTACCACTTTACGTTATTTCATTAACGTACGTTTAAAAGCTAAGCGTTTCTTATTTAATAAGAATATTATGAAACCCTAAACTACCATAGCAACATATAAAAATAACGAAACCCTAGAAATACTAAAATACAATTTATCTGAGTAAAGTACAATCATCAAAAGCATAGAAACCCTAATTCCATAATAACTCCCGGTAAAACCCTAATTTCATTTAAACTTTGATTTTATAAACTAAATTTACAAAACCTAATTTATTTATATGAGATTTTTATAAAATATAAATGTACAAGTCATTTAAGCAAAGGTACAAGTCTTTTATGCTTAAAAACCTAATATTTATAAAAATCTTATTAAAACCTTAAATATAATTATTTTAAAAGCATAAATTACAAGTTTTCATACATAAACCTTAAAAGATTAATTTTCCTAAACTCACTAAATATTAGTACAAGTCTCTAAACCTAGTATGTAAATGCCAAATGCACAAAATCCTAAAATCCCATTTATATACATTTCAAACATAATAAAAATTACATAAAAATTATATAACTTAAGGAAACATAAAAACTATAAGTTCTATATTTCTAAACCTTAAGTACAACTATATTAAGCTCATGGTACAACTCCCTTAAGCACAAGATCAATTTCTTTCTAAATTACTAAAATTCGACATATGTATAATTAAATAAAACCTAACGATTTTTCAAACTAATAAAATACTTAAACATCACTGTATCTTAAATTGGTTACTTCCATAAACCCTAAATACAATATGAAATAGCCTAGTATACCACTATCTAAAGCCATACGATCCCCTTTTTCCCCCTCCTAGTTCGAACCCAAGTTTAATCCTAACCAACTTAGTTCCTAAGTATAACCTACACTAAATATCCCCTCCTCACATTCCCCCTCCTCCACATCACCATTACATCACTAAATTTGATACTTGTATGGAAAAATAAAACTACACATCATTTCCCCCTCCATAACCTACACGTACAAACCCTCTCCTCACACTTTCCCTCACACATGGCACCAATAAGAATCAAACACATCTACATGTCCTCTCCAAACCCTAAATGTCACTCTTAAATACCCTAGCCTTACCTCTTTATAAATACCAAGCCATTTTCTTACTTTTCATCACCTCCCATTCGAACCAACCCAAAAACAGATACATACCCAACACTCTACTGATTAAACTAACCCTAAGAAGCTAAATAAAAGACCCTAAGAAGCCTAGGATCAAGAGGAAACTTTGGTGATCATTTCCAAATCCATTTGCCTTCTAAAACCCTAATCGACCAAGAATAGCAAGTGAGTATTTCAAGTTCTTTTCACTATTTTTTATAAACTTAGAAATACATAAAACATACTCCTAAATAATCCCTAATAAAATCTAAGATCAAAAACCAGTTTATTTCTCTTTTCTTTCTTTCTGTTCGAACCAGAATCCAAACGCACCCTATATATATTAAAATTTGTAAAAACTAATCAAGAAATGATAAAGTATGTTAGAAATAAGTTAAACATAATTATAATCATCACAACATACGTTAAAAACTAGTCAAAAGCTCTAAATATCAAAAATCCATAATGTTTTCTTTTTCGGATGTCTATCGCTAAAACAGTCCACAGACCCAACTTTGAGACTTACTTTCGAACCCTAAATGAGCCCAATAAAATCTGAAAATTTGCTAAGCTAAAGATCACCCAGCTGTCTAAATTTAGGAAGAAGAATCTCGTAAAATGATCAAGCCATCATAAAGTTATGGTGTCTTGAATATGGTCCTATCGCTGGATTGAAAAACTTAAGTTTTATTTCTTTTTAAATATTGTCGAGAACCAGCCCCTCGACCTAACTTTGGATCTAGTTTTCAACCTGTAAATGATCTTTATAAATTCTGATTTTTGGTCAAGAAATAGATAACCTAGCTGTCTAATAATAGAAAGAAGAATGATGTAAAAAGATGTGACGATCACAAAGTTATTGTGTCTCAAAATTTGATCTATCGCTAGAATAGAAAATCAATTATATTTCTTTTTCTACTTCTGTCGCAAACTAGCCTGAGTCACCAACTTTGAACCTATTTTTCGACATCTAAATGACCTTCATAAAATCTGAGTTTTTGCCAAGTTGTAGACTACCTAGCTAACTATTTTTAGGAAGAATAATTTCAGGAAAAGGTTAAATAGTTAAAAAGTTATCGAGTTCTAAAAATCACCCTATCGCTAGTATTAAAAACCATATTTTCAGTTATGCAAAATTTTATTTCAACGACCCAACTTTTGGGATTGATTTTGACTATCAAACAAAATCTAAAAATCATGAAACTTGGTCAGTAACGAGACCACCCAGCTAACTTTATGTCATGAAAAGATCGGAGAAAAACCAAGCCCTCGCCTCATATTTATTTATGTCCAAACTTTGGTGATCGCCAACTATTTTAAAACATCATATATATATATATATATATATATATATATATATATATATATATATATATATATATATATATATATATATATATATATATATATATATATATATATATATATATATATTTTCGAGACTGATAAGATTAAAGTTTTTATGGGCCAAAATTGTCAATTTTCCAAAGTTATTTAAATCAAGGATCATTTTTGTTAACGATTAATAAAAAGGGTAGAAAGTGTCATTTTTAAAACTATAAGGGTATAAACTGTCATTTAACCAAAGTTCAGGGGTAAAAGTTGTAACTTTATAAAAGTTCAAGGGAATAAACTATCAACATCTGAAACTTTAGGGGCAAAAACCTAACTTTTTATAAATGTTAATACTCTTATTATTTATTATTTCCGATTTAATAGAAACTAACAAACGTAATACGTTTATTTTGATAACTAACGAACGAGATATATACTTAACGAACAAAAGAAACTAGAACATAAAAATGAAGAAATAAGATAAATCTTATAACTTTTGAAGAGACTTCATGTTGTCTCAAATTTAACATTTAATCAACAACCAAGAACGTTACGAAACGAACAATAAACTTATATATATATATATTCAGAAACTTTTACTGAAAATTGACATAACGAACCAGGTTGCATGCCGGAGACGTTTATCAACTCTGTTTAACGTTATTTTCCATCCAGACTATCCAGGTGAGTTTATAGTCCCACTTTTTCCTTTATATGTTTTCTAAACTCGTGGGGAGATACATGCTATCAAACCGAACACAAGTATTTTCCTGATTGTTATTGAACTAGGCTAACTGTCCCTTATTATTATTTGAATTTATATTTAAAGACCCTCATATCATGCACCATTAGTCACCCGCAGGGTGAGCGCGAATATAGTGAATAGATCTATTGGCCTGACGACCCATTTGTTCTAATCGGATGGATATCTTTGTTGTAGCCGGTTAGGCAGATGCATTATATTTGATATCTAAACCTGGGGGCAAACCACTTTCATTTTTGTATGCTAGTGAGACTGGAAACTGTCAACGCATTGCGTGCCGTGAGGTTTAGTGCAATATTCCGAAATATGATATAACAGATTTCTTTATATTTAGCTTGTGTTCAAATTAATTATAACGTAAACACTATGGATTCACTCAACTTTTGTTGACTTTTTAAGCATGTTTATCTCAGGTAACTAGAAGCATGGCTATCGGCACGGAGTGGCTGTTGACTTTCTTTTTATAATAAGTGTGTCCACTTTGTTATCATTCAATGAATAATGTATCTTTTATAACATATTTTCCGAACCTCCCTCTGGGACCTATATTATGTACTCTGATTTAATAAATGAATGATAACAATTTTATTCAAAACGTCTCTTTTCGAGTCGTTTTCTATTCTCATGACTGTAAACCATGAAGTAATACCCCAAACTCATATTCCGTTGCGTATATCAAAAACGGGGGTGTTACATAAACCATGGAGCTTGACCCATAACCCGTGACCCATTGCATGACATCATGCATGACATCCATATTGGGTAAAACCCATGACCCATGACCCAAAGTCCATAACCCATAACCCAAAGTCTATGACCCATGACCCAAGATGTCTTTGACATCAGGCATGACATCATCTATCCATGGATCATAACCTATAACCCATAACCCGGTTTGTAACCCAAAATCTGGACTGGTTTACCCAGTTACCTGGATCCCTCGGTTTACACTAGCCGGATCCCTCTAGGAAGGGATCCGGTGGAACCGGGTGAACAGTAGCCAGTTTTGCCTATAAATAGTGAGCCATTTCTCTCTTATCTCTCACCCCTTTTTGAGTTTACTTCTCTCTATACTCTAAACTCTCTTACCTCAGATCCAAGGATCTTTCTATGTTGTTTCTCTTTATGATTCTCTAGGTTCCTTCCATAAGGCGAGATCACAACCTCTCGAAGACGTGAAAGCTCGTGATGTAGGTTGCTTTGATTCTTCTCTTCCAGGATCACAAAAGTGATTCTTGTTATTTCTTTCTTCTCAAAGGGTGTTGTAGATGTATTGAGTCGATATGTGTAAAAGGACGTTGGATCCTTTAGTCGAGTTGTATTGGGTGTGTTGGTTTGGTCCGCCGGGCTAAGGACCCGGTATCTAGCCTTGTACTGGATAAAGTGCAGGCGACGAAGGTTTGGTCTACCTTGTGTAAAAGACCCGGTATCTAGCTTTGTACCGGATAAAGTGTCAGCGACATCATGAAGGCTTCTCTGCCATGTGAAAGGAGTTTGTTTTGTGAAGTGATAACGAACTCTGGAGTAGGCGACTCGGGGAGTGGAGTAGGGCAAGGAAGGTGTCCTTGTAGCCGAACCACTATAAATACTTGTGTTGTGGTTGTGTCTCTCTAACTCTATCTCCTAGTTTAGTTTATACGCTTTTATTTCTATCAATATCCAACACGTAAAAACTAGATTGACATAAGTCGATCTATAAGTTTTAATAAGTGATTTTAATCGGTAAAACTATTCAACTCCCCCTTCTAGTTTTCTACAACAAGAATATAATTTTTCAATGTATAATTCTTTATTGATAAGAATCAATGAATTACAAAGTGTTGTGTGGAAAACACTAAATTGAATGACAATGTAAAATCAACTCTCTAAACAAGCAAACTTAGAATGATAGGATTCTAAGTTTGCTTGTGAACTTATGATCTCTTGGGAGATACTTGTAAGTTCTATCAGGGGGTGTGTGCTTCTAGGATTACAAGAATGTAGTCTGAAGCAACAACTTTTCACTCCGACCAACCATCTTATTTATACTAGTACGAGGTAGATCCAAGTGGGGTTAGGTAAGTGTGTGTCACGATTCCAATGGATGAGGTACAAAGAGGTACATCTTCCATTGAATGCATCAATATTGGGAAACGCACTTTCTTTGCTTTAGTGAACAGTGCAGGCAACTGTTCACTACTTTTATCACCAACTCGTACTTGATTTGACTTATCACTAAAGTTTACTTTATCCTGCTCAAACATATTAGTGAAAAGTCCCGCCTAAATCTCAATGGACATGAGTTATGCTTTGTTGGTTTGATCAAGGAGTTGAAGGATTGTCAGGGTATTGCCACCCCTGATAATCCTTACACTTCAGCTAGAGTCCCTTGTGCATACTGACTGACCCGCATCAGCTAGAGAGCACGACTTCAAGTAAACTTGACGATGTCTTGTGACTTAAACTTCTGCTGGATTGGCTTACTGACTTTGATATCATTGAGTCTTCTTGATCTGCTCTTTGAAGTCCCTGTCAGGGAGACTTCTGTACTTAGCTTGATTTATGTTCAAATCCTGGCCAGGGACCAGTGAGCATATCTTTTTACCCAACAATTGGCAACAATTTAGGCAGTGTTGTAGGCTATTCAGATTGCCTCAAAATATACTTTTCAAAAATTGATGTGACAACCAACTCCATTTTACATTGATAACTATGTAAAAATATATCTCTTCTTCAAATTTCTAGTTTGTTAAATGATATTACTTATGTGAAAAATCAATCTGACTTATGTAAGTGGATTTTTTTCAAACGATGTTGAAATGTATCCGGTACTAATTGAGTTTCAGATAATTTGTACCTTATATTGCTGAAAAACTTTTCTATGATATAGCATGATCTTCCATGCTTATTGATGTTAATATTAATTAATGCAAATCCTACATCTCAATTAAAAAGGTTGTAAGACAAAAATATGTTGACAATAACTTATTATAATATCATGGGATAATTCATATCCTCCCTTCTTAAATTTGGAAATTTTATATATACCCAAATATGCTTTAAAAACATTGTACATTATGCGTTTAGTTATTGCACTTTGAGTACATATGAAATTAATCATGAATTAGGGTGATATATGAAATCAATCCTAATATCACTACACCAACAACAACAATAAGATAATTGGCCCAAACATTAGGCCCATTATAAATAGATCCAGCCATCCAACCAATACTTCATCAGACCACCTTACAATATTTCATTTTATTCACCAAATAAATAAAACAAACAAAAATGACAGCCAGATCAGATTTTTCTCCGGCCATCGGCACACCCACTCAGGGCGGTATGATAGTGGAAGAATGTGACAACATGATCCAAAGAAGTCTCAGAAGTAACTTCCTACATCTTGTCTTATTTCAAATATCGTTAGGGTTTAGGGTTTATATAAATGGTTTAATTATTAATATTTGATGAATGTGAAAAATAGCTCCATTAGTGAAGTTTCTACGGGAGCATTTGGAGAAAAGTGGATGTAATATTTGTTGGGAATTAAAGCTTCAAGGTGTTAATGCTACTTAAGATGGTTAAGGCTGCTCTAAAGGATTACAACTGCTCAGGTATTACAATGAAAAATGTTCCAAGTCATTACTGCTGTTGGTTCATATGTTAAGACTGCTCGTTGAAGTTAAGACTGCTAGAGTATATTATAACTGCTGGAAGACTTCAAGGAAAATACTCTAAGTAGTTAATGCTGCTAGAAGAAAAGTTAGTGATGCTACTACTAAGTTACAACTACTGAAGACTTAATGCTGCCAGAGTAAAGAGTTAGTACTGCTAAATGTTTATTAGTGCTGCTGGAGTATTAGAGTCGGTTAGATATGTATAGAATGTTTAGATAAGTATAGAAAAGATTCTTTAAAGATTTATATTGTATAGAAAGTAATTGTAAGCCGACTAGGACTCCTTAGTCTATAAAAGGAGGTCCTAAGGCATTGAGTTAGATATGTATTATTCATAGCTTCAAGGTTGTAAACCCTAATACTAAGAGAGTATTCGTATTAATAATATTGAAGTTGTTGGTTTGTTTATTCTTGCGTTACTGTTCTTCTTAATACTATTGTTTAGATTCCGCATAAACCTTAGTAAATTCAACACAATTTCTATACTAGTTGTGTTAGTTTACCTAGCATAACAAAACCTTTATAAGCTAAGGGAATTCGATCAAGTATATAACTGGGATCAACAAGTGGTATCAGAGTTTGTGATCTAGAAGCTGTGATCAAGAAGAACCTGTTTAAGCTTGAGATTGTTTAGATCTTACTGAAGACATGGATTCTGACTGTGCACATATGGTTACTGCATTAAAGGTTCCAATGCTCAAGGCTAATGAGTATGAGATCTGGAGAATGAGAACTGAGCAGTACATTCAGATGATTGATTTCCAACTCTGGGACATCATTGAGAATGGAAACGAAAAACCAAAAACAAAAGTATCTCCAGAAGGTATTACTAAAGTTGTGCCTCTTACAACTGCTGAGGAAAAAGCTCAAAGAAGACTTGAAGTTAAGGCAAGAAGTATGTTGATGATGGCCATTCCTAATGAGCATCAGTTGAAGTTCAACTCTCTTAAAGATGCTAAGTCTCTAATGGAAGCTATTGAAAAGAGGTTTTGAGGTAATGCTGCTAATAAGAAAACAAAGAAAAATCTTTTAAAACAGCAATATGAAAACTTTTCTGCTCAAGGTTCTGAGATGCTGGATCAAACCTTTGATCGACTTCAAAAACTTATAAGTCAATTAGAGATGTTGGGTGAAGTGATCTCTCAGGAAGATATGAATCAAAAGTTTTTGAGAAGCCTGTCCTCTGAATGGAGCACACATGTTGTTGTGTGGAGAAACAAGGATGATTTAGACATAATGAGCTTGGATGATCTTTACAACAACCTCAAAGTTTATGAACCAGATGTCAAAGGGACTAGCTCAAGTACTAATTCACAAAACATGGCTTTTGTGTCCTCCTCAAACAACTCTAGCAGTATCAATGAAGCAGTTACTACTGCACATGGGGTTACTACTGCTAGCACTCAGGTTAGTGCTGCTAGTTCAACAAACATTGAGAACTTGAGTGATGATGTTATCTATGCATTTTTGTCTAGTCAATCTAATAATCTTCAGATTGTACATGAGGACTTAGAACAGATTCATCCAGATAATCTTGAAGAGATGGATCTGAAGTGGCAGATGGCTATGTTAACAATGAGGGCAAGGAGATTATTGAAGAATACTGGAAGACAGCTCAAGGTCAATGGGAAAGACAACATGGGGTTTGATAAGTCCAAGGTTGAGTGCTACAACTGTCACAGAAAGGGACACTTTGCTAGGGAATGCAGGGCACCAAGGGGCCAAGACTACAAGAATGGAGAAAGCTCAGGGAAAACTGTGCATGTGGTAGCAACTAATTCCATAGATTTGGTGTCTTGTGATGACCTGAGTGGATATGATTGGAGTGACCAAGCTGCAGAAGGACCAAACTTTGCACTTATGGCTTATTCATCTTCCTCTTCAAACTCTGACTCTGAGGTATCTAATGAATCTGGTTGTCCTTATAAATCTTGCTCAGATACTGCTGAGTCACTTAAAACTCAGAATAATCAACTAATAGACGATTTAAGAAAGTCTGAGTTGCATTGTTTAGGTTATAAAGTAGGTCAAGAGTCTGTAGAGAAAAGACTAGAATTCTTTAAAACAAATGAGACTGAGTTAGTAGAAAAGATTAATGTTTTAAAGAGTGAGATTTATGTAAGAGATGAGCTTATCACAGAACTTAGAAGAAGAATTCATGTAGCTCAGAAAGAAAAAGATATAGCTCAACAGGAAAAAGATAACTTTCAATGTAAAGTAAATAGGCTTGAACATGCATCTGAAGGAGTAAACAAGATAATAGAGTGGCAACTTATGAGGAAAGGTAGTGGCATAGGCTATAATGAAGTTCCCCCTCCCATTATAGGGAAATTCGTGCCTCCTATGAAAGAATTGTCTTGTTTAGTTGAGTCTGCTAATCAATCTGTAGGTGAGAGTAGTAATGCTAAGTCTAATGTGGAAAAGTCTACAGTTAATTGTAAGTATTCTGATGCACCAATTATTGAATATTGGGAGTCAGATGATGAGGATAAGGTTGAGTCTATACCTAAGGTTGAAAGAAAAATAGTTAAACCTAGTGTAGAAAAGATAAAGTTTGTCAAACCTGACTTTGGTAGTAAGTTGACTTGGAAAATTGTTGATCAAGTTGAGCAACCTAGGAATAACACACACAGCCCTAGAGGGAATCAGAGGAATTGGAATAACATGATATCTCAAAGACTAGGAAGTAATTGACAAATGTTCAATAAAGCTTGTTATTATTGTGGTAGTTTTGAACACTTGCAACACGACTGTCATAACTATCAAAAACCTGTTTGGAACTATGCTAGGAGGGTGAATCACCAAATGTAACCACTGCAAAAATTCTCATCTGGTAACATTACATTTAACCATTTTTCACATAAATTTTTTATTTATTTATTTACTTGCCTGAGCGTAGCTACTATTTTATGTGACGTAACTCACACCTATGATAAACGTATTCGCACGCGACCTAACCTTGACCTAATATATGTTTATATATTTTTCTTATGTCAAGTATAGTACTTTACAAATTACCATTTGCCACTTTACGTTAATTCGTTAACGTACTAGTTTAACTAGAACCTTATTGCCCGATATAGTTTCTATAAGACTTTAAACCCCTACAATACCAAATATAGTTAATGAAACCTTAGAATTATCAAATTATAAGTAACCTAGGTAATGTACAAGTCGCTAAAGCATAAAAACCCTGATTACATCATAACTCCCGATAAAACCCTAATTTCTCTGAAACTATTATTTTATTCGAAAACCCTAGTTAATATTTTTATAAAAATATTATGTACAAGTAATTTAAGTCAAGGTACAAGTCCTTTAAGTTTAAAATCTAAATAAGCATAAAAATCTTATAAAAAACTCTAAAAATGATTATTTAAAAGACATTTTATGTAATATTCTTACATAATAAATTATAAAAATAATTTATTTATTTATTATATATATGTACAACTTCATAAACTTAAGGTACAACTCTTTTATGCACAAAACTATAAAAACTCAATTATTTATATTTAAGGTGCAATAAAATTATAGAAAATTAAGAAATAATTAAAAATGTATTTTCCTTATTTTCCTAACATAAGTACAAGTTTCTTAAGCTTAAGGTACAACTTGCTAAAGCACAAAAATCATTTTTATCTATAAAACTACAAATCGATATATACAAAATTAGGTCCTATGGATTCAAAATTCATTTCTAGCTAAACCTTAAACCTAGAAACCCTAGTTTAAAAGCCAACAAAGCCTTTGTACAAACCCTTTAAGCGTCATTCGATCACCAACTAGCCTAGTTCTTTCACCTAGTTTAATCCTAACCCTAAACTAACTAAAATCTAGAATTTCTTAAACCCTAAGAGACCAAGTGTATGAACCTAAAGGAGACACACCTCCCTTCTTCTAGAAATGGTACACTTGTGTGGTAAGTAGCTTTCCAAATCATCTCAACCCCGTCCTCCTCTTGTGGCGCCACAACAGCCACACACCTCACCTCACACCTTCCCATAGAAACCCTAGAACATACATGAAAACCCTAATCACCCTCCTATAAATAGAACCCACTAGGAAACCCTAATTCATCCCATACCCATTCGAACCACTCCACACAGCCTCAAACCACTTCACCACTGATCCCACTAGTCTAAATTAAGATCATAAAAGTCCTTAAGTAGCAGTAGAAGCAATCTAGAGCTAAGGGAAGTCAATTCGAACCTATTACCCAAAAATCATACCCTAGTCGACATATTAAGCAAGGTATGTTTCTGGTCTTTTTACTTACTTTCTTATATTCATTTTGTGTCTAAATAAATCATAGAACATGTCTTAAGTAGTGTTATAACCCAGAATTAGTAAAACTTGAGTTTTGTTTATATAAACTTAAACCGAGCTATTTAATAACAATATATGCGAAATGAAGTTCTAATACGCCTAGGATCTTAAAAATGGTTTAAGAATACTCTAAACATGTTAGAATAACTAAGTATATCATAAAAATGCTAGGTATAAAAATCGGATTACAAGAAAACAAGGTTTTCTTTTCTTTTTCTTCCTGTCGACCAGCAGCAGACCTGCTGCTTTGGTCTTTAATTTCGAGTAGTAAACGAGTCTATAAAAATCTAGGTTTTGGCATGATAAAAGTACACTAAAAGGGCTACGTTTAGGAAAAAGAATCATCAATTTTCGTTAAGAAACGAGGGAGAACGAAGCGTATGAAGTTGGTATTTTTCTGTGTCGAAGAAACCCTATGTCGCAAGTTTTAAAAATAATTTCAATGGTCATGTGTTCGAACCAAACCCTACCTTTTACAGAAATACTTTCATAACTCTTATACACATTTTAGAAAAGGAGTCGTAAAAAGTCTCGGCTTGAATCGTTGGAAATAAAATGTTTTTGTGTATAAGGATGTCGTGTGAAATCGTGTGGAAGTCTCAAGGACCAAACTTGCCAAAACTCTATCAAATTTTCTGTTTTGGACCTGATTTGCAATCGAGTAAACCCTAGGGATATAAAGTGTCATTTTTCAAAACTTAAGGGTAGAAAGTGTAATTTAACTAAAAGTTCAGGGGTAAAAGTTGTCATTTTTATAAAGTTTGAGGGTAAAAGTTGCCAACCCTAGATACTTTAGGGTCTAAAATGTAAATATACTTATAAACTTTAACTTTAATTTTATATTATTATTATTATTATTATTAATTAATATAATTAATATTATTATTATTATTATTATTAGGAATTAAAAACCAAATAAACGTAAACGGAGAATAAAACTTATATATTCCAAAACGATTACTAAGAACTTGACAAACCAACCCAGGTAGCGTGCCGGAGACGTTTATCAACTTTGTATAACTTTGTTTTTCATCCAGACTACCCAGGTGAGTTCATAGTCCCACTTTTTACTACGTTTTTCCAAACTTGTGGGGAGATACATGCTATAAACCGAACACAAGTATTTTCTTTATGCTTTCCTGATTTATATTGCATAAGTTTGCTTTTGCCAAAAAGACCCCTAATCATGGACCTCTAATCACTTGCGGGTGAGCGCGAATATAATGGATAAATCTATTGGGTTTGACAGCCCTTTTGTGTTACCGTAACGTAACCAAATGCATTGTATTTGAGTTTAATAAAGAGACTGGCAATCTCCTACTCGGGGGCAAGGTTGCCTACATTTAATTATTGGGTAATTTTATATCTCATAGCTCATTACTATGAAGATAACCTGTTAATGTTTTGCGTGCCATGAGACTTTATGCAATATATACTTTACACTACAGTATTACTGATTGTTTTTACATAGCTTGTGTTCAACTAATTACTACTGAAAACACTATGGATTCACTCAACCTTTGTGTTGACTTTTTAAGCATGTTTATCTCAGGTGACTAAAAGGCATGGCTTGGCACGGAGTGGCTGTGGACTTTCTTCTAAATAAAAAGAGCGTCCACTTTGTTATCATTCAAAGTATAATGTATTTTTACGTATTTCCTAAAACTTCCCCCTGGGGACCTCAATAATGTACTCTGATAAATAAATGAATGATAACAGTTTTATTTAAAAAACGTCTCTTTTCGAGTCGTTTTCTATACTCATGACTGTGAACCTTGAAGTAACACCCCAAACTTATATTCCGCTGCGTATCACGAAAATGGGGGTGTTACAGATTGGTATCAGAGCTCATGGTTATAGAGAACCAAATGTTTTCAAACATTGGACTATAACCGATTTTCACAAAAATCTACTCTGAAAGTCCTCCGTGCCACAGTTTCACTAAATTATTATTTATGTGATAACTATTTAATTTACTAGTGAGATATTTATAATATTCGGGTGGTTACAGAATTATGGTTTCCCCTATCCACACTATTACTCTTATGTCGGACTCGGACACTGAAAATGTCATGACAGTTCCGGACATCACGATACCCAAGCGAATAACAGAATCGGATCCATCCGAGGATGTTTCTATAGTACCTGAGACAGTATTCGGACACGATACGGAGACGATTCCACCAGAAGAGCCATCTGAAGATATTGCGATGCCAGATGTTCTACCACTTCCAGATAATCCATGCGTACAAATTCGCGAAGGAGTTCGGAGAACGGCACGAATGCGAACGTTTCCCGTATTTTCCTCACCTTTACCCCGTCCATATCCTTATATGTTTCCTAATTTTGATCTCATAGTCCCATCGTCTTCACCCCAGCCGCCATCGTCATCTACTGATTTTATTCCTCCGTCTATACCGTACGAACTCAGTGATGAAGTCAGAGCTATTATCGCTCGATATCATGAGTTACCTCGATCGCCTACGCCTGATTTCCCGACACCATCGAGAGTTTTTGAAATAGGAGAAAGTTCGCAGGCAGCTCAGGAGCGATCTCCGACTATATCCACTCTGCTGAAACGATTGGAGAAACAGGGAGAGCAAATTGAGACTGCTCTAGGCCATTTGGATGAGTTACCACTGGAACGTATAGAAAGTATGGAGTATGGAATTGAAGAGTTGGCGACAGAACAAAAGGTTATACGACAAAAGCTGGAGGAAAATCGTAAGGAGATAGGTGAGCTTGGTAAGCAAATCATACAAGAAATAACTACTCTTTACAGTAATGAGTTAAAGTTGATAGACGAAATGCTACTACGAAATGAAGAACTGAAGATTGCACATGAGAAGATTGCTACTCTGGAGATGACCATAGGAGCAATGAAGGCCCAGTATCAGGAGAATCAACAAGTCATCGCCAGTATGATAGCTGATATGGAGACTCGACTAGAGAAAACGACCGATAGCCGTTAGATTAGATCCTATCCGTATCTTTTGTACTATATCTCAGTAGTGAGATCTATAGTATAACTAGGACACTAGCACATAGTTTATATCTAATAACTTTTGCGTTTTGTACTAGCCACAGGAGGTGTAGCATAAAATTGGCACTTGTGTCAAAATTTTGTTATATATATAGCAAGATGTTTATGACTATACGTGGTTAAGTAAAAATGCGGTGAACGATATAAATAGATATGGGCTAGGAATTAAATACATGTGTGATGATTTGAGACATATTTTGATATGATCAAATATGCGAAATCTAAACATATGTTTTCTTGTGATAGAAAATGCCTCGTAATTCCCCAGACCCCGTCATGTCTCAAGCCGCCATCCGACAGCTCATTGAAGACAGAGTAACCGCAGCTTTGGAGAATCAAGTCAGATCCGGAAGTACCAGCCGACAAAATGGAGAAGGAGAAATGGCAGCCAATCGCAAGTGTACTTATAAAGACTTCATAAACTGCAAACCAACTTTCTTCAGAGGAACTGAAGGAGCAACTGAGTTAGCTCGTTGGTTTGAGCGTACTGAAGTAGTCTTTATGAGGTGCGGATGCACTGATGACTGCAAGGTTACCTTTGCAACAGGGACTTTCTTGGAGGATGCCCTGTCTTGGTGGACCTCTATTACCCAGACCATGGGAGTAGAAGCAGCTCATCAGATCACTTGGGATGATCTTAAGAAGAAGATGTTGAAAAAGTACTGTCCACGAACTGAGATTAAGAAACTGGAAGATGAGTTTCACCAGCTAGTTGTGAAAGGGACAGATCTGAGAGCCTACAATAGGAGATTTCAGGAGCTTGCTCTCCTATGTCCATCTGTAGTGCCAGATCTAGAAAAGATGCTGGAGAAGTATATTGAGGGTTTACCCCGTAGCATTGAAGGAAATGTTACTGCGTCTAAACCTCAGTCGCTGGAGGAAGCGATTAACGTAGCTCAACAGCTAATAGATCGTGAGATTAAGTGTAGTTCTATCCAAGGGAATTTTGACAACAAACGAAAGTTTGATGATCGGAAAGTTTCCCATTACCCCCATCACCATCCTAATAAGCTCAACTTTAACAGAAATAACCAAAACAATTATCAGCGAAACCGTAATAACCGCCATCATCAACAAAACCGTCGTCAAGAAATCGTCAGAGCAAATGCCAACGCACCTGGAGAGAAAATTGGTTATGTTGGAACCAAGCCATTCTGCAACCGATGCTCGTTGCACCATCATGGTCCATGTGCAGTCAAATGCGCAAAGTGTCAAAAGATTGGAAACCAGACCAAGGATTGTAGGGCAACTGGAGCAAATTTGCAGCCGGTGGTTATAACCTGTCACGGGTGTCGAGAGAAAGGGCATTACAAGAATCAGTGCCCAAAGGCGAACGACAATTCGAACAACGTTAGTCGCAGAAGGGTTTATGTGCTTGGAGATACTCAAGAGAACCCCGACATCGTCACCGGTACGTTTCCCCTAAATCAACATTTAGCAAAAGTATTATTTGATACTGGAGCTGATAGAAGTTTCGTATCTCTTACGTTTGCTACTTTGCTTAAAATTCCTCCTACCGCTTTACGTAACACGTACAAAATCGAGCTAGCTAATGGGAAATTAGTGAGCACAAACTCTATAATCCGAAATTGCACTCTAACCTTATTAAATCAATCTTTCGACATCGACCTTATGCCCATTGAACTCGGTAGTTTCGACGTCATAGTTGGCATGGATTGGTTATCCAAATATCATGCTAGAATTCTGTGCGACGAAATAGTAGTTCATATTCCTTTCAAAAGCGAAACTTTGATTATTAGAGGTAATCAGAGCAAGACTCGGCTAAGCTTAATATCCTGTCTAAAAACCTTGAAATACATCAATAGAGGATGTCAAGTGTTTTTAGCGAATATTACCGAGAAGGAAACGGATGGAAAACGACTGGAAGATGTACCTGTGGTACGAGATTTTCCAGAAGTATTTCCTGAAGAATTACCTGGACAACCGCCTGTACGACAGGTAGAGTTTCAGATCGACTTGGTACCAAGAGCAATACCAATAGCTCGAGCGCCTTATCGTCTAGCACCGTCGGAAATGCAAGAACTGTCCAATCAACTGCAAGAGTTATTGGACAAGAGATTTATTCGACCTAGTACGTCACCTTGGGGAGCTGCTGTTCTCTTTGTTAAAAAGAAGGACGGATCTTTTAGGATGTGTATCGATTACCGAGAGTTGAATAAACTTACGGTTAAAAATCGATATCCATTACCGAGAATCGACGATTTCTTCGACCAATTGAAAGGATCAAGCGTCTATTCGAAAATAGATTTGAGGTCAGGATATCATCAACTGCGTGTTAAGGAAGAGGATATTCCTAAAACCGCGTTTCGAACGAGGTACGATCATTATGAATTTCAGGTGATGCCATTTGGGTTAACTAATGCACCTGTAGTATTCATGGATCTCATGAATCGTGTGTGTAAACCTTATTTGGATAAATTCGTGATCGTGTTCATCGATGATATTCTTATCTATTCTCGAAATGAAGAAGAGCATGCGAAGCATTTAAGGATTATTTTGGAATTACTCAAGAGAGAACAATTGTACGCGAAATTTTCTAAGTGTGATTTCTGGATTCACACAGTACAATTTCTTGGGCACGTGATAGACCGGGATGGTATTCACGTGGATCCTTCCAAAATAGAAGCAGTTAAGAGTTGGCCGATCCCGACAAACCCCACTGAGATACGTCAATTCTTAGGACTAGCTAGTTATTATCGAAGATTCATTGAGGGATTTTCGAAGATTACCAAGTCTTTAACGGAATTGACACAGAAGAATAAAAAGTACGTATGGGGAGAAGATCAAGAAAAAGCTTTCCAATTGTTAAAACAAAAGCTTTGTGAAGCACCAATATTAGCCTTACCGGAAGGAAGTGATGATTTCGTTGTTTACTGCGATGCGTCTCATCAAGGTCTAGGTGCGGTATTAATGCAGAGAAACAAAGTTATTGCTTACGCCTCCCGACAACTCAAAACTCATGAGAAGAATTATACGACTCATGATTTAGAATTAGGAGCCGTTGTGTTTGCACTCAAAATCTGGAGACACTATTTGTATGGTACAAAGTGTGTTGTCTTTACAGATCACAAGAGTCTACAACACATTCTCGACCAAAAGGAGTTAAATATGAGACAACGAAGATGGTTAGAGTTGTTAAGTGATTATGACTGTGAGATTCGTTATCACCCTGGAAAGGCAAATGTTGTAGCAGATGCTTTGAGCAGGAAGGAACGAATTAAGCCACTTAGAGTAAGGGCTTTAGTCATGACCATTAACTCAGATCTTCCATTCCAAATTCTCAATGCGCAGACTGAGGCAGTAAAAAAAGAAAATGTGCAAGCTGAGAATTTAAGGGGCATGGACAAAGTGTTTGAACATCGCCCTGATGGAACTCATTGTATTAAGAATCGAAGTTGGATTCCATTCTTTGGTGATTTAAGAAATGTGATTATGCACAAATCACATAAGTCCAAGTATTCTATCCACCCAGGATCTGAAAAGATGTATCAGGATCTCAAGAAGCTTTACTGGTGGCCAAACATGAAAGCTGACATTGCAGAGTATGTCAGTAAGTGTTTGACGTGTGCACGAGTTAAAGCCGAGCATCAAAAACCATTTGGTTTATTGACGCAACCTGAGATTCCTGAATGGAAATGGGAAAGGATAACTATGGATTTTATCACCAAATTACCTAGAACGTCAAGCGGATACGACACCATTTGGGTTATAGTTAATCGTCTTACTAAGTCAGCTCGCTTTTTTCCGATCAAGGAAACTGATGAAGTAGAAGATTTAGCCAAGATATATCTAAAAGAGATAGTCTCTCAGGATGGAGTTCCGGTTTCCATTATTTCTGATCGTGATTCTCGTTTCACGTCAAGATTTTGGGAGAAACTCCAGGATGCTTTGGGTACTAATTTAGATATGAGTACGGCTTATCATCCCCAAACCGACGGACAGAGTGAGAGAACCATTCAAATGTTGGAAGATATGCTTAGAGCTTGTGTAATCGATTTTGGCAAAGGATGGGATAGACATCTACCTTTGGCAGAATTCTCATATAACAATAGTTACCATGCAAGTATCAAAGCAGCCCCATTTGAAGCACTTTATGGGAGAAAGTGTCGGTCACCTGTCTGTTAGGCAGAAGTTGGAGAATCTCAATTTATCAGACCAGAGATAATTCAGGAGACTACCGATAAGATCGTACAAATCCGACGACATCTGCAAGCTGCCCGGGATAGGCAGAAGAGTTATGCAGATATGAGACGAAAACCTATGGAGTTTGAAGTAGGAGACAGAGTAATGCTGAAAGTATCACCATGGAAGGGAATGGTTAGATTCGGCAAACGCGGAAAGTTAAATCCCCGATATATCGGACCATTCGAGATTCTGGAGAGAATCGGTCCAGTAGCCTATCGTCTTGAACTTCCCATAGAACTTAGTAAAGTTCATCCCGTCTTTTACGTCTCTAATCTAAAGAAATGCCTATCCGATGAAACACTCGTTATTCCTATGAAAGAGCTTCGTCTCAATGACAAGCTAAATTTTGTAGAAGAGCCTGTGGAGATCATGGATAGAGAAGTCAAACAACTCAAGCGAAGTCGCGTTCCTATCGTCAAGGTAAGATGGAACTCCAAGAGAGGACCAGAATTTACCTGGGAACGAGAAGATCAAATCCGGACAAAATACCCACATCTTTTTCCAAATTCTTCGACCAACACCGACGGAATCTCGGGACGAGATTACTTCAACGGGGGGATACTGTAACCACTGCGAAAATTCTCATCTGGTAACATTACATTTAACCATTTTTCACATAAATTTATTTATTTATTTATTTACTTGCCTGAGCGTAGCTACTATTTTATGTGACGTAACTCACACCTATGATATACGTATTCGCACGCGACCTAACCTTGACCTAATATATGTTTATATATTTTTCTTATGTCAAGTATAGTACTTTACAAATTATCATTTGCCACTTTACGTTAATTCGATTACGTACTAGTTTAACTAGAACCTTATTGCCCGATATAGTTTCTATAAGACTTTAAACCCTTACAATACCAAATATAGTTAACGAAACCTTAGAATTATCAAAGTATAAGTCACCTAGGTAATGTACAAGTCGCTAAAGCATAAAAACCCTGATTACATCATAACTCCCGATAAAACCCTAATTTCTCAGAAACTATTATTTTATTCGAAAACCCTAGTTAATATTTTTATAAAAATATTATGTACAAGTAATTTAAGTCAAGGTACAAGTCCTTTAAGCATAAAATCTAAATAAGCATAAAAATCTTATAAAAACTCTAAAAATGATTATTTAAAAGACATTTTATGTAATATTCTTACATAATAAATTATAAAAATAATTTATTTATTTATTATATATATGTACAACTTCATAAACTTAAGGTACAACTCTTTTATGCACAAAACTATAAAAACTCAATTATTTATATTTAAGGTGCAATAAAATTATAGAAAATTAAGAAATAATTAAAAATGTATTTTTCTTATTTTCCTAACATAAGTACAAGTCTCTTAAGCTTAAGGTACAACTTGCTAAATCACAAAAATCATCTTTATCTATAAAACTACAAATCGATATATACAAAAGTAGGTCCTATGGATTCAAAATTCATTTCTAGCTAAACCTTAAACCTAGAAACCCTAGTTCTACCTTAAACCCTAGTTTACAAGCCAACAAAGCCTTTGTACAAACCCTTTAAGCATCATTCGATCACCAACTAGCCTAGTTCTTTTACCTAGTTTAACCCTAAACCTAAACTAACTAAAATCTAGAATTTCTTAAACCCTAAGAGATCAAGTGTATGAACCTAAAGGAGACACACCTCCCTTCTTCTAGAAATGGTAAACTTGTGTGGTAAGTAGCTTTCCACATCATCTCAACCCCGTCCTCCTCTTGTGGCGCAACAACAGCCACACACCTCACCTCACACCTTCCCATAGAAACCCTAGAACATACATGAAAACCCTAATCACCCTCTTATAAATAGAACCCACTAGGAAACCCTAATTCATCCCATACCCATTCGAACCACTCCACACAGCCTCAAACCACTTCACCACTGATCCCACTAGTCTAAATTAAGATCATAAAAGTCCTTAAGTAGCAGTAGAAGCAATCTAGAGCTAAGGGAAGTCAATTCGAACCTATTACCCAAAAATCATACCCTAGTCGACATATTAAGCAAGGTATGTTTCTGGTCTTTTACTTACTTTCTTATATTCATTTTGTGTCTAAATAAATCATAGAACATGTCTTAAGTAGTGTTATAACCCATAATTAGTAAAACTTGAGTTTTGTTTATAAAAACTTAAACCGAGCTATTTAATAACAATATATGCGAAATGAAGTTCTAATACGCCTAGGATCTTAAAAATGGTTTAAGAATACTCTAAACATGTTAGAATAACTAAGTATATCATAAAAATGCTAGGTATAAAAATCGGATTACAAGAAAACAAGGTTTTCTTTTCTTTTTCTTCCTGTCGACCAGCAGCAGACCTGCTGCTTTGGTCTTTAATTTCGAGTAGTAAACGAGTCTATAAAAATCTAGGTTTTGGCATGATAAAAGTACACTAAAAGGGCTACGTTTAGGAAAAAGAATCATCAATTTTCGTTAAGAAACGAGGGAGAACGAAGCGTATGAAGTTGGTATTTTTCTGTGTCGAAGAAACCCTATGTCGCAAGTTTTAAAAATAATTTCAATGGTCATGTGTTCGAACCAAACCCCTACCTTTTACAGAAATACTTTCATAACTCTTATACACATTTTAGAAAAGGATTCGTAAAAAGTCTCTACTTGAATCGTTGGAAATAAAATGTTTTTGTGTATAAGGATGTCATGTGAAATCGTGTGGAAGTCTCAAGGACCAAACTTGCCAAAACTCTATCAAATTTTCTGTTTTGCACCTGATTTGCAATCGAGTAAACCCTAGGGATATAAAGTGTCATTTTTCAAAACTTAAGGGTAGAAAGTGTAATTTAACTAAAAGTTCAGGGGTAAAAGTTGTCATTTTTATAAAGTTTGAGGGTAAAAGTTGCCAACCCTAGATACTTTAGGGTCTAAAATGTAAATATACTTATAAACTTTAACTTTAATTTAATATTATTATAATTATTATTAATTAATATAATTAATATTATTATTATTATTATTATTATTATTATTATTATTATTATTATTATTAGGAATTAAAAAAACCAAATAAACGTAAACGGAGAATAAAACTTATATATTCCAAAACGATTACTAAGAACTTGACAAACCAACCTAGGTAGCGTGCCGGAGACGTTTATCAACTTTGTATAACTTTGTTTTTCATCCAGACTACCCAGGTGAGTTCATAGTCCCACTTTTTACTACGTTTTTCCAAACTTGTGGGGAGATACATGCTATAAACCGAACACAAGTATTTTCTGTATGCTTTCCTGATTTATATTGCATAAGTTTGCTTTTGCCAAAAAGACCCCTAATCATGGACCTCTAATCACTTGCGGGTGAGTGCGAATATAATGGATAGATCTATTGGGTTTGACAGCCCCTTTGTGTTACCGTAACGTAACCAAATGCATTGTATTTGAGTTTAATAAAGAGACTGGCAATCTCCTACTCGGGGGCAAGGTTACCTACATTTAATTATGGGGTAATTTTATATCTCATAGCTCATTACTATGAAGATAACCTGTTAATGTTTTGCGTGCCATGAGACTTTATGCAATATATACATTACGCTGCAGTATTACTGATTGTTTTTACATAGCTTGTGTTCAACTGATTACTACTGAAAACACTATGGATTCACTCAACCTTTGTGTTGACTTTTTAAGCATGTTTATCTCAGGTGACTAAAAGGCATGGCTTGGCACGGAGTGGCTGTGGACTTTCTTCTAAATAAAAAGAGCGTCCACTTTGTTATCATTCAAAGTATAATGTATTTTTACGTATTTCCTAAAACTTCCCCCTGGGGACCTCAATAATGTACTCTGATAAATAAATGAATGATAACTGTTTTATTTAAAAAACGTCTCTTTTTGAGTCGTTTTCAATACTCATGACTGTGAACCTTGAAGTAACACTTCAAACTTATATTCCGCTTCGTATCACGAAAATGGGGGTGTTACACCAAATTTTTTCAAAAAATACTCACTCAAATGCTAAGAGAAATATAGTTCCAAGAGCAGTGTTAATGAAATCTGGGTATGTATCATTTAATACTACCAAGAAAAATGTTTCTAAAACAACAGTATTAACTAATACTTCTAGACAATTTGATACTGCTCCCACTAAGAGAACAGTGAATAGTGCTAAATCAAGGTTACAGTTTTCAAAAATGGCACATTCATCTGTAAAAAGAACCATTCAAAGGAATAAAGTATTTAGTGCTGCTAAGGCAAAAACAATAGTTAATACTGCTAAGCCAAAAGTAGTAACTAATACTGTTTGTGGGGATCATTTTTATGCTGTTAAAGCCTCAGCATGTTGGGTCTGGAAACCAAAAGCTAAAGTTTCATATCATGTTTCCAGACATAGCAGTGCATCAATAGTTTTACAGAAATTTGATTATATTGATGCACAAGGCATATCCAAGTCAGTAATAGCTTGGGTCTCCAAGAGAAACTGATTTTCTTACTTTATGTGTAGGGCAATACACAGGTGGAGTTACAACATCAAGGAGTTATTGACAGTGGATGCTTGAGGCACATGACTGGATACATGTCCTATCTTACAGATTTTGAGCCAATTGATGGAGGATATGTTGCCTTTGGGAGTAATCCCAAAGGAGGGAAAATCACAGGAAAATGTACAATCAAAACTGGTAAATTAGATTTTGAGAATGTGTACTTTGTAAAAGAGCTTAAGTTTAACCTCTTTAGTGTCTCACAAATGTGTGGCAAAAAGAACAGTGTTCTTTTTACTGACACTGAATGTTTTGTCTTGTCTCCTGAATTTAAGTTAACTGATGAAAGTCATGTTTTGCTTAAGGTTCCTAGAAAATACAATATATACAGTGTTAATTTAGAGAACATGGTTCCCAAAGGAGGTTTCACTTGTCTCTTTGCAAAGGCTACATCTGATGAATCTAAGATTTGGCATAGAAGGCTTGGACACTTAAATTTCAAAATAATGAATAAATTAGTTAAGGGAAATCTTGTAAGATGTCTACCTTCAAAAGTTTTTGAAATTGATGAAACCTGTATTGCTTGTCAGAAGGGAAAGCAACATAGAGCCTCTTGTAAGACCAAAATAGTGAACTCTATAAGTCAGCCTTTACATATGTTGCACATGGATTTATTTGGACCAGCCTTTGTAAAAAGTTTAATGAAAATGATGTATTGCCTAGTTGTCACTAATGATTTTAGCAGGTTTACTTGGGTTTTCTTTTTAGCAACTTAGGATGAAACCAGTGGAATCCTTAAGTCTTTCATTACCAGGATAGAAAACCTAGTTAATCATAAGGTTAAGGTTATAAGATGTGACAATGGAACTGAATTCAAGAATAAGGATATGAATCAATTTTGTGAGGTAAATGGTATTATGAGACAGTATAGTGTAGCTAGAACTCCTCAACAAAATGGTGTTGCTGAGAGGAGAAATAGGACACTAATTGAGGCTGCTAGAACAATGTTAGCTGATTCTAAGGTACCAACTACTTTTTAGGCTGAAGCAGTTAATACTGCTTGTTATGTGCAAAATAGAAGTTTAGTAGTTGAGCCTCAAAACAAGACCTCTTATGAACTTTTACATGGTAGAGGACCATTATTAAGCTTTTTAAGACCATTTGGGTGTCCTGTTACTATCCTTAATACCATAGATCACTTAGGCAAGTTTTATGGAAAGGCTGTAGGAAATACCCATCTTGATTGTGTGGATCTATTCGGGTGGTCTTGGATCTTGAAAGATCAAGAATCCCATGGTGAGTTAGTGAGATGTTAGAGAGAGAGAGAGGGAACCCTTTGAGAGAAAACTGGAATGTATTAGATTAATGTGTGAAGAGTTCCAACCCTTCCCAAGTGTGGGAAGGGGTATTTATACTTCTACATATTGGTGCCCCTAGTGGGCTGTGGAGTGAGCTGACAGTGGGGAAAGCCCCGACCCACTCCACAAATATAGATACGACTAATCTAATAAAACTAATACTAATATTACTAAGCTAATATAAATAAGTCTACGAGCTATATAAATGCTAATTAGATGCTCGGGGTGACCGAACCTTCATATGAATATTTATATTCCTAACAATCTCCCCCTAAGGGAGGTCACCCCGGAAATAATAATTTGAATTCTAGCATTCTTTCTTCTGAACTTGTCTTTATAGCTCGTAGTCTTTGATTCTTCAAAGGCTTGTATCTTTGTGCTTTCAGCAGTGATCTTGTGATGACCTTTCTTTGTCTTGGATGATCTTTGAGTATTCTTCGACTTTATCATCCAACATTTGTTTCCAAGTCATCTTTCAGTAGTATGTCTCCACGTGATGTGTAAATCTTTGAGCCGACATGCTCACACTATTTGGTGTCATGATCTTTAGCATCAGAGTTTGCAGAAGCCGTGTTAAAGGTCTTTTAGGTTGATCATGACATTGTTGAGTTACAATGATGATGTAGTGTGAACATGTGGTAGAGGATTGGCATCTTTTCTGCAACCAGCTACAACCGCATTCAGCTGCAACCTCAATCAGCTACAACCGCAAACAGCTGCAACAGCAATCAGCATCAATCGCCAGAAGTTCCTGCATACGACAGTTAGCAATAAAACGTCCGGTACTTACTAGTTCGGACTTCGAGATTGTTAACAGCATAGTGTGAAAACTCTCTCTAATCCTTACCAAGACCGTTCCTAATCGAAAGCACACAGAGGGATTTTTAAGATCGAACCGTAGCACATCAACGATTAGGTGAGTCGCTGGAGATCACTCCACGACTGTAGACCGTTTGAAACCGCCGTGACCACTAAGCATAATCCATAAAGAATTACCGAAGTGACCTGCTTTCAGGGCTGCTTGATGTTGACCCTGGCAGGAATTTCCATTCAGTCATTGAGAATTACATTTGTAAATTCCCTCATGAATGTTCTGGCAGATTGCTAAGATCTGCGTAGGACTCATAAGTTTACAACTGGTGTCCTTAATGTTGAACAACCAGTGTAGAAATAATTCGTGTCCCTATGAGATCTTATTATGCATCTCGTGGCTCTAGACTCTATTGTGCGTTTTGATTTAGTGAGCGGAGACTGGAGAGAACTGCCACCTATTCAATATCATCTAACTCGGAGTGAGAGAGACGATAGGAATGTATTGAACTCCGTGACAATTGAAACAAGAATCCTTTGAGGGACCTTGAGTGGCTAGGGAGGGTAGTGCAGCGTATCACTGGGTCCATGATACTTTGTCTTCAATGCCAGCAATCAACTAAGTGATTCTGACAGCATATGTATTGACCCGATTTCTGCCTAAGTTGTAAGGAGGGCTATTTCTTTTCACCCTTTCTCTTTACAATTCTTTTTCATTCTTCAACCCCTTCAGTGCTTACCGAGACTTCATAACTAGTACCTTGTTGGGTTTGTTCCAGTGTTAGCTCCATCTCAGTCGGCACTCTTCCCTTATACACATTTCTCCTTTTTAATCATACCTAAGGACTTCTACACTAACTAGTGGATTGTCCCTGGGTAGATCCCTCCGGCTCTGGCGGGATCGTGGGAACTTGAGCCTAACCTAACCATCCTTATAACTCCATACATTAATTAAAGTGGTCGGTCTTTGGTGTACTTCCACGATTGCCATAAACCAAATCTTTGAAAAATCTCTCAAAGTGTTCATGATTCTGAAACACATTTTTGCAAACACTTGAGAGTTTTATATATTTCAAATGCTCCCCCTCAACATGTGCTCGGTTGATTGTTTTATAAATTTGCACATGTTAGGTAGAGCTCGCACTTTTTGAATTGATCCACTTTCAGTGAACATGACCGATTCGAGACACGCTTACATCACTAGTTAGACTAGCTTGAAATTATTACCCGGCCTGGTCAAGTCCACAGAAAATTTCTCGAAGTGGTACACTCTACTCAGATACATCTTTTTCGAGACACGCTTACATCACTGGTTAGACCAGCTTGAAATTATTACCCGGCCAAGACGTATCCTTTCGATTGATGACAGTTCAAGTTTCGTCAATTCATTGGTGAAGTCTGAGCCTTGCTCACATGAGATGCATGCCAAATCCTTTGCTCCCCCTCAATAAGTGCATTGGTATACAAAAGAGTTTAGCACTTACTGGAGAGCTTACATTCACATCCAAAACATTTTGCTCCCCCTCAATATGTGCATTGATATATAAAATGGTTTAACACATACGGGAGAGCTTGCATATATGTTCAAATCATCACATTTTATCAGATTTCATATTTAAATCACATTCTCTCCCCCGATCAAAAATTTCAAACCATTTGAGATTTGTGATCCCAATTGATTTAAATAAGTTGGAAAAATGTGGGAGAAAATGTGTCCGATTTAATATATTCTGATAATGGAACATACTATGCTCCCCCTTAATCTAAGAGGGAGATTCACTGCTTATTTTGCACAATTCGACAATTATGACACAAATGATATTGACCTTTTTGCGCAGATGATGTAATCACCCGCTTTTCTGAGTTAGTAGTCAACATCAATTATCCATCCACCAACAAATCTTTCGCAAATGTCGTTGATCCCACTTGGCGAGACCAAAATAGATGAATGGCGGTGGTGGTGGTGAAAGTGTTGTTGTTGTTGTTGCTGCCGATGTTGTTGTCTTGGTGAATTTCGAGCCAATCAATAGAGTTTGAACGTCTGATCAAATGGTTAGAATGGGAACTGGCACATTCATTCTGGCTATGGAATCTGCATAAGAATATCAACACAGATATGCATACATACAGATACACTATTCCTTAATAGCTACCCTTCAGCAGCTTGCCACATTATAATACCAAGTTCATCTTAAAATCAAACCCCAATCAGGAACTACGTCAAACCACTATCTAGCATGAAAAGCAATTAGCAATCATGAACATGGCAATTCACACAGATTTCAATATTTAATTCAGGATCTTAGGAACATGATTCTAACATAATAGCAATCTACCTAAGCGAATCCTGAGAACATATGCACAATATCAACAACCATTAAGCAGCAGAGACAAACAACATTTGAAACTCATTCATTTAGATCATACAAATGCCAGTGGAGTATTCAAAAACATCAAACACAACTGGTTTTCTAACTTCTTTAAGGTTTTGAGTCTTAAAGCATTTTGGGGATTATACGAGGATTCCAAAGTAACACAAATGAACCTTCTAGATACATAAAGCTAGGAAACTATAAGCAAATTGCACATAATGTCCTAAACTTTCTAGCAACTAACACACTTGGTCATTTGATATATTTAAGCAAGATCCTCTTCAACTAATTCCCCATTAACTACAAAACCATTTTTAACAAGTATAATTTAACCAATAAATCCGTTTGATGATATAAAATTTGAATTCACTCTCCCCCTCAATCAATGACCCGTATTCTAGTTGAACCTCAACTAAAATCACGCTTAACCCCACAACTCATCAAACAAGAACTGTCGTGAGGTTTTGTAGTCGTTGATTGAGTGACAAATTTTATGCATAATCCAAGTATAAACAAATTTCATACAACACATATTCACCAAGTGTCTCACAAATAATTTTCAGAAGAATCATAGAATGAAAACTATTTGTTATACTAAGAAGATTTCTCTTCTTTTACAAGAAATGATGCACTGAAACGTACATCAAATCAGGAAACATGGATATGAAGTAATCCATGCCCAGGTGAACATCACCCAGTTGGAGGAACAGCCGTCTTTTTGGCGACGTGCTTTCCCCAATATGAAGCGCGGGTTGCTATCTAAAGTAATAGCAAGCCATTAAGACATGTTTTAACAATCCATTTTAACTTCTGCTCGAGCTTCATTTAAAGACCCGTGCCATTATTGAATGACATTTCTAAGTCCGTAAATGTTATCGATAAACAGAAGACATGCCTAGGTGAAACTATTTTTGGTATTTTCTATTTTCTAATTTTTATGGTTTTTCTGATTTTACGTTTCTCTATTTACAATTAGCAAGATTTTCTATATATCTATTTACAAGATGGTATAAGATATGAACAAGTATATATATACAAGGATACGAACCAGAAACCATTACTCCTCAGCATTCTGAATCTTCTCCGCATTCATCACTTGACTTGCTGAAGAGCAATGTGAGCACTTTCAATCAGGGAATGATTCTGGCTCAACACTCTCCCCTAATTAGTGCTCTCCCCCAATCTGACAACCTCTGACGAACACCCATAATTGGAAGAAGACTTTGGATGAACGCCCGAAACATGAAGAAGTCTTTTGATAACCAAATGCATGCCGTCTTTACTCTTCTAATACACTCCGTCCTAGATGACCCGTCAAATGCAACTTTCGGTAGTTTAAGTTGAGCCTCAACTGAAATCTAGCTTAACCTCACAACTCATCAAACAAGAACTGTCATGAGATTAGGTTAAAATCAAGTTGGACCTAACCTTAAACTACAGAACAACTTGAACCTAACTTAACTCCACAACTCATCAAACAAGAACTGTCATGGGATTAAGTTAAATATCAAGTTGTAAGAAAAGAGCTCAACATTTTTGAATGTAGAGAAGACTGAAGACTCGACCTTCTTCAAGATTGCCCAATGTGGAGGAATAGAATACCAATCATTTTCATCTCACCAAATGTCTTCCAGTACCCTTATATATATAACCCATCAGCCCGCAGCATACACATGAGATGATAACACCCAACAGAGAATGTAGAGTAGACTGACGACTCGACCTTCTTCAGTCTTGAGTATAACACCAAAGTAACAAGTTAAACCACTGACCATCTATAGTATGTATCTATCCTTGGATATTAAGCCCTGATCACGTGAACCTGTTGTGCGTCCTTGATGTACACATTCTCTCTCCCCTGATGGTTACGATTAATCAGCCCATTACGTAACAGTGAAACGTAAATACCAAGGTAACAAGTTGAACCACTGATCATCTCTGCGGTTCTCAACACCGGAATATATGATTAAGCCCGATCACGTGAACCTGCTGTGCATCCTTGGTGTACACATTTCTCTCCCCCATGATGGTTACGATTAATCGGAATCATCATCATGATGTGTACATGTAGCCTGATGATGTGTACTTGAAGCATTGACTAGAAACCCATTGTTGCTGATTAGACCAGCCCGTGAGACGATGTAGATTAGCATTCCATGACCATGTTCTTCAACACCTTGATAGACGGAAGAAGTAGTGTTGGAGAACCATGGTTTGCACGACTCCTGAACTGACGTATTCAGGAGTCGTATGACCATCTCAATCATCAATCAACATGTAGAATCATATTCACCCTTTTCCCCCCTCAAAAATTGCATATGCCTGCCAACTGCCATTTTTGATGATTGAACTAGTGAATATGAATACCATCAACGGTAAGTAGCTCCGCTTGACGATTCTTGAAGACTGACATGTTGTTTATTCACCCTTTCCCCCCTTTAAAAATTGCATATGCTAGTCAACTGCAATTTTTGGTTAAACAAGTGAATAAGAATATACTCCAATGTGCGCCGATCCACTTGAAGACTGAATAAGCACGGAAAGAGCATAAAACTTGTTGATGAGAATGGCCATAAATAAGAAGATTCCTCTTCTTTTGAAGATAAAGTGCACTCAAGCGTACACTTTTCTTTTCTATGAAGAATGAGGCCTGAACTGATGTATTCAGACGTCATTTGATGAAGAACGAGGCCTGCACTGAAGTGTACAGACGTCATAATGATGAAGACCGAGGCTTGAACTGATTTGTTCAAACGTCATAATGTTGAAGAACGAGGCCTGCACTGACTTGTACAGACGTCATTATGATGAAGAACGAGGCTTGAACTGCTGTGTTCAAACGTCATATCTCTCTCTTTACTTCTTCTCTCATCTAACTCATTACCAACCCCATTATCATTCTGTCGGCTTGATGTTGTGACCACTGATGGATAAAACCCAATATGATGAACTTGATACTGAAGTAATATAACCCGAACTTGTGACTTAAACTTGTACTAATGCGTGACAAAGAGCGGTGTAGAGACTTCGTGCAACATCGAATCCCTAAGTACTCTATACTCTTCAACCAACCAACCATCAAGTATAAGACGCACATCACCTCTTGGATATCCACAACTTCGTGTGACACTTGAGCACTTCACCGTGACTCCTTAAAGTGATAGTTATTTTGTAATAGAGAGAAAGACAAAATAACTAGATATCCAAGTCCTCGTCATTGTATTGAAAGCTCGAACAAGGATCTCGAAGAATCTTCATCCAACCTCCCCGATATCTTCAGATACTAAGTACACGCACCCATGAAATTTCACTTCAGCCTCAAATAAATAATAATGAATTAACGCCGTAGTCACGTCTTGTGGTTAATGCCCAAATCTAGCCCTTTATGATGCTTTAACTGAACTTTGATAATGGTTTTAACCCGATCATGGTTAAGAGCGCATAGACCATCATCACGGGATTTTACAAATCTATGATTTAAACCGAGAAATAAGTTCTTTCGCGGGATTTTACAAAACCAAGAAGAAACCGTGAGGCAGTAACAGATTGAATGTGGCATGACTGATTTTGGTTTTTTGGTGAACATCAGTTTGGGTAAGGAATATCTTGTGAAGAATTACAGATCACATCACAACTTTTAAAACCTTTGGCCAACTAACCAACCTTGTACATAGATTAGTGACCACTCGATGAAGAAAACCCGATATACCAATACTGAAAGCTGAAGTAGAAGTCCCCAAATTTGTTACTTAAGCTTGGACTAATGTTGGAAGAACGGTGTAGAGAATTAATGCTCCAAGCAAATCTCTAAGTGCTCAATACCCAACCAAAGTATGAGACATTAACACCTCTTGCGATTATCGACATCGTCATTGACGTGTGACACTGAGTATTTCCAATAACTCTTAAGTGATAGTTACCCCGACTACTGGTAACTAGATAACCCAAGTCTTCAACTTAAATTTTACGCACGAGCAAGTTATCATTGAAGGTCATGCATCCAACCAACCCCGACTTCAAGATAAAATAAGTAGACGCCTTCGTGAAATTCAACTTCAATCACAAATAAAGAATACCAGATTAACTTCGTGATCATCTTGTGCTGTTGACTAGCCAAAAAGAGAAGAAACATGCGCTAATTCTTAGAAGTGCCCATGACTCATAGTCAGTCCTATCAAACAAAGCTGTCTGATCCAGCTACTTGGATGTGGAATAGTTGTCGTACTGTGTACAGGATTTTACAGTTCTTGAGATTTATCTGAGAAATAAATTCAAGAACTAACTGCACAACAGTAAGTATCAAACTGCTGTAGACTGAACCACTGAATCCTGAATCGCTACGATCTGACCCGCTGTAACCGAAACTGCTAAGATTCAAACCGCTGGAGACTGAACCGATACGATCTGACCCGCTGTAACCGAAACTGCTAAGATTCAAATCGCTGGAGACTGAACCGATACGATCTGACCCGCTGTAACCGGAACCGCTAAAATTCACATCAAACCACTGGAGACTGAACCGATACGATCTGACCCGCTGTAACCGGAACCGCTAAAATTCACATCGCTGGAGACGGAACTTCTAGGAAACTTGCGATAATTCTCCCCCTCAAAAAGGACATGAAATGACCTTTTTGCCAAAGCTGAGAGTCCGTGATGTTTGTGAATTTGTCAGGCACAAAACATGGAAAGAGACAAATGAAACTACTGCAACGAAGATGGTGATTAAGACTCTCTTGTAGTAACCCCTTGATTTCCTCATCATCAATGGTTTAGAAGATTAACAATTCATTGAAGCTCGTAATATGCCACAACCGCTTGATGAAATGCATATGACTTTAAAGTGAGTAAAAGGTTAAAACATGTCTCCAAACAAATCACCTTTTGTCTTTAAGCCTGACTACCTCTTGAGAAGATCTTGAACAACAATCCCATTAGAAGCTTGAGAGACAACAATCACTTGATGAAGCTTGATAAAGAACAAGTCCGCGACTTAAACTTGCACTAAATTATGATTTAGAACCTATATTGAGTACAACAACGTAACTCCTTTAAATATAGGTAGTGATATATACCCAACCTTCCAACCTTAATTGTATTTATCCACTTCGTGAACATCCAAGTCTAATCACCTTAAATTGCAAATTGTGATTTAGAACCTATATTGAGCACAACAACGTAACTCCTTTAAATACAGGTAGTGATATATACCCAACCTTCCATCCTTTATTGTATATATCCACTTCTTGAACATCCAGGTCTAATCACCTTAAATACACTCGAGCAAGGGTCATCAAACATCGTGCATCCATCCACCCCGAGATGTTTGTGACACTAAGTACACCAACCCGTGAATTATCAAACCAACCAAGTTACCATAATTACCCAATTCCTGCTGATCTTGAAGCATAAACTTATCCAAAAAAAATAGTCAAACCCCGTAATTTTAATTATGTCTAAATCCAAGTCCAGCCTACTTGTCCAAAAATTAATTTCACGGGATTTTACAGCTCTTGAGATTTAAACCGAGAAATCGAATCTTTCGCGGGATTTTCTAAAAACTACAAGAGAAACCGTGAAATCAACCAGAATACCCAAGAGTAAGGTGCAATACCAATCTTCGAAATTCAAGTCACAGAAGTCAAATCACAACTTGATCAGATCGCAACAAGTCGAGTCACAGATTGTCAAATTGCAACAAGTCAGATTGCAATCAACCAAGTCACAATTATTCAAATCGCAAGAATCAACTCGCAACGTCCAATCGCAACTGGTCAAATCGCAATCAGTCAAGTCGCAACAAGTCAAGTAGCAACTTGTCAAATTGCAATCAACCAAATCGCAATTAGTCAAATGTAACTCAAATTGCAAAGATCAAATTGCAGGCTCACTCTAGTCGTAGGCACCAATAAGACAATGCAGCCAAATCCACAACTCTGTAATCACATTGACATTCAAGAACCCAAATACAAGTCGTGGCGTTTTACACGAATCCGATAATGGCATCCCGTAGTTATATCCAGAAAACCAATCCCAGAATAATACCCAATTACGGATAACGAAGCATCATTGTAACCGAGGTCCAGACTTATTACCCAAAGATGTTCACTGAGTACCAAAATTATCAACAACAAACTAATGATAATTTGAAAGCACAAATGCAGCCCACCACTGGCAAAATCGTTCTTGTGATGAACTCCCAAAGTTCAGCCAAACCGAATGAATATAAGCCACATTGATATTGAGTAATCAATCAACAAATAAGCCCATAGTCAATATTTCGGAGTCCACCCATGTACCCTAATAAATTACGGGCCAATGATAAATCCAGGAGCAAGCCCACACTACCCCAATTAACCCTACGAAATTTTGTGTATAAAAAACATCCTAATCCCAAATTAGTCTAACCGTAATTGCAACTCTCATCCGCCCCCAACTGCTTCTATTATCTCACTTTGCAGTCAACCACAAACCCTAATCATAAACACAGATAACACACACCCTAATCATCACATCAAACAATCCTCCCTCATCACCTCTTCAACTGCCTCACGCCTAACCCCTTCTCGATAATAGATCAAGCACCACACAACACTTATCTTTCATTCATCTTTCTTTGATCTACGAATTAACAAGTTGAACCTTTATGTTACAGATGGTGAAGCATGAGTCAAGAAGACTTCTTGAGGGTATCAAGATCCCTTTTAAAAGGGTCTCGGGTGAGGTTGTTTTGTATGAATTGTTCTTGTATTTGTTTTACAACCGAATGAAATAAGAGAGTATAACACTCATGTTATAACTCCTTATTTAATATTCGAATATAAATTGAAGCAAGGCTTCAAAAATTGATTTGTGATGATTTGTCTTTCGTGGTTATGGACTTTGAGTACTTTGAGGGCTGTTGTAACACACGAATAAACAAGTTGAGATCTTTGTATTTTCCCATTTATTTGAGGGTCATTTGTTGAACGGATCAAGGGAAAAAAAATGACAAAGTTGTTATCTTTCTATTTCTTTTGTATCGAATAGTAATGGAGCCTCAGCTAAGATAAGATCGATGATGGTTTAAATCTTTTTGTGTTTGTTGAATGATGAGGTCTGGTAATATTTATAGACCCACGAATAGACTTGACTGAGATCTTTGCTTACATATTTTATTCGAGTCTTGGTTGAGTGGTTTGGAGAAGAATGAGTTAGGATAAATTGTAGGACATGGTTATACGATGGATGGAAGAACAATCATTGACTTTATCGTTTGTTGGTTTGAGTTACGTTTGTAGTTGTAGTCGTAACTTGTTTTCTGCTTCTCCTTTTCATTTTGTTTGGTGTAAACTTCTTGGACTAGTGATGTTTAACTGAGTCTGGTTATTGGTTGAGGTCTAGTTGGTTTGGAGTCGTTGTGTCATTCCTGCTTCATCTTCTTCTTTATCTATGATTCGGTTTGACTTTTACTGGTTTGGTAGACAAACCGCATCCACGAACAGGTAGACAAACCGAGTTCATAAGTATATAGACAAACCGAGTTCGCGTACACATAGACAAACCGAGTTGGTGAGTATTTAGACAAACCGACTTCGTGAGCATTTAGACAAACCGAGTTTGTGACAGTATGGACAAACCGAGTACACTTTATGTACACAAACCGAGTTCGTGAGAATATAGACAAACCGAGTACACCTTATATACACAAACCGAGTTCGTGGTTAAACAGACAAACCGAGTCTTAGACAAACCACGTTTGACCAGTCAAAGCTGTCACTCTCACCCTTTTTGTCCTCATTATCCATTTTTTTGGTTACAGTCCAAACTTCACTCCCAAGATGACACAAACCGCCTCCAAGAACACCATCATTTTAACACTAGCAGCAACCAAGAAACACAAAGATTTTTGAGACCAAACACCACTTCTTGACCCGTGACGTTTTCTCCAACACATACGCAATCAGTTTTACTGAACTTGTAACCCACTAAACTTCAACCAAGAGGTATCCATTTTGAAGCGCACTTTTAGCCTCAAATAATCCAAGAATAACAAGACAAAGAACAAGAACACCACACTGGACTTGAAGACCAAACTGTAAAGTAACACTGATGTGGAAACCAAGAGCACAACTCAGCCTCAATTCGTTATATGGAGTGTTAGCTTTGACCAGATTTAAGTGACATGTACCAAACCAAATTTACCACGTTGAATTAATGCATATTTAGGAAAAATTGTTGAGCAAAACATCTTAAAGAAAGAAAACTGCAAATCCACAAACTGTTAAGGCCCAACACACAAAGTGGACATGTGACCCCAAAACGTGAATAAATTTTATGTGCACCAATATTCAAAATAGTCACCCAACTGTTAAAGCTAAACTAATGCACGAACCAAAAAAAATAGAAACCTCAAATCCAATCACACACAATCAATTTGAACACAGATCTGAGTTAATATAATTACTTTGACCGAATGACCAAATATGAAACCAACCGAATATAATTACTTTGACCACAGATCTGAGTTAGATGAAACCAACCGAATATATAGCCTTTGACCACAGATCTGACCAAGATGAAACCATGGCTCTCTGATACCAATTGTAGGAAATACCCATCTTGATTGTGTGGATCTATTCGGGTGGTCTTGGATCTTGAAAGATCAAGAATCCCATGGTGAGTTAGTGAGATGTTAGAGAGAGAGAGAGAGGGAACCCTTTGAGAGAAAACTGGAATGTATTAGATTAATGTGTGAAGAGTTCCAACCCTTCCCAAGTGTGGGAAGGGGTATTTATACTTCTACATATTGGTGCCCCTAGTGGGCTGTGGAGTGAGCTGACAGTGGGGAAAGCCCCGACCCACTCCACAAATATAGATACGACTAATCTAATAAAACTAATACTAATATTACTAAGCTAATATAAATAAGTCTACGAGCTATATAAATGCTAATTAGATGCTCGGGGTGACCGAACCTTCATATGAATATTTATATTCCTAACAAAGGCTGATGAAGGATTCTTTGTTGGATACTCACTGAATAGTAAAGCTTTTAGAGTGTTCAATAGTAGAACCAGGTTAGTGGAAGAGAACTTGCATATTAGGTTTAGTGAGAGTATACCTAATATTGCAGAGAGTGGACCAAACTGGCTGTTTGATATTGATGCACTAACCAAAACAATGAATTATGAGCCAGTTGTTGCAGGTACACAGTCTAATGATTTTGCAGGCACAAACACAAGTGAAAGTACAGGTCAAGCTAATAAGGAGACAGGACTTGGAAAAGATTATGTCTTGCTACCTATATGGACTGCTGATCCACTTATCTCAACCAAAGTTCCAAAGAGTTCTGAAGAAGATGATCAAGATTAAGATCCAAAAGATGATAAAGAAGATGGTGTTAAGTCTTCAAGTGATAATGAAAAGCAGGATGATGAAGCTCCAAATGAATTTGGTGATCAAGTGAAGGATGATAATGTTAGCAGTTCTAATGAAGTTAATGCTGCTGGTGATGGAAACATCATTAACAACATTACCAAAGATAAAATTGTTAATATTGCTGACAAGGATGGCATTGTAAATAATGAGGATGTATATCCATTTGATCCAAACATGCCTCCTTTGGAAAATATATATGCAGATACTGATGATGAAGAAGTTGGTGCAGAGGCTGACATAAACAACATGGATGATACTATCCTTGTCAGTCCTATTCCAACTACCAGAATTCACAAGGATCATCCTAAAGAGCAAGTAATTGGAGATATGAAATCTGTTGTTCAAACAAGAAGAATGACCAAGGATTTGAAGGAACAAGGTTTTTTTGCTAGATCTCTTATGCAGAGAAACAGTCGCAAAGATCTTCAAAATTGTTTAATTGCTTGTTTTCTATCACAAGTAGAACCCAAGAATGTACATAAAGCACTACAGGATCAAAGCTGGGTGTAGGCTATGCAAGAGGAGCTTTTGCAATTCAACCTACAAGAAGTTTGGACCCTGGTTGATTTGCCTAATGGAAAAAGGGCAATTGGTACTAAATGGGTTTTTAGATGTAGGAAAGACGAAAGAGGTATTATGGTGAGGAATAAAGCAAGATTAGTTACTCATGGATACACACAAGAAGAAGGGATTGACTATGATGAAGTTTTTTCCCCAGTTGCAAGAATTGAAGCTATAAGTTTGTTCCTGGCTTATGCTTCATACAAAGATTTTGTGGTGTATCAGATGGATATGAAGAGTGGTTTTCTATATGGGAAAATTGAAGAAGAAGTATATGTCTCTCAACCACCTAGATTTGAAGACCCTGACTTTCCTGATAAAATATACAAGGTGGAAAAAGCACTTTATGGTTTACATCAAGCTCCCAGAGCTTGGTATGACACATTGTCAACATACTTGTTGGACAATGGTTTTAGTAGAGGGAAGATTGACAAGACCTTGTTTATCAGAAGACACAAAGATGATATCCTGCTAGTCCAAGTTTATGTTGATGATATTATCTTTGGATCAACAAACAATGTGTTATGCATTGAGTTTGAGAAATTGATGCATGAAAGGTTTCAGATGAGTTCAATGGGAGAACTCACATTCTTCCTAGGATTGCAAGTGAAGCAGAAGGAAGATGGCATATTTATCAGCCAAGATAAGTATGTGACTGAGATCTTAAAGAAGTTTGGGTATACAGATGTCAAAGCAGCAAGCACACCCATGGTCACTTACAAGCCTTTGCTCAAGGATGAAGATGGTGAAGAAATGAATGTTCATTTGTATAATTCAATGATTGGGTCATTGATGTACCTTACTTCTTCAAGACCTGACATCATGTTTGCAGTATGTGCATGTGCTAGATACCAAGTCACACCTAAAGTTTAACATCTTCATGCTGTGAAAAGAATTTTTAAATACTTAAAGGGTCAACCAAAATTGGGCCTTTGGTATCCAAAAGATTCAGCTTTTGATTTGGTAGCTTACACTGATAGTGACTATGCTGGAGCAAGCATGGATAGGAAATCTATAACAGGATGTTGTCAATTACTAGTGTGTAGATTGATCTCATGGCAGTGCAAGAAAAAAATTGTGGTTGCTAATTCCACAACAGAAGCTGAGTATGTTGCTGCTTCAAGTTGCTATGGACAAGTGCTCTGGATTCAGAATCAATTGCTGGATTATAGGTACAATTTTATGCATACCAAAATCTTTATTGATAATACCAGTACTATGTGCATAATTAGAAATCCTGTTTATCATTCTAAAACAAAACATATAGAGATAGGAGACCATTTTATAAGAGATTGTAATGAAAAGAAGTTAATTCAAATGGTTAAAATTCATACTGATAATAATGTTGCAGATTTGCTCACAAAAGCTTTTGATATGGGTAGATTTCAATTTTTGATTGCCAGTATTGGAATGTTAAATATTGAGAATCTCTTATCTCTTTATGTTTTTGTAAAGTTTTTTAAGGATTAGTACTGTTATTTAAGTCAATAAGAGTTTCGGCTGCTAAGTATGATTAGTGTTGCTAGTTATACTTAGAACTACTAGTTTCTGCTGCTAGTTATGTTTACAACTGCTAAGTACAAATGATGATGTGATTATTGTGAATTGTGTTATTGTTTGTGGTTTGGTGTTTTTGGACTAATCTTTTGCAAGATAAGCTATGCAAAGTGTTAGAGTGCTGATAATTAAGCTTATTGGAGTGAAAACTATGTTAGTGCTGCCAGGCATAAGTTAGTGCTGCTAAGCCTAACTTAATGTTGCTAGGTTTCTGCTGCTAAGTTTGAGAGTGCCGGGTACTGTTTTAAAACTTTTAACGATTAAGGGTTTATATCCTTCAATCATTCACACAAGTGTTTTTATCCGATCAAAACCTCTCTTAAACGAAACCCTAACTTGTTTTTATCATTTAATTGCAAAACCCTACACGATTCTTAAAAAATATACAATGTCGACTCTTTCTTTTGCTGACCAACACAACATGATAACATTCTTACCAAAACCCAAAGAGTCTTAAGGTTTTACTGAAATCATTGATTTTTTAAATGCAAGCCACATTAAGTTTGCATTAATAGTAAATCCTAGTATATATATTTCTCACATCAAACAGTTTTGGTCTACTGCTAAGGTTAAAACTATTGATGGGGAAGAACAGCTTCATGCCCTTATAGATGGGCAGAAGATACTCATTACTGAATCATCTGTTAGGGAAGTTCTTCACTTAGCAGATGCTGAAGGTATAGATTGTCTTCTAACCTCTACAATTTTTGAAAAGCTTGCACTGTTGGGATATGAGAGGAAAAATGATTCATTAAAATTTTTCAAAGCATACTTCTCCCCACAGTGGAAATTCTTGATTCATACCATCTTGCAGTGTCTTAGTCCAAAGACAACTGGCTGGAATGAATTTAGAAGGAATATAGCATCTGCTATTATTTGCTTATCTGAAAATACAAAGTTTAATTTTTCCAAAATGACTTTTTATGGTATGGTCAAGAACTTGGATAAATCTTCAAGTAAATTTTATCTATATCCAAGGTTTTTACAACTGCTTATGGACAAACAGTTTTCTCAAAAGAAAATTCATTCAAAAACATATCTTGCTCTCTCTCTCACTAAAACGGTTTTTGCTAACATGAAGAGAGCAGCAAAAGATTTTTCAGGGAATGTAACACCATTGCCTCAAGCAATGTTGCTACAAACTCAAAATCAGGGTGAAGGTTCAGCAATCCCAGCTGATACCCATCACACACCCACAATTTTACCATCCACATCTCAACCTAAAAAGACCTATACCCGTAGGCTCACACAAAAGGGCACTCAGCTACCTCAGCCTAGTGTTGGTATGGATGAAGATGAGGCTACCAATAAGGAGTGGGAAGGTAGTTTGGAAAGGGCTGCCACTACTGCTGCTAGTTTAGATGCAGAGCATGACAGTGGTAACATCTCTAAGACCAAATCCAAGGCAACTTCTAATGAATCAAGTTCCCATGGAACTGATTCAGGTGCAGGAATCCCCAGGCGCAAGAAACCATGGGGGGCACAAGTGCTCATTCTAGGGATGAGGCTGTGTCTAATATGCCCAGTGATCCACCTCTCAAGATAGGTAACACAATCCGAAGTGGTGAGGGCAGTATGGAACTTATAAATGAATTGATGGCAACCTATACAAAATTGTCAAAAGATGTACTTGATCTCCAGCAGCTTACAACTTCTCAAGGTGTTGAAATTACAAGGTTGAAGAGAAGGATTAGATATCTAGAAGGAAGACAGAGGTCAAGCACACACAAACACAAAAGATTATACAAGATTGGTACTACTTCTAGAATTGAATCTTCTGATGAAGCACAGAGTTTGGGGGAGGATGCTCCCAAACAGGGGAGGAATACAAGCACAACTTTAGGGGAGGAAACAGGGGTAGAAAATGAAATGTGGATTGATGCACAGTTGGTGGATGAGGAGATTGATACTGCTGCTAATTTTGTGGTTCAAGACAAACAAGGCAATGTGACTGCCATTGATGCTGTTGATATGGTTCAAGATGCTGGTATTGAAAAGTTGGTTGAAGTGGCCAAGTTGATAGTTAATGCTGCTGATAATGATGCTGCTAATGTTGAAATTTTAGTTAGTGCTGCTAGTGAAAAAGCTAGTAGTGCTGAGCCTGAAGTTAGTGCTGCTGCTACAACTGATGAAGTTAGTGCTGCTACTATAATTGATGAATAATTAACTATAGCTCATGCACTTACAAAGTTAAAGAGCACAAGACCTAAGGTAAAAGGAGTTGTGATTAAAGAGCCAACACCAACTTCAACAATAAAACCAACAACTACTTCACAATCATCAACTGATAAAGGTAAAAGCATTGATAACGCTTAAATCTAACATGTTTTTGGGCGCGTTATTGCTAGTTTTGTGCATCATATTTGGTTATATTTATGTGTATTTGTTGCTAAATGATGAAAAAGTGTGTATGCAAGTAAATATAGCCAAGTACAGGAAAAGTTGAGGAAAAGACAAAGAAATAAAGAGATTATACACATTTGGAGAATTACGAGAAAGAAACCACGCGATACTTCAAGGATTTGATTAGTTCAAGATTTCCATGCTTATATATCAAGAAAAGATCAAGTTCTATGATAGGAAGTAGTGGTACAGCGAAGGATCAAGCACGTAACGAGAAAAGAGAAAGAGAAAATAAAGTTGTATGGCAGAGTGATCCATCCGATCGGATGGCACCCGCATCCGAATCGGATGGGAGAAGGTTATTGTACCGAGAGCTCCAACCGATCGGTTGGAGCCAAATACCGATCGGTTGGCCGACGCTGGAGTTACAAAGTTGCATTTAATGAAGAAGTTAAGCCCCATAATCATTGAGGCTTATCATTTCTCTGCTATTTACTAATATTGGACTTTTTGCTTGGAGAATATGGGTTTTCTCACTTATTTAAGAAACCCTTGCCTAGTTTACAAAGAGAGAAGTTTTTGGGAGGTGACAACCCAAAGGCAAATCAAGTAAGGCTTACACCAAGTCTAACTAACTTATTATTATTGCCCGAAAGCTTGTAGTTGCTGTGAAAACGTCCAGGAAGCCTTGAGTTCGAGTCTCAAGAGTTGTGTCCGTGTGTGGAGTTGTTTACGTGTAATCAAAGGCGATTGGAGGAGTGTGGATTGCTATAGTTCCACAATTCTAGTTCTTGTAATTCCTCGATTTGGTATTTCTTGTTGAGTTATTATGAACTACTTTTACTTTTACTATAAGATGAATGAAAGTTTGGTTAATTACTTGGTTTTATTATGATTGTTATGGAGTGATTTTGGTTGTACTTGTGTGTGTATGATGTGACAATTGTTGGAGTAATCTTATCATAGTGATGCATGAAAACATATCTTGTTTTATGAGTTTGTTGAGATACAATCTAATCTTGCTTAATTGGCTTGGTAAAAAAAATTTAAAGACTAACAAAGGCCGAAAGGAGTTTTCTTTATGTTTTTATTCCAAAATGTTAGTGCACGAATTAGTATGGATTATGGTGTGTGACAAACACCATCTTGACTCATTAAAATGGATTTGGAAACGATTTCATCACAAAAAAGGCCGAAAGGATTCGTAGGAATTCTTAAGATAAGAAATGCTTTCAAACAACAAAAAGCTTAAAAGAATTGTCGTAATAGTTAATCAAGGCCGAAAGGAATTAACTAGGAGATTGAATTCTAGATATGATTTCTCATGATAAAAACCATTGATTGTGAATCATTCATATTAAGTTGTGCATCATTACAAGTCACATCCAACTTGGTTGGTTACTCTAAACAATTGGTCATAGAATCACACACAAGTATATTTGTTTTTGATTGATTGAACCTTGCTTGCTTTTGAATTTACTTCAAATTGGATTGACACCCTTTTTGCTAAAACTTATTTTACTAAACCTAAACCCCAATTCCCTTGGGACGATCTCGACTTACCCACCTTTACTACCACGGACGAGTATACTTGCCCGTATGTGTGATTAGAGAATTGGATAAATCGTGTTTATAAATTTTAAAACTTGAACACAACGACACGCACATCAAGTTTTTGGCGCCGCTGCCGGAGAATTGTTAAGATTTTCTTGGTAGTTGGGCTTAGTAGCATAGTTTTTTTTTAAAGTTAAAAAGTAAAAAGTAAAAAAAAAGGAGTTTGGTTTGGAACCAACCGAATCGGATGGATGCCCATCCGATCGGTTGGTGGTCTCGGTAAATATTTTTTTGTTAGTAATTTTTGTTAATTTTCAGTTTTTATGTCTCATTAATGCTATGATTAATTAGTTTAAGTAGTAGATTAATTAGGATAATTAATTTAAGGTTATTAGAAGAGTTTTAATATGATAAATGCTTAGTTAATTTAGTTAATTTTTTCTTTAATGTGTGGTAGTTTAATAGTTTTTATTAAATATGTTGATAATTAGTTTTATGATTATTAAGTTAAGGTTAAAAGTAGATTAATTATTTTAATGATTGGTAGTTAATTGTTAGTTTTTATTAATTAGTTAAATTTTAATTATTTAGTTTCTTCTTAAAAAAAAGTATAAAATTATAAAAGGGTTATTAGTTCAGTTTTAATATATAAATATATTAATAATAATAAAAAAAAAATTTAAGTTTTTCGATCTAACCGATCGGACGCTGCCCGCATCCGATTCGGTTGGGGCGATTTCATTTTTTGCATTTTGTCCATCCGATCGGATGGAATGTAATACCGATCGGATGGTTGCCTCGGTAAAAGTTTTTGTGATTTTTAATTTTCAGTTGTTTTGATGTTTTAATAGTTTGAAGTTGTTTGTTTGTTTATTTTGTTTTTACATTTGGATATGATTCGATTATAACTAACCCTCACGCTAATAGTTTGGATTTTTGTTTTTGTGGTTATGTTATAGTTAGTGCTTAAGTAGAATGGAGAGTTTAAGCAATGTTTCGGAGTACTTGAGAAATTTGGAAGAGATGTTGAAAGATTCAGGTGATTCTTTGGAGAAATTGGAAAGTATTTTGGAAGAAACTAAGGTTGGTTTAGAAGGAAAAGAAGAAGTTGGCGAAAGCATTGTTTGTTTACCTAAGGAGAAAAGAGTAGTTGTGTTTACACAAGCACCACCTAGAGAGTTTGATGTACCATTTATGAGGTATGCTACACCATGTGGTGTAGAAGGCATTAAAGCTTAGGATGCTCAACTTAGTATGGAGTATGGTGAAAATTATATTACGGAGGAGATGCTTGGTAAGCTTGGCTTTGTTAGGCTTGATTATGAAGATTATATTACGGAGGAGATGCTTGGTAAGCTTGGCTTTGTTAGGCTTGATTATGAAGATTATGGGAGAAAGATAGTGCGAGATGTGAATGTTAATATTCATGGTCATGTTTTCAAGATTGACTTTGTTGTGTTGGAATATGGAAATGCGGGTGAACCAGAAGTGATGTTTGGTAGAAATTTTATGGTTAAGACTAAATGTAGGGTTGATTTTGCTTTGGGAGAGATGAGAATTGATGTAGATGATGAGATGGTAGAGAAGAAGGAATGTAGAGGAGAGATTGTGAAAATGAGAAAGGCAAATCGAAAGAAATCACCACTTAACAAACTTACCCAACCCTCCACCCCTAAGAATGAGAGTTCTTCATCAAGTTCACCACCCAAATCACCCCAAGAAGTTAAACCATTGACTCGAGAGCAGAAGGAAGCAGTTTTGGAAAACTTAGAAATAAAGTTTAAGGAGCTTATGGAAGAGAAGCCGGTTATAGAAGTGTTGAACAATTACATGACTTATCGTAAGAAATTAGATGCGGTTATGATGGCAATAGCTAGGCTAGAGGATAAGAATTTTGATGAGTTTGCAAGGGAAAGGATAGTTGAGAATGGGTTGCCTAAGAAAGAGAGCGATCCGGGAAATTTCGTGTTACCAATTAAGGTAAATGGAACCGATGCGATGTATGCATTGGCCGATACAGGAGCAAGTGTGAATGTGATGCCGTATCCATTATACAAAAGATTAGGACTTGGTAATCCTCAACCAAATCAATATAATCTTACTATGGCTGATAATTCAAGAGCAAAAGCAATGGGAGAAGTGAAGAATGTTAGAGTTCAAGTAGGATATCAAGCTTTCTTAGCCGATTTTCTTGTGCTTAATATTCCGGTGGATAAGGAGTTACCATTGTTGTTAGGAAGAATGTTTTTGAGAACTTGCGGAGCTATTATAGATATGGGTAGAGGTACTATGACTATTAGTGATGGAATCTTGAAGCATACTTACTATCCTAGACCTAGAGGCAAGATTGTGAAGAAAGTGCATGAAGATGAAAAAGAAGAAGATCATTTAGGTTGTTTTGAAGTTGGTAGAGATGAAGAGGGAAGACCTAAATATGGGCCGATTGTCCCAAGTTTCTTTGGTATTGAAGATGAGTTGGAAAGAGCTTTAGCTATGGAGGTTTTCTATAACCCATTCAAAAATGTTTTTGTGTTCAATAAATTGACAGATTTTCTTGGATCTTTACCGGTTCAATTGAAGAATTTGGAATGGGGACCCGAAGGAGCTAGTGTTTACAAGAAGGAAGAAGGTAATGGAGAATGGCATGTGAAGTTTGATATAGTTTGTCCGGATGGAAGAAATTTTGCAAGGAAGTTTAAAACGCAAGTGACTAATCGGGAGTTGTCCGGAAAATTTCAAAATGAAGACATCTTGAAGGAGGAATATTTTGAAGGATGAAGACAAAAGTTGAAGAATAAAAGCACAAGGCTTGTGCTAGTGTTTGTTTGTTTTATTTATTTTAATGCATTTTTAGTAGTTTAATATTTGCATTTAAGTATGAGTTAAGTTAAGACCTTTTGGTTATCTTGGTTTTATTAAGTTTTAATTTATGGAGTTAAGTTTTGTTTTAGAAGTTGTAGAGATAGATTGAATAACAAGTTGGTAGAATAAGTGTGTTGGGTATTTTTCATACTTAAAAAGAGGTATTTTGGAATAGTGAAAACATTTCTCATTTTGTTCTTACAAGAGTCAAGGTGTTGAAAGAAAGAAGAAAAAGTGAGTTTTGCAAAAATTCAATCCGAATCGGTTGGATGAAATACTAATCGGATGGAGTGAAGTATATATACCCAAGATTTCAAAAATCATAAAAACACACACACACTCATTCCACTACACTTGGGGTTCATTAATTCGACCATTAGAAGGCTATTGAGAGTTGCAAGAGAGTTGAAAGATCATCAATGGCACCTAAGCAAGTAAGTAACATCATTAAATTGTATCAATTAAGTTTTAATTCGAGTTGATTGAATTAGGTCAAAGTTTGGGCGTTTTTAATGTAGTTCGAATTAAGATGTAATTTTTCTAGAATAGATGGGTACATGATTGAGGAATTCATTGCAAAAAGAATGAGATAGATTGATTAACTTTTGAGGAAGAATGAATTGATTGGATTTTTAGATCAAATGGGTCGAAACTTTGAATCAATTCTGGGTTGAAAGTGATGATTTCCAGATGTTGTTTAGATGTTAATTAATGTTTTTAGGATAATGCATTGTGGATTAGAACATTGATAAGGTTTTGATTTTTGAAAGTGTTCATATGTTCATATGTTCTAAGATTGATCATGCGAGTATGTTATGGATATGATTTGGAGATAAGTGGGATATGTAGAGACCATAGTGATTGATCAAATGCAGGATAGGGAAGAGTAGGATTTGTTAGAATTGATTGGAAGTCGAACAAAGAAATTTTTTTTTAACAGAATGCCCAACCGATTCGGTTGCGGGGCATTACCGATCGGTTGGAGGCTAGTATTCATTCTATCCGATTCGGTTGGGTGAAATACCGATCGGATGGAACTTTCTGTGATGAAAATTGATTTTTCAAAGGTTAAGTTTTTAGACTTCTAGATCATGCATGCTTAGTTTCTATGCTCTTATCCTATCATATGTTTGTGTTTTTCTACAGAGTTATCTTGCAGGTGGATCAGGAATTGCGAAAAGAACAAGAGAACAAATGCCGATTCCAGAATGTCATCCTAATCTACTGTGGCGAGGGGAAGATCTGATGGTCCGACAATCTTTCAATGCTATTCTTCTTAAGATTGGCGGATGGGTAATTCATTCCCCAAGGGTGATGAGTTGGAATGATATGAAAGAGCTTGGTTGTGATGAATTTTTGGAAGATATGTTTCTTATTAGGATACTGTGGAACAAACGGATATTGACCTCTAACATGTGGATGAGAGCACTAAGCATAAGGGAGCCAATATACAAAGAATGGTGTTTGGAATTTTTGTGTTCGATGAGAATGAAAGAAAGATTTACCGATATCGGAGTTACCACCGATAAATTCTTGGAATTCAGACTAGGGGGAAAGAAGCATGAAGTCACGCTCTTCGAGTTTGGGAACCTATTAGGTTTATACTCGGATGAAGATTTAAGTAATAGGATTTTAAATTTCTGGTAATGAGTGGAGAAAGGAGTAAAAATAATTTTGACGCACATGGATACTGGAAAAGGATTAGCACGGAAAGCAAGTTAGTATTTGGGGAAAGTAAAGTTTCAACAATTAAAAGACCATTGTTGCAAGTGCTACATAGGGTTGTGGTACAATCATTGTTACATAGAACGTCTGGTGTTAATCTGATTTATGAAGATGACTTATGGATTATTCAAGCATTAGACGAGAAGCATCCTTATAGGCATTTGAACGTAGCTTGGGTGATAGTGCAACACTTGCACAAACGCGCGGCAGTTGGAGCGAGGAATTATATATGTGCAGGTCATTTTATTTCACGAATAGCTAGGAATCTTGGGCTATTTATTGAGGAAGAGATGAGTGTTTTTAGTGAACCGGTTACTCCATTGAATATTGACATCAAAGGGTTCACAAATCTTCGAGAAAGCAGGGATGGAAAGCTAAGAGGACTTCCAGAAGTCCTAGATGTGCAACCAATAACAACTTGGGATGGATGATAAATGGTTATGTTTTAAAAGACAATGATGGTTGAACAATTTCTATTTCTATTTCTTTAACTTAACTTTCGTAGGATTTATGGTTATGATTTTGGTTTGTTTTGGATTATTTTTATTTTATTATGTTTTATATTTGGTTTGGTATTTTGTTTTGTTGTTTCGAGTATAGTGTTTGCAGTGTTTGCAGGGGAAGAATTGACGGAAGGTTAGTGTTGTTCAAATATTTGGAGTTAGAAGAACTCATGTACCTACGTATGATCAAATAAGCCTATGCGAATTTTCTCCCGGGTAGTGTTTATTTATTTTTCTCTATTTATTATTTTTTCCCCTATTTCTTTACTTTGAAGTTCGTTTATCACATTGAGGACAATGCAAAACTTAAGTGTGGGGGAGGGAAGAAATAGGAAAAATTGTTTTAATTTTAATTTTTGATTTAGTAGATTTTGGAATTCAAGTAACTAGAATGTGCTCGTCCTTGATTTTTTCTAGTTGTTAGATGAATTGATTCAATGGTAAAAATAAGGCTATTTTAAATTTTTTGGAATGTAATCAAGTTATGAGAGATATTGATAACTATTGCTAGTACATTTTATCACCACTTTAAATTGTGAGGATTTAAGCCTTTTTGTATAAAGCACTTCTTATGCTTTATATTTCGTTATGAGTGTGCCGGTGATTATGTTGATTCTAGAACTTGTACTTGTTATGCATTACGGTTAAAATTACTTTCAAGTAATAAAATATATTCAAATGATAAGAGGCAATTTAGGATTTTTCACCAAATGGCCTTCCGTTTACAATTTATTTTTGCTAATCGCATTGGTTAGTTGTCTTAAGTAATTGGAACCCATTTGTTAGCGTTATCTTATACGCTAGATACCCTTAGTTACACCCTTTTGAGCCTATCTTTTCTTTTGATTAAATCCAGAAAAGTACAAAAAGATTTTACACCTTACGCCTTAGACTTTCCCGAATCAAGTTCAAATGAAGTACAAAACTATTTATTTTTGAGGATTGCATGTTGACCACACCTTGTATGTGTATATGTTATTTCAATGAAGAAGGAGGTCGCTACTCTTATTTGTATTTTTTGTAGCGTGTGCTCATCCAAAGTGTGGGGGGGGGGAGACGTTGTGTTAAAAAAAATTTAAAAAAAAAAGAAAAAAAAAAAGAGGAAAGCCAATGAGCTATGAAAGTATGGAATGATGAAAATAAAATAGTCAATGAGCTATTAAGGAAGGGAAGAGTTTATATGAAATGCGGAAAAATAACAATCGAAGAATTTTGGTGGAGTAATCATTTGTGATATAAAGAGTTTGGGACGGAATTTGGACTTGATTCTTATTTGATTTTTTTTTTTTTAGAACCAAATCAAAATTCCCATGTCTTATCCTTACCCTTACCAATTACTTTATTCGTTGTTAGCTTTCGAGCATCCGGATTTATTGATGGCTTTGTTGAGATATGTAGTACATGGATGTTCTAGTGACCATCCGAGTTTTTGAATAGTTGAAAAACGTTGTTAGCGATCTAGTGAGTAAATTAGTGACCATCCGTTATGCATGTAACGTCGTTAGCGAACCAAGGCACAATCTAGTGACCATCCGTTGCTTAACTAAACAAAGATTCGTTGTTAGCGAGCTATGATGTTCTTGTATGAAGTATTTACACATTAGCTAGGTAATCAAAACCCTTCAACCTAAAGCCAAATAAAAGACCTCTTTGATGTTTTATTTTGTTTTGATACAAGTACAAGCTTATGGTAAGAAACATGAATCATGATTGAGCGATTGAGTGATTTACAATCAAATATACCCTCGAGTGTTGTGTGAATTTAAAATTTCCTTTGTGAGGTGCTTAGTGATGTTATCAAGCTCGATTTAACTTGCGTATATTTAAAGGATTTTTCATAATTAAAGTAAAATAACAATTGTCCTATTGGGATTGTTGTTGGCTTTTTATAATCATAATGAAGATATCATTGAGTTCAGTTTTTCTAAAAATTAGACTTGCTCGAGGGCGAGCAGAACTCAAGTGTGGGGGATTTGATAACGCGTAAATCTAACATGTTTTTGGGCGCGTTATTGCTAGTTTTGTGCATCATATTTGGTTATATTTATGTGTATTTGTTGCTAAATGATGAAAAAGTGTGTATGCAAGTAAATATAGCCAATTACAGGAAAAGTTGAGGAAAAGACAAAGAAATAAAGAGATTATGCACATTTGGAGAATTATGAGAAAGAAACCACGCGATACTTCAAGGATTTGATTAGTTCAAGATTTCCATGCTTATATATCAAGAAAAGATCAAGTTCTATGATAGGAAGTAGTGGTACATCGAAGGATCAAGCACGTAACGAGAAAAGAGAAAGAGAAAATAAAGTTGTATGGCAGAGTGATCCATCCGATCGGATGGCACCCGCATCCGAATCGGATGGGAGAAGGTTATTGTACCGAGAGCTCCAACCGATCGATTGGAGCCAAATACCGATCGGTTGGCCGACGCTGGAGTTACAAAGTTGCATTTAATGAAGAAGTTAAGCCCCATAATCATTGAGGCTTATCATTTCTCTGCTATTTACTGATATTGTACGTTTTTGCTTGGAGAATAAGGGTTTTCTCACTTATATAAGAAACCCTTGCCTAGTTTACAAAGAGAGAAGTTTTTGGGAGGTAACAACCCAAAGGCAAATCGAGTAAGGCTTACACCAAGTCTAACTAACTTATTATTATTGCCCGAAAGCTTGTAGTTGCTGTGAAAACGTCCAGGAAGCCTTGAGTTCGAGTCTCAAGAGTTGTGTCCGTGTGTGGAGTTGTTTACGTGTAATCAAAGGCGATTGGAGGAGTGTGGATTGCTATAGTTCCACAATTCTAGTTCTTGTAATTCCTCGATTAGGTATTTCTTGTTGAGTTATTATGAACTACTTTTACTTTTACTATAAGATGAATGAAAGTTTGGTTAATTACTTGTGTTTTATTATGATTGTTATGGAGTGATTTTGGTTGTGCTTGTGTGTGTATGATGTGACAATTGTTGGAGTAATCTTATCATAGTGATGCATGAAAACATATCTTGTTTTATGAGTTTGTTGAGATACAATCTAATCTTGCTTAATTGGTTGGTAAAAACAATGTTAAAGACTAACAAAGGCCGAAAGGAGTTTTCTTTATGTTTTTATTCCAAAAAGTTAGTGCACGAATTAGTATGGATTATGGTGTGTGACAAACACCATCTTGACTCATTAAAATGGATTTGGAAACGATTTCATCACGAAAAAGGCCGAAAGGATTCGTAGGAATTCTTAAGATAAGAAATGCTTTCAAACAACAAAAAGCTTAAAAGAATTGTCGTAATAGTTAATCAAGGCCGAAAGGAATTAACTAGGAGATTGAATTCTAGATATGATTTCTCATGATAAAAACCATTGATTGTGAATCATTCATATTAAGTTGTGCATCATTACAAGTCACATCCAACTTGGTTGGTTACTCTAAACAATTGGTCATAGAATCACACACAAGTATATTTGTTTTTGATTGATTGAACCTTGCTTGCTTTTGAATTTACTTCAAATTGGATTGACACCCTTTTTGTTAAAACTTATTTTACTAAACCTAAACCCCAATTCCCTTGGGACGATCTCGACTTACCCACCTTTACTACCACGGACGAGTATACTTGCTCGTATGTGTGATTAGAGAATTGGATAAATCGTGTTTATAAATTTTAAAACTTGAACACAACGACACGCACATCAAGCATCCTGATTGAAAGACCTAAAAAGAAATTCTTATCACTAAAACAACAACAACAACAACTCATTGAAGATGAAGAACTTGCAAGGCAGGCGCAAGCTGAGCTTCTTGCTGAAGAAGAAGAGGCAGGAAGAGAGCAATCTCAGAAAGAAGAAGAAGCAAGTCTTGCACTAATAAACTCATGGGATGACATACAAGCAAAATGTGAAGGAGATCATATGTTAGCCCAGAGGATGTAGCAAGATAAACAGCAAGAGCTATCCTTAGAAGAAAAATCAAAGCTCTTCATGGAATTCTTAGCCAAGCAGAAGAAGTTCTTTGCTCAAAAGAGGAATAGACCACCCACCAAAGCTGAACAAAGGAAAGTAATGAGTACATATCTGAGAAACATGGATAATTGGAAGCCTAGTCAGCTAAAGAATCTTAGTTTTGAAAAGATAGAAGATCAGTTTGACAGGGTATTCAAGAGGGTAAATACTTTCATTGCTATGAATGAAGATGAGGTGGTTGGAGGTTCTAAGAGAGCTAGAGAAGAATTAGAATCTGAAAGCAGCAAGAAACAGAAGTTGGATGAGCAGAGTTTGAATGATGAGTAGAAAATAGATGAACAGACTAAGGATGACCAAGAAGAAAATGATGACCAAGACAGAGCTCAATAGTTAGAATTGATAGTGATTGCTTCTGATCATGATGAAGAGGTAGTTGATGTTGTCCCCTTAAAAACAAAAGTTTCTATCATTGATTGGAAGTGTGGTTTCCATGGAAAAAGTTCTTGGTTTGATATAGTTAGAGTCGGAGGAAAGTCTCAAAGGTTTACTACCTGTAGTCAGATGCTGAGAAATTTTGATAGAGATGATCTGGAGACTTTATGGAAGCTGATCAAGAACAAATATGGATATTCAGTGCCAAAGGATATCTTGGATAGGGTTCTTTGGGGTGACTTGAAAGTTATGTTTGAACCTCATCATAAAGATAGAGTTTGGCATGATCAGTTTTAGAACAGAGTTGTAAGTTGGAAACTATATCAATCATGTGGAGTCCATACAGTGGCTATGAGTGGGGTTCAAGTACATATGTTGGCTGAAAAAGATTATCCTTTGAGTCCTGCCATAGTTTCTCAGATGCTGGATACATCTAAGGTCAGACTTCAAGTAGAAAGATGGGATGAGATGACTTATCAGCTCCTCAAGAAGATGGAGTATATACTAAATCCCAAATAGAAGAAGAAGAAGAAGAAGAAGTAAAGTATTTGGAAGCATCCTCCTGGTGATTGTTCAAGCTTTGATTGAAACTTGATGATTTTGGGAGAAAATATCAAGTTTAGGGGAGGATTGTTCGAAATTAAAGCTTCCAAGGTGTTAATGCTGCTTAAGATGGTTAAGGTTGCTCTAAGGGATTACAACTGCTCAGGTATTACAATGAAAAATGTTCTAAGTCATTACTGATGCTGGTTCGTATGTTAAGACTGCTGGTTGAAGTTAAGACTACTAGAGTATATTATAACTGCTGGAAGACTTCAAGGAAAATACTCTAAGTAGTTAATGCTGCTAGAAGAAAACTTAGTGCTACTAGTACAAAGTTACAACTGCTGAAGACTTAATGCTACCAGAGTAAAGGGTTAGTACTGCTAAATGTTTATTAGTGTTGCTGGAGTATTAGAGTCGGTTAGATTTGTATAGAATGTTTAGATAAGTATAGAAAAGCATCTTTAAAGATTTATCTTGTATAGAAAGTAATTATAAGCGGACTAGGACTCCTTAGTCTATAAAAGGAGGTCCTAGGGCATTGAGTTAGATACGTATTATTCATAGCTTCAAGGTTGTAAACCCTAATACTAAGAGAGTATTCGTATTAATAATATTGAAGCTGTTGGTTTATTTATTCTTGTGTTACTGTTCTTCTTAATACTATTGTTTAGATTCCGCATAAAACTTAGTAAATTCAACACAGTTTCTATACTAGTTGTGTTAGTTCACCTAGCATAACTAAACCTTTACAAGCTAAGGGAATTCGATCAAGTATATAACTGGATCAACAATATTGCTTCTAATTTTATTAAGCCCATTAATTGTACTCAGTAGATAAGTGATGGTTATGTTCGCGGTGAAGTGGTATATTTCTTTTTATAAAATTTTATTCATTTTATATATTTAGAATCAGTGGTTTGTATGGTTTCTGACCTTTTGGCTGAATAATTCACGCGGTTTGAACCCACTGGCCTCCCTTTTCGGAAGGTTGGCGTGGCCACTTTATGTTTTCCTAAATGTAAATACTTTTGGAGATAGTGTTTGGAAGTGTTGATTTTGTAAGAAATGCAGATGGTGCGATTTATAAAAGGTTCTAAGTTCGCTTGGTGCAAACAACCCTGTAGTTGCCACAATTTGAGTTTGTGGCGTTGCGCTCAAGCCCCATAGATTAGTTCGAAAAAATGGTTATCCAAAGAGACATAATTTTATCTTAAGCAAGCACTTGAAATAAGCAGTTATACCTCTGATTAGAAATGGCTTATATTACTTCAAAGAAAGTGTTAGTGCAAAATGTGTGATAGGTATGGATTCGGGTTAAGACTGTGTATTGGGTCGTTGAACCGGGCTACTGATGGGTTACGGTTGCACTAATCCAAGAAATGAAATGATTCCCTACACAAATGAGATTAAACCGTTAGCCTTACCGTGGGGATGAACCCCACGATTAAGCTCCGGCGTGAAAGTAAGTAATCATGTTTGTCAGAGAAATATGTAGGTATTGGTATATGTAAGAAAGTCATACCTCGCAAATGTGTTGAAAGGTTGCCTTTTATAGGCGAGTCGGGTACTAGGGTTTCCTAGTATTTCGTTTATTTTGTTAGTGGCCAGAGTGGGACCCTTGTCGATCAAGTGTCCGTAACTTAATCGTGATTGCGGACACAGATCATATTCCGCGGCCATTGGTTGGTCCGCTAGAGTAATGCGGAAGTGTCATTCAGATGATCTGCGTGCGTCTTTATGCATCCAGACCGCATCTTACTCATTGCTGGGCCTGGTGGCGTCCGGTGCACATGCTTGCCTATTTTGTTGGGCCGAGACCCAAGTGTGTATAGTACGGTTCAGGCCCAATAAGCCTGCTATCCATATTATACGTCATCAAGTCCCCCCAGTCTAGTTCGTTTATTGCGTGTGTCCCTATTGGTAGCGTGCGGTGAATGTTGCTAGACTAAGGTTTCGTTCTAGTTTCGCGTCGTGGCGAATTACTTCTTCATGACGCTTCCTTATATTTATTAGGTGAGGTTTTTTGGGACGTGGACTGTTTTTGCCCTTTCATATTCTGACTGATTTGACCGAGTGGACCTTTGATCTTACTATCATACTTATATTTTACTTTCAATCCGGAGCGTTCATTCAAACGTCATTTGACACGTGCAGCCATCTTGGATTATCCTGAATTAAATATAAAGCGGGTCTAAATACCCGATTTCATTTTTATTATCCTACCTCTTCTTTCTCATTACGTTCCGCCATTATCGCCATTTTTCAGAGTTTTTCGCCGTTCTTCTTGTTTCGTACTTTTCCTCAGGAAGTTTTTGAATTCTTCAGGTTAGATTTCGATACCTTTTTCCCGCGTCATGGGTACTATTATGGACATTAAATCCAAACTTAGTCAAGGTGCTCTTACCGATTTCTATGGTAAATTTCATATCCCTAAGGAGGTTCACCCGAAATTACCAGATACGACTTAAACCATTCATTAGCAACCTGTGGGGAAGGTAGGCGTTTACACTAGGTTTTTTGATTACGCCAATTTCTGATTTCCTTTATCCGTGTTCTTCGTTGATATCCTTAGGTATTATCGGATCAATATTTCTCAACTCTCTGTTATAGGAGCGGCTAAGGTTTCGCATTTTGAAATTTTGTGTCGTGTTCGTAATATTGTTCCAACGGTTGCTCTATTCCGGTGTGTTTACATAAAATCCAAGAACAAAGGGTGGTTGTCTTTTAGCAAGCGTTCCGGCAGTACTGGTGTGTTATAGAAAAGCCCTGGATTCCGTTAAGAATTGGAATGACCGTTTTTTCTGGGTTGACGACTTCGCTTGCTCTAATATCTTTCCATGGCACACCGCCAAAATTGTTACTAAAGATCCTGTTCCTAAGGATGATGAATTTAACGCCGACCATTTTTCCTCCCTTGTTGCGAACCCTATTCCATTTCGAAAGTTTCCTTAACCCTTTCTTTGTTGGGTTGGGTTGAGCCACTATATACTCTGGGTGAGGACACTTATCTCGAATATCTTGACAGCAATGAAACGGGTGAGTTTCATATATATATATATATATATATAATATATTATATATATATATATATATATATATATTTTTATTTGTTTAATAGCTTTTGTTTTTTCTTTTAATTGTTTTTCTTGGTTATGCAGAGATAGATCTGTTTTCTTTTGTCAAACTTGCGGATCCCACCAAGGTGAAAGTCGTTGGAAGGGAACGTCGTGAGGGGGAGACCCAACTTTTGGAAACTACTGTTAGGCGAATGGTTTCACTTCTCCTGCTTGCACCTGTCCGCACAGATAGTGAATGGGATGTTAGCGATGATGAATTATTTGGTGATGGTGGTGGTGCGGGACAGGGTGGTTCCGGTATTGGCCGTGGTGATGGTGTTGAGTTTCAAGTGGCCGCATCAACAGATAATGTTAAGCCAGAGAATGTAATTGTGAAGTCTAGGCGGAAGAGGATGGTCGTGAATGTTCTCGTGAGTGCTGGTGAGCCTTCCCATCCTGCGAAAAGGTTAAGGGATGATCTCGGTGATTCTAGTTGGTCTGCCTTTGGTGGCAAATCTTTGTCCGTTATCCAGAGTTTGCTGGCGAGGAGTATGCATGAGGTGGAAGCTGGGGTTGAGGATTTACCTACCATGCCTCTTATTACTTCCTCCGTTTCGGATACACCGGAGCGTGAAATGGATGCTCAATCTGAATCTTCTTTTGGGGTTCAATTCCGTTCTGCTAATCCTTCTAGAAGGTTTGTTATTTCCTCCAATCCTCCGCAGCATTCTAGTACCCATGATGCTGAAGTTGATTCTATTTCCAGGCATCTTGTTCCGGTGATGACAGTGGCTACAACTACTACCGCTTCTGTTGTCTTTACTTCGACTTCAAAGGAGAAGGGAAAAGAAAAAATTGTTGAATCTCCTTCATCCCATGATGCTTCTTTGTCCCCTAGCGCTATCAAGCTTGATGCTGGTGGTTTTCTGGACCTTTCCGGAAGTGAGCTTTTTATTGGGGATATCCATGCCACGGCTGTTGTGGATTCCATCCTTTTGTTAAAGGAGAAGGACGGGGAAATTACAAAGCTAAAGGCTAAGCTGGCGCTTGTTGAGGCTGAAGCTGCGGAGGCGCTTTGCCTTAGTGATCAAGTTTCCGATTTGAAGTCCCTTGAGAGTTCCAGTGCTGCTGAGGTATATTCTTTGAAGGAGCGGAACTCTACTCTTGAGAGAGAACGGGACTCTCTTAATACAAAGGTGGCGGAGCTTCAATCTTCCGTAGAGGGCAAGGAGCATGATCTTGCGGATCTGAATGCCACGGTTACCGCCACTAAGTCTCAGAAAAAAAGCTTTGTGGGTCAGGTATGCATCTTTGAGTATGTGTACTATGCAGGTTCTTTCCTGTTTCTGTTGTTTTTGTACATATATTTATTCGTTTTATGTCTTCCTTTGTTGTAGGTGCACACATTGGAGGTTACGTTGGGGGGTTTGAGAGAACAATTTGAGAGGATTCAAGATGCTCAAATGAATGATATTATTGGAAAAGTGGCTAAGTTGGAGACTGATCTGACAAAGATAGCCTTGCATCTTGTCGAGACACTTTACCCTCATCTTTTTACCGTTATATCTGGTCGACGGTGGTTGCTGACACATGGTATGAAGCTTGTTGTCATTAAATGCCTAAACTCTCTGGAGTACCTTGCGGCTATAGGGGTGCTTTAAGCTATGCTATGGTGAAGGGGATACAAGATGGATTAGCTGCTGGTATTGAGCATGGGAAGACAGGTTCTAGCCTTGTGGATGTTGCTGCTTATAATCCTTCGGCTGAGGCAGATCACAACTCTGCGCTGCAAACGCTTCGTGATGTTGAGTTTCCTTTGTTAGCTGCTTTGACGGCGCACAAAGATGTCAGTATCAAAGGTATTATGAATCTTCTCCGTCTTGAAGGTCCACTTGCGGATGTTCCCGAAATGGCTGACTTAAAACCTGATCCAGAGCAGCTTATCGTCCCAATTCATAATGCTGAAGATAATGTGGTTATTGGTGACACTCCTTTGTCTTCTTCTTTAAGTGTTGCTCGTAAAAGGGCTGAGAAGATAAGGGAGAACATTGTTGCCCATCAACCTATCCTTACTGATGTTTTCCCTCTCTGGTTAAGCCCTTGTCTATTGGGGCTTCGCCAGGTATTGCTGCCATTCCGGAGAATGAGCCAACCGCTACCGTAGTGACTACTGTAGTATCAATCACTCTTTCACCTTCTCTAACTATATATGATTATGATGTGCCTGTTCTGGATAGTCAAGATAATGCTGAAGATGATCAAAATGATACCGGTGGTGACCAAAGCAAGGACGGGGTTCCCATTTCTTCAATTGACTTTGAAAAGGAAGAACTTTATACCACTCCGGAGCATGAACATGTTTAGTTAGATTGCTGCGACCGTATGTAGTCTTTTTGTAGCAACTGTTTGTAATTGAACATGATCCTTTGCATTATGTGTCTTGTACTTACAACAGTACTTATGTTTTGTATGAACACTTCTGCATGTGCAATATTTATGTTTCATGAACATGCTTACTATGTGCGCTATGGTCATGCTCGACCTTGGTGCGGCTTTTTGCACTTATGGTTCGTGCTTTGCTATTATTTTAAAGTCATACATGTACGCTCTTATTTTATAATAGTCTTGGTTGAATATTTGTAGGTTATTTTCCCGGTACTGGGCTTGCAATACCTCTTATGTACTTTGAGTGAATTTTTAGGCTACTCATCCTTTTGTTATGCGGAATAACATTCTAGGGTCATGCCCTAGTGCATGCACGTCTTATTCACATATGTAAATGACTTTGCAAAGTTAATATTGAAAACTTTTTAAAGTAAACTAGTGAAGGTAGCTAATCTCCACTTTTTCATTAAAATATTTAAACTAAAATAATACAATAAAAAACTTTTGAATACAAATATCTACTGCGGAGTCCGCATGAGTGGGCTGCTTGTATTTTACAAGTGTAATACTTCTTGAACTTTGCGTATATTCCATGCTTGCGGAAGTTGATTTCCATCTTGGTCTGTTAACTTGTACGTGCCTTTACTTAGTGCTTTCGTTCGGCAATGTTCAGATTTGAAAATATCAGGTGGTGCTTGCTTACCTTTTACGCCCTAATCAACAAACTGGACAAGCTGATTCCCATGCGGAAGCAAGTTTCGATGGCGGATGAAGGTTGTTCCAGTGACTAGGACCATGGACCAGTTTTCTTTGCTAGTCTAAATGGTGGTATGGTTTGGTGGAGTATCCCTACCAGTCATCCAGTAATTATATTTAGCCCAAGTTGTAAGCGCGTCTTCCAGCTTACAAGCTGGGCAACAACAAAGATGAAGGCATCATTTTCATCCTTTGTTGCTAGACGTTTTAGGGAGGCTTTTGTTAATCAGGAGCAACTTTATACAATGAATTGTCCCCGATGTACGATTTGTACCTATCCCTAGCAACGTGTGCTCTTCCCCATTCTATCTCTCCCTTCCGTGCCCCTATTTTCCCCTGAGTTCCTTCCCATGGTTGTCACCTCGATCAACCATTAAACATTCCTACTTTTTACCACTTTGATCGCCAACGAGAGCCTAATTGGTAGTGAGGCTCTCGTCGTCCATGCGGCCTTTAAAAATAAGAGCCGTTACTCTGGACCGCATGGTCCAGGTAAGCTTTTTCCTGGTCCAGGTCAGTGGTATCGGGAATGCTTGTAATGGCAGGATTGAGGGTGGGCGGATGAGACGCCTTTCGGCACAAGAACGGTTTGAAATTCACCGTATTGCTCAAAAGGACGCTCGAGGATGTTATGGAAGGATGTTTGGATGAATGGGATTTGTTGAGCATTATGGTTTATGGTTATTAGTCGTCATTGAAGAATGACTAACTGCTATTAGTTGTCATTTAAGAACGGATCTGGGTCATGAGATGCCCCTCTTGGTTCTGACATCGTTTGGTAGTCCACGTAATATGTGAGTACATACTTGAATTTACTCTGAGTATGTAAGAGATGATCATCAACAAATGACGTTTTGTCATTGAGTGAAGACCTTGGTTATCATATATGGTAAACAACTTTATATTGTTATTCAGGAACCAGTTGTAAAAAATCGATAACATCTTCAACTTCTTTCAAACGGGTATTGTGAATGCGATCGCTATGATACTCTGTATTATGCTTTGTGTTGAATGTCTTTATTGTTTTTGTGGAATTGGTCGCGTCTTCCTTCGTTGTAATAACCTTCTATAGAGGAGGATCCAATGTTGCTTCACGTGTGAATAGTGACTTCGCCTAAATTTTTAGCGGGTAGGCACGTACCTAGACTTGTAGCTGGAGTATCCTCCTGGCTTGTTGGATTTGACATAAAGTATATTGTCCTGTCTTTTCAGCGTCTTAGGAAGGAACAAAAATTTGGCTTTCCCCAGATTTTTCCCGCTTAACACTGTCTGCGAGTGATCCGGCCTACGGGCCCGCGTCGGCCAAAAATTATATCTTTCAAGCAAATTCGGACGATATGTTGAGCTTGTCATAAGAATCGCTTGGGAGTTTATTGTCAGCGAGCCTTTTTGAACTGTCTCATTTTATGCGGAAGTAATTTTCTTAACACGATAACAAGACCTTTGTACTTTATTATTAGTTACCTCGGAACTGATCCACAAAACATAATTAAACTTCGTTCCTTCCGGATTGGTAAGCATTAATTCAGCACCGGGATCATTTATTTAAGATGATCCGTCCGTGAGTAAGATCCGCCACTCCGGGATTTTTTCGTCAACCTCCACTATGTGATTTATCTCTTGGATGCTACGTTATATTAATTTGCCAATATCTGGCCTTCTTCTGACGTTCTTACTCCGTATATCGCATTTCTGCAGCTTTGCATTTCTTTTTTGTGATTTCCATGCTACTTCCGGTTTTGACTGTATCAAATCCAGCATTAGCTTTATGTTGGCGTGTAGTTGATCTATGGGTGTCTCAAGCTACGTTTGACGGGGTAGGTCAGCGTTTGTTTAGCCACCCTTTCTGTCATTAATACTATACGCGCCGCTCCTTTGTGGCCGCAAGGTAGGCAGTTAATTCCTCCTTTATTGGTACTGTTAATGATAGTAATTTTTCTGTGGATTTGTTTGTGAAATGCCTTGTTCAAGTCCTTGAAGTCTACGCGTATACTAGTCTTACGTTTCTCAACTTCTTGTATTGCCTTGTTTCTTCCTGACCTCGTTTCTTTTGTCTAGCCGGAGTGCATCCTTCTCGCCCGCCCGGGTGGTGTTCCGCTATGTGTCGCGGATCACTCGTCGTGTCCGCTAGGCACCAATCAAACACGTCCATGTTGTCCCTGAGCAACTCACATAATTTCTTCCTTCCTCCGTGGAGGTGGATTCTATGGCCACCGTTTGTTCCGGGAGTTCTGGGTGAATCGCAACTTCGATTCGTTCCACTATTGACGGCAGGAGGCTTTCCTTCTGGTCCGGAGACCGTTGTACATTTAAGCAGATAGTCTCGCTGCTCCAAAGTTTTAGTATTCCTTCTTCTACTGGGGATTTCAACATGCCATGGGCTGTTGGTGGAACATCTTATGTTTTCCGGGCCCCCGTTCTATTTTATAATTCCATTGTATGTTAATTGTGGTCTTATCACAACGAAATTTATCCATACGGAAGTGGTCCTTATTTTTGATTTTTACCAGCAGTGGTATCTGTCCTGTGAGCCATGCGGTTTTGCCGCAGAATCCGATAAGAGGCACTATGGCCGAAACCATTTGGTTTCTTATCAATACTCATGATGTACCTTTTGGGGTTGATCATTTATTCACTTTCATGTGATGTATGAGATTGCTTCTGATTTCTGTATCACTATGATTCTCAAAAGTGAGGACGAAATTTCCATGTCAGAAGAGAGACTTAGGGTTATTCTTTATTTAGCTACTTTCTGCCATGTCTGTGCTAATTAGAATCGCCAGCAGCCCGTTCTTTCCATGTGTTCTCCTATCCTTGCCGTCGTCGACTGATCCTTCGTTTTGTTTAGCTTCTGCTCATTGGTCACGCATGATAGTTTGCCTTTTTTGATTAGCTCTTCTATCTGCCTTTTTAAGCGTGTGCATTCATCTGCGTGGTGCCCTACTTCTCTGTAGGATTCATAGGATTTGTTGTTATTCCTTTTTCCGACCGGAGTTGTGATTGGAGGTGGGGCTTGAATTTTTTTTTTTTTTTACTTCTGTTTTTGTCCACCATCATGTGGCTTCCATGGCGGGAGTAATTTCTTTTGCTACGGACTTATGACCGTTGCTTTACCCCTAGGGGAAGATGTGGCTACCTTCATCATTTCACCTATTGATTTTGGGATTCTATCATGCAGGCGCTTGATTAACTCTGGATTGGTTATTTCGTGCATAAACTCTGAGATCTTTATGGCTTCCGGTGTTCCCTACGTATGTAACACCCCAACCCGACAAGGGTAAAGATGTCACACTAATGGTTTCATATCAGATTAAACAAAGCATACATTACAGTAATACAAGAAATCTCAGAGATTACAAATGAACACTGAAATTACAAGGTTACAATGCGACTACAGATTCTAACAATATAAAAACTTCAAATCATCTCTAAGCCAAAATAGCTATCAAAGTCTTCTAAGTCCAAAAGTCTCTTCACTCATACCCAAACCCGTCGTCCTGCTTATTACCTGCCGCACACGAAAAGAAAACGTGCGGCTGAGCTTAAAAAGCTCAGTGAACAGATACATATACAAAGCAATGATAATGAAACAGATATAAGATATGGTGCGCTGGGAAACATCAGAAGGTATAAACAATAAGGATGATCAGAGGAAAATAGGATAGTCATCTACCACGAGCCCAGAAACAGATCATATCATATCATAACCATAAATCTTCATAATCATATAGAGGGGAGACCTCTCAGATAATCAGATAATATGAGGGGTGTCCTCATTCTTCAAATGGAGTAGCTAGCTCCCAGATATATGTGAAAGGCGTGTATTGCACACAGCACCATTCACCAGACAAGTCATATCATATCAGATTAAATCCACTAAATAGATCAGATCTAGGATTGCAATCCATACGCCCCCCAGAACATATATAATCCATAATCATAGTAATGCGCATATCATAATCAGAATGGGGACGGTGTGAGGAATCACTCACCCACACATGAGTCATGCCAGTGGTGCATCACAGACACGGCCAGGTTACCTTCCTGGCTAGGTAACAGAAAGGTGGCTCGGGTATCAAACTAAGAGTCACATATCATATCATATCAGATGTGTCATATCACTAGGTTCATCATAATAGGTTCATAACAGAGGGTTCATATCAAAGGTTCAGAACTAGTGTCAAAGGTCCAAATCAAAGGTTCAACAGATCAAGGTTCACAAGCAAAGGATCATAAAGAAATGGGGATCATAGCAATGGCTTGGGGAAAACTTAACAGAATCATAAGTCAACATCACTGTATAGTGTATAGGAACCCTTACAGAAAACAAGGGCAGAGTATCCGTACCTTATGACGAAAGCAAAAATAGAAACAAGCACAGAAATGAGGGAAAGCTCAAAGTCTCTCCTTCTTCACACCTAAGGAGTAGAAGAGGATTACAAATCATTCTTAATTAAACGTCTTTCCCTTTTAAGTAACTTTCCCTTTTTAGTAAGTTTCCACTTTTAGAAAGTTTCCATAATTAGAAAGTTTCCACTTTTAGAAATATTTAGTACATAGCTTAATTAGATCAACATTAGCTGGAATTAAGGTATCTTATCATATTTACACCTTTGGTCCGCAGGTTTTCACAATTTACATTTTATACCCCTGAACTTCAAAAATTACATTTTAACCCTTCAAACATGCATAATTACACATTAAACCCTTGGTTTATCAAATTTACACAATGAGTACTTATTTTAGTGAGTTATACGATTAGACCTTCAATTATTCAATATTTGCACAATAGGTCCCTCCATTTAGTAAAGTTACATATTAAGTCCTTAAAGTTTACATTTTAAATCATTAATTAATAATAACTACACATTAGTCAATAAATATCCAAATTTTCATATTAGCCCCTGAATATCATTCATAACACAAATCGGCCTCAACTTTTCCGAAATTACATGTTTAGTCCTTATATTTATTTAATTTCCATTTCGAATTAACAATTACAACTTAATTCATTATCTCACGAATTTTACCTATAGGCCCTCCGTTTAATAATTTTTACAGGTCACACATGATATATAGAACATGAAAAAAATAGCCCATGAATTTTAATATTGACAGAACACCCCCTTTTATATTTAATTACAAATCGATAAACACAAAAATATAACAAAATAAACCCTAATCGGTCCCAATAATTTTGCCATCATTCCCACATCATTCTTGTTCAATTAAGATCAGATCTTATTTGTTTTGAGCCCTAGATGGCTCGTTAGGTATTTTTTGTTCATGATTTCTTTTAGCCGATTATAACATAATTTCACCAAAAATAGTTTTAAGCCTCAACAATTCAATTGAGCATTTTTCTAGTGTTGTATTATGATCATAGAGGCCACGAAAATTATTCACTAGTCCAGGAAAAATCGCATGCATGATATTTAGATTTATTTCGATTTAGGGTTTATAAAACACAATAATTTCTATACGGATTATATATGATGCATGGGTCATTTTTACCATTTTTCCCACGTTAGATATGATCAATAGAAGCTGAGAAAAATACCAGGACAATTTTAGAACGAGCGGAAGAGGCTGAAGGAATTTATGTCTCTCGGCTAGAATTTTCGAACCACAAGAAATCACCACGACTTCAAACGGGACCAAATAACCTTGTACACATTTTTTGCAGATCATACATAATGTAAGAACCCCAGGAAAAATAAGAAACGAATTTTAACATGATCGGATGAATTATTTAGGAATTAAATACCTTTCGAATGAATAAGAGAAGGAAATTCGATAGTTCTTGATCTAAGCCTCTAAAAATCGATTTGCTATTTTTCCAAGCTCCTTAGTGGTGTGATGAACTCCAGAAAATTTGTTCTTGGCTTTGGGAGAGATCGAATGAATTATGGGGAGGGTTTTTGTGATTGTCGGCTAGAACAAAGTTAGGGTAAATCAAATTAAATAAATGGGATAGCTATATGGGGTAAATTGCCGAGTCTTAAGGTGATTAAGGAGCATAATTTTCGGTAGTATTGGCTGGAAATTTTATTTGCCAAGTTTAGGATTTAATTAGTATTTATCTTGTACATTAAATGTATTTTAAATACTTTAAATATGTATTGTTTTAAATAAAATCGGCACTATTAATATTTTGTGTAAATAATACACTTTTGGACTTGTAAAAAATATTAGTAGCATGATTCATAATTATTACACTTGATTTGTAGTTCGTTTCCAGAGGTTCGGGATGAATTCGAGACTTTTATAATACTTTTATTCATTTTTAACACTACGGGGGTAATATGGTAATTTGCCACTTGTCAAATGTTAAATGAAGTTCTTAAAATCATTTAGGATCATAACTTGTGCATTTCCAGAAGTTTAGAATTTATTTGATACTTTACAAGCTTTTAAATAGTTTTTAACTTATAGGGGCATTATGGTCATTTTACATGCTTTCTGATTTTAGGTGTTACAACTTCTTCCCCTCTAACAGAAAAATTTCGTCCTCGAAATTTGCAAAGAATCAGAAATGAAAGGATCAGAAACAAAACAGAGGCACACTAGGCTGAGGTTGAAGCCAACTGACAACGTACCAAAATACGGATGATAATCAAATTCTCCAGGAAAAGGTACAAACAGTACGCAGGGTTTGCATCGAATTGATTAGGTGAATTAAACGAGAATACATCGAATCGTAGCAATCATGAGGTGATGCAAAAGTAACTCTTCAGCTTTTCAAATAGTCTCGGCTTAAATATAGCCTTCCAAAAGTATTCCCATACACAGACAGGTCTTTTTATTCTCAGAATCCGAAATCTCATATCTTAACTCATAGCAGATCAAAATGAACAGACTTAACGAATACGGAACGTATATATAGCAGAACAGAGGCATATTCTCATATAATAACAGATCGAATCCATAAGGACAGAAAGCATGTCGTTAGATATCATCAATGGCAGACAACCCTATAATAGAATCTAAGATCATTATCGGAAGTGTAGGGATCAGCAAACGCTCGTCGAGCATCCAAACGTGTCAAGTCGCATATCAAAGACATAATCAACTGGATAGGTAGAGTGAATCCAAAGTCTCACTAAATGCGGATAATCTCATTCAGATATCAGAACTTCTAGGGTTCTAAGGCACTTCTCGAAATATCCTATGCCCACAACAAGTGCACGTTATATGATGTAAGTATTATCACGTTGATCAGGCGTCATAATACTAGCATCATATAAATATGCCCTCATGATGGTCATACTTTATCTCAAGTCGTGAACAACACAACTTATCTAAATCCACCTAGTCCACCTACGGTCTCAGGGTTACCAAAGTCAAACATCATAACTAAGAATGCGAAATTACTCGAAGAGTAACAGAAATCCGAAAATGTTCATCAGAATGCAGGTACGTCATTAATAGCGCCAAGACTTCATAACTTACCGAAATCAATTCAGCCCGGAATAAGCGGTTACTTCAACATCTGTCTTTTCATAAATATACAAATTCCTTCCATATCTCGTCAAAATTCTCATGCAAATCGTTATTCAACAAACGCAGAATGAACACAGAACGGAATTACTAACAATGAACCAAATCATTCAAAGGACCTCTTTAACAGGTAACGGAATTTAAGTAGGTTGAGGGGAAACGAATACGTCGTCGATAGCTTCATCCTTCACAGAATCATCTCGGCTGAACACAATGCCCGATTCAACACTCGTCTATTCTCCTGCAAAATTCTAAAGTTCCTTCCAAGTTGGAGTAGTTGACGCTTGTCTATCTTCTCTCATGGTGAAAAGGAATTACAAACTTAAGTCTGGTTCCTCAAGCCTTCGGACACTCTTCTTGATATTGTGGCGTCGTAACGGTAGTCTCTGACACGATCACTGTGCATCCCTCCATCCGCAAGCCTGCTTCAGCTGTCAATTCATCTTAGTACAACTAAAATGAATAGAGAAACAAGATTGCGTTTCTTCGACAGGTCTTCTAACACCGCTCCAGGTTTTGAGGTAACACCGCCGTTGTCAACTCCATATTATGTGTTGAATGGTTCATCTTCTTACGGTCTGGTTGTCTTGAGGCCCGAACTGTAATCTTCACGGTTTGCATAATATATGGTTGAGTGTTATCCCAGCTCCTCTCTTTTTCCTAGGTGCTTCATCCATGGTAATGCTGGTCGCCACCGTCTTCTACTACTCGTCCACCAAGTCTCTCACTTCGATAACTGTCTTCGATCTCGGTTCCTCCTGTGGAAAACTCTGTCTTCACATTATACAGGGTAGTGTCGTCTACAATAATTTCTGAATGTCAATCAAATTTTCTCTCCAGATCAAGTGGTCGTCACATCAATAATCTCCATGTTCTTCTTTCGTTTTCTGAACATAACACAATGTCATACAATGACAATTTGTCCAAAATACGCAAAGACATGACCATTCTTAGCCAATACCATTGGCATCACTCAAACTTATAAGGTTTTAACGAGTGCAAGGACAGTCTCTGAAATCATTTAGGGAAAACTTTCACATACACTTCATGCCGCCTTCCTCCTTCTTCAAAAATAACACTGGACTACTTCACAGAGGTTACTCTCGGTTAGTTAACCCCCTTCTTAGAAGTTCTTGTGGTTGCTGCTTCAGCCCTTCAAATTTTAAAATGATGAAATCGGATACGAAGTTTCAAAAGAAAGACCGGATCAATTATTGATACTCGGAAACGGATAATGATTACTGATAGTGGTACGATTAGGTTTACAATAGTCGATACGTCGACACATCCTTCTTCCTTTCTTCTTCATAAACCAACAAGAGCATACAAGAGAATCGCTGAGGTGAACAAAATCATATTACATCAAAAATACCGGAAAATCTTCGTACAACGGAATATTTCTAATGGCGGAACTTCCCAAGGGTGGATAGCAATGGTTCTCAGGAAAACTTGATAATCATATGAGTTCAGGGTTGGTGCTTCCATAACGGCAGAATTTTAGCAGATTCAGGTGTAGAGATTCCTCATAACGAAATAGGGTGAGATAGATTGTTAAGATCACCTTTCAGATTTAGATAGTCCATGGCGACTTTAAAATTAGTCATCCAGTCCATAACTAAAAGACCATACAATGGGACATGTCAAGATCAAAAGATTCATAGCACGAATACAGTCATCGAATCAGACGGGGAGTTCATATATCGAAGTTTAGCACGTTTTTCAATGAAAGCGTTGAGATGGATAAACGAACAGTTCAAAGTGTGGGAATTTGTTCGGCTTCTTAGCATCAGCAGTAAGTAGGGCGTGTATTATCAGTAATACGAACATCGTATAATTGTCAAAAGTGAGATGTACAGAATATCCGTTATTAGCATCATCCTGCTCAGTTAACAACCCATACAGAGATAACATAACATCATATACTTCCAAAGGAAATGGTTGGCAGTACAAGGTTCGTCATTCAAAGGAAAGGAACATAACTTCCTATATCCATGGTTAATAGTTACCGGAATTCTCATAGGAGTAGTAATGGATTTATGCAAAGTTAAGTAGTATCGGATGATACATTTACATTCAGCATAAGCAATGGATTCACCAACATGTGTCGGACACATTATGGTTGAATGACCTACGAGATGGTCGGAAGGGTGTCAAATCGCTTGTCAAACAAATCAGAGGTGGATGTCAAAATCTGAAACTGAAACTTAGATGGTGTAAGGTATCCAGGTGGGGTTTCCGAGGTATTCTAAACTTGCTTGGTTTCTAACTTTAAGTTGCAAAACTTCTAACTCCTGAAAAGTTTCTGATGAGGCTTAACTAAGGGCAGAGGCACGAATCAAAGTGATGCGGAAGCAAATGATACTCACATATATGTCTTAGTCTACCCATTACTCACTGGTCAAATTTAGGTTCCTATAGGGAGATCCTAAGGCAAATCTTACAGGTTATCTTATGAGCGCTTACAGGGAAACTTAGTGGTCCTAACTTACACAGGCCAAGGGTAAATGTATTACGAATCGCAGCCTGTCGCTCTGATACCATAATTGTAACACCCCAACCCGACAAGGGTAAAGATGTCACACTAATGGTTTCATATCAGATTAAACAAAGCATACATTACAGTAATACAAGAAATCTCAGAGATTACAAATGAACACTGAAATTACAAGGTTACAATGCGACTACAGATTCTAACAATATAAAAACTTCAAATCATCTCTAAGCCAAAATAGCTATCAAAGTCTTCTAAGTCCAAAAGTCTCTTCACTCATACCCAAACCCGTCGTCCTGCTTATTACCTGCCGCACACGAAAAGAAAACGTGCGGCTGAGCTTAAAAAGCTCAGTGAACAGATACATATACAAAGCAATGATAATGAAACAGATATAAGATATGGTGCGCTGGGAAACATCAGAAGGTATAAACAATAAGGATGATCAGAGGAAAATAGGATAGTCATCTACCACGAGCCCAGAAACAGATCATATCATATCATAACCATAAATCTTCATAATCATATAGAGGGGAGACCTCTCAGATAATCAGATAATATGAGGGGTGTCCTCATTCTTCAAATGGAGTAGCTAGCTCCCAGATATATGTGAAAGGCGTGTATTGCACACAGCACCAGTCACCAGACAAGTCATATCATATCAGATTAAATCCACTAAACAGATCAGATCTAGGATTTCAATCCATACGCCCCCCAGAACATATATAATCCATAATCATAGTAATGCGCATATCATAATCAGAATGGGGACGGTGTGAGGAATCACTCACCCACACATGAGTCATGCCAGTGGTGCATCACAGACACGGCCAGGTTACCTTCCTGGCTAGGTAACAGAAAGGTGGCTCGGGTATCAAACTAAGAGTCACATATCATATCATATCAGATGTGTCATATCACAAGGTTTATCATAATAGGTTCATAACAGAGGGTTCATATCAAAGGTTCAGAACTAGTGTCAAAGGTCCAAATCAAAGGTTCAACAGATCAAGGTTCACAAGCAAAGGATCATAAAGAAATGGGGATCATAGCAATGGCTTGGGGAAAACTTAACAGAATCATAAGTCAACATCACTGTATAGTGTATAGGAACCCTTACAGAAAACAAGGGCAGAGTATCCGTACCTTATGACGAAAGCAAAAATAGAAACAAGCACAGAAATGAGGGAAAGCTCAAAGTCTCTCCTTCTTCACACCTAAGGAGTAGAAGAGGATTACAAATCATTCTTAATTAAACGTCTTTCCCTTTTAAGTAACTTTCCCTTTTTAGTAAGTTTCCACTTTTAGAAAGTTTCCATAATTAGAAAGTTTCCACTTTTAGAAATATTTAGTACATAGCTTAATTAGATCAACATTAGCTGGAATTAAGGTATCTTATCATATTTACACCTTTGGTCCTCAGGTTTTCACAATTTACATTTTATACCCCTGAACTTCCAAAATTACATTTTAACCCTTCAAACATGCATAATTACACATTAAACCCTTGGTTTATCAAATTTACACAATGAGTACTTATTTTAGTGAGTTATACGATTAGACCTTCAATTATTCAATATTTGCACAATAGGTCCCTCCATTTAGTAAAGTTACATATTAAGTCCTTAAAGTTTACATTTTAAATCATTAATTAATAATAACTACACATTAGTCAATAAATATCCAAATTTTCATATTAGCCCCTGAATATCATTCATAACACAAATCGACCTCAACTTTTCCGAAATTACATGTTTAGTCCTTATATTTATTTAATTTCCATTTCGAATTAACAATAACAACTTAATTCATTATCTCACGAATTTTACCTATAGGCCCTCCGTTTAATAATTTTTACAGGTCACACATGATATATAGAACATGACAAAAATAGCCCATGAATTTTAATATTGACAGAACACCCCCTTTTATATTTAATTACAAATCGATAAACACCAAAATATAACAAAATAAACCCTAATCGGTCCCAATAATTTTGCCATCATTCCCACATCATTCTTGTTCAATTAAGATCAGATCTTATTTGTTTTGAGCCCTAGATGGCTCGTTAGGTATTTTTTGTTCATGATTTCTTTTAGCCGATTATAACATAATTTCACCAAAAATAGTTTTAAGCCTCAACAATTCAATTGAGCATTTTTCTAGTGTTGTATTATGATCATAGAGGCCACGAAAATTATTCACTAGTCCAGGAAAAATCGCATGCATGATATTTAGATTTATTTCGATTTAGGGTTTATAAAACACAATAATTTCTATACGGATTATATATGATGCATGGGTCGTTTTTACCATTTTTCCCACGTTAGATATGATCAATAGAAGTTGAGAAAAATACCAGGACAATTTTAGAACGAGCGGAAGAGGCTGAAGGAATTTATGTCTCTCGGCTAGAATTTTCGAACCACAAGAAATCACCACGACTTCAAACGGGACCAAATAACCTTGTACACATTTTTCGCAGATCATACATAATGTAAGAACTCCAGGAAAAATAAGAAACGAATTTTAACATGATTGGATGAATTATTTAGGAATTAAATACCTTTCGAATGAATAAGAGAAGGAAATTCGATAGTTCTTGATCTAAGCCTCTAAAAATCGATTTGCTATTTTTCCAAGCTCCTTAGTGGTGTGATGAACTCCAGAAAATTTGTTCTTGGCTTTGGGAGAGATCGAATGAATTATGGGGAGGGTTTTTGTGATTGTCGGCTAGAACAAAGTTAGGGTAAATCAAATTAAATAAATGGGATAGCTATATGGGGTAAATTGCCGAGTCTTAAGGTGATTAAGGAGCATAATTTTCGGTAGTATTGGCTGGAAATTTTATTTGCCAAGTTTAGGATTTAATTAGTATTTATCTTGTACATTAAATGTATTTTAAATACTTTAAATATGTATTGTTTTAAATAAAATCGGCACTATTAATATTTTGTGTAAATAATACACTTTTGGACTTGTAAAAAATATTAGTAGCATGATTCATAATTATTACACTTGATTTGTAGTTCGTTTCCAGAGGTTCGGGATGAATTCGAGACTTTTATAATACTTTTTTTCATTTTTAACACTACGGGGGTAATATGGTAATTTGCCACTTGTCAAATGTTAAATGAAGTTCTTAAAATCATTTAGGATCATAACTTGTGCATTGCCAGAAGTTTGGAATTTATTTGATACTTTACAAGCTTTTAAATAGTTTTTAACTTATAGGGGCATTATGGTCATTTTACATGCTTTCTGATTTTAGGTGTTACAACGTATGTCTGCTCTCCATCTTGAATCTTCGCACAAAATCTTTCATTGATTCCTACTTTCTCTGCTTGACATGATGGAGTTCCACGGGATTTTTGATATACCTTTTCTGTCGAAGGAAGTTTGTTAGGAATGCTTCTCTCAGCTCATGGTAACTATTTACGGGATTCCGGAGGGAGATTGTCAAACCAGACCCTAGCGGGTCCAGCGAGCGTGGATTTCAACATGTGGCACTGGGTGGGCATAGCCCAGTGCTGTACCCGGGCTACCACTTGGAAAATCTTAGGGTGATTCTCTGGGTCTTCACTTCCGTCATATGATTTGACATGACTTGACATGCGAGTTCTTTTTTGGCTGGTCGAAAACGCGGTTGTGAGGAGCGAACGGATCAACTTCCTCGCGTACCCATGGCCGTGCTGGGTCATCTTCCTTGATACTTGGTCTTTGCCTTTTAGGCCTTGATTTCCAATATCTGCCACCTTTGCTTTTGCTCTCGAACGGCTCGCCCATCTTTCGGGGGGACGCCCTATAACACCTTCCAGAAGTGAATTCCACACTTTCTGAACGGAAGCTCCAGTAGCCACTTTCTGTTCTTCCTTTCTCACTACAGTAGGACTGTTGCCTAGAATCCTGTGGGTGTACGGGTGTGCTCCTTTCTTTATCTCCCAGTTTGTTAAGCACTTCTTCTTCCAATCTCCCGAATACCGTTTCTCTTTCAAGACTTCTTCCTTCTGGCAACCTTCATTGTCCACCCCCTGGGTTGGGACTTCCGGACGCATTTTGGAGTTGCTCAACTTTGATTTTCCTCTTAAGGTTCTTTCTTCTATTAGATGTTCCAGATTCAGCGTGTTGCGAAACTTCCTCTAAGTTTAAACAGATTTGTATTCCCTTGAGTTTTTTCCGTTGTGTCCACTTTTGATGAGCTTTCTTAGTTATATTTTGGCAACAACTGGTGGTAATGCTCGTTACCGTACTCTCGGGAAGCTGCGCCAGATGCGAGTCTAACTTGATCTTCGAGTGTTTTATCCTCTCCTAACATATTCCACACGGTGGATGCGAGTACAGCAGGAGCGAGGCCAGAATGATTGCTCATGATGAGTATTTTCAAGAACGCAGTTATTTAGTGGGTCCCACGGATGGAGCTAACTTGTTAGTGCAAAATGTGTGATAGGTATGCATTTGGGTTATGATTGTGTATTGGGTCGTTGAACCAGGCTACTGATGGGTTACGCATGCACTAATCCAAGTAATTATATGATTCCCTGCACAAATGAGAGTAAACCGTTAGCCTTACCGTGGGGACGGACCCCATGATTAAGCTTCGGCGTGAGAGTAAGTAATCATGTTTGTCAGAGAAATATGTGTGTATTGGTATGTGTGAGAAAGTTATACCTCGCAAATGTGTTGAAAGGTTGCCTATTATAGGCAAGTCGGGCACTATGGTTTCCTAGTATTTCGCTTATCTTGTTAGTGGCCAGAATGGGACCCTTGTCGGTCAAGTGTCCGTAACTTAATCGTGATTGCGGACACAGATCATCTTCCGCGCCCATTGGTTGGTCCGCTAGAGTACTACGCAAGTGTCATTCAAATGATATGCGTGCGTCTTTGTGCATCCGGACCGCATCTTACTCATTGTTGGGCCTGGTGGCGTCCGGTGCACTTGCTTGCCTATTTTGTTGGGCCGGGGCCCAAGTGTGTATAGTACGGTTCAGGCCCAATAGGCCTACTATCCGTATTATACGTCATCAGTAAGTGATAACAACAACTAGTTTGGATGACACATAACTGCTTTTGCTCAAGGAGAAAAGTATAAAAATATGCAACCATAAACACCATCTTATCTGATTATTCAAAACATCCAAACAATTAACGAGCACGCGGAGCTCGACCTTGACTTACTTAGTTATAAGCTTTTATAGCTATAATTTATGTTTTGTGTTGATTGGAACTTATTTGTAATCTTTGAATGTTGTCGGTAGTGGTATGTACTAATTACATGCAAATTCAAGATGAGTAACACAAGTTGTTATCTATGAGTTGATTCATGCCTTTGATGACTGTCGAGCTGCAAATTTGGATTGGACTAATTGCGCCCATCATGCTTGAAGTGAGGTTTAAATCTCAATCTACTTTTTTTAATGATCTATCATTATTTATCTTGAACAATTGATGAGGGGTTTTCTATGGTGTCAATGTGATATGAAGAAGTGTAAGACGGAAGTTGCATGGGAATCGATTTGTAAACCAAAAATGGAAGGAGATCTCAGAATTCGAAGGATAGATGACTTTAATGTGGTGCTTATGACGACACATATTTGGAGTACTTTGACGCATAAAGAGACCTTGTTGGTTAAAGGGGTTCATTCGTACAAAGCTTGAAGGTCGAAGCTTTTGGGATATGTCGTGCACGGGTGACATGAGTTGGGGTTGGAGAAAGCTTCTTCAAATTCAAAGTTCTATTCGTTCTTACATCTAGTATAACGTTCATCATGGTAAGTTGACTTCGATTTAGTTTGATAATTGGTGTCTTCAGTCTTTATAGCCCTATTAAATGTTTGCTTACGGTTAGAAACATAACTCATTCGGGTTTTTCCATCAAAGATACAGTTGTTGATTTAATTAGTGTTGGGGCATGGAAATGGACTAACGAGTGGTATGTTAGGTTCCTGGAGCTCTTGCAAGTCCAGGTTGTGTTATTGCAAGATGATGTGCATGACGAGCTTCTTTGGCGTGACTCTAATGGCCAAATGAAGCCTTTTTCAGTTAGTCGAGTATGGGATACTATCCATATGAGAGGTGAGGTTATTCCTTGGTTCTCCATTGTTTGGTTCCCTCATTGTATTCGTAGGCATGCATTTCATCTATGGCTCGTGGTTAATTCTAAATTGAAGACACAAAATCGGTTGTGGCAATGAGATGTTGGTCCGGAGACCGACTTAAACCAACTTCGATGTCCCTTTTTTGATAATCAGCCCTATTCGCATGCTCATTTGTCTTTGAGTGTCCATTTTCGATGAAGGTATAGTCCAAGGTTCGTGCTATTGTGGGTATGGATACAGTTCAGCCAATATTAGAGGCTGTTATGTCTTTTATTCTCCCCAATGCTAAGTGTAATGCTTGTAGTCAAGGTTGTCAAAATCGTGATCCTGATCGTAGGATCGTACGATCCTACATATAAAAAACGAGCAGGATCATAGTGGGATCTTAATTTAATCAGGACCGGTCTAGGATCGTAGGATCGCAGGCTGGATCGTAAACTATCTGATCCTACTACAAGCCTATGTTTTTATCTCAAGTGGAGCAAGATCGTTGTAGGATTGTAGGATCGCACACAGGATCGTAGGATCGTAAACGATCCGATTCTACTAAAAGCTCATGTTTCTTAATGTTCTACTACTACAGTACTTGAACATATAACTTTTTCTTTTATTATCCTTTTATACTCGTTTGTAATATAAAATATTATCTACAAATATATAAAAGTACAAAACTATAACCCTTATACAAAAATATATACATTTTCATAGGATCTTACGATCCCGATCCGATCCTACGATTACAATCTTGTGAAGCCAAAAACGATCCTAGGTAAGATCCCGATCTTGACAAACTTGCTTGTAGTATTATTGTTCGTCTTTTGCTTGCTTCTACATGTTATTATATATGGCACGAGAGGAATTCAAGGACTTTCAAGAAGAAGTCTAAGACATATGATCAGATTTTTGATGATATATTACCATAATAAGGTTGAAGCTTGTTACTTTCCGGTTCAAGAAGAATTCTATGCTAGTTTGAAAGATTATTGACGGATGGAAGTTGCCGAGTTCATTGATTATCTACGAATCGTTGGGAAACACGTAGCATTGCGGTGCTACTCTAGCTGTTACGTTTTATATGTTTTGTAGAAAACTAGAGGGGGGTTGAATAGTTATACCAATTAAAACTTCGTTTTAATGCTTATAGATCGACTTATGTCAATCTAGTTTTGACGTGTTTGATATTGATAGTAGAAAAGCATATAAATGCAAACTACAAGAGAGGGATAGAGAGAAACAACCATAACACAAGTATTTATAGTGGTTCGGCTACAAGGACACCTTCCTTGCCCTACTCTACTCCCCAAGTACCCAACTCGAGAGTCCCTTAAACACAACACAAGACAAACTCCTTTCGTCGGCGGAGATGCCTTCACAACGTCGCTTACACTTTATCTGGTACAAAGCTAAATACCGAGCTCTTCCACGAGGTAGAGCCAAACCTTCGTTACCTTCACTTTATTCGGTACAAGGCTAGATACTGAATTTCATTACAAAGGAGGAACCACTACCCGATCAACACTTCTAGCACAACACAACTAAAGGAAGCAACGTCCTTTTACACCTAACGACTCAACATATCTATGACACCCTTGAGAAGAATAAAGAACAACAAGATGCACTTCCGTGATCTTGAAGAAAAGAAGAATCCAAGCAACTCATTTCACGAGCTTGCAAGTCTTCGATAGGTTGTGATCTCACCTTTAGAAGGAACCTAGAGAATCACAAAGAAAGACTACATAGAAAGATCCTTAGATCTGAGTGATGACGTATAGTCTATACCCGGGTCACGAACCCGGTTAGTAAACAATACTAACAATTAAGCCCACCACGTATGGGCCGCAACTGGACTATCAGTTGCGCGGTTTGGGTCGACAAGGCCCAACCCCAAAGCTATTTCCGGAGAATATATGGAATATCTTCTAAATAAAGAAGATATATACCAAATCTCCGATGTCGGCGTACATGCCGAAGAGTAGGGAACACGAAACCTATTAGGGTTTCGTGCATATATAAAGGGCATTCCAGCCCTCGGTAAACGGTACGATCTTCAATAAACCCTAAACCATAAACTAAACCCTACGTTCGATTACTTACTCTCACGCCGGAGGATAATCGGGGGAGACAATCCCTCGATAAGCCTAACGGTGTTTGTTATTTTTCTTAGTGCGCAGGTCACATCAAGCATTAAGATTCGAATTGGTACGAGAATAGAAGCCCTATCAAGGAACGCCCAACTTTTGTATCAACAAGTGGCGCCATCCGTGGGACCCTACACTAAGAATTTTACCGAAAACTAGAATGACGAAACACGGGAGTCACAAGAGTCCGCATGGGAAGAAGGCGCAGGATGACCCACTAGGGAAGAAGCACCAAACAGATGCGCCCCCTAAGCAGACCCCTGGAACAACCAGTGTGCCTAAAAGCTTAGGAGTGTATTCAGATCAGGTCTTCCCTGCAGTGGAATCGCTTACCAAAACTACCCCCGCTATTACGACAAGTACTAGCGCGGTAGACCTCGAGCGCACTCCTTTCACCATGCCAGAGGTGAACTTCAATGAGCCTCCCAATGCGCCTATCCGAAACAAGGATCCTGCCTTGGGAACGGACTCCATCGCGCTTGAAGGAGTCACTTCCGAATTAGCGCCAAGCGACTTTGTATCCCAAAACTACGAAGCCTTGACCGCGCTCATGCGAGAGGAGGCAAAGAAGAGGTCAAGCCAAAGCCTGCACGGCAGACTCAACTTTGACCCTAATCCTGACGCATCCCCACCGCGCTACCGAAAGGAAGGACGCGAGAGGGATAGCCGTAAACAACCAGTGTTCGCCAGGATTGGAAGGAAGGTTGTGGATGATGAAGCAGCCGATCTTCAACATCTGGAGGAACCTGAAGAAAGCGAGCGGCGCGCCAATGTCCACGTTAGGCTTGGCAAGCGAAAAATCCAAGATAGGCTTGGGCGACGATGCTCCCCAAGTGAAAGCCCCTCAAGCTCTGACTCTGATGATAGTCGGCGCAAGCGCCACAGAGGAGCAAGCTCAGACTCTGATGATAGTAGACGCAAGCGTCACAAAAGAGTCCGCTCATCTTCAAGAGATTCCTCGGACAGCGAGACTGGACACTGGAAATCAAGAGGGAAATACCGCGACCAGGATGATGAAGACATGTCTCTCCCCTGGCGTCGCCAAAAGGTTGATGCGTTTACTAGGCGCATCAGTGACTTTTCTGAAAATAAGAAAAGGCGCATGCCTGCTAATGTCAAAACATATGATGGGACAGGTGATCCGGATGATCACCTAAAAATTTTCGAATCAGCAGCTACTATCGAAAATTGGCCACAGCCTGTGTGGTGCCATATGTTCAACTCCACATTAGTAGGAAACGCGCGCAACTGGTTTAGTAAGCTTCCACGTAGAAGCATTGGTGGGTTTGAAGAGTTGCGCAGAGCGTTTCGCTTAAATTTCACCCAAAGAAAGAAGTGCGCAAAAAACCCTGTCGAACTCGCTAGGGTTAAACAGCGACAAGGTGAATCCACAAGCGCTTTCATGGAACGCTTCAAGGACGAGTGCATGAAAGTCAAGGCGTGTCCAAAGATACTCAAAATATCGGGTTTTATGAATGCAATAAATAACCCAGATCTGATAAAAAAGCTAAATGATAAGGTTCCCTTAACCTTCGATGAGCTCATGAAGCGCACGAGGTCTTTTGTCCAAGGAGAAGAAGCCGCCGCGGATAGTAGAAAAAGCTATTCGAACCATAGGTCGCAAGAAGAGTCAAGGAGACAATCCAATGACCAGAGCGGCAATCGTAATAGGAGTTACCGTAATCAAGGCGGCGGAAGGGGAAACGACAAGTATACCCCATTAACAAAAACTCCAAAGGAGATATTCGCAACAGAAGGAGCAAACTTCCCGAAACCACCACCAATCCGCACCCCAGAGGATAAGCGTATAGGGAATGGTTATTGCGAATACCATGGACAGAAGGGCCACACAACTAACGAGTGCGTCCAACTGCGCCAATTGATTGAAAAGTTGGTGAAGGAAGGAAAGATGGACCACCTCGTAAAAAACATCAGAGAAGGGAAAGATAAACAAAAACCAGTGGCCAAGAAAGAGGCGCCAAGAGAAAAGGCAGATATCATCTACATGATACAGCCATGGCCGCGCGTGACAAGACAAAAAGTTAGCCAGCGTTTCTCTAAGGGAAACGAAATCTCTTTCCCCTCCCTGACCGCGAACAACGCAGTGGTAGATCCACTTACCATTGAAATACATACGGGGGGTCACGACATCCGTCGCATGTATATAGATGGGGGTGCATCCGCTAATATTATATATGAACACTGCTTCAAGAAACTGCGACCTGAGATACAGAGTCAGTTGATCCCAGCCACAGCACCGCTCACTGGCTTCACAGGAGAGAAGATATGGCCCACGGGGCAATTGCGTCTATTTGTAGAAGTTGGTGACAAACCACACTCTACGGTTACCTGGATGGATTTCATGATAATCAGATCCCCCTCTCCGTACAATGGTATCATCGGGAGACCGGGAATATCATCTATTCGCGCCGTGCCATCCACAGCGCACGGGATGCTTAAGTTCCCAGTGGAAGGAGGCATTGTCACCCTTTACAATACCACCACACCACCCAAGGAATGTAACGCTGTGACAAGTGACGTAAGTATCGTTCCAGAACAACGCGCAATCAAAGTCCCAAACCTAACGGTCGCCATTCACCCTGAATATCCGGATCAACAGGTATCTATTGGTGGGTCTCTGTCTGACAAAGGCAGGTCAGCTATATGCGCACTCTTGCAAAATAATTTGGATATTTTTGCATGGGAACCTAAGCATATGACAGGAGTGCCACGCTCCATCACGGAACATAAGCTACAAATCCGACAAGGATACCCTCCAATACGACAGAAAAAGCGCGGACAAGCTCCAGACCGCGCAAAAGCCATCCTGGAAGAAGTACATAAGCTAGTAGACGCAGGCATCATGCGTGAAGTCTACTACCATGATTGGCTCTCTAACCCAGTGATGGTAAAGAAGAGCGATGGCAGTTGGAGGATGTGCGTAGACTTTACAGATCTCAATAAAGCATGTCCACAGGACTGCTACCCGCTCCCGGAAATAGACTGGAAAATTGAGTCTCTATGTGGATATCCCTTCAAATGCTTCCTGGACGCATACAAGGGATACCACCAAATTCAAATGGCGGAAGAAGACGAAGAAAAGACGGCCTTCCACACAAGTCAAGGAGTCTACTGCTATACAAAAATGCCTTTCGGCCTAAAGAACGCAGGAGCAACATACCAAAGATTGGTAGACACTGCGTTCGAAAAGCAAGTGGGACGCAATTTGGAAGTATACGTCGATGATCTCGTCATCAAAAGCCATACAGAAGAAGAACTGGTGCGCGACATGGAGGAAACGTTCAAAACACTTAGGAGAATCAACATGAAATTGAACCCCAAGAAGTGTACGTTTGGCGCGACGGAAGGCATGTTTCTCGGGTATTTGATAGAACCCGATGGGATCAAGCCTTGCCCAGAGAAAACTCAAGCAGTCATTGACCTCCCCTCACCGCGCACACTGAAAGAAGTTCAGTCACTAAACGGCAAGCTAGCCGGACTGAACCGATTCTTATCCAAATCAGCAGACAAGTCACTTCCCCTATTCAAGACACTCAAGAAGTGCACCAAAAAGGGAGACTTCAGGTGGACTGCGGAAGCGGAAGAAGCTTTCCAACAGCTCAAGCAACACATAGCAGCGCTCCCAAAGCTTGTTGCACCCCGACCAGGGGAAGAGCTGATCATGTACCTATCTGCGACCCAAGGAGCAGTCAGCGCAGTCCTATTGACAGACAGGGACTCCATCCAAACACCCATTTATTTTGTTAGTAAGGCGCTTAAAAAGACAGAGATCAACTACACGGCAATGGAAAAGTTGGTCCTAGCTTTAGTGTTTGCAGCGAAAAGACTGCGCAGGTACTTCCAGGCGCACCCAATCGCTGTCATCACAGACCAACCCATCAAACAAGTTATCTCGAAACCCGACGCATCGGGGCGCTTACAAAAATGGAGTGTGCTACTGGGAGAGCACAATATATCATACAGACCGCGCACTGCAATTAAAGGGCAGATATTGGCCGACTTCATCATCGAGAAGCCGGACACAGACACTCCACTTGCGACAAGCAAGGAGGAACTTCAAGAACCATGGACTCTATTTACTGATGGATCCTCATGCGTAGATGGATCAGGAGGTGGCCTTATTCTCACCAACCCAGAAGGAGTCGAATTCACCTACGCACTGCGTTTTGAATTCACAGCCACGAACAACGAGGCAGAATACGAAGCACTCCTAGCGGGGTTACGTATCGCAGCTCAAATGGGTGTACGTAATCTAGAGGTAAACGTCGATTCACGACTAGTGGCTAACCACGTGTCAGGCGAATATGTAGCAAAGGAGGAACACATGATCCAATACCTCGAAAAGACCAAATCTCTGATCCAGAACTTCGACAGATTCGTCATCAAGCAGGTTCCAAGGAGTGAAAACAGAAAAGCAGATGCGCTGAGCAAAATTGCATCCACCAGTTTTGCGCATCTATCAAAACAAGTTTTGGTGGAAACCTTGAAAAACAAGTCAATAACAGAGATGGAAATATCCACGGTGATAGAAGAGGAACATCCTACGTGGATGACGCCAATCATTGACTTCATCAGCAAGGGCATACTCCCCCAAGAACAAAAGGAAGCTCGGAGAATCCGGCGCACAGCGCAGCGATTCGAACTCCGAGATGATGTCTTATATAGACGCTCATTCCTACAACCATGGCTTAGGTGTGTTGGACCTCTCCAGGCAGACTATGTACTTCGAGAGATCCACGCAGGCTCATGCAGCATGCACTCAGGACCACGATCCATAGTAGCGCGCGCCCTCAGGTCTGGATACTATTGGCCAACTATGCACCGCGACGCACGCGACCTGGTACGAAAGTGCAATGATTGCCAAGTTCACAGACCCATTCCGCGCCGACCACAGCATGAGCTAACACCTATTACATCGCCATGGCCATTCTACAAATGGGGTATCGACATCGCTGGACCTTTCCCCATTGCCGCAGGAGGATTGAAATTCCTCATTGTGGCAATAGATTACTTCACCAAGTGGATCGAAGCAAAGGCAGTAGCGACTATAACAGGTAACCAGGTGAAACGATTCGTGTGGGACAACATAGTATGTCGCTTTGGATTACCTGGAGAAATTATCTCTGATAACGGAAAACAATTCCGCGATAACCCGTTCAAAGACTGGTGCGAACAGCTGAACATCACGCAACACTTTGCATCAGTAACTCATCCACAAACCAATGGTCTGGTCGAGCGCGCAAACAGAAGTCTTGGTGAAGGAATCAAAGCGCGCCTGGATAGACACAAAGGTAGATGGGTTGAAGAACTATCACATGTTCTTTGGGCGCACCGAACAACCATCAAGGTCAGCAACGGGGACACCCCCTTCTCTTTGGTCTATGGGACAGAAGCTGTTATACCAGCTGAAATTGGAATGCCAACCATCCGTACTGCGGAAGTTAATGCGGCAACCAATGATGATGAGCGGCGCATAGACTTAGATCTATTGGAAGAGCGACGTGAACGCGCAGCAATACGTGAAGAGAAAGCCAAGTCGAAAATGAAAAAATACTATGATACCAAAGTGCGCAGCACTTCATTCAGACCAGGCGACTTCGTATACCGCGAAAACGACTCAAGCCGCGCAGAAGACACTGGAAAGCTAGGACCAAAGTGGGAAGGACCTTACGAGGTCATAGAAGCACTTGGCAATGGAGCGTACAAGCTACGCGACAAGGACGGAAATGAGCTACAGCGAACATGGAACGTCCGCAACCTCAAACGGTGCTATCTTTGAAGAAGGCTACGGCCCAACATGGACACTCTTGCGCTTTAGAAAGTGCCCTCAATAAAGATCCATGTAATTTTATTTTTATGAATTATCTAGATAAACATTTTTTGTTAAACTTGCAAGTATTAATAAAACGTTATGGTTTCTAGCTAACTCCATAACACATTTAACTTTATTGTTTGCGTTTCTTATTATGTTTCAATATCGTTATTATCTTGCCTACATGGCGTGCATGCACACACTAAGACCCACGATGGCAGAAAGGATGAGTAAACCTAATAAACTACTCGTTGAGTAAGAGGGTTGCAAACCCATCAACACCGGATCACGAATCCTTGTTAAACACCTTGCGCTCAAGACGTTGGCGCAAGTTCCTCGCTCATCCCACGACGGATGCGCGATAGAGCACACTGTGCGCGTTTAACAAATAAGGAAATCAAGACTCTTGATTCCTTAAAGTAAAAAATACGATAAGTAAATTTACACAAATACATAGACGACTATGATTAAGTTGGACAAATTCAACACACGACTACGGTCCTTAAGGAAACTCATACACGATTATGATCCTTATTTTCTAAATACGCTTAAACACTTACACATATCTTCACACAAGGATATATAAGTCGTACAAAGAACTACGAGTTCAAAAGGCATAAGCATTTAGAAATTATAAAAACACCAAGTACAAAAGCAACTTTTTATTTATAGAATACGTTTCTACAAAAAGGCTTATACAAAAAGGCTAAATGCTATAGGCACGCCTTAGCTGGCTAGAGCCCCCATCAAGAGCCGCTTCCTTTGCATCCTCGAGTCGCTTCAGCAACTCAGCATCATCAAGGGAAACAGTGGCCACGCAGACAGGCACACCATCGGATCTAGGCTGATGCGCAGCGCCTATGCCGCACAGAATGGCCTTTCCTTTCTCGCCTTTCTTCCGTGCGACCCTGGAAACATGCGCATTTAGCGACCTTTGCAAAGAAATTTCTTTCTCAAGACGGAAAGGATTTAGAATGTCACGAGGCTGAGCAAAGATGGGTACCTTCAACTGCGCCACATCAGGCTTCAAGTAGAAGTCCACCTGCTGCTCTGCATCATCCTGCAGATGCCTAGGAAGAGTGAGCCCCGCCATAATCACACTGATCGGCTGGTCCTGATCACGCTCCAAGAGAGCGATGTGCGGAAGCTCAAGCTTCTTTAGCTCCTCCATGGCAGCAACAAGCTCAGCATGGGCATCCGCCTTATACCCAGGCACCTCAGCAAGCGGCACAGTCAGCAACTTGGCTTCCGCAAGCTTGTCTGCGGCCGAGGTCTCACCGTGCGCAATGGCGCAATTGACAACCTTCCCAAAGGATCCGGTGACCTCAGGATGCTCCAGCGTACACATGGCGGCCAGGCGAAGACCATGGCTGATCAACCACCTACGATATAACACAAGTGTTAATAAGAAAAAGGGTCTCAAATATATACAAGTTATAAGGAAAATACAATGGTCATATACCTGCGCTCGGCCACAGCTTGAACCAAATGAGGATAAAGCTCCTCATCATACTCGATGCTAAGCTTACGGAGCTTCTCCTCCTGCATCTTCAGCGCAAGCTCCACTTTGCTGCGGAACTCCTCAATGTTGGCAAAGTGCTTGCTCCTATTTTGTTGCAAGTACTTCAGCGCCCATAAAGAATTCCGTCTCTGAAGATCCGCAGCAGCGCGCTCCTTCCCCAGCTCAGCCATCACCATGACCTTCTCCTCACCCATCTTTTGCGCAGACGCCTCTGCGCGCTCCAGTTTAGCCTTGGAGCTCAGCTGCTCAGCTTTAGAGCTTGCTAATTCAGACTGCACAGACGCTAATTGCGCCCGCAGTCTGGAAACTTCATCAGACTGGTACACCCTGGCTTGCGAAACCAGCTCAGACTGGCGCACAGCTATGGAGGCCAGCTCCTCCATCACGGAGTCAAAAGGACTTAACTCCACCGCAGTGTCCTTCGACGCAGACGCCTCAAGGGGACTCTCCTTGGGTGGCGCACTCTCATCAGCAACACCAGCAGGCTGTTTACTGTATGAAACATCAAGACGCAAGATCAGTGTACGGAAAACAGACAAGCATATACAAATTCCTAAGGGGTTAATAAAAACTACTTACGGGGGGGGAGGGGTCGAGGACACGTTTTTCTCCTTCTCAGCCTCAGTTGAGGACACGTCCTTCTCCTTCTCAGTTTCAGTCGTGGACGCACCTCCACCAGACTTCTCAGCTTCCACACTGAAGACACGGAGCAACACGGTTAGAGTAAAATACAACTTGACAAAAGTTTATAGCTAACAATTCAGATACTTACTCCATCTGCACCTCAGTAAAAGATGGGCCTTCCCCAGCCTCAGTCCGCGGCCTCTTGGAAGGCCCTTCACCATAACCACCAGACGCTCTCTTCCGCGTCAGCTGGGAGACCTCCTCCATATCATTATCAGAATCCTCTAAATGGATCAAGGGGGGAGGAGGCTGCGCAGCCTCAGGACTTGGCTGTACAGGAGGAGCCACCTCCTGAATTGGCTCAGCTGCTATCACACCAGGGGAGCCTTCGGGATCTGGGATAACCAAATCCACGACACGCCCTGCCGTCGCCTGCAGAATAGTCTGCTCACCATCCCCCAGAGGACGCACCCCCACCGCCACAGCACGCGGATTTTCCAGCCTCACAACAGCAAACAGATCCATATCTGCGCATCAAGTAAACAAAGGAAAGCAAGTTACATAAAGTATGAAAAAAGAAGAAGCGCTTACACTAAATAACGACAGTAAGGCGACAGAAGGAGCACCCACCCGTGCCATCCGCATTCAAGAATGTGGGGACCTCCGTCTCATGCTCAAAGAAGTTGCGACTGATGCCCATATGCACCAGGAACGCCTCCGGATATGGCTTGATGGGAATACGGTTCTCATCAATGATCGCCGCATGATCCGCGTTATACCACGTCTCAGGGGGGCGCTCATCCTTGGGCAGATCGGCACGGGTGTAAAACGGAAAATGGTCAGGGAAGACGGCTTCATCAACCCAAAAGAATTTTTCCCTCCAATCCTTGAGCTTATCTACCTTCTGCACGTAACATTGCAACTTTCCAACGCGCTTCGAGAAGGTAACCCACCCATTTGACCACGTTGCGTGATAAAACGCGCGAAATAAGTGGAGGGTTGGGTGAATCGCCAACAAGCGACAGTTCACCTCAAAGTTAGCAATCTTCCCAGCACCAATACAATGCAACTGGGAGATGTGGAGATTGTAGTAATTGAGAATGTCACTCAGTAACACGGAGATGGGGACGCGCTGATTCGCCCACTCGAAAAAGCGCGTATATAACCCCACCTTCCCAGCAGGGAAATCCGCGATGGTGTCATTGGGACCGGGTACCTCTGGGCGCAGGCCCATAGGGATAAAGTAATCCGAGGTGAACTGAATCAGTTCATCCTCGGTTATGTCAGAATGAAAATCATGAAGTTGCGCTACCATATTGTGACTCAGATTATGTGCGCACGCGCAATTACCTTTGAATTATCTTTTTCTTGGAAGAAGATTTGAAGATGTGAAAATGGTGGAAGTGTGATTTTTAACTGTGGAAGTCACAGTGAATAAGCGGCGGTAGTTTATATACCTTTCCTATCCACCACAGATGATCGCCACGTGTACCCCACTAGCTCCAATCGTGTGGCTAGGATAAATGACGGGACATGGCAAGTGGGCAACCTCTCCATTTCCCAAGGTACCCAAATTGCACTTTTTTGGACTAGATACATTACACGTGTGTTTTGGGCGGTAATTTTTTGAAAGCTTCCCGCGTACGCGTGGGGATATTTTTGATACGACTCTAGTCTAGCGTCCGCAGGTTTTACCCTGCGCACACTAGACTGGGGGGACATGATGACGTATAGTCTATACCCGGGTCACGAACCCGGTTAGTAAACAATACTAACAATTAAGCCCACCACGTATGGGCCGCAACTGGACTATCAGTTGCGCGGTTTGGGTCGACAAGGCCCAACCCCAAAGCTATTTCCGGAGAATATATGGAATATCTTCTAAATAAAGAAGATATATACCAAATCTCCGATGTCGGCGTACATGCCGAAGAGTAGGGAACACGAAACCTATTAGGGTTTCGTGCATATATAAAGGGCATTCCAGCCCTCGGTAAACGGTACGATCTTCAATAAACCCTAAACCATAAACTAAACCCTACGTTCGATTACTTACTCTCACGCCGGAGGATAATCGGGGGAGACAATCCCTCGATAAGCCTAACGGTGTTTGTTATTTTTCTTAGTGCGCAGGTCACATCAAGCATTAAGATTCGAATTGGTACGAGAATAGAAGCCCTATCAAGGAACGCCCAACTTTTGTATCAACACTGAGGTTAGAGAGTTTAGAACATAGAGAGAAGATATGTCTAAAAGGGTGATGAGTAAGAGAGAAACGGCTCACTATTTATAGGCAAACTGAGCACTGTTTACCCGGTTTCGGCAGATCCCTTCCCACAGGGATCCGGCTAATGTAAACCCAGGGATCCGGCTATCTGGTATCATCAGTCCGGAATTTGGGTTACAATTTCGAGTTTTGGGTTATGGTCCATGGTTTATGTGATGTCATGCATGATGTCAAAGACATCTTGGGTCATGGGTTATGGACTTTGGGTCATGGATCATGGGTTTTACCAATTTAGGTGTCATGCATGATGTCATGCAATGGTTCATGGGTTATGGATCAAGCTCCATGGGTTATGGGTTATGGACTTGGTTTTGGGTCATGTATATTCCAAGTATTTGCTAGTTTGTTTTTACGAGTAACATGTATTTTGTAACATGTAAGTAACTAAGTTACTTAAGTGTTTTTATAAAATGGTTTTGGTTTTATGTAAACTTGTTAACTAAACATGTTTAAGGTTTATTTTTTTAATGAAATGAGTTAGTAAACTTTTGGCTCAAAGCGTTACTTATTTTATATATCTCATTAAAATGATTTTACGTTTGTTATCGACAAAACATTAGAAGATCTTAAAATATAAATAAACGTTTTTAAGGTTTATTTGTATTAACAATATCCCCCTTTTTGTTGATGACAAAATATAAAATTATTTTAAGTAAAATGATAAAATTCGTAAGTTTTTGAATTTAAGTTTTGACTCTTTTCTCCCCCTTTTTGTCGAAACAAAAAGAGTGTCGAGAAGAAACTAACCCGAATGCAAGTTTTTAAAAAAAAAATTGAAAGAAAGGTGTAAAATGGAGTAAAGAGAGTAAGAAATTCTTAGTTGCTCCCCCTTGACGGTTGCTCCCCCTTGTTGAGGGCGTCAAGTAATTAGGAAGACTAAGGCGTGATCGTTGCAAGTTTTTGCAATGGTTTTGCATAGATGATAGCTCCCCCTTAACGAGGGCGTCAAGTACTCCATGTGTATTTTTGAAAATCTACAAAACAAAGGTTAGGAAATGAGTAGATGTTGTCCCTTTGCTGAAAACTGAACTGCATAAGAGTTCGGTTAGTATACTGAGTGCCCGGATCCTCCGATCCTTTTCAGAAAGGATCCGCCAAGTATAAACTGAGGGATCCGGCTACCTGCAACTTGTTAGCAGCAGTAAAAGATAGAAAATGGTATGAAAACAAGTAATAATCACACCAATCATGCTCACATAAACAAGAAGCACAAAATCATGTAGATTCATTTAATAACAATAAGAGAAATGATACAACATTGGTCAATTCTCTAAAACTAAGAAAATGATCTATCATGAAGAAAAAATCCTAGCTACATACGTTAGGCCTAAGACTAGAGGAGGAAGGCCACTTGTGCTTGCACTTCAAGGTTTCTAGGGAAGGTTAGGTTTGGTGACGTCTTCTAGACGTTCAAGTAGGTGATGAAACATGAAACGCATTTCGTTATGTAATTCATGTACCAAGGTTTGGGTGTATTGGCAATGAAAACAAGTCTCCTCATGACTTGGTTGGTAAGGGCCTAAGATAGAAGGTTCTTTAGGCATGTATGAGGCGGAAGCACCTAGGTGAAGAGGTTGTGGATGTACCACGGGTGTTGGTGGAGAAGTATGTATGGGAGGAAGTGTGTCATTGTTTGGTTGAGGTGGTTGAGATGGTTGACATCTTCTCATAACCCAAAATGGGCCATTTGAAGTTGGAGGAGAGGAAGGCAAGTTTGCTATGAGTGGTGGTATGTTTATGTCAACATCTAAGTTGTGGGATGAAGGATGAGTATTCATTCTCTCAATGGATGAGAATGTGGGCAATGGTGGTGGATTGAAGGTTCTAGGAAGTAAGTCCTCCAATGTGTCCAAGAATGGGTGAGGGGATGTAGAGGGTGTGGCAAAAGAAAGGAGTTGAGGTAGAAGAGGTGAGGTTTGTATGGGTTGAGTTGAGATAGGTGTTGGTTCAAGAAGAGTAGGTTGTGGTGAGGTTGGTTTGGTGAAAGCACGTTATGGTGGAGTTGGTTCATTAGAAAGAGGGGTTTGGATATAGTTTGAAAGAGGAGTTCTTGTAAAGGGTGTCTTAATAGGTGAGGTTTCGGTTGAGGATATATCATACATAATATAATGCGGTTTTTTGGAGGGCTTCTAGTGGATGATCTTGCACTTGGCGCTTTAGTCATGTTTTGAGGTGAGTTTAGAGAGTGAGTTTATGTAAGATATGAACAATCATAACACACAAGAAATATTGAGATTCGGCCGTGTATTTTAGAGAGAGAGTGAGATGAGAAGGAAACTTCTAGTGAGAGAAAGTGCAATGTATTAGCTTTGTTGCAAATGAAGTTCCAACCCTCTCCTTTGGTGGGAGAGGGTATTTATACATATGAAATAAACGCCTCTAGTAGGCTATGGACTGGGCTGACAGTGGGTAAAGTCCCGACCCGACTCCATGGTGTTACGATATCAAAAAAATATTAATAATCCTACGAGCTACTTAATGCTAATAGATGCTCGGGGTGACCGAGTCTTTCATGTGAATATTTATATTCCTAACAATCTCCCCCTAAGGGAGGTCACCCGGAAATTACACTTCGAATTCTAGCATTCTATTACATGAATTTAATTTTCGAGCTCGTAGTCTTTGATTCTTCAAAGTCCGCAATCTTTGTACTTTCAGCAGTGAACTTTTGATGACTGTTCTTTTGTCTTGGATGATCTTTGAAGATTCTTTGAGGTCATCATCCAACGTACGTCTCCAAGTCATCTTTTTGCAGTATCGTCTCCATGTGATGTTGTGATCTTTGGACCGACATGCTCACACTTTTCTGGATCTTGATTTTCAGCATCTAAGTTGCGGAAACAGTGTTGAAAGTCTTTCAATTATCATGATTTCTTTGATTATAATGGTGAAGTGTGAGCATGGGGTGATGGATCGGCATCTTTTCGGCAATCAGCTGCAACCGCCAGGGATTCCTGCATACAACAGTTAGTAATAAAACGTCCGGCACTTATAGGTTTGGATTTCGAGATTGTTAACAGCATAGTGTGAAAACTTTCTCTAATCCTTGCCAAGGCCGTTCCTGAATCAGATACTCCCGAGAGGGCATACAAGATCTACCGAAGTACATCAATGATTAGGTGAGTCGCTGGAGTTCACTCCACGACTATAGACCGTTTGAAACTGCCGCGACCACTAAGCATAATCCACAAGGAATTACCGAAGTGACCTGCGTTCAGGGCTGTTTGATGTTGACCCTGGCAGGAATTTCCATTCAATCACTGAGAATTACATTTGTAAATTCCCTCATAAATGTTCTGGCAGATTGCTAAGATCTGCGTAGGACTCATAAGTTTACAACTTGTATCCTTAATGTTGAACAACCAGTGTAGAAGTAACAGGTGTTCCTATGAGATCTTATGATGCATCTCGTGGCTCTAGACTCGATAAGTGCATTTTTGGTAGTCGGAGACTGGAGCGGGGTCTTCTGTTTCAATATCAACATGACTCGTAATGAGTGGTCGATAGATTATGCAGGGTTCCCCGTGAGAATGAAACAAGTCCTTTTTGTTAGCATTTAAATTATAAAGTGAAGTGATGGTCATTCCGTATTTAACGATTTTGTATTTGTGTCATGTGTAATGTCTTAGAATAGAAAAATGGCTAGTGGATTTGGACTAAATGTTTAGTTATAATAGTCCATGTTGGGAACACGTTTTGTAATATTTCAAGTATTGATCATTTGTATTAGGTTGCTTAGGCCTTTAGGTTTGTTATTAGGCCCAGCCCGTGTAGAAGGCCCATGGGCTGTGTCGTTTTATCATTTATTATGGTTAATTATGTATTATGTTAAGTATGTAGGGCTAGTAGCCCAACCTCATGTAAAACTATAAATACCCCTCCCATCCAAGGGAGAGGTTGTTGGTTGATGAATTCTAATCATTTGGTATTATTGTGTGTTAATCATCTCCCTTCCATCTCTTTCTCTCTCTAGCTTTCTCTCTCTAGATCTAGTAGGTAATTAGTGGTAGCTTAATTCATAAAAGTATAAAACATCAAGTGGTATCATTCGCCTAGGGGTAATTTAGGTTGTTAAAAGATTAGATCTAAAGAAAAAATACAAAATTTAATTAGTTACTGTTTCGTACTGTTCATCCAAGTTGTTTCTGTTCACTAATCGAGATTTGGTTTATTTGATCGAGTTATTTTTTTTAGTCGAATTTATATTATTCTGTGATCGAATTACTGATTGTTTCATCGAGTTAGACGAAACAATCGAACTTCTACATTTCATCGACTTTCATTGGTAATCGAACAAGACTATTTAATCGAGCTAGATTAAGTAGTCGAACAATCTTTGATCGAACAACTAAGTTTTTGTTTGATCGAACAAATCTTCACCGAACAAGTTGTTTTGATCGAACATTTTTCGCCGAACAATTTTTTCGAACTTTCGAACCGAACTTTCGTAACCAAACTTTAGTGATCGAACTTCAAATCACCGAACTCCTGGATCGAACTATTTGATCGAACTTCAAATCACCGAACTTCTTGATCGAACTATCTGATCGAACTTCAAATCACCGAACTTGTTGATCGAACTATTTGATCGAACTTCAAATCACCGACTTGTTGATGAACTTTTGATCGAACTTCAAATCACCGAACTTTTTGATCGAACATGGATTTGATCGAACTTCTTTTTTGATCGAAATTGTTTTTTCATCGAACAACTTGTGACCGAACAACCAAAAAATTCATCGAGCAACTTTTTGATCGAACAATTTTTTTGATTAAACGAACAGTCTCATCGAACGAGTAGTGGTGTATTCAACTTTCTCATCATTCGAAGCACCTCATCATTCTAAGAGTGTCTTCATAGTAGAGTTTCATCGTCGAAGCACCTCATCATTCGAAGCACCACATCATTCTAGTTGAAGCACCTCATCGAACCATCTGTTTGAACAACTATTTTAGTCAAACCAGGAACATTTTCAAGTAGAGTTTATCTGTGTGGTTTGTTTGCTTGAGAAGTGAGTTTGATAACGTTTTTATACTCAGTTGCATGAGACGTGTGCTTTTGAGACGTGAGTATACATGTGACATGTTGAAGTGTGTTTGCATGTGACTCATATACTTGACGTGTTTTGCTATCCTTAGCCTAGTTACTTCACGTGTTTTGCTATCATAAAAGTTGTCAAAAACGTGTACTTTGCATATGAGTTTGCGTGTTTAACTTTTGACGTTTGACGGCTTTGACTTTTGCGTCTTTATGAAAGTCACAAGGACAATATTCTTTTGACATGTTTGCATGTGAAATGCTTCTATAGATGTTTTGTATGTGACGTGTACTATTGTTGTCTACTGTAATAGAGTGTTTTGCAAAAGATACTTTGTTAGATAAACACGTCTTTGCAAAAGATACTTTGTCTCTCTACTGTAAAGTTTCTTCAAGTTATTCACCGTTCAAAAATCTAATCTTCAACAACAACCGTTATTATCCTTTAAAGATCCTACATCCACAAGCTACCTTAAGATTAATCTTTCCTCGTTTCACAAGTTACTTCAAACAACCGTTTTTCGACCTTGTGTGTGACACATCAACTTTACGCATTTTAGTTTGATTCTTCCGACTTCATCGCAACAATCAAGGGGGAGAGAAAATGCATAAATCAAGGTCGCAAGTTAATGAACAGATGTCACCATTCTCTAATTTTTCACCATCAAATCCTGTTTCTCAAGGATCTCAAGAAGAGCATGCTAATACGATTAAAGCATTGGATGCTAATGTGGGTATTACAGAAAGCAGTGGGATAGAATCTGAAAAGCAGGATGATAGCAGCAGTTCAATACAACCTTCTAACCAAATAGAAGCACCTTCACAATACTCTGACAATCAAATGGTTCAACACAACTGCATGGATTCCAACATGTACTCTAACGCTGAAGAAGAAGATGCTTTCAAATCCCTTAATGAAGCATCTAAGTTGATAGCTAAAGCATTTGGAAAGTTCACCAACAAATCAAACAACCGTCTTCGTTCATCTTCAAACACAAGGAATCAAGCAGTTGTTAATGATGGCAGAGAGGAGATACAGAACAGGACTTCAGGTAGAGTTGGTTCAGACAACACAGGAGGTTTTGGGTCTCAAAGGTTTCAGTCTGGAGGGCAGAGGATTAATTCTTCAGGGGTTAATAGAAATAGCATGGGGACAAATCAGAGAAGGAATCAGATAATTGGAAAGGAACCAAAAGGCATTGCTAATACTTCAATCACTTGTTATGATTGTGGGGGGAGTGATCACATGGCCAATGCATGTCCAAGGCCTCGTACTATGGGCAGCGCATACCACAAAGAAGCTATATTTGACAAAGAGCCAACGGCTAAGGATGACAGCAGCAGATCAATGAATGATACAGATGCTAATGGTGCAGATGTCAGACACACACATGACACAGAGCCCATACTTGACGAAGAGCCAATGGCTGAGGTACAATCAATTGTCAATAATAGTATGTCTGCTCATAATCACCAACTTACTGAACAACCTGAATTCAGAAATGAAGGAGGGGTTGATCAGAATTTTGACGAACATCTTGTCAAACAACCTTTGCCTGATCCATCAAATGAAAACAAAACAAATGTACCATCAAATCAAACTCTCGAGTTTGAAAATGCTTGTCTCAAAAGGACCATTGCCCAGTTTCAAAAAGATTTTTCAAAACTAGAGGCACATTGCATCTCACTTGAACTTAAACTGCAAAACGAATCTTTAAATTCGGGCAACAATGGTAAATCTTTGAATGAAGAAAGTAAACGTATGGATACATTAGTTAAAGAAAATGAGTTGTTGAAAGTTCAAATTCAAGTGAAGGTGTTTGCACATGCTGCATTGCAAAACAAATTAAGAAGATTGACTGGCCAAAGTGTGGATACTAAGTTTGCAAAACCATCAATCTAGGGGAAACTGCCTCTACAACCTATCAGAAAACAATCAGTGGTTAGACAACCAACTTCATTTAAATCTGAACGACCTAAATATTCAAAATCTCGGTTTGCCTCCCAAGTTGTTGAGAAAAATGATTTGACAAAACCAGTCACTCCACAATCTTGGCCTAAGAAAAATGCATCTGTCTCTGCTAATCCTCAACAAGTGTGTATACCTGCCTCATCTAGGATTAGTTCAAAAACAGTGTCTAAAGTGAGCATTAAAAGTAAAGAGTCTTATGGCATAAATGACATGTACAAGAACTATGATCAAGAAAAAGCTAGGAAAAAGGCACTACTTCAAAAGGACGGAATTCTAGGTTCAAAACCTAGTGTGATGCCTTCCACTGTTTTACAGAACACTGCTAATAGTTGCAAACCAATACCTAGGAGCACTCAACAAATGAATAGGAATTGGCTGGCATCTAAGAGTAGTTGCAATGTATGTGTGCCAAAACATCCTCATGAAGTGAATTCACGTGCAAAGGCACAATCGACTAAGACAATCAAACCAAACAAACCCGTTGAACCAAAAGAAAGGAATCAGAAACCTAAAAAGTGGATCAATATAGGACATAGGTTTTCTCAACTAAGTGATGCTCCCACATTTCATTCCACTGCATCTAGTAGGAAAACATCTCCTAGATCTAACCTTAGGTGGGTTCCCACGGGTAGAATCTTCAAAACGATTGGTCTTAGGTGGATTCCTACTGGAAAGATTTTAGACAGTTGCACCAAAACGAATGTGAATTCCACAACATCTATCTCTGAGGCTAGAAAGAATACCATAGAAATCATGTGCTCGGGTGTCAAGAAGATAATTGACACTACAACCTTATGCTTCTAACATCTGGAACCCAGTTTCATTTGGGGATCCATGTTCTCTGTTTGTCTCTTCTTTCTTTTCAGATATGACTATGGCTTCGGAACAACTCAGTTTCGGACCCGTGCTTAATGTTATGGCTTCTGAGCAAGACCGCTTGGAACCCGCACACAACCGTTTGAACTTCCCTGAATCTTCAGCTGAACCATTACCTTTCAAAAGGAAAGATCTGGAAGATCTGTTTGCTCCTATGTTTGATAACAGTTTGGTTAACAGTGCGTCAGAGGCTTCCACAAGTTCCGCTGCTCAACAACTCCCGAATCAAGCACCTGATCCATCAGCATCTACCTCTACAGTAGTTGCTGACGATGCACCACAACCTGAACCATCATCATCAATGGATAAAACACCTCAACCAGCAGTTGAAGATTCTTCCCACATTTCTAACAAAGTTCCAAGCGTTTAATGTGATGGCTTCTGAGCACAACAGCTTAGGACCCGAATCCAACCGTCTCAACTTCCCTGAATCTTTAGCTGCACCTCTATCTCATAATCGTAAAGGATTTGGAAGACTTGTTTGCTCCAACTGTTCGATGATTCTATTGATTGTCGTGCACCAGATGTATCCACCAGTTCCGCTGCACAACCTGTCCAAATTCAAGTACCTGATACATCTGTTACTACAACAACTTAAGTTGCTGCAAATGCACATACAACAAAATCACCATCAACAGTAGAACAAACTGCCTCCAATACTGAGACTACAGCTGAAGGTTCCCCACTTCATGAAACATACAACATCCAGTTATGACGGCAGAGTTATCAACAAGCTATTTATGGTACTTCACACATCTTCGACTAATTGGACATACAGGGTTTACGCTGCCTCCGTTTCCATCGTAACCATAGTGTGTATGCTTCCGATTCAGCGAAGACATCGTGGCGGAAGAGATAGTGAATGTTCTTTGACTTTTCTTTGGTTTCTTTGATGCTTTTTGCGCAAACACTCTTATCCCACAATGTATCTACAATTAGGGGGGAGAAATGTGCACATCGGGGATGCATAACAGACTTACATGATCGAGCTAACAATTTTATTACTACCGGAGAGATGTCCGCAGAGATGATCAGTGGTTCAGTTTTGTGATTTTGGTGTAATCATTTCAATTTTCACTGGTTGTGATGTGTGAAGTAGCCTACTTATGAGAAAAGATCTTGCTGATTTCTTGCCTGTTACCCCCCCCCCCCCAATCGAAGTTTCCGCATTGAGTATAATCGTTACTGAGTGACTAGTCAGATTTCCTTGGTGTGGTTTACGATGTCATCTACAAATTCCGCTGTGTACTTAAAACTTCAAAAGTTAGAAGACATGGTAACTACATCAAAATTACGAATCTGCGAAAGACGGCTGTCAGTTTGGGGGGAAGCTGATTCAGAAACTTCGCCAAAAAGAAGCGTACGAAGAAACTGCTAAAGACATACAGCATGAACTGGATTTACAGTCAAGTTCTTGACTTGAATCGAGTGCAGATGAGAAGACTAGAGAGTTACGTAGGACGAAGAGCCAGAATTTCAAACATTCTCACTTTCCGCCATCCTAAGTAAACTCAATGTTATTACTTGTCACAATTTTGTCAATATCTCATCATTTGCCTTTATATGACAACGGCTTGTGCACACATAACAGTGTACAACCCACTCTTGTAAAGAAAGGACCCTGAGGTACGCGTCAGTGCCTCAATCCTGAAAAAGGAGCGAAAACTTCTTACTTATGAGCAGAATTAAAACCAGAATGTTTTCTAAAAGTTTTTCAAACATTCTGCTCATAAGGACAAGTACTCCCTTGTTAAGGGGGAGTATTTGAAAAATATTTGTTCCAAATATACAAACGTTCTTGACGTTCTTCCACAAACACCTCAAAAAGAGCATATTTTAATCAACGGTTTTTCAAAAACAACATTATTATGCTATTTTTTAGGGGGAGAATGAAAAAAGTGATTAAAATATGGTATCTCATTGCTGGAATCTCATGAGTGTAAGACTCAAGAATTGACCCTCGAATTGACGATAATAACAGTCAGTAGTCGAAAAGGTATATCCGGGACGGGTAATAATTTCAAGCCAGTTCATCTGGTGATGTAAGCGTGTCTCGCGAAGGATATATCTGAGTAGAATGTACCAATTTCGAGCGACGATCTTTGAATATGACCAGGACGGGTAATAATTTCAAGCAGTCCAACTGGTGATGTAAGCGTGTCTCGCGAAGGTCATGTTCATTGAAAGTCAATCAATTCAAAAAGTGCCAACTCTTCCCGACATGTGCAAATTTCAAAGTGATTTACATATGAGCACATGTTAAGGGGGAGTTCTTCTGAAAATAACAAAACTCTCAAAGTGTTAACAAAATGTGTTTTACAATCATAAACACTTTGAGAGATTTTCAAAAGGTTTGATTTATGGCATCATTAGGATAGTCATGGAGTTATAAGGTGACTAAGGTTAGGGAAAACCGTCCTATGATCCGCCAGAGCCGGAGGGATCTACCCAAGGACAACACCAATAGTTTAGAACTAGAAAGTCCTAGGTATGATTAAAAAAGGAGAAAATGAATGAACGGAGAAAGAAGGGGTTGAAGAATTAAAAAGAAAAGCAAAGAAAAGGGTGAAAAGAAATAGCCCTCCATTTGTTCAACCTTAGGGCAGACACCGGGTTCAATACATAATCTACTGGTTGATCAAGAATCACCGGTATTGAAGATCAAATTCGTCATGGACCCAGTGACGCACTGCACTAAACCTTCTTAGCTACTCAAGTGTCTCTCAAAAGACATTTGTTTCATTCACACGGAGAACCCTTCATAATCTATCGACCTCTCATTCCGAGAGTGTTGATATTGAAAAGGAGGCAATCTGCTCCACGCCTCCGACGACCAAATAAATGTGCACTAATTAAGTCTAGAGCCATGAGATTCATAAAAAGATCTCTTAGGTACACTTAGTATTACTCTGCTGTTCTACATCATGGGCAGCAGATGTAAAATTAAGAAAGTGTCCTTCGCAGATCTTAGCAATCTGCCGAGAACATTCATGAGAAAAGTCACAATTGTGATTATCAATGATTGAATGGAAATCCTGCCAGAGCAACATCAAACAACTCTGACAGTAGGTCACTTCGGTAACTCCTTGTGGGTTACGCTTAGTGTTTTGTCCCAAACGGTCTACAATCGTGGGGTGATCTCCAGCGACTCACTGAATCGTGGGTGCACTTCGGTGTGTCCGTGTAAGCCCTCTCGGGGGTATCCGGTTCAGAACGGCCTGGGCAAGGATTAGAGAAAGTCTTCACACTATGCTGTTGACGATCTCGAAGTCTGAGCCTGTAAGTGCCGGTTGGTTCGTGCTGCTGCTGCTGCTGCTGCTGGCTGAGGAGCTTGGAGACCTGGAGTTCAACCATCACCAAGACTCCATCATGTTCATGTCCTGAAGATTAGTTCTCACCAAGACTCAGAATCATCAAAAGTTCAGAATATGTTTAAGAAAAGTCTAAGTTCGAGCACTACAACCTTTCATATGTTAAAGATTGAAGAAGTGAGAACAAGTTGAAGAACGAAAGTCACAAGTCATATGAACATGATGGAGAGGACACGAAGACAACAGTTTCAAAAGATCGTTAGAATACGGCAGACCACCACCATATCATATCACATCACTTTCAAGAACAAAGAACAAAGATTATGAAGACGTCAAAGCCAAAGAAGCAAAGACGACGTCAAGCAACCTTGATGACCAATACTTAGGGGGAGATTGTTGGGAACACGTTTTGTAATATTTCAAGTATTGATCATTTGTATTAGGTTGCTTAGGCCTTTAGGTTTGTTATTAGGCCCAGCCCGTGTAGAAGGCCCATGGGCTGTGTCGTTTTATTATTTATTATTGTTAATTATGTATTATGTTAAGTAAGTTGGGCTAGTAGCCCATTCTCATGTAAAACTATAAATACCCCTCCCATCCAAGGGAGAGGGTTATTGGTTGATGAATTAAGAAGTTTTGTTACTAAGTGTGTGTAATCATCTCCCTCTGTCTAGCTTTCTCTCTCTAGCTTTCTCTCTCTAGATTTAGTAGGTAATTAGTAGGTAATTAGTGGTAGCTTAATTCATAAAAGTTTAAAACATCAGTCCATGTGATACTAGTAAATGTACAAGTCCAATCCACTACATAACAAGCCCATAGAAAGCCCACTAGGGCATCACTCTCTCACTATATATATCACACTCCCACCTCATAAGTTAGGAGTGCTTTAGAAAGGGTAAGGTGAGAGTGTGTGTCATTTGTATCTCTTTCTTTCTCTTAATCTATTTCTTCGACCTCAACCATCCTCAACCAGTTTATCACACACACCATAACCAACTCTGCCCTTGGGTCTTTTTCATTAAGGGTTGCAGTGGTTATTTAGTAAACCGATTTTTTCCCTTTTAGCTTAATTTCCCTCTTAGCTTATTCACAGCTTATCTAGATAAGCTGTCGAGTCCTTTATATTTTTCCTAAGTTCCTCATATCTTAAAGTAGTTTTTCAGAATTTTTTTATAATTTTTCGTATTAATTTAGTATTTTTAATATTATTTTTATTCTAAAAGTGTTTTTAATTCATTAAAAATAAAATAAAAAGCAAAAAAATTATAATTCTTTTTTCTAAAATTATTTTTAATCATTTAGGACTTTTAGCAATCAAATTTTTACATTTAGAGTTAATTTTTTATTTTTATGTTCTCTTAGGCTCGTTTATTTCCCATTTGGAGCCCCTTTTTTTAGTTTAATTTGCGTTTTTGCTTATTTTTGCTTTACTTACTTATTTTATATGCTTATTAGTTGCTTTTTAGTATATGTTTTCTGATTTTAGACATAATCCCAAAATATCTCAATTAATCAAATCATCCGATCACAAACGAAATTCAAAGTTCCATTCACACTTCATCGGAACTTAACGACTCGGGAAAAATAAACTACTTCCGGAAAATATTTGGTTTGAATTTCTTTGACCTCTCGGTATATTCACTCTTGGTTAGAGAGAGAATTTACCTTTTGGTCGGGTTTTTCTCGCTATATATATATATATATATATATATATATATATATATATATATATATATATATACTTGTGCACGAACTAATAACACATGCACATTCGAGGCTTTAACATAAATCTTACGTAATTACATAATATGTTTTGATAAAAGTCACGATATATCTCAATCTTTTATATAATAAAGCAAAACCCCTAGTGGGAACTTTTTCATTTCAAAAAAATCAAATCATACCTTATTAAGTAATTATTTAATTATTAATTTATTTTATTTTAAACACTTTTAATAATAAAAGCTTAAATATTTCTTAATTTAGCAAAAAAAGATTGTAAATTCGTTTTATATACTTCTACATAGAAAAAAACAAAAAATACACATGTACTCACAATTACATTATTTATACTTTTGGGCCAAAGTGTAAATACATAAAACACGGCTCTTCAATCCCCATTCATTCCTAAAATCCCCTGGTTTCACAATCACCATTCATTCCTAAAATCCTCAAATTGATCGAGCAAAATTACCGTTTACTCATTAACAGTAAATATAAAATTTCCCCAAACCAAAAAACCTATTGAAGAACAAAAGATCCCACATTCATCAACAGAGCCTATGAAGAAAAAAGGGGATTTCTTAGCCTCAAACCCTAAACCTATTAACTAATGATATTCACCGAGGGATTATGTTAACTTGCAAGAGCTGACTTGACAAAGCTGTAAGCATAACTTAACTAGAATTCAATGTTATCACACCATTTTGTGATTAGTTCAATTTAATATCTTTTGGTATTAATTCAACTCATATGTTTTATTTGTATGTGGTTATTTTCTATTGAGTTCATATATGTGTGTTTCCTCTTAATTTGATGTTTTTCTTTTACTACTGAAATATATGTTTCTATTGAACTTGCTTTCTTTGAATCAACTGAAGAATAGATATTAATAAAAGATACTTTAGTCTTATAAAGTTAATTAAGTAGGTCAGTTACTTTGATGAGTCAACCTTTCATTACAGTATCTAGAAAAACAATAGATCACCTCACCTGCTGGAAGAAATTATGACAAAAACCAAACGTGTGATGTGAATATTGGCTGGTACAAGAAATTTTGAATCATTGGAACTTTCAGTTGAGCCTTTCTGACATGACTTTGAGTAGAAGTGTTGGGTTTTATATATTTCATAGATTTGATGATCAAAAACAAAAAGAATGAAACATAAGGATTACTGAAATGATAAGCAAAATACACCAAGTAGATTCTACTGCTAGAGTATTTTATTCTACTGCTACTGTATTGTTGAAGTCTGCTCAGGTTATAACGAGCAGTACTAACTTAAGTTAGTAATGCTGGTTCAAAGAAGGTAGCAGTTAGTACTGCTTGTGCAAAGAAGATAACAGTTTGTACTGCTAGTGCAAAGAAGCTACTGCTGAGAAGATAACTGAGTGACTCATACTACTGCTTAATGGATAAAGATGAAAAAGATATTTTGTGTATAAGAGTCAATTATATACGGTAGATAATATCTATCATATGTGTTCAGTCAACAAGTTGTAAATACAGATACATGTTGTATCTTAATGACTGACACACACAAGCAAGTAGTAGATAAGACTTATCAAGTTTGTAATGATCTCCTTTGTTCTATAAAGGGAAATCTTACCTTAGAAGTTAAGTGTGTCTTTGTGTTTCACCATGTGTTATCTTTGAAGACACCAGAGTGTTTTACTGTGCTTAGAACTCAAAACACAAAGTGTGTTACAAATGTAAAACATCAAACAGTGAGTGTGTATGGGAACATCAGACAAGGGGTCTGTTGTTGTTAGGTTTGTTTAGCCTCAAGGATCTTTGATCCCTGATTAGAGTGTAATCGTGCTATACTTGATCACATAGCATTGGGGCTAAGTTTAATAACAAAGAGAAAGTTTGGCAAAACCTTGTTGTGATAGTATTGATTCTTTCATTTGAATATTCCGCCAATATTATCATTATGCTTATCATAGTTTACCCTAGATCAAGGTCTAAACAACCTAGAGTCCAAAATCGGTTCAGAAAACTTATATTAAGTGTGTGCTCAATCGTTCTATTAAAGTTTTCACAAATGGTATCAGAGCGGGGGGCTCTGGATCTAGGATGTTACAAGGTTTTAGTTGAAGAAAGAAGAAAAATTCATTTTTGGTTTTCTTTCAAAGAGTTCTCTGTTTACACACACAAAGGGGAAGAACACACTCTCAGAAGGAAGATTGTTGGGTTATATTCTTAAAAGATTAAAGGCTTGTTTTTATTTTCATTGGCGAAGAAGGCTATTTGTTACTTATTTGCAGATGAAGTAGAATTTTTCAAGGTTGTGTTCTTATCATATCTTAAACGATTTTCTCATTTCGTTTAAAGATAACTTGTTCGTTTTGTTCAGATATTTCATATGACTACGAATTGACAAACACTTAAAGGAGTTACATTGTAGTGCTCAGTGTCTCATTGGAGATGAGTTTATTGTCAAGAGATTGCGGTCTCTCTATACATGGGTATATGTTCGAAGTCAGTTTTAGTACAAGACATAAGACACAAGGTTGGTTTATTCTGTTTCATCATCAAGTTAGTAATGGTTGGTTTTTCTTTATCAGTCATAAAAGCCTACAGAATTGGAGATTCAAATGGTTAACATATGGGTTTCAGGGGAAGCTTAAATGTTCAGATGGTTAACCATTTATATGCTACACCAAGTTTTTACTGCTTATATTCTCTATTTGTTGATAACAAAAAGGGGAAGAGATATTGTGGTAGCATAGATTAAGGGGAAGACAAGATTGTTTCATTCATGGTGAGATTTAGTTATCTCAATTTCTCTACTTCGTCTAGGGAAATTCGTACAAGAATGTGTTTGTTTTGTCATCATCAAATAGGGGAAGATTGTTGGGTTTTATATATTTCATAGATTTGATGATCAAAAACAAGAAGAATGAAACATAAGGATTACTGAAATGATAAGAAAAATACACCAAGTAGATTCTACTGCTAGAGTATTTTATTCTACTGCTAGTGTATTGTTGAAGTCTGCTCAGGTTATAACGAGCAGTACTAACTTATGTTAGTACTGCTGGTTCAAAGAAGGTAGCAGTTAGTACTGCTTGTGCAAAGAAGATAGCAGTTTGTACTGCTAGTGCAAAGAAGCTACTGCTGAGAAGATAACTGAGTGACTCATACTACTGCTTAATGGATAAAGATGAAAAATATATTTTGTGTATAAGAGTCAATTATATACGGTAGATAATATCTTTCATATGTGTTCAGTCAACAAGCTGTAAACACAGATACATGTTGTATCTTAGTAACTAACACACACAAGCAAGTAGTAGATAAGACTTATCAAGTTTGTAATGATCTCCTTTGTTCTATAAAAGGGAGATCTTACCTTAGAAGTTAAGTGTGTCTTTGTGCTTCACCATGTGTTATCTGTGAAGACACCAGAGTGTTTTACTGTGCTTAGAACTCAAAACACAAAGTGTGTTACAAATGTAAAACATCAAACAGTGAGTGTGTGTGGGAACATCAGACAAGGGGTCTGTTGTTGTTAGGTTTGTTTAGCCTCAAGGATCTTTTATCCCTGATTAGAGTGTAATCGTGCTATACTTGATCACATAGCATTGGGGCTAAGTTTAATAACAAAGAGAAAGTTTGGCAAAACCTTGTTGTGATAGTATTGATTCTTTCATTTGAATATTCCGCCAATATTATCATTATGCTTATCATAGTTTACCCTAAATCAAGGTCTAAACAACCTAGAGTCCAAAATCGGTTCAGAAAACTTATATTAAGTGTGTGCTCAATCGTTCTATTAAAGTTTTCACAAGAAGACTAAAAAAAATATGGAAAAGGAAGATGGTTTTTGTTTGTAGTGTGGCTATGAAGCAAACTTAATAGTCTGCTTTATGGTTCTATTAACTCTTATGTTCAAGTTTTTAGACTCCTTTGTTCTTTGTTTTAATATGAGGTGATAAAGTAATCACCGTTTAAAGTTTTCAAATGTTTTTTTTCCCTATAAATGCTATGGATGGTAAATTGATTGGCATGATACAAGGGTGCTGCCATAAACGCCTCGAAGTTACAGACTCTTTTCTTTAACCTTTCTTTTGTAATATGACTGCACTTATGTGGATTAAAGTCCAATTAGAAATATAAGCATGAACTTAAAGTATCTTTGAGATGTGCTAACACTTATATCAGTTTATCATCCTTAGCAGACATAGATATAGAAGCTGCGTCGCTAAGATTGTGCCTATTCAGAGAGGTAAATTACCTTAGGCTTTATAGGTTTTATCGATTATTTTTTAATCAAGTTCTGTAACTCATGCTTTTTGTAGTGCATTAGCTGGACAAAGTGAACATGAGAATAACATATAATGAACTTTCAATATATATAAGATTAAGGAAGAATTTTTTTATGTGACCGCGTGTCATTGAAGGTTTTTACTAAAACTATATATCTAACCAGTTTTCAGATAAATATAACGGGTAAATTTAAGAAGAAATCATTTTATTAAAAAAAGTGTATATTGTTTTTGATATAGCATAATTTATAATGCTAATCATTTATGATGATAGACAAATTTTTTATGTTGTTGTTGCTTGAATTTCTACTTATAAAGCTCTTAATGTTTTTCACAGTTACTCATATTGGCTAATCATGGATAGATCATGTAGTTTAAATAGTTGGAGACGGGCTAATGTAAGAGTATAGTTCTAATAACTCAAGGTTTAAGTTGCCAATAATTTGTGGTTTTCATTTTGTAGGACAACCATTAGGACACAACAGCAACCATGTTCATGCCGACCACCAAGAAATCTATGGTAGACGAGGTATTTATTCTTTGTTGTTATATTAATATTAGTAATAAGAATGCATAATTTAGGTTGTGCATTGATGCATAAGTCACATGGTGTATCATATTTGTGCAGTAGCTACCCATTTAATATTAGATGAATGCATAACTCGGCTCACTTCTAAAATTTTATTTTTTTCATTTCAATCATCTTCATCCTAGACAACTTCAGCATCCGTAACGTGGAAATGACTCCTTAACTAATTCTGACAAAAAATATAATAAAATGATGTCGTTATCACAATTCTAAATCCAGTTATCACCTAATATTAGTTTTGGCTATGATATAAGTTTCTCCATGAAGACAATGCGGTAGCTTGACGGTTCAAAAGCATATCATTAAACTAAATAGATTGGTACTTAACGTAAAGCATTTGAGTGGTTGCTTTTTATGAGCACACTAAATCATAAATTTATGACATAAATGATGCTAATACCAATTGTTTTGATGGCTGCCAATTTCGTTTTGGTGCGTATCAGGTACTTCAAGGTGAGAACTTTTTATTCGCTCTCAAGCATTTTAACACAAGCAGTTCTTTTAAATCTTGACATTGAGGGAAAGTTGGATTAGTTGCTCAATTAGTGTCTGTTTCTCTCTAGCAGAGGTGCTCTCTGTTTAACATTTAATAGATTTAAGCAGTCAAATGGGATACATGATCATGTTATGTTCTATAATATTTGAGTTGTATCCACAACCTCGATTATCTAATCTTCTCATGTTGGGTGGCTTCAAACCTGGAGTGTAGGACTATTTGCTTATATTAGAGCATTAGGCACTAATTAACCTTAACATGCTTGATGACAACACCTGGAGTTGGGGCGTGTTATATGGGGATGGGGGGTGGAAATGTGCAAAAATGATGTAACTTTTCGTGAAATGTTGCTTCTCTAACACTTATACTCTTTTTTCAGTATTCCCCAATGGTACCAAGTCATTATGGAGGGAACTAGATTTCGTAAAGCATTCATGAAAGAACTGCAGGAGAGAGATGGCCATTGAACGCGTTGGGGTTGCTGCTTTGTTTAGACTCAAATGCTTTATTTTGTTTTGGGCTGCTGAAATTGCTTGCAGGGATCTCACTCTCCATTGTTACTATGTCTAAGTTAAAAATAATGTGTTTATACAAAATAACATGTCCTAATACATGTTTAAAAAAGTTACAACTTTGAGATTCGTGCAACATCAAAAATTCAAGAGGCTTTTCAGTTATCGTTCAGATTGATGTTAAAAATAATGGCACTTGAGTATTCTTTTGGTTTGTTTAACATAATCCAAAGTAATTCTCCTCTTTTGTGTTAAAAATGACTGAAGTGAGACATATAGTTTATAATAATGACCACTAAAAAGATTATACTTTTGATAGAGAATCAAATTTGCATGAGTAAATGAGGTTCTAATTTAGTTCATTGTAGCTCACTTCCTCTACTTCAGTAAAGGCCTATCATCAAAAGCATCGTGTTTTTGTAATTTTTTCTTTTGTTGAATGTTAGCAATTAATTTATTTAATTGTGAAAGTGATGGTCATTTGTTAATCTAGAACTTAAGTGTCAAGTGTAATATGTAGTCTAGTTAGTGGGCTAGTGGTATTAGATTTGTTTGTAAGTTCAATGTATATGTGTAGTACTTACACTAGCCCACACCAAGCCCAAAACAAAAGCCCATCAAAGCCTTGGTGTGGCTGTGTCGCTATATTATCACACACACTCTCTCATTCTATCAAGTGTGTCTAAGTCTCACAAGTGTGTGCCTCATAGTTCATTGTAAAGAGAGTGTGTGTGTGTGCTCATCAAAGTCTTTGTTTTATCTCTTTCAAGAAATAAACATTCGACCATAAGTTATTCCATATGATCCATACTACTTCTCTTCTTGTTCTATACATCGATCTTGTGAGTGTCATCATATTGTGTCGTGTGTTTGTGTGATAATGAAAAGGGAGTTCGATCATTACAAGTGGTATCAACGAGCAAGATCTTCAAGGTAGGAGGTATTTTGTGTTTGATCATCAAGACTAAAACACCCACTGGTATTTTTCTTTAAGTAGAAAAGTTACATTTTATGTTTTTTATCTTCGAATCAAACGCAAAATCAAGATAAAAGGTTGTGTTTGTTTGTGTTATATCGACTTGGTTTATTATTTTGTGAGTATCTTTCACTCGAATCTAGTATTTCAAGGTTGGATTCTTGTGGTGTTCTAACTTTTAGATCGACACAAGATAAAAGGAGTGAGCAAGATTTGTTTTTGAATAATCATTGTTCTTTTTTTTTGTTGCGTATCATTTTTGTGAAAAAATGATTGATTTGAGTTGGTGAAAAGTTGGTGAAAGTTAGCAGTGGAAAAGTCTTACATGCATGGGCAAGTCAGTGGGTAAGTGAGAATAAGTCCAAAGAGTTGGTAGAAGTAGGTACAAGCTGCCATTTGTCGAAATTCAGAAACTGCCAGCGATCTATCGCAATTCAGCAAGGGTAACGCAATCTTGTATAAGATTGCGATAGGATTTTATCGAAATTGCAAACTTCAAGTTTTTATCGCAATTGGTCTTGGCAGATTTTATCGCAAATCAAAACTTGGACTTATCGCAATTCAAGTCTGAGGTTTTTATCGCAATTCAAGTTTCTGCTTTTATCGCAATTCAGAAACGTGTGTTGTCCGAGAACTTTTATCGCAAACCGATCTCGGACAGGTCAACCAATTCAGATATCGGATAATACTACTTTCGCAGTTTTGGCAGAATCAGTCCTTGTCTTTTCCAGCAGCTTTTGGGAACTTTCAGAATTGACAGTTTTGGCCCCCGCACTTGTGTAAAACGATTTCAAAGTTAAATAACTTTTAAGGATTTGATTCGAACGTAATTTCGTCAACTCAAAAGTGAACTCGGTATTTTCGCGCTTGTATAAGTGTGTAAAATACTTCGACAAACGGATATCTACCCTCTTGTATAAGAGTGTTAGATTTTTTATATAAATTACCAATTTATATAAATTAGATATATTTCTATCTAAATTGACATTTTGCCAGAATTTGCATAAATTTTGGTCAAATAGAAATTTCTATAGAAATTGTCTTTTTATCTAAATTATAATTTACATAACCTTTTGTCGAATTTGTAAACTTTTGACTTTGTTTTAATTATACTCTAATCAAATTTAGTAACTTTATTTAATTTGTTTCGTTTACCTAACCTACAACTTCAACAATCATCAACAACAAACCAAGGCTTCACAACAACAACCAAGTGTAACCTTCAACAACAACATCTCCTATTTTGTTGAAACGATCATCAATCCACTTTATCATACAAAATTTCAAAGATGACTACACAACAAGACATTCATGCCGCTGGTGCAGAAAACCGACCTCCAATGTTAGAAAAAGGTGGTTATCTTCCATGGACGAATCGTATGCTTCGTTATATGAGAACCAAGCCTCAAGGTCAAGGTAGACTCTTGATTAAATCCATTGAGAAAGGTCCATTCAAGCCTCGTAAGATTGAAGTAACAGCTGGAAATCCAGATGCAACACCTCCCGTCGAAGCAACCTTCTGGGTTCAAGAAGAATCAGAATATACGCCAGAAGATTGGAAGCAAATTGAAGTGGATGACTTGGAAATGCACTTAATCCAACTCGTTTTACCACAACACATATTTTGTGCTGTAGATAGTTGTGAAACTGCCTATGATATGTGGGAACGAGTTACGGCTCTGTCATGGCACCGAAATTGGTAAACAAGACATAGAGAACAAGCTTCTAACTAAATGGGAGAAGTTCACATCCACTCCAGCTGAACAGATTGAATCTTACTACACACGGTTTTGTACTCTAATGAATGAGTTGATCAGAAACAAGTTGGCACCGACCCAAATTATTCAAAACATCAAGTTCATCAACAACCTTCCAGAGGAATGGGGACGATATGTCACTATTGTCAACCAAACAAAGAACCTTCACGAGGTGAACTATGATCAGCTCTATGACTTTTTAAAGCAAAACCAAGCAGAAGAAAATGAAGTCAGAAAAGGGAAAATAGCAAAACAACATGATCCTCTTGCACTCATTGTCCATACACCTACACCTGCAACAGTAAATACACAACCCTCTTCATCCTCATCCCAACAATTCATGCCACAACAACATATTCCACAAACACCGTTCTACCCACAACAACAACAAGTAATCCCACAACAACAATACCTGCGACACCCAAATCAATATTTTAATGATCAGGATGAGTCAACTGCTGCTTTGACTCAAGCTTTTGCTTATCTAACACTCGCAACAAGCAAATTGCACAGCCGAGTTTCAACATGAGACAAAAAGGACATATGGTTGGGGGATATGGGAATCAGCAGGGATATGCTCCTCGATATCAGTTGGGTAATCAGACTGCAGGGCAGTATGTTGATAATCAGATGGGTCAGTATGCAGGGAATCAGATGGGTACAGCTGTTGGTAATCAAAGGGGTCAGAATGCTGGGAATCAGTTTGGGAATGTTGGTGCTCAGGGAGCTGGGAATATGAATCAGGGTAATTTGATGAAGTGCTTCAACTGTCAGGGTATTGGTCATATGGCTAGGAACTGTCCAGACAAGCCGAAAAAACGGGATCCAGCTTACTTGCAGAAAGCATTATTGTTGGCACAGAAGGAAACGGCTGGGTTACAGTTGAGTGCTGAAGAGAATGACTTCATGGCTCTTATGGATGATGCAGAAGATCACAAGGACATCGATGCAAACTGCATTTTTATGGCAAATCTCCAGGAGGCTAAGTACGACACGGATTCTGAAGCACCTCCTGCTTTTGACACCAATGCAGTTTCTGAGGTACAACCATATGCTACATGTCACAATAATGAAATGTTTGATATGTCACCTCAAAATGAACAGCATCCTGCGACTCCTAATCTCATTTAAGATACATACATGGACGAACCAAGTTGTAGCAATACTAATTTGGTAACTCCAGATGTGGATTCTAATGGAGACTTTGAGTCACAGCATATTGAGAATGCTGAGGAAACACGTGCTTTGTTTGAATCATTATTGAAAATTGTAGTATTGAAATAGAAAAGGTCAAAAAGATCAATCGCGATGTTAAGGCCGCGAATGCAAAATTGACCACTAAGCTTGAGAGTTATAAGGATAATGCAAGAGCTTATGATTTTAATAACGAACGACAGTCAGAACTTGAAGTTAGTTTAAGAACTTCTGAGTTAAGAGAAAAACATTTGCAAATCAAATTTGACACCTTAGATGTTAATTTGAATGTGCAAATCAAATCTCTAAACAAAGAAATTTCTGAATTAACCAACCAGCTTTCAAAATAAAAATCAACTTGTTCTAATCTTGAAAAAGAAAAGAAAGAGTTGAATGAAAGGTTTTCAAAACGAGAAAAGGATCTTCTTAAAGAGATCACTGACAAAAAGGAAACCATCACAAAGTTGGAAGATTTGCTTGTAAAAACGGGTCATTTTACACAAACAATTAATTTGTTAATTAACGATCCAAACCCGATTTTACATACAATAAAGAAAATGGCTATCGGTTGTGAAAACCCTTATTATCTCAAGAAAGCTCAGAAAGAACAGAATGTGTTATATAATGGTAGTGTGCTAAATGCTTCACATGATCCTCCCGAGGTTCATGATTCTGATGAAACGATTGAGCTTTCCAAAGAGAGTAGAATTAAAAAGAAACAAATAAACCGAGAATTTCAACCAATTGATTATAACAAGCTTAATACAGATTCTGGAGTTCATCTTGTTCAAAAAGAGTCACCAATGTTTTTCAAAAGACCAGTGGCTGTCGCAAAATGAATAGTTGTCTTAAAACATCTGTCTAACATTGAACAAATGGCATCTAAAAACACTTGTGACACAAGTGCAGCTAGACTATATTTGGTTGATCTTAAACAGAGAATTGAAACACTTCAACGTATTGTGGCATCCAAAACAAACAGTCAACAGCTAGACTGGTTTCCAAGTGTTAATACTGAACTGAAAAAGATTTTTGAAAATGACATTAATCCTTATATTGCAGCAATCTATGCGGTTGGTCAAAATGTGGAACATAATCTTTTGAAAGAATCAGCAGAATTCGTTAAGGACCACAAATCCTTAGTAAAGGAGGCTAATGAATACTTGGAACGCATAAAGGTTTTGGAACAACATAATGACATACTCTTTGAAATAGCTCTATCGACTGAAATTATGTCTATTATTTACCAAACATATTCTGTTGAGGATGATGAAAGACTTCGGGCTGAAACTTCTGAAATTGTTGTAAAATATGAAAAGGCACTTGCCAAGATTGAAAAACAAAATGTCACATATTTTAAACAACTGGATCAAAAAAAGGAAGAATGTAAGTATGACAAACTGTCGTATGAGCATTCCTACCACAACATGCAAAAACAAATTGATCTTTTGAAGTCTCAGCATGAAAGTCAAAAAGGGAAGGGTGAGGAAACTAAGGGTATAGCACCATCAACCCCCTTGCCTAATGAGAAACAAAAAGAGAAAGCTGTTGTCGAAACATCGAATGTAATAGCGCCTGGCCTTTATAGGATTAGTCCCACTACTGCATCTGCCTCTACATCTAAAACGTATAGGGCGATAGACAAAAGTAAAAAGGATAATCCAAACGAGTCTAGCAATGCTACAACAACATCTCAGGAAAACAACACAAATTCTAATGAGTGTGCCTTACCTTCTACAGGATTAGAAAGCACCTCTAGGAGCAGACAAAAGTCTAGGAGCAATAACAAGAACACTAGAGTCTCGCCTGTTTCTGAGAATGCAAGCAAGGAAGTAGAAGAACACCCTAGGAATTTTGAAATTTCAAATAAGAAACATATGTCATCTGGATGTAATGTTAAGACCAGTGTTTTGAATGCATGTAATGACTCTATTTGTTTAATGCACAAGAAATCTTTGTCTGTAAATGCTTGTGACGATATTGTTTCTGATAATGTGAATGATATGCCTGAACAGAAAAAGGTTCCTTCAGTAACTAGGGCTAAGTCTAGATATATTCGAAGACTTATTGCAAAAGCTAGGAAAACCACTAGTAGCCTATTGCCTAAGGATCACCTTAAGTTTTGTGCATGGAAACCAACGGGTAGAATGTTCACACTTAAGAATGGCACATTAGAAATAGTTCCCAATGCTACACCGGAAACCATCTCTAAGTGTGATTCACCTGTTACATCTAACCCCCTGGAAGCAAATGTTAAACGGTTTCCATATACAAAATCATCTGTTCTTCGCAGGTCATTGAAATATGTCTTTGGATCGTCGACTCGGGTTGCTCCAAGCACATAACCGGGAATCTGAAGCTGCTGATCAACTTTGTATGGCAGTTCATGGGGACTGTACGGTTTGGGAATGATCATGTTGCAGCTATTCTGGGTTATGGAGATCTTCGGTTTGGAAACTACTTGATCACTCGAGTTTACTATGTCGAAGGGTTAGGACACAATCTGTTCTCAGTCGGGCAGTTTTGTGATGCAGATTTAGAGGTTGCATTTAGGAGAAACACTTGCTTTGTTAGGAATTTGGTTGGGGATGATCTCTTAATTGGGGATCGTGGCACCAATCTCTATGCTATAAACATAAACCAAATGGCCTCTTCATCACCAATTTGTCTCATGACCAGGGCAGGCGAAACAAAATCCTGGTTGTGGCATAGACGTTTGTCCCATCTTAACTTTGACACCATAAACAAACTTGCCAAAGACAACATCTTCAATGGTCTTCCAAAGTTCAAATACACCAAAGAACACTTATGTCCATCCTGTGAGCAAGGCAAAAGCAAAAGGGCAACATATAAACCTAAACCCGTACCTAGTTCGGTTGATAGGTTGCATTTGTTGCACATGGACTTATGTGGCCCAATGAGAGCTCAAAGCATAAATGGGAAGAAGTATATTCTTGTAATTGTTGATGACTATTCAAGATATACATGGGTAAAGTTTTTTAGGTCAAAAGACGAAGCACCAGGCACCATCATCACCTTTCTGAAGCATATTCAAGTTCTACTTCAAGCTCCAGTTAGGATTGTAAGAACATACAATGGCACGGAATTTGTAAATCAGGAGTTAAGATCATTTTTTGAAGAAACTGGTATTACACACCAGACATCAACTGTTAGAACTCCACAGCAGAATGGGGTAGTTGAAAGAAGAAATAGAACTCTTGTGGAAGCTGCTCGCACAATGTTGATTTATTCTAGTGCACCGTTATTCTTATGGGCTGATGCTGTCTCCACTGCCTGTTTTACTTAAAACCGATCCCTAATCCATCCAAGATTCAATAAAACCCCATATGAACTTGTCAACAACCGAAAACCCGATATCTCTTACCTTCATGTATTTGGCGCTTTATTTTATCCAACGAATGACAGGGAAGATTTGGGGAAGTTGAAAGCTAAGGGCGATATTGGAATCTTCATTGGTTATTCGGAAAACTCAAGGGCATTCAGGGTGTATAACAGGAGAACGAAAAAGGTTATAGAGACGATGAATGTGAAGTTTGATGAAATTTCACAAATGGCTTCTAAGAGACTCGCTCTAGAACCCGCGCTTAACCCTATGACTTCCGGACATATCAGTTCGGGACTCGCACCTCAAGGAGCTCATTCAATTCTTAACGAACAACCCACAAATCGAGAACTGGATAATTTCTTCGAGTTTATGTATGATGAATACTATGGTGGCGCTTCGACAAATGCATCTAACCAACGTTCCGCTGCACCCGCTCAAAATCAACAACAACCACCACCACCACCAAATCAAGATGCATCCACAACATTCGAAGCTGGCGCACCAACTCCCTCCACGTCATCAACATCTACTCCAGCAACTCCAGTAATTGAAATTGTTCTACCAAGAATTGATGAGCAAGAACAAAATAATGCTGTGTTAGATGAAGAACCATTCGAAAACCCGTTTGGAACGGAATCTGCTGAATCATCTTCCAGATTACATGAACCGTCTAACATGCATTCGTTCAGTCCAAGGTACCCTTCTATGTTACAGTGGACAAAATACCATCCAATAGAACAAGTTATTGGTGAACCCTCAAGGCCAATTCAGACGAGAAAACAACTAAACACCGATTGTGACATGTGCATCTATGTCTGCTCCGTTAGTCTCATAGAACCTAAGAACATTCGGGAAGCAATGGCAGATAATGCCTGGATTGAAGCGATGCAGGAAGAACTTCTCCAATATCAATTACATGACACATGAGATTTAGTTCCAAGACCAATTGACAAACTAGTCATTGATCTTAAGTGGTTATGGAAAAACAAAAAGGATGAAGAGATGACTGTAATTCGCAACAAAGCTCGTCTAGTGGCAAAGGGATACAGACAGGAAGAGGGGATAGATTTTGAAGAGTCATTCGCGCCAGTAGCAAGGCTTGAAGCAGTCAGGATTTTCTTAGCATATGCGGCTCACAAGAACATCACGGTTTATCAGATGGACATCAAGACAGCTTTCTTGAATGGAACTCTGAAAGAAGAAGTGTACGTGAGTCAGCCAGATGGTTTCGTTGACAAAGATCATCCAGAATACGTCTACAAGCTAAAGAAAGCTATCTATGGTTTGGAACAAGCCCCAAGGGCGTGGTATGACGAGTTATCATCTTTCTTGTTGTCAAATAATTTCACCAAAGGAACAATTTATCTGACCTTGTTTACAAGAAAATACAAAAATGATATTTTGATTGTTCAGATTTATGTGGACGACATAATATTTGGGTCCACTAATCCGCAACATTCAAAACATTTTGAAAATCTCATGAAAAGGAAATTCGAAATGTCCATGATGGGTGAATTAAAATTCTTTTTAGGCTTACAAATTCATCAATCCCCACGTGGTATTTTTCTAAATCAAGCTAAATATACAATTGAGATTTTGAAAAAACACGGAATGGAAAATTGTGACTCTGTTGGTACACCAATGGTCACTTCACCCAAAATAGGCGCTGACCTATATGGGAAACCCATGGATCCGAAGAAATATCGGAGCATGATTGGTTCTCTCATGTACTTAACTGCTAGTCGACCAGATATACATTTTGCTATTTGTTTACTTGCACGGTTTCAGGCAAGGCCTACCGAACTTCACCTCCAAGAGGTTAAACGGATCTTTCGGTACCTACGAAGAACCATTAACATGGGACTTTGGTATCCAAAGGATTCGGAGTTTACACTAATCGCATTTTCAGATGCAGACCATGCCGGTTGCCAAGTTACAGCAAAGAGTACATCAGGAGGAGCACAATTTTTGGGAGAAAAACTAGTAGGCTGGTCATCAAGGAAACAAGACTGCACTGCTCTATCAACAGCAGAAGCCGAGTATGTGTCTCTATCTGCGTGTTGTGCTCAAGTTCTATGGATGAGGACACAACTCACAGATTATGGCTTCTCTTTCGACCGCATACCTTTGTATTGTGACTCGAAAAGTGCCATAGCCATCTCGTGCAATCCAGTGCAACACTCGAAGACCAAGCATATTAGAGTCCGCTACTACTTCATAAACGAATACGTCGAAGAGGGTACTGTTGAATTGTTTTTCGTGAAGACTGAATATCAACTCGCCGATCTATTTACTAAAGCCCTCCCAAAAGAGCGGTTTGAAAACTTAGTTCGTCGAATTGGAATGCGAAGCCTAACTCCCGAAGAGTTAGAAAGTCTTCTCGAATCTTTGTGAATTATCTCATGAAGCTTCGCATGTAAATATTTTTTTAAAGAAAACAAAATATAAAAATAGAAAATTTCAAAAAGACATAAAAAATATAAAACACAAAAACCAAAAATATTCTTCTCACGACATGTCTCTCGTACAATCGATATTTTGTACGTATCTAGAAATATCATTCAACAATGATACGGGCATGTACAGATGCTTGAGCTAGAGTTCATTTAAAATTTTTCCAACACATGTCGTTTCTGAAATTTCTTCACTAAGGCTTTCGTATATTTCAGTACGAAACCCGTGCTTTATCGTGAAATCTTTTATTGTAGCTCGGGTACTCCAACTCAAAAAGATTTCATATAAAGGCTACATTGATGACTTTTGATTATTTCTGATCAGGACTCGTAATGTTAATGGCAAAAAGCTAAAACAGTGAGCACTTAATCAAGATTGTTTCAAAAAGATTTTTCAAAGTCTTTCTATACATTTTGTGCTCACAATCACTCCCTCTAAGACCCTTAACTGCTTTTAAAATCAAGTGTTTAATAATATGCTTTGTTTAAGGGGGAGTATAAAAAGAAAAATGTTTCGATTTCATGCTAAAATCAGTCTGTCTCTCCAAAACGTTTCATTTTAATCAACTGTTTTCAAAAATACCACTACATGCTATTTTTGAGGGGGAGATTAAGTGGTAATTAGGTATAAGGGGGAGAGGACGTGATTAAAATGTGATCTAAGACCGTGGTTTGAATCTCAAGACTCAGTGTTAACCCTCGAATTGACGAAACTAAATGTCCGTTATCGAAAAGACATGTCCTGGACGGGTAATAATTTCAAGCCAGTCTAACTAGTGATGTAAGCGTGTCTCGCAAAGGACTTGTCTGAGTAGAATGTACCAATTCGAGAGATGATCTTTGAATATGACCGGGACGGGTAATAATTTCAAGCTAGTCTAACTAGTGATGTAAGCGTGTCTCGCGAAGGTCATGTTCATTGAAAGTCAATCATTCCAAAATGTGCAAACTCTACCCAACATGTGCAGTTTATTTCAAAAATGCATGAGCACATGTGAAGGGGGAGTATTTCAAAAATGCAAAACTCTCAATGTGTTAAATAAATGTGTTTTCTCATAAGCACGTTGAGAGATTTTCACAAGGTTTTATGGCAAGTGATCGATATAATATCATGGAGAAATAAGGTGATTATGGTTAGGTTATGTCCAATGATCCGCCAGAACCGGAGGGATCTACCCAAGGACAATTTCAATAGATTAGAATTAGAAGTCCTTAGGTAAGATTGAAAAAAGGAGAAAAATGAGAAAGGAGAAAGAAGGGGTTGAAGAATTAAAAAGAAAAGTTTAATGAAAGGGTGAAAAGAAATAGCCCTCCATGAAAACTTAGGACAGAAACCGGGTCAATACATCTGCTATCGGTACTCACTAAGGTGATACTGATATTGAAGACAAGACGTCATGGACCCAGTGACGCGTTGCACCACCCCTCCTTGCCACTCAGATATCTCTTAAAAGATATTTGTTTCATTTCTCATGGAGAACACTACATAATCTATTGACCTCTCACTCCGAGATGTGTTGATATTGAAAAGGTGGCACTCTGCTCCATGCCTCTGACGACTAAAACCAAAACACACATTATAGAGTCTAGAGACATGAGATTCATCAGAGATCTCTTAGGAACACTTCCTATGCAATACACTTGTGTTCACCAAAAAGGATACAAGCTGTATGAGTCTTAATGAGATCTTCGGATCTTGCCTTATGTCATGAGGGTTACTCGCTTCAAACGGTCTACAGTCTTGAAGTGATACTTCGGTATACTTTAGAGGCTCTCAACGGCCTTGGTAAAGGTTAGAGAAAGTTTTCACACTATCCTGATAACGATCTCGAAATCTGAACCTATAAGCGTTGGACAATTTATTGCTAACTGTCTTATGCAGGTACCGACGAAAGTCCATCTACCATCATCATCTACAACGACGATGCATCTGGACAGAAGAAGTAGATCAAGGCAAGAACGACCAAAAGATGATTCTTTAAAGATCACAGTGCATGAAGGAACATTGAATGAATACTATTATACATCAACACGCAAAGTTCAAGACATTGAAGGCAAAAGACCAATCACGGGAGCATCATTAAAATGACCATCCCTTAGGGGGAGATTGTTAGCAATTAATTTATTTAATTGTGAAAGTGATGGTCATTTGTTAATCTAGAACTTAAGTGTCAAGTGTAATATGTAGTCTAGTTAGTGGGCTAGTGGTATTAGATTTGTTTGTAAGTTTAATGTATATGTGTAGTACTTACACTAGCCCACACCAAGCCCAAAACAAAAGCCCACCAAAGCCTTGGTGTGGCTGTGTCGCTATATTATCACACACACTCTCTCATTCTATCAAGTGTGTCTAAGTCTCACAAGTGTGTGCCTCATAGTTCATTGTAAAGAGAGTGTGTGTGTGTGTGTATGCTCATCAAAGTCTTTGTTTTATCTCTTCCAAGAAATAAACATTCGACCATAAGTTATTCCATATGATCCATACTACTTCTCTTCTTGTTCTATACATCGATCTTGTGAGTGTCATCATATTGTTTCGTGTGTTTGTGTGATAAAGAAAAGGGAGTTCGATCATTACATTGAACAAATTTGTTTTTGTATTCATTACCTGATTTCATGTTTGCAGAGTTGTATAACAGAACTTAATAATAATCATTGAATTTGTCATGAGGTATGTTGTTCACAAAAGGTTCTTTATTTAACTTGCAGATTATCAATAAGATGAAATAGAAGATAGCATTGATCATCTAAAAAACAAAGATTCATTAGTTAAAGGCTATTGTACTAAAAAGAAATGGTGAAAGAAAAGAATCATTTGAAACTTATGTAGCGAGTTAAAAGCTCAAAAAAGGAAGCATGATTTGGCACATAAACAAAGGGTAGTCAACATGCTTAAGTTGGACATGAGCCTTAGAGTTTCAAACATTGCTTCACTTGGCTCGAGCAAGTGCAAAAGATATGGATGATTAGTCGTCTTTAGTGAAATAACTAAAAGGTTTGTATGAAAAAGTTGCTCAAGCTAAAGCAGATTATAAAAAAGTTGTATTAGAAAATTGTTGATGTTGTTTTCTTCATGACTTATATAGTTTGAGATAGTATTCTTAAAAAACATGATTTGATATGTCGTATAGTTACGATAATCCAAAAGTTATATATATTCGGGTCATTGGGTGTTTACACTAATGGGTTAATAAGGTGGTTTATCACAACAAATTATCGGTTCATAATTTGAGCTTCCTTTTGTATCCTTTAGTGAATCATCTAGGGTCTCATTTGGCTAGGAAGACTATTGTAGCATCATTGGCTCCAAAATCATTGTATAATAAAAAAATAAACAAAAACATATGCATATAAGATTTTCGATTTTCAATCCTGTAAGTAAAAGTATCTTGGACACATACATTAACCGATTTATGTTACAATTTAAATTACAACTGGTCAAAATACATTATACAAAAAATTAAAAAAAACTCCACGCGTGCGCGGGCATTATAACTAGTTTTAATTATTTGTGCACAAATATTATATATATATTTATTGGGGAAATGATGCCTACATCCAGATATAGGCAATTGCCTACATCCTCTTTGTAAAAAATTTAAAAAATGTACAGTTTAGTCCCTCTAGTAAGTCCCTGTTACATGTTTTCCCCATGTCCTTACCCTTTTTTTCAAAGGGAATGTAGGCAAGTCATCATTTCCCCATATTTATATTATCTTACTTTAATAACAGAATTGGTTAAGAATGTAAAATTATATTTTGCCATGCTAAAGCATCTCTGGTGCATACACGGAGATATTAAATAAGATTTATCTATAATTTTATATAAAATCTTTTATATTTATATAGTTATAATACACGTACACACGCGAATTAATATCGATTAATATTTTGTACTGATTTTTGTTAAACGAAATATTTGAATTTGTTTAATTGGCATGTTGTTGAGGTTGACGTTGTTTAAATATGACTATTCATATCATGTTTAATACATTATGAATGTTAATTAGCACGTAATGACCCTTGAAAAACTGTTTTTCCGGGTATTCTTATTAAACTTTAAAGAGGAATTAAATCCGTCGGTGCTATATGTACAATCTTGTATATTAATTTTCATCTCGCAGTAAATAGTGAGGTCGTGCCTTCATTTTGATATTTATATTTCTGTTAATAATATTTTTAGTCGTATTTTAATTTTAAACCCGTGTACGCGCAGATTAAACTTATAAAAAAGAATAACATTTATTGAACATGGATGGTAAAAAAATTATTTTTCTGGACATCCTTACTTAATCTTATAAGACTTGAATGTCTCGATTAAATCCCCCAAAGGGTAATATATATAAAAATATCAAATCCCTACAACTGTGGAAACCCTATCACTATCACAACAACTTTGTAAAAAGCTATGAAGAGTACAAGGAAAGTATACATATTATACTATATAACATTCATTGAAGTGGAACTTGGAGTCGGTACTATTGCGAAGTCGCCGGTTTGGAGGTCGACTTTAGGGAGGAGGATGTCTCGGGTGCAATGTAGAGCCGCGACTCAAGCCGACACTGTTCATACGCCAAGCCGAGCCAAGCAGTCGGCTTAGACAGATTAAAATAAGAATAAGTGGGTTTTCCACTTAATTGCCACTTAATTTTTTTATGGTTTTGTCGCATGTTGCACACCTATTTTCCAGTTCCAAACTTCTTACATCTGGCTTCCATTATGTGTTCTTCACATGCAGAGATATTTATGGTCAAACTAGCTCATAATCTAAAAACACACACACTAACCAAATTTCTCTTATATGATTATGGGGTATCTTCATCAGCTGCGACGATCAAGAAACTCAAGAATATGTATGATTTTTGGAGCTTTTTCGGACTAATAGGGTTATCTATGAAAACTTTACATTTATGTTATATATGTAATTAAACACTTAGGGCCCGTTTGGTTTGCGGGAGGATTTGGATTTGGATTTGGATTTGGATTTGAGTTTAGGATTTTGGTTAGTTATTATAAAATATGAGGAGAGAGAAAAAATAATAAATTATTAAAATTAATTATTTTATAGAATGATAATAAAAATAGGATAAAGACACATACACAAAAAGAAATGGGCCCATTAATTTCAGAAAACCTACCATAGTGGTATAGTTTTGAAGAAAGAAAATTTTGATTATTGAGACTCAATTATTTGGAGTAACTTTTAATATTTGATATCCCAAACCCATGTCAAATGACCCAAAACAAATGGGCCCTTAATTACATTAAATTTAATAATATACTTGTAACATAAATCCAGTGCATGCATATATTAACTATCCAGTGCATGCATATATTAACTAAAGCATGTACAAAACACCTCAATATCATTTAGACATAATCAATAATTATAATAAACGATATTACTTAATATATACATATGCTTCATGCATTTAATAACTAAAACACACTTAAGCCTCATACGTTTATAATGTCAATAAAAATCATCAAATGATTTTCGAGTTACAGTTTACGAATAAATCTACACTCCCACTTACATTAACAACTATTATTAATTGAGTGTACTAAGTAATTTATTTGATAAATACTAAATAATTTGTTAATTAAATTATTTAGTATTTGATAAATACTAAATAATTTTTCGAGTTACAGTTTACGACTAATTTACGAAAAACCCTAACCAGGGTTTCAACTCAAAACAGTTTTAGACCAAGAAAACCATATTTGAACAATAACATGTTAATTAAATGGTGTATAAGGAGTTGTGATACCACTGATGGAAAACCATAGTGTAACGAGCAGGAATTTTAAAAATTTAGTTTAACCCTTAAACAAGATACAGATCATATCAGATATAAAACTGTTACAGCGGAAGACTTATAAAATCACTTTTACACATTAGTTTAATTTGTCCCGTGAGATCCATATACACATTTAATTAAACATGTACGGTAACATAAAGACATGCCTTTTACTACTCAGCAGCACACAAACTGATGAATCGCTTGTTGGTGCTACAAGACCCACGTCCAAGATCCCAACAGAAACAAAAAACACTGATCAAGGATAGATCGGGCCGAATACAGTATCTACACAAACGCTCCAACGTCTACCTATAGCTGCTACGCTTTGAATAATGATCAAGCACGTGTGTCTTACACATATACACGAACACACAATGTGTTGTGTGGTCCCTTATGGTTGACGGTCGAGCAAACAAAAGAAGGAAGAGAGGGTTTTAGGGTTTAGATATTGTTAGCTTTAAAGTTTTGTCATATGTAGGGAATTGCATAGTTTGTAAATACGAGGACTAGTCTTGCCAATAAGGCATAGATATCTTTGTATAAATACCCTCCTAGTTGTGTAGGAGGGTTTGAGGATTCATTTGTAACACACGAGGTGTGTGTGTGTTCTAGACTTCTCTCTCTAGAATACATACACACCTCGGCAATCAATAAACCGAAAATTCAAAGTTAATCTTTAGTTCGAGTTTATGGTGTTTCCTCCACCTCTAAACGCGGATTCTTGGTCATATCAATTGGTATCAGAGATGTGGATAATTCAAGAGATGTTCATATACAGTTTAAGCTTTTCCTCCACCTCTAGAATACATTGTAGTACTCAGTGTCACACAAAGATGTGGATAATTCAAGAGATGTTCATATACAGTTAAGGAAGGATGGATGGATATATGAAACGACCTATGCTTTAAGGAGTTACATTGTAGTGCTCAGTATAGGTTCTTAGTCACACTATCGTGCAAGTTTAAGTCACAAGTTTGGGTTATTCTACTTCAGACTCAAGTTCGTTATAGTGGGTTTTCTCCATCAGTAGTCACTACATAAAGCCGTTGTTTTTTATTCAGGAGGTAGATTGGGTATATCGACATCTTCTTACGGGCTGATATGATTCCTTATAAAGGGCTTCCAGTTTGTATTTCACGTACACATCAGTATGCTGATTCCGATTAATCGCAACCAGCAGGGGAGAGAAATGTACGGGCTCATCTCTCATGGGAAAAATAACTGGGATGCATTTGGTGAGATAAAGATGTTGATACCATATTCCCCCGAACTGCAGGGCACTCAGGGCATTCAAATTATGAGGTTGTCAGTTTGGGGGAGAGCGCTAATTAGGGGAGAGCACACAGGGCACTCTGAATTAAACCCTAATTAGATTTGCTCACTTAGTTCGTCTGCAAGTAAAGAAATGGCGGCTGAGAAGATTATGCAAGCTGAACGAAGTAATGAAGTTTGAAGATCTTTCTCATGTTTTTGTATTGAATTTTACTTGTAGGGAACATTTGTAACACCCCCAAAATCTGGTATGGCGGAAGCATTCGGGTCATGGGGTGCTACTAAATTGAATATCACAACACAAGGTAATAAGGAACGGAATACATACTCCGTTTTAATTTAACCAAATTAAATAAGTTTACATAATAGTTTGAATTCATAAATAAAGCCCAAAATTTAGTTTGTCCCGGACAAAAACAAGTCATAGTTTAAATGTCACAATACATCGGAAAACGGTCTATGACCCTTGCCTTGCCACAACCATGTCACATTCATACGGCTCAAATACCTGAGAAAAACATGCTAAAAGTCAGCAAAAAGCTGGTGAGCTCATAGGTTTATCAATAAGCAGTAAAAATCATGGACCATGAGTTTGGTATATGAACATTACAACCCATGCAATGTCATATAAAAATACAGTCTATTACGCTAGCACTAAGTTCATGTAACCGAAGCTATAACATGTGTGCACGCTCTAGAAGCATGTTAAATATCAGGGCCCGGCAAGTGTGTATCCCAGACACTTGTGGTTTCGATATGGTATACGTTCGTTTGCCTATCCGGTCAACCCGAACGGGGACGTTACTCCCAATAGATCTATTTATAACATTCGCGCTTCCCAGCAGGAATTGACGGTTCATGAATTTGGGCAAATTGGGACATAATAGGGCTTAGGCTAATCCACGTAATAGTTTTAAATAAAACAATAGTGTTGGTCCATAAAATGTTTTGCATGTTTCTCACCCCAATTGTAAAAACAAGTTTAAATAGAGTGGGACTATAAACTCACATTGTTATGTAGTAGCGTAATCACAAGTAGTTCAAATAGAGTGCAGCACCGACACGCGACCTAAATTAGTAAAGTACGTTTTAGTTCATAATTCAAGTTCAAGTATTTCAATTATTTCAAAAGTTTATGTTTGGTGTTGCTGGTGTGGCAGCATTTAAGTTTAAAAAAAAAAAAAAAAAAAAAAAAAAAAAAAAAAAAAAAAAAAAAAAAAAAAACTATGTTTTGAATATTTTTAGATACTGGCTCATCGGGGAGTACGAACGTATAATTGGATAGGAATAGTGACTCTTGATTTAAAATGATCGGAAGAATATGCACGAAGGATAATCGTTCATGAAGTGTTGACGTGAACGATTTATAGGACGGTTGGTGTTTAAATGATTGTACGTGTGTATATATTTATATTTATACATATACACATGTGGAAGATAAAGGAGTTGAAAAAGATCTTACTAATATATAAAAGTGTTATAACTTGTGAGAAAATAATGTTTTGAAAAATAATAGTCTTTGTGTTAACAAATTATAAGTTTTACAAAGAAATCCGTTTTAAATGTGTTAATAGTATTGATAAAATATGTGCAAGTTAACGAAGGAGTCTAAATATATGTAACGGTTTACTATTCATTCTAATGGCTAAAACATTTTTATCTATATAAAATTTTTATGTCAAGTTGTATACATAAATGGTGATGTTGTCTAAATAACATACATATTTAGATGTAGCAAGTCTTTTTAGTGGTGTTATTTAAAATAGTGCGCGACATTGAAATATAAGATTTGTCAAGTTTTATTATATATATTGTCGACGTGTTTAATCAAATTACACGTTTTATCGTTAAAGTGTGTCGCGTATATTTTAAGTGACCGCGAATAATTGCCGAGTTATATAAAAAAAAAACACATGTCGAGGAGGGGAAATGGGCTGCGGCCCATGCTATAACTAGCAACCAGTGAATGGCTAAATTCTCTTGGGCTTTGGTTTATATGTGGCCTATGGTTCTCATGTTCGGCCCAATGCTCACAAAAACATATCAAGTGGGCTGAAAAGAAAATAACAATGGTTGTGGCCCTTTTCGTGGCTTATTAGCAGTAGTGATGAAAGGCAGAACCAAAATGAAATTCTCTATTTGGGACTTTGGTTGTTAACGCACGAAGAAAAGAAAAAAAATGTAGGCACACTTGGTTAGACATTTGATCAAGGAATAGAGACCATATTTGAATTATCTACCATGAGATTTGTGCTTCCAGTCTTTCAACAAAAGGCAAACTGGAACAACTTTTGCACAAGTTAGACATGGTTATAAGGCTCGAATTTTTAAACATGGTTCGGGAGGTTTTTAAATGACATAAAACAAGGCGCTATGTGACAGCGATAAGGGGCTCGTTTTGGGGTCCTGCGAGGCCATTATAACCGAGTAAAAACAACACCCAACGAGTTTCAAGATTAACTCAAACACAAGCATAACACAAGCGTCACATGAGCCATATTTAGATCACAATATGGGGTAGGATTTTGGAGTTCGTTAAAGGCGTTTCGAGTAGCTTGCTAAGTCTCGAGTTGAGTACCACTCAACTCGACTACAATGCTACCACAACACGACTCAAGTGAATCCTTCGGGATCAAACGAAGTGACAAGAATAAGGCTACATACACTCACCAATTTCATTAAAAAAAGGACTCTCTTTTTAGACATTTCTACAAACACTTTGCTAGCATAAGTTCAAAACCAAAAATTTGACTAGTATGATCTTAAATAAATTTTCCATATTCAATCAACACTAAAGATAATCACCACAGTAGACATATTATCAAAAACTCATTTCTTTTTGGCTATTCTAGTTCGACTCCAACAACACAACGACAATTTCTAAATAACATTACCAATTTCGAAAATGTGCTTTTACCACACCAACAATAACAAGTGGGTTCGATTAACATCAGTCAGTCACCAAAAAAAAAAAAAAAAAAAAAAAAAAAAAAAATTATGATCACTTAAGTTTAACAATACATTCGACAGGAACAAACAAGCTACACTATTTCCTACATCAATCGAAAACCAAAAGAAAGAATACAAGAATAAGGATTAACCTTACAAAAGAATAGATGATGATTCGGTTCTAGAGGAATAGATGAGAGCTCCAACCCGGTTCCAAGCAAGTCACACCTTTCTCTTCCTAATCACCCTCAACTAAGATAAGATTTTGGTGAGTTTGAATTTGCTTGTGTGATTGCTTCTCCTGGAACCAAGTTTATTAAGGAGTATCCCATGGTAATTCCTTGACCCATTTTCGGTATAGAAAAGGAGGTTTAACCATTTTTGGGTTAACTTCTCTTGGTCTTGATGAAGATTCGACCTCCAGGGGAGGGTTTGAGTCTCGAAAATCTTTGGACAGTAGATAGGCGCCACTGTTGATGGTGATAATAGATAAGGAATATTTGATTGCGTGTGGTTAAGTGATCTTGGGAAGAAGGAACATAAAAATTATTTGATTTTGATCCCTCCTTGAATCCGGTTATTGCTATGGCTTCTTTTGGATATTGGTGTTAAATATTTTTGAAAGAGATGAAAAGGAAAAAGGGATCTCCTGGATATCACGTGTGAGAGATAAGGATGAGGTGGGTGTTATTTTTGTTGTTGATGTTTAAGATTTTAGTGTATTAAGTGTACCCCGTGTTCTGTTAGATAACATTTGTTCGCGACAACGCGCCTTCACGTAAATGCAAAAGAAAATATATTCGAGTCGTTTTCCCGTTACTGATGTAAAATAAATTTCTCGACTCATAAAAAGATAAATTTTAAAATCCAGCCTTTACTAATGTGGTGTCGGTACGCGTGTGGTGTCAGTTTTTCAGAAAAACAAGATAAAACTCTCGTTTTTATTTGTTTTTGTCTGAAATTGTCGGGAAGTGATAAATTTACTTTACTGATAAGTTAAAATAATTTGAGTGAGTTGTTGTACGCTACTGCGTGCGGATTTGCTTCCCGAAATAAATACGTAAACATATAATTGTTTGGTTTAACAGTTTGGTAATAATAAATAGGCATTTATTATTAAAATATTAGGGTGAAAATTACCATTTGTCACATCCTCCCCGCCTTAGAATGAAAACCGTCCTCGGTTTTCACTTAGAAGTATTTGATGAATTCGAGAAAAGGTGTGGGTATTTGCGCTTGATCTCGTCCTCACGTTCCCACGTGTATTCGGGACCTCTTCGAGAGTTCCATCGAACTTTAACAATAGGAATGCAGCTTTGCTTAAGCCGTCTGATTTCTCGTTCCATAATTTCGACGGGTTCTTCGGTGAAATTTAATCTCTCGTCCACCTGGATTTCCTCCAGAGGTATGGCAAGCGTTTCATTTGAGAGGCACTTCTTTAGATTGCTCACGTGGGACACATTGTGTATAAAGCTAAGTTCTGACGGTAGTTCGAGTCGGTAAGCTACCGGTCTGATTCTGGTGATGATTTTGAAAGGTCCAATGTAGCGGGGATTTAATTTTCCCACGCTTGCCGAAGCGAATCACGCCTTTCCATGACGAAACCTTTAATATGACGCGGTCACCAACTTGAAATTCAAGTGGCTTCCGTCTTTTGTCAGCATAGCTTTTATGGCTATCTCGAGCCGCTTGCATTCGACTCTTGATTTACACTATCCTTTCGGTGGTCTCTTGTACTAGTTCGGAACCAGTGATTTGGCTTTCTCCGACTTCAGCCCAACATATAAGGGATCTGCACTTTCGACCATAAAGTGCTTCATAAGGTGCAGCTTTGATGCTTGTGTGATAGCTGTTACTGTAAGAAAACTCGGCTAACGGCGGATGCCTATCCCAGCCATTCTGAGGTCTATCACACATGCTCGTGGCATGTCTTCTAAGGTTGGAATGGTTCTTTCGCTTTGACCATCCGTTTGTGGATGGTATGCGGTGCTCATCTCAAGATTAGTACCTAAAGCACCCTACAGTAATTTTTAAAGGTTCGACGTGAAGCGGTTTCCTCTACCGGAGTTAATAAGGGTCGGATCTTACATGTTTTGCCATGATCTCCTTTAAATGCTATCGTTGTTTTACCCGTGTTGTCATTTTCCATGATTGGTAGGGAGTCGGCGGACTTGGTGGGACGATCGGTGATTACCCCAATAGTGTCCTAACCATCAGAGGTTTTGGTGGCTTTAGGGTAAAGTCCATAGTTATATGTTTCCAAATTTCCATTCTAGAATTCCTGGTTGCACTAACAATCGTAACGGTTTCTGCTAATCAACCTTAACCTTTGATGATTTACAACTTTGTCTGGGTGGACACCACTAAAAATTTTCTTGGCCTTAACCATTTCGTGTTTTTTTTTTTTTTTTTTTTTTTTTTTTTTTTTTTTTTTTTTTCTAAATCCTGGTAGCGTAAAGTTTTAATCCTATTTTGATATAAGGTGGCAAGGTGGTTGGTCCCTATGGTTTGTTCCATAATTAGATGTCTCCCTTTTCAGAGGCCGGGGTAAAGCTTTATTTGAAACTTTATTTGTATAGTTGTTTATACAAATTTGACCAACAGTATTTCCCAAGCAATAGACATTTGAAATTACTAGTTATATAAAGCAGTATGACCAGCTTGGAAGATTTATTATTTGGTAAAATAGATTTTTAAACATGTTGTAGGTAAAACAGTTCTTCCCAAGCTGACATCTAGTTCCTTTAATATGCCAAAAATCTTGATAAAGTTTGACCAGAAAATTCTTGACCCATCAGAATGAGTATTTCGGGAAGATGTCACTACAAATTTTATGATCGATATTAACTCATTTTTAAAGAACGGTCCTTAAAGGGGAAGCATTGAAGAAAAGCATGGTCGGGTGTGTACATCTACATATGTTTTGAGTGTCCAAAGACATATCCTAGCTGCCAAGACTGAGTAGGGCTTGATATTTAATATCCGGCGAGGCTTGTAGTATTCGACTTACTTAAGCCGTGCTTCTAGGTGTTATGGCTTAGATTGTTGCACTAGTGATCTGGAATGAATAAATCGGTCGGGTACTGTACAGAGAGATGTCTTGTTTGTTTACAAGTGAGGTTGTGTATAAATGACCTTTTGGTATGTTAAGGCTTCCTGGCATTTCGGTGCGGAAGTGATGTTAATATTAATGAGGTTGAGTCATCTAGACTCCTAGAGTGCTCAATGTTATAAGGTTAATGGTATATCGAGAATCTGTCCTAATGTATCCGCTACTTATAAGGAAAACTCATCGTAAGGAATGAAGAGGGTAGATTGTACTTTGATGACGCAATATCAAAGTATGATGTATCGATATTTATAGTCTGAGGCGGAGGTGTTTCACTTACCTTTAAGGTTCGACTTAGTGAGTAACGATGTTTCGATAACCTTCATGCCCTAGACTAGTTTGTATTCCCGAGGGGGTTAGGGAAGGGTTTGGCATATGTCTCCATGATAGTGGTTCAGGTTACTTTGTAAGGTCCTGAGGCTTCGGTCGGGTTACTAGTCCACTTCTGGTAATTCTTTAGATCCTTTAAAGCTTAGTGGTTCACTCATTGTTCATTTCGGTTGAGGGGTCCTTCTTGCGTTGCTAGGATTCTATTAACATACGGTATGCGAACGGGTTTTTTCCTCATAGGTGATTACAGAGTGGTATTTCGACATCCAGTATACACCGGGGCGATGTCGAATTCTCCAGGTTTTGTGGGCATAGCATCACCCAAGCTTAGTACGGAGAGTTTTAGAGTACGATTTCAAAAGGTGGTGTTGATTGCTACTAGCAGTCAATTGATTGGCTCGGTAGTGTACCTAGTACTTAACGCGGAGAGTATAACCTTATAGAACGATGTTGGTTGCTACTGGCAATCGACCAGTCAAGTTGTTCAAGTATTTAGCGTTCTGCGCAGAAGGTAAGGTCTCTATTAAGGGTCTAAATATAACCATTGCAACTATTTTACACAATTGCTATAAAGCAAGGATATGTTTCAATCGCGTATGGGGTTATGAGTTATCCGGTAGCTATCAAATTTAAAGATTTGTCTGTTTGATGATGAGGTGTTTCAGAATCAGAAGGGGTAGTGTATAATGAGGTGCTAATTGCTGGGGTCGTTTGATAATGGCTGGTGATGTTGCTTATCTTCTCAGATTAGGACGTGGTGTGAGGTAAGGCTGATTTTTATGTGGTAAGATTGCGTTGAAGTCTATTTGATTACTGTGCTTTTAGTACGGATGCCCAAGTATTGCACTACTTTTATGTACCACACATGTGAGTTTTTGATTTTCTCGAAATGGAGACAGAAAATGTGTCGTTTGGTAAAAGTTTTAAGGCAGTCGTTCCTAGCATAGCATGATTCTACCAGAATTATACATAGGTGATCAGGCTTTGTATAATTAAGGTCCAATGATGCAATACTGGGTTTAGTTACAAGAATCTATATCGGTTATTTGTTTAAGAGTACGAAATACTTTTCAAAGAAGTAATTAGTTTGCAAGATGATAACAAGATAGTTTATAGGGCGGTTTGCAAAACTGTTTATAGGGTAGTAGGAAAATACTTTATCCTCTGCAAGATAGTAGAAAATTTGCAGTTTTGGTTTGTGATTAATAGCGGAGTAATTTCGTAAACAAATGGCTTGTGAGGTGACCACAAAATAGGTTGTAGTGCAATAGCAAAACAGTTTATTGTTTTCACGAGATAACGACTAAAGTAGTTCATAGGAGAGCAAAATGGCTTATGAGACCAAAATTTACAAGATTTTAGAGAAACCATTTAGTGATTTATGAAGTATTGGTAAGGTAACGAATTTGTTTATTACACGGGAATCAATATAGTTTGCAAAATGTAACAAGGTGGTTTATTAGGTAGTAGCAAAATTTGTAGTACATCGGGCAATGTTTAATGCATTCATTTGATATAAGATTGTAGATATTCGTGAGTCAAATAAGCTTACAATCTAGGATGAACATACACCAATCCATACAATACTACGAGGTTCTCAGAAAAGTACTAATAAAGTCTTATAGGAATACATCTTAAGAGAGTCTAAACTTAGGACTCGTTATACAGAGTAGTCGACCCTTTTTGACATCGCGTTCAAGTCATGCTTTCCTCCTGTTTCGAGGTTTCCTGATACTTTGGTTCCTTGCACTCTCTTCTGTAGTGCCCATTCTTTCCGCACCCATAACAGGTCTCATCAGCCTTCCGATTTTTCCCTGACACTATCTTTGCCTTTGCGGGGGTTTTGAACCTACAATCTTTAGTTAAGTGTCCAACCTTCCGGCATTCGCGGCATCTCACGGTGCAAGACCCGTTGTGGTGTAGTTTGCAACGACTACACATTGGCAATTTTCCAGCATAGGCCTTTCCGTTACTAGATCCGGCAATGCAAGTTTCGACCAACTTTGGCTTTCTGGGGGGTTGCGGAACCTTTTCGTTTCCTTGGTTGTTCTCCTGGTTCCTCTTGTTGTTGTTGTTGTTGTTGCGGTTGTGATTGTCGTTATTGATACCTTGAGCAATCCTAGTCCGCATGACTTGGCCCATTACATTATGCGCCATGTGGATGGCTTCATGCATAGTAGTAAGCTTGAATGAGGCGACACCTTTTCGAATCTCTGGGGATAGTCCCTGGATGTACCGGTCAAGTTTCTTGTACTCGGGTTCTGTCATAGCAGGGCATAGCTGTGCCAGCTCATAAAAGCGGGCGGTGTACCCGATGACATCATCTCCTTTCATAGTCCAATCCCATATTTCTTGCTCCATTGCTCGTAATTCGCTCTTTGAGCAGTATTCTGCAATCATCATTTTTCTCAGTTCCTCCCAAGGAACTGAGTAAGCGGTATCGACTCCTACTGATTGAACAAAAGTACTCCACCATGCCAGGGCACGTCCCTGAAACGTGCAAGTAGCAAACTTGATTTTGTCTTCCTCAAGGCAGTTTCCACATCGAAGTAATGATTCCACATCTTCGAACCATCTGCACATTTCCACTGCACCTTCATTTCCACTAAAGGTGCGGGGCTTACTGTCCATAAACTCCTTGTAAGAGCAACCACGAGATGTGGGCTCCGCTTCGACTGTAGTTCCACTGACTTGGTAGGCAGCAATTGTCTCTGCAACCTGTTGTGCTATGAGTTGCTTTATGTTTGCGGAGTGTAGGGTTTGTCCCTTAGACGACATGTTCCTTCAAAAGGAGGAAGAAAATTGAGATGTAGTAAAGTGTGTCATGTGGATAGATATTCTGAGGCGATATGTTAATTGGCTATAAGTTCGGGTCGAAATTAGATAGGATGGCAGGTTACCATATGATAGTATAACAAGTGTTTCGAAGGAATAAGGTGAGTGTCCGAACTCGGAGTCGGGTAGTGAAATTGTGTAGGGGAAGATAAGATGTGACAAATATGGTATGTATGTGTAAGTATATAAAAATACTCATAGTAAGTTGTGTAACTTAAGTATATATAAGTATACATATAATACTTATAGTACATGTAGTTAAGCAAAAATCAACAGATAACAATAAGTAGTTAAGACAAGTAATCAGTAAATAAACAGCAAGCAAGGCAGGCAGACAAGTGGCGGTCATAGGGACTTGTTTTTGTAAAAAGTGGTTATAGTTTAGGATTTATATGTACCTAGTTCTCTATAACCTAGGCTCTGATGCCAATCTGTAACACCCCCAAAATCTGGTATGGCGGAAGCATTCGGGTCATGGGGTGCTACTAAATTGAATATCACAACACAAGGTAATAAGGAACGGAATACATACTCCGTTTTAATTTAACCAAATTAAATAAGTTTACAAAATAGTTTGAATTCATAAATAAAGCCCAAAATTTAGTTTGTCCCGGACAAAAACAAGTCATAGTTTAAATGTCACAATACATCGGAAAACGGTCTTTGACCCTTGCCTTGCCACAACCATGTCACATTCATACGGCTCAAATACCTGAGAAAAACATGCTAAAAGTCAGCAAAAAGCTGGTGAGCTCATAGGTTTATCAATAAGCAGTAAAAATCAATGGTTTTGGACCATGAGTTTGGTATATGAACATTACAACCCATGCAATGTCATATAAAAATACAGTCTATTACGCTAGCACTAAGTTCATGTAACCGAAGCTATAACATGTGTGCATGCTCTAGAAGCATGTTAAATATCAGGGCCCGGCAAGTGTGTATCCCAGACACTTGTGGTTTCGATATGGTATACGTTCGTTTGCCTATCCGGTCAACCCGAACGGGGACGTTACTCCCAATAGATCTATTTATAACATTCGCGCTTCCCAGCAGGAATTGACGGTTCATGAATTTGGGCAAATTGGGACATAATAGGGCTTAGGCTAATCCACGTAATAGTTTTAAATAAAACAATAGTGTTGGTCCATAAAATGTTTTGCATGTTTCTCACCCCAATTGTAAAAACAAGTTTAAATAGAGTGGGACTATAAACTCACATTGTTATGTAGTAGCGTAATCACAAGTAGTTCAAATAGAGTGCAGCACCGACACGCGACCTAAATTAGTAAAGTACGTTTTAGTTCATAATTCAAGTTCAAGTATTTCAATTATTTCAAAAGTTTATGTTTGGTGTTGCTGGTGTGGCAGCATTTAAGTTTAAAAAAAAAAAAAAAAAAAAAAAAAAAAAAAAAAATGTTTTGAATATTTTTAGATACTGGCTCATCGGGGAGTACGAACGTATAATTGGATAGGAATAGTGACTCTTGATTTAAAATGATCGGAAGAATATGCACGAAGGATAATCGTTCATGAAGTGTTGACGTGAACGATTTATAGGACGGTTGGTGTTTAAATGATTGTACGTGTGTATATATTTATATTTATACATATACACATGTGGAAGATAAAGGAGTTGAAAAAGATCTTACTAATATATAAAAGTGTTATAACTTGTGAGAAAATAATGTTTTGAAAAATAATAGTCTTTGTGTTAACAAATTATAAGTTTTACAAAGAAATCCGTTTTAAATGTGTTAATAGTATTGATAAAATATGTGCAAGTTAACGAAGGAGTCTAAATATATGTAACGGTTTACTATTCATTCTAATGGCTAAAACATTTTTATCTATATAAAATTTTTATGTCAAGTTGTATACATAAATGGTGATGTTGTCTAAATAACATACATATTTAGATGTAGCAAGTCTTTTTAGTGGTGTTATTTAAAATAGTGCGCGACATTGAAATATAAGATTTGTCAAGTTTTATTATATATATTGTCGACGTGTTTAATCAAATTACACGTTTTATCATTAAAGTGTGTCGCGTATATTTTAAGTGACCGCGAATAATTGCCGAGTTATATAAAAAAAAAACACATGTCGAGGAGGGGAAATGGGCTGCGGCCCATGCTATAACTAGCAACCAGTGAATGGCTAAATTCTCTTGGGCTTTGGTTTATATGTGGCCTATGGTTCTCATGTTCGGCCCAATGCTCACAAAAACATATCAAGTGGGCTGAAAAGAAAATAACAATGGTTGTGGCCCTTTTCGTGGCTTATTAGCAGTAGTGATGAAAGGCATAACCAAAATGAAATTCTCTATTTGGGACTTTGGTTGTTAACGCACGAAGAAAAGAAAAAAAAATGTAGGCACACTTGGTTAGACATTTGATCAAGGAATAGAGACCATATTTGAATTATCTACCATGAGATTTGTGCTTCCAGTCTTTCAACAAAAGGCAAACTGGAACAACTTTTGCACAAGTTAGACATGGTTATAAGGCTCGAATTTTTAAACATGGTTCGGGAGGTTTTTAAATGACATAAAACAAGGCGCTATTTGACAGCGATAAGGGGCTCGTTTTGGGGTCCTGCGAGGCCATTATAACCGAGTAAAAACAACACCCAACGAGTTTCAAGATTAACTCAAACACAAGCATAACACAAGCGTCACATGAGCCATATTTAGATCACAATATGGGGTAGGATTTTGGAGTTCGTTAAAGGCGTTTCGAGTAGCTTGCTAAGTCTCGAGTTGAGTACCACTCAACTCGACTACAATGCTACCACAACACGACTCAAGTGAATCCTTCGGGATCAAACGAAGTGACAAGAATAAGGCTACATACACTCACCAATTTCATTAAAAAAAGGACTCTCTTTTTAGACATTTCTACAAACACTTTGCTAGCATAAGTTCAAAACCAAAAATTTGACTAGTATGATCTTAAATAAATTTTCCATATTCAATCAACACTAAAGATAATCACCACAGTAGACATATTATCAAAAACTCATTTCTTTTTGGCTATTCTAGTTCGACTCCAACAACACAACGACAATTTCTAAATAACATTACCAATTTCGAAAATGTGCTTTTACCACACCAACAATAACAAGTGGGTTCGATTAACATCAGTCAGTCACAAAAAAAAAAAAAAAAAAAAAAAAAAAAAAAAAAAAAAAAAAAATTATGATCACTTAAGTTTAACAATACATTCGACAGGAACAAAAAAGCTACACATTTCCTACATCAATCGAAAACCAAAAGAAAGAATACAAGAATAAGGATTAACCTTACAAAAGAATAGATGATGATTCGGTTCTAGAGGAATAGATGAGAGCTCCAACCCGGTTCCAAGCAAGTCACACCTTTCTCTTCCTAATCACCCTCAACTAAGATAAGATTTTGGTGAGTTTGAATTTGCTTGTGTGATTGCTTCTCCTGGAACCAAGTTTATTAAGGAGTATCCCATGGTAATTCCTTGACCCATTTTCGGTATAGAAAAGGAGGTTTAACCATTTTTGGGTTAACTTCTCTTGGTCTTGATGAAGATTCGACCTCCAGGGGAGGGTTTGAGTCTCGAAAATCTTTGGACAGTAGATAGGCGCCACTGTTGATGGTGATAATAGATAAGGAATATTTGATTGCGTGTGGTTAAGTGATCTTGGGAAGAAGGAACATAAAAATTATTTGATTTTGATCCCTCCTTGAATCCGGTTATTGCTATGGCTTCTTTTGGATATTGGTGTTAAATATTTTTGAAAGAGATGAAAAGGAAAAAGGGATCTCCTGGATATCACGTGTGAGAGATAAGGATGAGGTGGGTGTTATTTTTGTTGTTGATGTTTAAGATTTTAGTGTATTAAGTGTACCCCGTGTTCTGTTAGATAACATTTGTTCGCGACAACGCGCCTTCACGTAAAAGCAAAAGAAAATATATTTCGAGTCGTTTTCCCGTTACTGATGTAAAATAAATTTCTCGACTCATAAAAAGATAAATTTTAAAATCCAGCCTTTACTAATGTGGTGTCGGTACGCGTGTGGTGTCAGTTTTTCAGAAAAACAAGATAACCTCTCGTTTTTGATTTGTTTTTGTCTAAAATTGTCGGGAAGTGATAAATTTACTTTACTGATAAGTTAAAATAATTTGAGTGAGTTGTTGTATGCTACTGCGTGCGGATTTGCTTCCCGAAATAAATACGTAAACATATAATTGTTTGGTTTAACAGTTTGGTAATAATAAATAGGCATTTATTATTAAAATATTATGGTGAAAATTACCATTTGTTACAACATTGTAAGCAATTCCCGTATGACATCACTTTGGGGAGAGATTGTTAGCTTTAAAGTTTTGTCATATGTAGGGAATTGCATAGTTTGTAAATACGAGGACTAGTCTTGCCAATAAGGCATAGATATCTTTGTATAAATACCCTCCTAGTTGTGTAGGAGGGTTTGAGGATTCATTTGTAACACACGAGGTGTGTGTGTGTTCTAGACTTCTCTCTCTAGAATACATACACACCTCGGCAATCAATAAACCAAAAATTCAAAGTTAATCTTTAGTTCGAGTTTATGGTGTTTCCTCCACCTCCAAACGTGGATTCTTGGTCATATCAGATAATTATGTATAGAGATCTAAATAAAATCAAACCCTTTGATTTATGTTTATATTTATAGTGTTAGGCATCCTTATCACATTAGAAAACTAATACTATTTGGTAATTATCCACAGTAAACGACCTCTTGATCGTCTCTCTTTTCACTAGCCCTTGATTAATATTTATTAATAGGGGTGGAAACGAGCCGAGCCACTCGTGAAAAGCTTGAGATTGGACAGGTAAAAAGCTCGAACGAGCCGAGCCTAAATGAGCTCGAGCCTAAGTTTGGGCTCGTTTAATAATCGAGCTCGAGCTCGAGCTTTATATATAAAGATCGATTAGGCTCACGAGTCTAAACGAGCCCTAAAAATATATACGTATATATATTTTCTATACATATAACCATGTATAAACGAGCTTAAGAAAATAAACGAGCTCGAGCCTAGTGTGATTAACGAGCCTTCGAGCTTTATTTCATTCAACGCGTTATATAAGTTAGTCGAGCCCGAGCCGAGCTCGATCTTGTAAAAATTTTCACAAGCCGAGCTCGAGCTCAAAATATGAGGCTCGAAACGAGCCCGAGCTCAAGCTTTATATTTATAAACGAGCCGATCTCGAGCTCTAGCAGGCTCAGGCTCGGCTTCGACTCATTTCCACCCCCTATTTATTAATATCCCCAATTTTACTGACAATAACACCTTTGTATGGATGTTTCTCTATCACATCCTTAAGTCACACGATATCCCATGGATGTTATTTCTACTCAATGCCATCTCGGCCCACTCAAATTGTTCATGCGAAAAGGAAACTTTTCATCCCGAATCCTCTTTCGGAATAACTTATAAACAAATGTGTTGACCAAACACGCCTCATATTATACCCTTTGTTTATTCTACTTAGCATAAGTCTGTACCAAAACAAATATGCATTGATATTCTGAATTGTGACTTCTATCAAGTGACGCGCAAGACGGAAGTTCCCACAAATTCCATTGATGAAATTTACTAGCTTTCGAACTCTTTTCAAGGAAGATAATTTGTTGAATACAAACTTAAGTTGAAAGCATCTATCTCATTTTGATGCTTCATATAAATTTTAAGTTCTGCAAAACGACAGAGCCCCGATTATTCAATAACGCATACCAATAGTATTTTGAGAATTTTTATGTGTCCCTTTCATGAAACTTAAGAAGTCGTCTTCAGAAGTTTATTCTCCGTTAGTGATCCTTCGACATCCACAAATATTTGAATTGCGTGATCACTAAATTTTAATTGACCACATTCATTCAAAACGATCTATACGCATCATCTACTTTTGTGGCACTTGTTGAATTTTTACAATAAACTACAAAACCTTCATTGAGTCTTCACATATCTCAGAAACTCGTGTGTCATAATGAAAGATTAGGAAGTGCAAGAGGCGTTTTGTAAACCTATCTTCGCTAAAAGTGCCATCAATAATGACATTGCTTGTCAAGCTAGACTCCCTCATACACACTAAGTAGCTTAACACACCGACATTTCATACTTAATGAAGTCATCTATAACAATAAATTAATTCACGTAGAACATCGTTTTCACCCTTATGATTTTAAAGAAACTTCATCGTATAAGCTAACACTTCAGCTTCATAATGCTTTTCTAAAGCTACCATTCACTTCTTTTTTGTCCGACTCGCATAATTTTCCAAACATGATGAAACTTCGCTGTAAGCTCTTCGGCTGATCTGAAAGGTCAGAAGCCTCGCAATCCAAAATTGTTCACTCAAGAAGCATAACATCTGATAAGATTCAACACTCTCTAGACAACCCTTAAGAAAGCAAACATACATTCCCAAGTTTATAAACAAACCTTGGTACCTTTCGAAAAATTCATCATAGGTACAAATAGGTTACGATATACTCGACCATGGAATTCAAAACGTAGGTTATATGACAAAACCTCATAAACATGTTCATTATAATAGAATATGACAAAGGGGTTTCAAAACTAATAAAGTCTAATCTTACGCCTCTTACAAACTCGTAACATTAGGCTATGCACAATCGTGACCCGGGTCATCCCCTGCCACATCAGCTTTCTCTCTCCGGTGACCAGACATGACCAAGTTGCCATAGTCGATGACCCGATGGTTTTTTTTTTTTTTTTTTTTTTTTTTTTTAATTCAAATATTTTAAACAACAAATTAAAAATTCATTAAAAAAAAAACATTACAATACTAAATTAAAAACTTAAACTAATAAAACTTAAACATTACAATACTTATTACAAACTTAAACTAGTAATCTAAGTTGTAGCGTTCCTTGATTTGTGCCTTAAGCTGCAAAAGTTCTTGTCAGGAATTAAATATTAAAGAAGTTTAATATCGGGTTCTACTCAAAGAAATACTCTAAGTATGATTCTGCTGCTAGAGCATTTGATTCTGCTGCTAGCGTTAACATTCTACTGCTGAGTGATTCTGCTGCTAGCGTTATGATTCTGCTGCTGATGAAGAACTTTCTGCTGCTGAGTGGATAAGTATGAAAAGATATTATGTGTATTAAAGTCAACAATATACGGTAGATAATATCTTACCCTATGTGATCAGTCATAATGTTATATTCACAGAACAAGTTGTAAACAGAGATACAAGTTGTATCTTAATGACTGACACTCTCAAAGCAAGCGTTCGATAAGACTTGACAATATTGTAAAGATCTTTCTTGTGCTATAAAAGAAAGGTCTTAGACTAGATATTAAAGAGTGACATAACAGTGTGTAAATTATTAAGTGCTTAGAAAATAACTCTAAAGAACATAGAACAAATATCACAAGTCATAAAAAGACATAAGATTCAAGGTCTGTGAAACCCTAGTGATATTGAAGATCACTCGTATTATCTTGAATAATATTGAATCGTTTGGTGATAACATTGCATGTTCTTTGTTCAATATACACAAGCATAACTGTTCCATTTCCACAACACAAATAACCTTCTAAGTGTGATTAAGTAAATTTCGCGTACTTGATCATATTAACTCAACTTATCACATACACAAAGCAACAAAGGTTTAACCACCTTACAGTGTATCGAGCGTAAATCCCTATCAATTGGTATCAGAGCAAGGCAGATATAGTTGATTTAGAAGAAGAAGAAATGGACGTTGAATCTATTCAGACCAATGTTGCTGCAAAAATACCCATGCTCAAACAGAATGTGTTTGAGATGTGGAGGCTGAGGATAGAGCAATATTTTCAAGTGAAAGACTATGCACTTTGGGAAATCATTGAAGATGGAAACTCTTACCAGCCTACAACCATTTCATCAACAGTGGACGGCAAAGTGGTGTCAACTCTGCAGACAAAGCCAACAACTGCAGAAGATAGAATAAAGAAGAAAAATGACTTAAAGGCAAGAAGCATGCTGATGATGACCATTCCCAATGATCAACTTCTAAACTTCAGCAAGTTCAAAGATGCCAAGTCATTATTTGAAGATATTATTGCCAGATATGGTGGAAATGAAGCCACCAAGAAAACCCACAAGGCACTGCTCAAGCAGCAGTTTGAAAACTTCTCCTCTACATACAATGAATCACTTGACCACATGTTTAATAGGCTTCAGAATATTGTGAGCCAACTTGCTATTATTGGGGTTGAAATACTTCAAGAAGATTTGAACTCAAAATTTCTGAGAAGCTTACCAGAAGAGTGGGTTATGCATGTTGTTGTCTAGAAGAATAAGCCAGACCTTGATACAATGGAGCTGATAGATTTGTATAGTAACTTTAAGATTGTGGAGCAAGATTTGAAGAAGAATGGATGTACTAGTTCTAATACTGGGAACATGGCTTTTATGTCAACTCCTAGTACCTCAAAATCAAGTGAAGAGGTGAAAGTTGTTGATGGTGTTGGTGCTGCTAGTTCATCAAGCAGTACCATGGGTATTTTGGATGAAAAGACTTGTTGTGCATTTCTTACAAGTCAAAATAATGGGTCCATGCTCACCTATGAAGACCTCCAAGAGATCAATGATGATGATCTGGAGGAAATGGACCTAAAATGGCAAATTTCTCTTCTTAGCATGAGAGCCAAGAAGTTCTATCAAAGGACGGGGAAGAAGCTTTTAATCAGCAACACTGATACTGCTGGTTTTGATAAGTCAAAGATAGAGTGCTATAACTGCCACATGATGGGTCACTTCTCAAGAGATTGTAGAAGGCCAAGGCAGCAGGATAGCAAGAACAAAGGTTTTGGAAGCACATCCAAAACAAGGGAGGTTTCTGAGCCAAACTGAGAGGCTATAGTAGCTATTGATGGGCTAGGTTTTGATTGGAGTTTCATGGCTGATGAAGAAGAAGATTCTTCACAGATAGGACTCATGGCTTTTTCTACTTCTGAGGTACAATCTCATAACACTGGTACTGATTTCACCTATCGTCACACTGGAAATGCGTGACTATATGCATATGGTCACACACGTTTTTTTGGGTGTGTGTGACAAAAAGTCGCGCCACCGTAGGTATCATATGGTCACATTGTTTAGTTTGTGGCCGTTTTCATCGAAAAAGAGTGACCAAAACCCGAATATGTGTGACTAATTAGGCACAAGTTTTGTTGGATTCATCAGTATGTGTGATTATTTCCCATCCTATGGCCACACGAAAATATAATAAATGTGACGTTTGTGATGATTTAGTCACACATCGTGTGTTGTTTTTTTCGAGTTAGTCACATACAATTTAAAAAACAGTGGCCAAAAGTGTTAATAAGTGTGACCATATGCTGTTTAAAGTGAAGAAATGTGTACTATTGATCATCCAATAGTCACATTAATTCTTAGTTTGTGTGGCCTTTTGTAATATTTAGTCACACAAAGCATGTTTGCTTTGGGTATTTAGTCACATACAATTAAGCATAAAGTGGCCAAAAGTGTTAATAAGTGTGACCATATGCTATTTTAAGTGAAGAAATGTGTATTTTGTGTGACTATTGATCATCTAATGGTCACATGAATTCTTAGTTTGTGTGGCCTTTTGTAATATTTAGTCACACAAAGCATGTTTGTTTTGGGTATTTAGTCACATACAATTAAGCATAAAGTGGCCAAAAGTGTTAATAAGTGTGACCATATGCTGTTTTAAGTAAAGAAATGTGTATTTTGTGTGACTATTGACCATCCAATGGTCACATGAATTCTTAGTTTGTGTGTCCTTTTGTAATATTTAGTCACACAAAGCATGTTTGTTTTGGGTATTTAGTCACATACAATTAAGCATAAAGTGGCCAAAAGTGTTAATAAGTGTGACCATATGTTGTTTTAAGTGAAGAAATGTGTATTTTGTGTGACTATTGATCATCCAATGTCCACATGAATTTTATGTTTGTGTGGCCTTTTGTAATATTTAGTCACACAAAGCATGTTTGTTTTGGGTATTTAGTCACATACAATTAAGCATTAAGTGGCCAAAAGTGTTGATAAGTGTGACCATATGCTGTTTAAAGTGAAGAAATTTGTATTTTGTGTGACTATTGATCATCCAATGGCCACTTGAATTTTATGTTTGTGTGGCCTTTTATAATATTTAGTCACACAAAGCATGCTTGTTTTGGGTATTTAGTCACATACAATTAAGCATAAAGTGGCCAAAGTTGTTAATAAGTGTGACCATATGCTGTTTAAAGTGAAGAAATGTGTATTTTACGTGACTATTGTTCATCCAATGGTCACATAAATTTTTATTTTGTGTGGCCTTTGGTACTATTTAGTCACACATCGAATTAAACAAAGAGTGACCAATAATGTTGGAGCAGAGTTGCAACTGCTAGCAGTACTAAGGTAGTCCTGCTGAAGCAGAGTTACTGCTGCTAGTACTATGCTAGTGCTGCTGGAATGAGTATATATATTATATATAAAACAATATTAAAAACCACAAGAAATTTCAAATTGAATTAAACTCGAATGTATATAACTGGACAGAATATACAATTGTAATGTCGTACTTAATTAATCAAATATCTAAAGACTTTTGAGCCTTCACCCCCTTAGCAGTTTGCCTTAAGTCGTTAGCAGATATATATTGTTTCTTCGATGGTGCCTGTGGTACACATTTAGTCACATGGTTTGTTGGTGTAACCTGTAGTAAACAAAAGACGCTTCTATCAAACATTGAATTACATATGAATAATTATATATGTAGGTTGAAAAAACACATGTACGTACCACCTCTTCAAAAATAACTTGATCCTTTGGCCATGCAACGAAACTACCTTCAACATTCTTAACTATTTTTAACCCATTATTTGCTACGTCCGGTACGCATGCTGCATCAACTAACGATTCATCAATCGACACTTTGTAGCAATCACTTGGGAGTGGTCGGTTATGCAGCACTTGCTTTCCATGAGACTGGTATACGGTACCCAAAGCAACAATATTTGTTTGCTTTATAATCCACAGTTTGCACTTAAGTGTCTACAAAAAAAGAATTTTTATGTATATATCAGAAATTATTTAAACAAAAGAATAACAAGAAACATGTTGAAATACATACTGTTGGCAGTGCTTGTGTTAGAGACACATCTTGTTGCGATTGGGAATCTGGAGACCCGTTTCGTCGCTTCTTTTGCTTTGGCTTATTGGGTCCGACAGTTTTAGCAAGTTCCTATATGTATATATAAAACACGTTACATTATTTAAACAAAAGAGTAACAAGAAACATGTTGAAATACATACTGTTGGCAGTGGTTGTGTTGGAGACGACACATTTTGTAGCGATTGGGAATCTGGAGACCCGTTTCGTCGTGACTTAAGGTTATGCTTAGGCCTGACAGTTTTAGCAGCAGGTTCCTATACGTATATATAAAACACGGTACATTAGTCGATCATGTATGTAAAATTCAAAAATCAAAGGGCGATCTTTTATTACTATACTTACCATTGTTTCCGTTACCTTTTTAGAAGTTTCAAGGCCATTGGATTTCTCCTCAATTCCCGCATCTTTAGGACTTACAACACCACTTGTCTGAGTGCCATTGGAGTCACCTGCAATATAAATTAAGAAATACAGTCACTCATCAGTTTATGTTCAATGCCTAGTATCATTAGCATCAGTGGTGTTAGCATTAGAAAATGAAATTGTTAACAACATAAAAAATGGCTTACAACTGAGGCTATTGGCGATGGTTCAGTTGGCAGAGTTATATTCATCCCTTTATCATTCAACTGTTGCAGAATTTGAGAAAGCATTATATTTGTGTTTTCCACCTCACCGGATAATTTATTGACCTGCACATCTTTTTCGGTCATCTCGGCGGACAATTTCTTGATCAATTTATCTTTTTCTTCACGCTCGCGTCTCTCATTATCCAGTTGAGTTTGAAGTAAGGCAATTTTTTCATTGGCTTCTTGTTTTCTTCGAGGAAGGCCAAAATACTCTTTGTATGTTACTGCACCTCCCACTCCTCTGGCATAACCGCCCTTTTCCTTACCAAATACAAATGTCATGGCATCACTGCCATCATCAAAACTTGATGTTCCTTCCTTGATCTTGTCATCAGCTTCTTTCTGCACAAAAAATATAGGAGAAGCCATGGATGCACAACCTTTAACTGTCAAACATCCCATTGTTGATTATAAGTATGGATCTCATGGGGAAACAATTTATTACAATATTAAGAGGCATGATGGTTCTTCTAGAAGGTTTGTAAGCTTTCTTCACATGGTTCATGATTTTGATAGACGAGATATGATAGCTCTATGGAAATTACTCAAACAAAGATTTGGTAATAAGACACCAGAACAAGCTTATGATAGAGAAGTCTGGAATTATTTGAAGGTAATGTTTGAACCAAATCATGAAGATGAATGTTGGAGAAGACTAACGCACAATACTATTAAAGAATGGAAAATTTTTCAACGATGTGGAGTACATGCTTTAACTGTGAATGAGTTGGTGATCTACATGCTTGTAGAAAAGGATTACCCTTTAAAGTTTCACAAAGACATTCTACATCAGATGTTGCGTGGGAAGAAAATACTCAAGCTTCAGCTTAATTATGATAACATGGCATATGAACTGCTCAAGAAGATGGAAGAGTATCTAGGACCCAAGAACAAGAAATAGAATGTATAGTTATTACTACTAGAATGTATAGTTTGACTTAAACATGTATAGTTATTACTGCTTATGAGATAAACATGTGTAGTTATTACTGCTAGAATGTATAGTTATTACTGCTAGAATGTATAGTTATTACTGCTAGAATGTATAGTCTGACAAAATATGCTTACATAAATGCTTACAATAGAGCCAAAACATTGATATTTTTAAATTTTTGACTATTGCATAAGTTATCAGAAATGTGTGACCATATGTATCGAATTGTGACTACACTTAAATAATGTGTGACAAAATTTGACTATTGCCTATAGTCACATGATTGTGCTACAATTAAATGTGTGACCATACACATTAGGAATTGGCAGACAAACACACACTTAACTTTAGACACACATATTAACTTACGTGACTATTTGTATCGAATTTTGGTCACACTTAATCATGTATGCCTATGGTTTAGTGTGACCATATATGACATTTGGTCACGCATCTCAAGTGTGTGACATATATTTGTCACTTTTAAATGCATATCGTGACTATGCTTCAAAATTACTTTTCAGTTGTCACACATTTCAAATTCATATGTGGCTAAATTTTCAACAAAAACTAGCAGTCACGCTTAAATAATGTGTGACAAACTTGAGCATATGATTTAGCCACATACACAATTACTTTGTGTGACCATATATGGATTTTGGTCACACTTTTCAATTGCGTGACATATATTTGTCACATATGTATATATATAGTGTGACTAATGTTTCAACCTTATTTGTATCCGTCACACGTCCCAAATTATAAGTGACTAAAAAATCAAAATTTTTTTTACCAGATACGTATAGTCACGAAAATATTCAAATGTGTGGCTGTAGCCTCGGATGTAATTCCGAAATGGTCACACAAGTCAGATCAAGTGTGGCTGTTTATTTTATTCTGGTACATTTAGTCACATAAAAAGGCGACTGTGTGGTTGTTCGAAAAACAGCATGTGTGACTAAATCCCATTTTTGTACTAGTGTAATGCTTGTCAAATGTTTGTACTGCTCTTAAAGAAATACAAACTTTAATCAAACATTATGATGAACAAACGAAAGAGCTAAGCAAAACTCATAAAAACTACATTAATTATAAGTGTGGTTTGGAATCAACAGAAAAGCAGATCTTATACTACAAAGAAAATGAACTTGCTTTTTCTGATGACAAAGCTCTCCTAAGACAGGACATATTCTTTAAAGATGCTGAAATTAAGCTTTTAAGAGAGGCTTTTGATAGGGTCAAACAGGAAAATGAAAACATTCACTTGACTATACAGACACTAGAACATGCTTCTAGAGGTGTGACCAACATGATAGAATGTCAAGTGATTAATAGAGCAAAGTAAGGAGTAGGATATAAGAGTGTCCCACCTCCATACAGAGGTATCCCTAAACCCCCAGGGATTGACCTAGAAAATTCAGGTGTCCCTGAATTTTAACAACCTGAGCTACAATATGGTGTACAGCCAAAGACCAAGCTAGTTGTTGATGAACCTAAGAAAGTAAGTGAAAGTTTAAGTAAAACTTTACTTCCTGAGGACAAGGTGTCCTCTGATAGAAGATCAGATAGTGTAGTCATTGAAGACTAGGTATCTGATGATGAAGAAGATGAACAGGTTATTTCTAAACCTGAAGTAGTTAAGAAAGCAGGAACAAGGGTTCCTAAAGTGATCAAAAAGGATACTGTTAAGCCAAGAACAAACATTAAACATGTTAGGCAACCAGTTAAATATTATGAACAATATAGATCCACTAGCAAGCCCAGAGGTAACCAAAGAAATTGGAATGGCCTCAAGTCTAACCAATTAGGTGATGACTTTTCTTTTATAATAAAGCTTGTTACACATGTGGTAGTTTTGATCATCTTGCAGCTTTCTGTAACAAATGGGTATCTGGGTATGAAAACAATAGGGTGAACTTCAAAAGGCAAACTCCTCAAACTCACTTTCACTCTAAGTCTAATAGAACAAAACCCAGAGCAGTTACCAAAGCAGTTTCTGCTGCTAGACCTTTCATGACTGTTAACCCAAGACCAACAGTTAAAAATGCAAACTCTTTTTATACAAATGCATCAAAGACTGTTCAAAGGCCCATTAAAACAAAAGCAGTGGTCCAAAAACAAGTTTGAAAAATTAAGGGAACAATTACAAAGCTAGCAGTTTTTGCTGCTAAGCATGTAATTCATTCTGCTGCTAGGGAAAACAGGGCAAATGCTGTTAAGGCCTCAGCATGTTGGATTCTTAAATCCAATGTTGCATCAACTATTCTTAAGAGATTAAATTTCATTGATGCAAGAGGCAGATCCAAGTCAGTAATGGCTTGGGTCCCTAAAAGAAACTGATACTTCTCACTTCTGTGCAGGAACATTCATATGATAAACAAGAGGATCAAGGATACTCAGATAGTGGATGTTCAAGGCACATGACACGCAACAAGTCTTATCTCTCAGATTTTCAATCAATAGATGGAGGCTATGTTACCTTTGGAGGAGGTGTTGGTGGCAAAATTTCCGGTAAAGGTACAATCAAAACTGGAAATTTAGATTTTGAAGATGTGTACTATGTACAAGAGCTAAATTATAATCTTTTTAGTGTCTCACAAATGTGTGACAAAAAGAACAAAGTTATTTTCTGTGACACTAAATGTCTTGTACTTTCTCCTGATTTTAAGATGTCTGATGAAAGTCAAGTGCTTCTTAAAATTCCTAGAAAGGGTAATATGTACAGTGTAGACATGAAGAACATTGTTCCTAAAAAGGATTTAACTTGTCTTGTTGCAAAGGCCACATTGGATGAATCAATGTTATGGCATAGGAGGCTTGGTCATATTAATTTCAAAACCATAAATCAGATTGTTAAGAATGGTTTGGTAAGAGGATTACCTCAAAAACGATTTGAAAATGATCAAACATGCATTGCTTGTCTTAAAGGCAAACAACACAAGGCCACTTGTAAGCCCAAAATTTTTAACTATATCAATCAATCATTGTTTATGCTTCATATGGATTTATTTGGTCCTACAAATGTTAGAAGTATGCAACATACGAGATATTGTCTAGTTATTACTGATGACTATAGTAGATTTACATGGGTTTTCTTTTTAGCTACTAAGGATGAGACACCTAGCATCCTTAAGACTTTCATTACTGAGATAGAAAACCTAGTAGATAAAAGAGTAAAAGTCATTAGATGTGATAATGGGACAGAGTTCAAAAATAGAGTTATGGATGAATTCTGCAAAGAAAAGAGTATTAGGAGAGAATTTAGTGTTGCTAGAACTCCACAACAGAATGGAGTTGCTGAAAGGAAAAATAGAACACTAATAGAAGTTGCTAGAACTATGTTAGATGATTCTAAGCTACCTATAACTTTTTGGGCTGAAGCAGTCAACACTGCTTGCTATGTTCAGAATAGAGTTTTAGTTGTTAAACCTCACAATAAGACATCATATGAACTTTTTAGAGGTAGAACTCCTGTAATAGGATTTCTTAGACCTTTTGGATGTCATGTGACAATTCTCAATACCTTAGACCATCTTGGAAAGTTTGATGGCAAAGCAGATGAAGGTTTCTTAGTTGGATATTCTCTCAATAGAAAAGCATTTAGAGTATACAACTTAAGAACTAAGAAAGTTGAAGTAAACCTACATGTGGAATTTTTAGAGCATAAATCCAATGTAGTAGGTGAAGGTCCGAATTGGCTATTTGATCTAGAGTCTTTAACCCATTCTATGAATTATGTGCCTGTTGTTGTAGAAACTAATAATTTTTCAGGTTCACAAACAGCAAGTGAGGCAGGGTTAGACAAAGAGACAAATCAAGATCATATATGGATGCCAATAAGTACCAGTGTGGCTTCAACTTCAACAAATGATGAATCTTTATCTGGTAAAGCTAAAGAAGATGTTGAAAGTAAACACAAGGAAGATGGAACAAAGGAACAACAAAATGTTTCTGCTGATGATAGTGCTGCTGAGACAGAGCATTCTACTGCTAGGCTAAATTTTTCTGCTGCTAGGCCAAATGATTCTACTGCTGGCCCTTCAGACTCAAATGAAGCAGATTTCTCAGATAATGAGGTGGATTTGAGCAATATCACACCTAACTATCAAGTTCCTTCAACCCCACACACAAGGATTCACAAAGTCCACTCCCTAGAAAATGTAATTGGAGATGTACAATCAGGTGTGAAGACAAGACAACAACTGATGTCTTCAGACCAACAAGGGCTTCTTGATGCCCTTTATGCTTCAAAACAGCATGAGTTTTCAAACTCTTGCTTGTTTGTATGTTTTCTCTCACAAGATGAACCAAAGAACATTCTGAAAGCCTTAGATGATTCTAGCTGGGTAGAAGCTATGCAAGAGGAGCTTCTTCAGTTCAAGATTCAGAAGGTATGGGTGCTAGTTGATTTACCTAAGGATGCAAAGGTAATTGGCACTAGATGGGTTTTCAAGAATAAAAGGGATGAAAGGGGGATAGTGATTAGGAATAAGGCTAGATTTGTAGCCCAAGGGTACACACAACAAAAAGGGATAGACTATGATGAGGTCTTTGCTCCAGTAGCAAGACTTGAGGCAATTAGGCTTTTCTTAGCTTATGCTTCATTTTTAGGCTTCACAGTTTATCAAATGGATGTCAAGAGTGCATTTTTATATGGTACTATTGAACAAGAGGTGTATGTCTCACAACCTCCAGGTTTCATTGATCCTGACCATCCAGACAAAGTGTACAGAGTTGTTAAGGCTCTTTATGGTCTTCATCAGGCACCAAGAGCTAGGTATGAAACAATGGCTTCCTATTTAAAAGAAAATGGATTTCAAAGAGGAAAGATTGATCAGACACTTTTCATCAAACAACACAAGAAGGATCTTCTGTTAGTGCAGGTGTATGTGGATGACATTATCTTTGGATCTACAAGGAAGGAGATGTGTTTGGAGTTCGAGAAGCTTATGCATGATAAGTTTCAGATGAGTTCCATGGGGGAACTTACATTGTTTTTGGGTTTGCAAGTTAAACAGTCATATGAAGGCATATTTATTAGTCAAGATAAGTATGTTGCTGAGATACTAAGGAAGTTCAACTTTGCTGATTCAAAAATGGCAAGCACACCAATGGACTCTGAGAAGCCACTTCCAAAAGACTTAGATGGAGAAAATGTAGATGTACACACTTACAGATCTATGATAGGCTCTTTGATGTATCTCACATCATCAAGACCTGACATCATGTTCTATGTTTGTGCTTGTGCAAGATTTCAAGTAACTCCAAAGGTTTCTCATTTAACAGCAGTCAAGAGAATTTTTAGATATCTCAAGGGTCAACCTAGGTTGGGTCTATGGTATTCTAGAGAGTCACCTTTTGACTTGGTAGCATTTTCGGATAGTGATTATGCTGGTGCTAGCTTGGACAGAAAGTCAACAACTGGAGGATGTCAATTCCTTGGGTGTAGACTTATCTCATGGCAGTGTAAGAAGCAAACAACTATGGCTACTTCAACAACTGAAGCTGAATATGTAGCTGCTGCAAGTTGCTGTGCTCAAGTCTTATGGCTTCAAAACCAACTTCTTGACTATGGGTACAATTTCATGAACACTGTTATTCATATTGATAATAGTAGTACTATTTGCATAATTAAAAATCCAGTGCAACATTCTAAAACAAAACACATTGAAATTAGACATCACTTTATAAGAGACTGCAATGAGAAAAGATTAATTCAAGTACTTAAAATTGTTTTAGAATACAACTTTGTAAATCTGCTAACAAAAGCTTTTGATGTTGGAAGGTTTCAGTACTTGGTAGCAAGTATTGGAATGCTTAATCTTTAAATTTTTCAATCTAATGTGTTTTTGTAAATAATTTTTTGTTTGTGTTGCTGGCTTTAAAAGATACTACTGCTATTACAAAAGTTTGTGCTGCTAGTACAAATTTAAATTGTGTTATTCATATAGTTAGTCCTATGATTATTCTAATACAAGACAAGTATTTTGTACATTGTTCTTTTGGTTTTAGACTAACAATTTTAGGTATGAACATATGAACACAAAGGATGTTTCAAGTGAAATGGAAGCAGCAGAATGATAATATCAGTTGCTGTCATAATAGGTTCATGATAGAAAAAGTTTAGGAATTTCAAACCTCCTTAAACCTTCTTTCTTGAAGCTTGATTATGATGTTTCACATTGAATTGATGACTTAGTTGATCAGAAAGTAACTGATACAACTCACTTTCTATCATTTTATACTTTTAAGTATAATGAGCAAGTCTAAGGACATCTGATAGAAAGAACAGCTAGTAAAAGTGAATCTAACACTTGTGTTAGAGGTAACAATTGCTATGAGCTGGAAACCCTGTCAAGAAAGCCTTTTGAATAGGTTTATCTTTACACAGGCAGTTATTTATAACTGAAAAACATTGGTTCTCACACAACCAGAGGTTGCTTTAAACCGAAATTTAGATTAAGTGTCTGTTATACACTTAATCCCTTCAAAGTGGTTGACAGTAGTATGATTTTTCAATTCTAAAATCATGAACATACTGCTAAGTCAAATAATTTCTTAAACAAGGATTTTCAAAGGATTCAGAAAAACCATCAAATGATGGACCATGAGTCAAATGCCCCATGAATTACCTCTCATAGGAGTTAACACACCTAGAAGTGATGAGGGCAGCAAATTAAACTCTTAAGGAATTGATGGCTACATGTACAACATTGTCTGATAACATGTTCGGATGGATAGCTCAGATGATGGAGAGAAATATTTTGGTACATAGTGAGAGATCTTCCAAACAGGGGAGGATAAAATGTTATTTGTATCTCAGAGGAGGTAATATCTAAAGAGAGGAAATAAAGCCCAAAGAAGGAAGATTATCCAATGAAAGGGAGGAAAAGACAAGAGCATACAAGATGATGACATGGAGGTTGAAAATGAAAAGAACAGAGCTTATTCTGGAGTATTATATATATTCAGAAGGGATGAAGCATTCCAAAGGAGAAAGTTCTATCTAGGTCAAACGAAGAAAATTTTAAATTTCAATTCACCACGTTTGTTCATCACTTACAAAGGCATGCTGATAGATCATTTCACTTGTTGAAATAAGCATTCAAGATACACAGCATCATTGCCTCTTATAATTCCTCCATCCAAGGAAATTGCACCATCTTTTAGGTCAATGTTTGAAGCCTGAAGATGTGTATTGATATTGTTAAAGTCAAAGAACAGAAAGCAGATGAGTTACTGAGAAAGATATTTAATCTTGAAGAACAGAAGTGCTTGAAAGATCTTCACAATCCATAATTTAATTCAGAAACATGTTGAAAAGGATTCACATGTTTAGGGGAGGATTGTTGGGAATTAAATATTCAAGAAGTTTAATATCGGGTTCTACTCAAAGAAATACTCTAAGTATGATTCTGCTGCTAGAGCATTTGATTCTGCTGCTAGCGTTAACATTCTACTGCTGAGTGATTCTGCTGCTAGCGTTATGATTCTGCTGCTGGTGAAGAACTTTCTGCTGCTGAGTGGATAAGTATGAAAAGATATTATGTGTATTAAAGTCAACAATATACGGTAGATAATATCTTACCCCATGTGATCAGTCATAATGTTATATTCACAGAACAAGTTGTAAACATAGATACAAGTTGTATCTTAATGACTGACACTCTCAAAGCAAGCGTTCGATAAGACTTGACAATATTGTAAAGATCTTTCTTGTGCTATAAAAGAAAGATCTTAGACTAGATATTAAAGAGTGACATAACAGTGTGTAAATTATTAAGTGCTTAGAAAATAACTCTAAAGAACATAGAACAAATATCACAAGTCATAAAAAATCATAAGATTCAAGGTCTTTGTAACCCTAGTGATATTGAAGATCACTCGTATTATCTTGAATAATATTGAATATTTTCGTGATAACATTGCATGTTCTTTGTTCAATATACACAAGCATAACTGTTCCATTTCAACAACACAAATAACCTTCTAAGTGTGATTAAGTAAATTCCGCGTACTTGATCATATTAACTCAACTTATCACATACACAAAGCAACAAAGGTTTAACCACCTTACAGTGTATCGATCGTAAATCCCTATCAGTTCTTTTCGTTGTCGTGCGGGAAAATTTGGGTCGATTGCTAAATTATAGAAAATCAAGTCTTGCTCCCGTTTTGTGGTGTTCATGATTTCCACTTGCTGTCGTTGGAGGTTAATTTTCTCTTGTGTCATTGCTAGCTCTTTTTCCTTCAACTTCAAGTACGACTCTTCCATGTCCTTATTTTTCTCCGGTTTTGACGGCTTGAACTTGAAAAAGGTCTTGGCTAGCTTATTTGTCCATGATGATGGTGGATCACGAGAGGAGGATGATGATTTCTTCCTGGCTGCGTCACGACCTTGTGGTCGTGATTCTCTAGTCTCTTCCTCATCATCAGAATCATCCACGTCTTGAAAATTCAAGGGACCTTGTGTTGACCCTGAGGCAGTTGTAGAACCCTTTGTTTTCTTCCGAATATTCGATCTGAAAACAGGCACCTCCTTTGTTAATACAAATATCGTCCCAAAAAGGTTATTTATATTCTATGATCTTTACTTAGTTTTGTTAATGACAAATACAAGGTATATCTTTTAGCAAATCATAAAAGCAAGCTAAAGTCTTTTTAGAACACATTTACATTTCACAAGATCACTAGAATTTACATTTTATACATTTACATGTTTATTTCCTAAAATGAAAACTTTATTTTTCAAAAGTTAGGATGACATCATGACATGCATCATGTACACAATCTTGGTAAGATTTTGTGATATTTTGTTTAGATATTCAAGCCAAAGAGTTGACATTTGAAGATATGGAGAGATATGGCAAGATTTGGAAATATTTGAAGATCTCTTAGCTGGCCTGACATGGCGGATCCAAATGGATACAAAGACGGATCCAAATTTAGGGATCCGCCGGATCCGCCGCCTGTTGCTCAGCTTTGCCTATAAATAGCAAGCTTATCATTTGGCCATTTTCATCACTTACCTGTGTAGTTAATTTCGGCGAAATACCACTGGTATACCAGTGGTATTTCGGATTTCGGAGGTCATACAGAATTTCGTTTCAAATTTCGGTTGAAATCTCGCTCCCGAAATTTTCGGCGAAATTGACCGAAAAAATACCGAAATTTGACTCAAAATTTCGGTGGAAAAGGTGGTTTTATCGCCTTTTACCGGTGGTTATGTTTTTTTGGGCCAAAACCTTAAATCTTTAAAGTTAGCCCATAAACAAACCCACTAAAACCCAAAGTTAATAAAAAACCTAAATCTTCAACAACCTAATTCATAGTCCGACAACACAACTTCTTCTTCTTTGTTCTTCAAGCAGCAGCTACTCAGATCATCAAAGAAGGTACCCTTTCTTCTCTTTTCTTCTCAAGCTAATTTCTTCTCTTTTCTTCTCAAGCTAATTTCTTCTCAAGCTATTTTCTTCTTAGCTTATTGTCTGATCTTTATTCTGCATTTTTTTTTTTTTTTTTTTTTTTTTTAGTTTTGATGATGGATGCTGACAATGGTCCAACAACTCCATCCTCTCATGCTTCTGTAAATCCCTCAAACACTACAAAGTCATCTGATGTGACCTCAAGATGTGTACCTAGGGATATTGCATGGGAATGGGGAGAGCAGAAAGATCCCCTGAAAAAATCAAATGTTTGGTGCAAATTATGTGATAAGAAGTTAAGTGGAGGAGGAATTACACGATTGAAGCAACATCTTACTCATACAACCGGAGACGTGACCGGTTGTCCAAAAGTGACTGTGGATATCCAGAAGAGAGTATTGGCATCAATGAGAGAAAAAGATCAGAAACACCTAAAAAAGAAAAGAGATAGAGAGATTCTTAGATCAAATACGGTTGATTTTGCTGATATAGATGAGGAAGAGGAAGATGAAGACGATGTTCAAGAAGTTGTATTAAGAAAAAGTGTTTCAAAGAAAAGGAAATTTGTGGCTTCTAGCAACACACGCGGTCCTATGGATGGTCTGTTAAAGACTAATCTTAACAAAACAAAGCAAAGTTCATTGGAAAGAAATAATCCAATAAAAGAGAAGTTAAAGATGGTAGCTTGGGATAAATTTGCAACTTGGGCTTATTCAGTTGGTTTACCTTTCAATGCTGTGCGTGACGAAAGTTTCCAAGAGATGATCAATGCTATTGGGGATTATGGAAGAGGTATTTAAATGTTATTATGAATTTATGATTTATTGGTTAATGGTTATTCGTGTTATTTGAATAAAGATGGTAGCTTCTAAATGTTATTTGATTATGTTAGGTATGCCAGCTCCATCTTATCATAATATCCGTGTCACATTGTTGAAAAAACGTTTAGAAGAGACGAAAAAGTTTGTGGATTCATATCGGCCGCATTGGGAAGAATATAAGTGTAGCATTATGTCTGATTTTTGGACAGACGGGAAAGGAAGGTGTTTGATAAACTTCTTAGTCAATTGTCCTCTTGGAACAATTTTTTTGAAATCAATTGATGCATCGAAGCATGTGAAGAATGCTGAATTGATTATGGGTATGATAAATGAGGTGATAGAAGAAGTTGGAGAGGCGAATATTATGCAGGTAGCTAGCTTTATAAAGATGTCATAGACTATTATTTGTTAAATAACGTATATTTTTCTATCATGTGAACAATGCTGATCTAAATTTTGATGATAGTTTATTACAGATAACGGGTCAAACTTTAAAGCTGCTGGACAGATTCTAGAAGAACAACACCCTAAGATGTTTTGGACTCCTTGTGCAGCACACTGTGTGAACCTCATGATTCAAGACATAGGTGAGAAAATACCAAAGATAAAGAACACTTTGGCTGATGCACGAGCAATTGTGGTTTACATTTACAACCACGGAAGGATTCTTAACATGATGAGGAAGTTGACAAAAAACAAGGAGCTACACAGGTCGTGTGTAACTAGGTTTGCAACCCAGTTTTATACCGTTCAGAGTATCCATGAGAATCGACATCATATTCAAGTATTGTTTGTTTCTGAAGAATGGAGGAAAAGTGATTTTGCAAAAAAGGCCGTTGGAAAGAAAGTCGAGAGAATAGTTGCAAAGACAGAATTTTGGGACAATGTACACCTAGTTTGTCAAGTGTTAGCTCCTTTGGTGGATGTGGTTAGATTGGTTGATACAGAAGAGAAGCCATGTATGGGTTACATCTATGATGCTGTGCGTAGAGCGAAGGAGCAAATCGAGAAAAATCTAACAGATGCAAGACTAATCACTAAAGTTTTGGGTATGATGCAATCAAGATGGTCTGACCAACTTCATCATCCGTTACATGCAGGTGGTAAACTTTATATTTGTCAATTTAAAGTTAAATTAATTAAATTTCTTAGTTCTAATTTTAACTCTATTGAATGTGCAGCTGGATATTTTCTGAACCCTGCTATCTTTCATGGGGAAAAATCAGCAGAGATACGGAAGAATAGGGACATTCTAACAGGCCTTTATTTTGCTATTGACCGTCTAGTGCCCGATGTGGAAGAGAATGATAAAGTGAGGCATGACTTGAATCTATATATTGATTCAACTGGGCAATTTGGATCTGCAGCTGCTATAAGGGGTAGAATGAAAGTTGCACCATGTAAGTATAACATTTTAACATATTCACATGCTTTTATAGATAAAATTGTCATTATATCACTTCATTTTTTTATAAAATGTAGATATATGGTGGCGTAGTTATGGGATCGACACACCTTTGCTCCAAGAATTTGCTATTAGTGTCCTTAGTCAAACTTGTAGTGCTTCACCTTGTGAACGCAATTGGAGTACATTTGACAATGTAAGTTCTTTCTAACAAGTAGATTTTTTAAATGGTAATACTTTGAACTTATTTGCATCATTAAGTAAATCGTTTATTCTTTATGTTTAGTTACATTCAAAGAAAAGAAATCGCCTTTTGCAACAAAAACTCAATGACCTTGTATACATCCAATACAACTCACGGTTACAAAGGAACTTCAACTCGTTAAAAACCAACAAATCTTTGGATCCTATTTTGTTGAGAGACGTAGAGGACAATGATGATTGGGTTGTACCAACTGAAGATGAGCTTCAAGAGTTTGTTGATGGAGAAAATGGTCTTCTTTGGTCTGTTGCGCGGGAGGCAATGGGAGGAAATGAACATGTTGGGCCAAGTCTTAGGAGCAAAAGAGAGCGCTACAGAGATGATGATGAAGATATTACCATAGCTGCTGATGTAGATGGCTTGATTGATGTTGATTCGGAGGAAGATTTTCAAGACTGTGATTTGAATATTTGATTATTTCATGTTCTCTATTTTGATTCCTGTATCCTGCACTTTTAATAGCTTTATAAAAAAAAATTAACGAAATACCACCGAAATCTCACCGAAATTTCGAAAATTTCTTATCTCGGTCCTTGACCGAAACACCGAAATTTTTGTCCTTAACTACATAGTCACTTACATAGCATAAAATATATATTCTTTCATTTGCATATCACTAACCCATATTATTTCATTCCTAGTGATCTTCCTTTTGTAGCAAAAGAGATAAACCATTGACAAGCTTCAACATTCTGTTGCAAGACTTGATAGTTACCTACTTTGTAATTTATTAGAGTTTAGGCATCATAGTTGCATCTTTTATTCAGTAGAATCCGGTTAGTGTTGTAGTCCTCAAAACACATAGAGTGAACGGGAGTGGTTGTACCCTTGTAAAGAACTCGACATCTAGCTTAGTGTCGGTAATCATTTAGGCAACGTCAGGTTGGTTCTTCCTTAGACAAGAACCCGGTATTTAGCTTTGTACCGGAAAAAGGTGTAAGCAACGTGTATTAAGGTTTTCTCCGCCGAGAAAGGAGTCTGTTTCTTAGTGAAGAAAAAATCTCGAGTTAGAGGCTCGAGCAGTGGAGTAGGGCAAGGAAAAGATTCCTTGTAGCCAAACCACTATAAATATCCGTGTTGTGTGGTTTGATCTTTCCTTTCTCTACTTACGTATATTATATTGTTTGTTTGTGCATACTTACTTTAAAATCACGTTAAGTCACAAAGCGAATTAATTTTAAAACAGTAAAACTATTCAACCCCCCTTCTAGTTTTTCACAATTGGTACCAGAGCAGTGTTACTCAAGATTTTCAAAATATATCGTATTTTAAAAACTTGAAACGATCAATGGATTTTGAAAACTTTAAAGAAGGGCAATCTATGCAAAGACCACCACTATTTGAACCAAATTGTTTCATATATTGGAAAAATCGCTTTGAGACATATGTGAAGTCAAAAGACATAGTTCTGTGGTATATTATTATAGAGGGTGATTACAAGCCCATAAGTAATGATATTTCAGGTGGTCGGGATGTAGGTACTTCTTTTATTCGTCACAGTGATGAACAAAAGAAGTTGATAGCCAAAAATAATGAAGCCAAAATGATGCTTTACAATGCCTTACCTAAGAAAGAATATGAAAGAGTTTTTATGTGTAAAACGGCTAAAGATATTTGGCAATCACTAATTATCACTCATCAAGGGAACTCACAAGTCAAAGATAACAAAATTGATCTTCTTGTTCAACAATATGAACAATTTGTTATCTCTAAAGATGAGACCATTGATAGTGCGTTTGCTAGATTTAATACTATTATTACATCTCTTAAAGTACTTGACGAATCTTTTTCTAGTAAGAATTTTGTCAGGAAATTTCTAAGAGCACTCCACCCGAAGTGGAGAGCAAAGGTGACAGCCATTGAAGAATCTAATGATCTTTCAAGAATAACACTGGACGAGCTCATTGGAAATCTCAAAGTTCACGAGATGGTAATAGAAAAAGATTCAGAAATAGTCAAAGGCAAAAAGGAGAAAGTGAAGTCCATTGCCTTAAAAGCTAGGGTAGAATCAAGTAGTAATACAGAATCTAGTTCTAGTAGTGAAGATGAAGAATATGCCATGGCCGTAAGAGATTTCAAGAAATTCTTTAGAAGACGAGGAAAGCCCGGTAGGCCTCATAAAGAAAAGAAATCCTTCCAACAAAACCATGATGATAGGAAAGGAAAGGTAGATAGAAAGTGTTTTAGATGTGGAGATTCTAGTCACTTTATAGGAGAATGCCCAAAGCCTCCAAAGAACAAGTCTCAAAGAGCCTTTGTCAGTGGAGCTTGGAGTGATAGTGAAGGAGATGATGACGAGCCTAAGAACGACGAAGTTGCTCTCATGGCTCACGACACAGAAGAGGTACATTCTGACTCATACTCTTTCATTAATGATGACACGCTAGATATAGAATATAACAAACTACGTGAAATCACTCTAAAAATCATAAGCAAAAATAAGTTCTTAAAAACTAAAAAGAAATTTTTAGAAAACCAAATTCATCAGTTAAAAGAAAAAGTCATAGGGTTAGAAAAAGATAAAAGTATTAAAACATGTGTCTTATGTCAGAAACTAAAACATGAAATAGAAACACTAAAGTTTACACAGGAAAATCTTGTCAAACAAAACTCCAAATTCAAAAGATTTGATAAGCACATAAACTGTGCAGATGACACAATGAAGTTACTAAAAATACCTCATGGTAGTTTTAAACCAGATTTTATGAGAAATGAATATTTAAGTGACTTTCAGAATCAAACGATAAAAGTAAATAAAACTATTGTTCCAACTGAGTCAAAGACTCAAGGATCCAACGGATCCAAAATATTGGATCCGCCAGGTATCCCCAAGGGATCCGCAGGTACAGCAATTGAACAGAAAAGTCATAATTCGGATTGTACTAAATTTATTAAGGCATCTAGAAAATCTAGCACTAGTACAACCATAGGAAAAGATCGGGTTAAAAATAAGAATAAAGTTAAAACAACTGTAGACTCCTTATTCTATGAAGGAACCATGCTTAGAGAACAATTGGCCTAAATCCCCTTCGATTATCTCCTAGATATTAGTGAGCCGTGGTAATGTTATGTTTAACCCAAACGGACCCATGAGATATTGGGGACCAAATGCTTAAGTTTTCCTTAGGTGTGCTTGAAAGTTTAAATAGATCCAGATGAGTGGATTAAAGATAATGGGAGTTCAAGACACATAACGAGAAACAAATCCTACCAAGTGTACGACGGAGGTTATGTCATATTCGGTAGCATTCTTAAAAGTAAAATCATCGAAAAAGGTACGATCTCTCATGACTCTCTATATTGATGACGTAGATAGTTTAGCTTTTAACTTACTTAGTATAAGTCAAATGTGTCTCAAAAAGTATAACGTCATTTTCAGTGAAAATGAAAGTAAAATACTTAAAAACGGCATAACAGTAGGAAAAGGTGTTTTAAAGAATAATGTATATGTTAGATAAAACACCTAAAGACTAGCTTTGTCTTACATTCTTGGACTAAAACTCAACCCTATGGCATCGACACTTAGGTCACGCCAATATAAGGTTAATTCAATCCATATCATCTAAGGAACTCGTTAGGAACCTATGTTAAAATATGACCAACACTTTTGTAATGCTTGCAAAATTGGGAAACAAGTTCATAATAGCCATAAGGCTTAAAATATGGTGTCTACATCTAGGTGTCTAGAATTGTTACACATGTATATGCACATGACTTTAAAATGGATACCAAAAACACATTTCTAAATGGTTTTATAAACAAGGAAGTGTATATAGCACATCTTCCCGGATTTGCCAATTTTGAAAAACCAAACCATGTTCACAAACTCAAGAAAGAATTATACGAACTTAAGCAAGCACCAAAAGATTGGTATAATTGACTTAAGACTTTCTTAGTAGACAATATTCTCTTCACCAAGAAAAAGGAATCACATGTTATCATAGTCCAGATATATGTGAATGACATTATGCTCGGTTCAACTTGTCAAGAATTATGCAACGATTTCTCAAAAATCATGCATGACAAGTTTGAAATGAGTATAACGGGGGAACTAAACTTTTTCTTAGGTCTCCAAATTAAATGATGAGATACTCTTCAACCAATCCAAGCATATCAAGGATATGCTTAAGAAATTTGGTCTTGAAGACTCAAAACCTATGAAAACATCCATGTTCTCCTAAACCAAACTCACTAAGGATGAAGAAAGTAAATCCATAGATATCACTAAATATAGAGGAATGATTGGTAGTTTACTCTGTCTTATGGCTAGTAGACCAGACATTATGTTTAGTGTTTGTCTATGTGCATGCTTTCAAGAAGATCCCAAAATATCTCATCTTGAAGCCGTTAAAAGGACATTTAGATACATTAAAGGCACTACACATTTAGGATTATGGTATCCCAAAGGCACGGGTGTAAAAACCATAGTGTATGCCAATTTAGACCATTCCGGTAATTATGTTGATAGGGAAAGTACAAGAAGCGTGAGACACTGTTTTCACTTCATGATTCACTAAGAAACAAATAGCCCTCGCTAAGGCAGAGTGTGTCAACAAGGAGAATGGATGAAGCAGGCTCTCAACGATTATGATATTACATTTCTCACTCCTTACTATCAATCTCAGCAAAAATCCAGTCCAACACACTATAACCAAACACGTCACCATTTCCTACGTAACAATGTTCAGAAGGGAAAACATCTCAATCGAGAAAGTTTCCTTAGAGGACAACATTGACCTCTCCTAGAGAACCTTTCAACTCTCTTAGACTTAGTTTAGGATTAATAGAACCTAGTGAGTAATATCTCGAATCTTACATTAACCAAACGCAGGCAATACCAAAATTGATGTTCTGATCCTGCGGATCCAAACGACAACAAGGGCGGAACCCTTGTTTGGGATCCGTCGGATCCGTCATCTGCTGAGGCAGTTTTTATATATTTAACAAATACCCTGTACTGTTCATCACTTTCCCCAAAAACATACATCCCACTGGAATTTGATTTCTATCACTCCAAACCCAGAACTTAGGTCATTCACCACCATCAATTTGTGCTTGAATCATCTCTGTAAATATCCTAATCATAATCTAATTTATAATCTGAGTCTAGGATTTCTGTTTGTTTCACAAAATCAAAACTTGGGGTTTATCCATCTTTCGCATAAATTCATGAAACATGTTCAATTAAATTACATAACAAATCATGTTTTCAGTAGCTAGGAATTAGATATCATAATGCATTATCATCAAACACCCCATGAGAAATTTGTATAAAAATCTTCTCACAATTAGGAAAAACGGTTTTCAACCATTGTTTATACAAATACAAAAACGTTAATTTTTACATCACGTGCATAATATCTCTTGAATGCTAAAGAGAATACATAACTAATATGTATTTTCGGGTACATTCAAACGTAGCTACATCAAACAGGAGCGTTAGGGTTATCTCTCGTTTTATCATAAAACTTGCACAAACATAATTTTCAAGCATCAAAAGGAGTCGAGATAACCGCACCTCCACATTGTCCCCATATAGGCACACACTAGACCTCTATACGCATTTTTGATAAATTTAACTAAACTATATATATTTTTCGTGTCTAGGATAACTATGCCTCCCGCAACCAACTACGATCACAAAAAGACCATCCATTACCTACCCAAACACCATCAAACCAAAGGACTCACAGAAGCTCAAATAAAAATCTTTAAGTCATTAGAAAACCGTTATGTTCACGAAGGTAGAACTGTAGACTCATCATTTTTAGAAGAAACCAATATCCGTGAACAATTAACCGCTATCCAATTTGATCATCTCCTCGACATAAATGAGCCTATCATTCCTAGGTTTATACTTGAATTTTATGCTTCCATAAAACTTAGCACTAACGACTTGGGATTTTTGAGCATCCATTTCAAAGTAAACCAAAATCAATTTAGTTTCCCTTTGGATCAATTCTGAAAAGTTTTAGGTATTCCTAGTCAAGGAACTTGTTTTTACTCAGAAAAATGGCCATTGTCCATCGTAGAATCCAACCTTGGTCGTGACCACCCATACAACACACCTCTCACTTCCAAAGAAATTATCCGTCATCATCTCTTCAATCCTAGAACCAACCCAACTAAGAAAATCCGAGCTAAACAAGTAAACCGAGATCCATTTGCTATGGAACTTAATGAACTCAAACCTCAATTTAAGAAACTGGAGGAGATTCTTAGAGAAAATGTCATTAGCACTGTTGGAAATAGAGATCATGTAAATGCTAGTCTATGCTACATGCTCTACTGTGTGTCGACCCATCGACAATTCAATTTAGCCTACTATATAGCCAAAAGAATGGCCGACATACCTGTCTTAGGTACCACCGCAATGCCATATGGAATGCTTCTTACTCGTCTGTTTAGAGCTTCTATGCCTATTCCTCCAAACTCATATGGGTTTCTTCCAGACTACACCGAAATTCCACACACCTTCGTTCCTCTTAGTGATCATAGAGTAGCAGTAGTAAAAGGAAAACGCGCACATTCTCCAACCTCATCTTCATCATCGGCTAGTGACGAAGATGGTTTACCTAACTCTAGGATTCCTCCACCCGAATACTTGCGTCAACTTCCTTCTAAGGGTCAGAAGAAAATAATCAAGATGTTGAACAAATAATGACATCTAAGGAGTGTGTGGTACAAGACTTTATCTGATTATGCATTGTTGAATTTATGTGTTTCTTAAGATTTTATAGTGCTTAACTTTTATGAAAATTAACTTAACTTTGCTAGACGATAACACGTATTGTCATCAAATTTTCCGATTTTAAGCCACTGTTTGGCTTAACTCCTTTTATGGTAAGCTCTGATGATCGGTTTTATTTATATAATAACGTGTGTTAGAACCTATATATTTGGTAGTTTTGTATCATATCTTAGCTATTGCATACGTTTTAGGAAAAATTTTGGGATTTGAATGAATAACGAAAATTTTAACATATGTTCTGTTTACTTTCTGAGTTTTCATACGACGGATCTAGCGGATCCCAGAATTTGGATCCGCCTAGTATATCTCTTGGATCCGCCAGTCCAGAACCCACGGATACCACGGCTCCCAAACTTTGGCTCCGCCTTTGTTGTCGATTGGATCCGTGGGTACCAACAGTAAATTTCTTAAAAAATTCCCGACTCATCCCAACACTTAGATTTTGATTTGTAGCTTCATTAGATTATATTCACTGATCATTGAACTCTCTAGAATGATTTAAGAACTCTTAAAACCTTAAGAAAATCAATTTCCCACCAAAATTTGAATTTTCAAATTTGTGTGCAAGTTACCATTCTATAACACATAAGGATCCTTTTAATTGGTTCATTGGAATCCGTGATTCAATCACATTTCATTCTTTTGAGTCATCTTCTACATTTCTTCATATCTACTCTATTTCTATGGATTGACCCTCACAATAGGACAAACCACTTTATCTTGTTCCAAGTTTTTGGAAACCAACATTAATCAAAGCACCAATTTCCATACACTTTAGGAGCTATAAATTAGAAACTTAAGATAGCTATAACACACAAAATCATCATCATCTTTACACATCAATCCTGCACAATTTCACAATGCACAAATCCAACAACTCACACATGTCCAGACCACACAGAAGGACTGCCAGAATTAGTGTTAGACCATACTGGCTTGTAAATCCAATCTCTAATATGAATTTCCCTACCATATCCACTACTACTTCAACACCCATCATCACCCCTGTGGTTAACATACCATCACCTACATCAAGGTCACTATCACCTACCATAACTCCAATAGGTAATACACCATCACCACCATTAGCTTCCTCACCAATACCAACATCATCTCAAATAATAAAATCATCATCATCTTCACAACCACCCAACTTACAACCCCATGATTTACTTACCACACTCCAAAACATTGATGACTCAATGTGGCTAAATCAACCAAACATTCAAAACAATAAGGATCTTGATCCTCTCAACTCCTCTTCAAACACAGTGAACTCCAACTTACATGATACAAAGTACTTAGAATCCATGTGGCTTGCTTCCATCACATCTTCATCAAACCCAACCAATCCTCCGCAATAGGCATTCTTAGGTTTCATCTTAGTATTTTCTTTGTAGGATTTATTCTCTTCTTGTAACATCATGTTTAGTGAATTATGTCACAAACAAATTTTCAATGAATGGATGTTTTATGTTTATGCTTGTAGGTGATCAATATTAAGCATATTATCTTATTTTAGATTACTAACATCATAGTATGGTTGTTTTAACTTCACATATTGCTTTGATCAAATGTACATTAGGTACAAAAATTTGATCAGACACTTCATTTTGACTTTTTAAAGTCAAATGGGATGACCTTTCTTGTTTGGTTGACTATTACATATGCATTTTTCTTCTTTGTTGAAGTATTACTCACCTTTATCTTGTAGCTTTTCTCAACCTTGAATCATATACGCTGGTACCTTAGCAACAAGGAGTATAGATCGAGGGGGAGTATATCATATACTCACTCATCATTTTATAGCATTTTTCACTCTTGAAATGTATACGTTGGTACTCTAGAAATGGGGAGTATACATCAAAGAGGAGCATATCATAGTCTAACCATCTGTTTTGTAGGATCATACATCATATCATACTAATGTATACGTTGGTACTCTAGCAATGGGGAGTATACATCAAAGAGGAGCATATCATAGTCTAACCACTTGTTTTGTAGGATCATACATCATATCCTTGTTACTCTATTTAGGGGGAGTATAAATCAAGGGAGAGCTTTAAAGTTCTCAAAATCGTATTCCGCTGCGCATATCTTCTTTTTGTTTCGACAAAAAGGGGGAGAAAGGATTAAGTTTGCATTACTGTGAAACATCACAGTACATACATTTATACTTGAAATTATTTTCAAAACTTGCATAAAACAAACTTAATCTATATTTTTAAAAAGACTCATACTTCATTTAATCATTTGCTTAAAAATAAACCTTATGTTTCGTCATCAACAAAAAGGGGGAGATTGTTAATACAAATATTGTCCCAAAAACGTTATTTATATTTAATGATCTTTAGTTAGTTTTGTTAATGACAAATACAAGGTATATCTTTTAACAAATCATAAATGCAAGCTAAATTCTTTTTAGAACACATTTACATTTCACAAGATCACTAGAATTTAAATTTTATACTTTTACATGTTTATTTCCTAAAATGGAAACTTTATTTTTCAAAAGTTAGGATAACATCATGGCATGCATCATGTACACAATCTTGGTAAGATTTTGTGATATTTTGTTTAGATCTTCAAGCCAAAGAGTTGACATTTGAATATATAGAGAGATAAGGCAAGATTTGGAAAGATTTGAAGATCTCTTAGCTGGCCTGACACGGCGGATCCAAATGGATACAAAGACAGATCCAAATTTAGGGATCCGCCGGATCCGCCGCCTGTTGCTCAGCTTTGCCTATAAATAGCAAGCTAATCATTTGGCCATTTTCATCACTTACATAGCATAAAATATATATTCTTTCATTTGCATATCACTGACCCATATTATTTCATTCCTAGTGATCTTCCTTTTGTAGGAAAAGAGATCAACCATTGACAAGTTTCAACATTCTGTTGCAAGACTTGATAGTTACCTACTGTGTAACTTATTAGAGTTTAGGCGTCATAGTTGCATCTTTTATTCAGTAGAATCCGGTTAGTGTTGTAGTCCTCAAAACACATAGAGTGAACGGGAGTGGTTGTACCCTTGTAAAGAACTCGACATCTAGCTTAGTGTCGGTAATCATTTAGGTAACGTCAGGTTGGTTCTTCCTTAAACAAGAACCCGATATTTAGCTTTGTATCGGAAAAAGGTGTAAGCAACGTGTATTAAGGTTTTCTCCGCCGAGAAGGGAGTCTGTTTCTTAGTGAAGAAAAACTCTCGAGTTAGAGGCTCGAGGAGTGGAGTAGGGCAAGGAAAAGAGTCCTTGTAGCCAAACCACTATAAATATTCGTGTTGTGTGGTTTGATCTTTCCTTTCTCTACTTACGTATATTATATTGTTTGTTTGTGCATACTTACTTTGAAATCACGTTAAGTCGCAAAGCGAATTAATTTTAAAATAGTAAAACTATTCAACCCCCCTTCTAGTTTTCCACATCCTTCTTCCAAGCATCATGATGCTTCAAAATTTTCCAACAATCCTCCGAATTAAAATCATGACCGTAAATCACACGGTATTCTCTAAGAGCTTTTTCTTTATCGTCTACATCATTCTCACCACTTCCATGATTATCCTTGATATTATTCATAATAGCATAAAAATTCCCAACCTATTACGAATCCTATTCTTCCATTTGGTCGTGATCGAGTCGTACGTTCTTTGTGAACCAGTTTCCTTTTCAAAGCACTCTATCACCTCCTCCCAAAAGCGGTGCCTGTTGATAGCGTTTCTGATTTGGTATTTTTATTACGGTTTATTTTTCCAAGGAAAACGCAACAAATGTATTTTCCCCGGGTCGTGTCCCAACGAAGGTCGAATATCGAGTTCTCGTAACGGAGTCGAATTGTGAAGTGAATGGTGAATAAGAGTGATGGTTGGTGATTTTATACTACGAATAATAAAATAATAAGTGAAAACATCTAATTAAGCTAAGGGAACAACTAAGCTAAGCATACGATCCTAAAAACGAAAATTGAATTTTAAAACGTACGCGACGAATTTTAAAAACGCGAATAAAAGTGAAATGCTAAATTCTAAGCCCTAAAATTTTGAAAATAATTTTCCTATATTAAAACTGATAAAAGAAAATTTTTGGAAAAAGAAAAATATTTTTTTTTACTTTTTAATAATTTTTTATGAATTAAAAACTAATTAAAACTATTTAAATGATTTAAAAATATTAAAACAAATTGGAAAAATCTGAAAATTTCTGAGTAATTCTAAAATTAAATTTCTAATCTATGAAAAATAAATTCAGAAAGCAATCTATCAGCTTAAATAAGCTGAACAGCCAGATAAGCTCTTTGCAAATAAGCTAAAAATAAGCTAAAGTTGACCAAAAATTATCAAAAGCTCAAAAACTGATCTCCTAACTATAATAAGCTCAAAAACAATTGAAAATGATCAAATAAGCACATGCTATAAGCAGATAAGCAGTAGCAACAGTAGCAATGAAGAGATAGTAGCAGAGATCAACAAGCCACTTTGCAGCTTATGCATAAGCTAGGCAGAAGCTTAATTGTGAAAACCAGAAGCAGAAACTGAAAGTTCAAATGTCAAACTCCTTAACTTCCAATTATGCCCAAAATTAGACTTCAATTGCTTATTGAAATGAGGCTCAGAACAGATGGGTTTGAAGCTTAAAATATGCAGGCCTAGAAAGCAGTTTGGAGTGCTAATTTGCAGACCTAGCATAAGCAACTAAATAAGCTAGAAACCTGGATCTCAGATATTACAACTAAAACTTGTTATATGAACTACCTCTAATCCACAAATGAAGGCCTCAGCTTATTTCAATAAGCTACAAACTATCCTAGATCAGTAGCTAAAATCCTGGTCTGCTCAGCATATGCTGATGCAGCAGGGTGGTTTTGGCGCAAACTACCTCAAAACTACACCAAATCAAACCAGCCTTTAGAAACCTACTTTAACACTTAAAAACAACTCAGAATTGCCAAAATCATGTTCCAAATAAACTCAGCATAAGCTGAGCTTATTGAGTGCAGTTTGACTATTATTAGAACACTAGTGTACTAAAATTCCTTAAATCAAATCAAAACCACTCAAAGCTAATCAAAATTAACTAGATTAACAATCATTAGACTAAACAAAACCTAAACTATTGGCACTTGAACAGTATTCAGCTTAAAACCTTCAACAGTCCACTAAAGCCAAACACCCTATTCCAGCCTAATTGTGCAATTTACTCTTAAACTAAACTAATCTGAACTAATTAATTCTAAACCATGATATTCTAATGCTACTCTTAATATAAAAAGCATAAAAAAAAAAGTAAATAAGCTGACAAATAAGCTGATGTGATATTGAGCAAACAAATAAGCAAAAAGTGAAATTAAGCTTTCAAGGTATTCCAGCTGAAAATAATGAACTCAGGATCCACTTATTACCCAGTCTTATATAATAAACCAAAACAACACCCCAGAACAGCTTATAGTACCAGCTTAACTCCACAGCTTATTCAAAAGTTGACTTTTGTTAACTTTGGTGATTTGAAACAAAAATAGATTTAATGTAACTTGAAAAAGCTAAATTAAGCTTATAGAATATATCAACTTGTTGCAATTCCGAAAATCCGTGATGTGGGCATTTCCATTTTAAATCTTTGAATCTCTCCCAAGCCTCGGCAAAAGTCTCATCAAAACATTGTCGAAAATTCATGATTTCTTTTCTGAGCTCAATTGTTTTAGAATGAGGATAAAATCTATTCAAGAACTTTGATGCTAAATCATCCCAAGTGGTGATGGAGTTAGGAGGTTCATAATCAAGCCATTTCCTGGCTGCTCCTTTAAGTGTTAACGGAAACAAGATTAACTTCACCGCATCATCAGGCACTTGATGAATTTTGAAAGTTTCAGTTATTAGAAGAAATCTGCTGATGTGTGAATAAGGATCATCATTTTCGAAACCATAGAAAGGATTTATGAAATTAAGTAACTCGACGTTTATTTCATATTCATCCGCAGGAATTGGTGGAATAACGATGGCCTTTTCAAAACGTACGATAGGTATGCGTAGTAATTCCTCCATAGAACGTGTGTCCGCCATAAGAATTAAACAATATAGAGGGATAAGAGGGGTAGAATTAAACAGATAAGAGGATAAAGAAGATTATTTTTGGGATTTTTAATTTAGAAACATAGAAAATAACAAAAGAAAAATGGAAAATAATTTTGAAGAGAAAATCTTTTTGGATTTTTAATTAAGGAAAAATTAGGATTATTATCTTTTTGGTGATCGTTTGATCAACCGTACTCGTTTCTTTCAAAACTACGCGCAGCGTGGCGGGAGAGAAGAATGGATCTCTCTTCGGTCTGCAATTTAATGTCAAGACCTCCTTAAACCCCGTGTATAGGTAGTAGTAAAGAAATAATCCGAGTAACCTTTAACTTCACGATCTCTTTTGTTGTTTATTTGGAATGGTTTACAACGCCCTCTCGAGAGCGAGGATTTATTATTAATGGTGAGAACACTTTAGGAAAAGTTTTTTATTTATTTTATTTTTGTATTTTTTATTATTATTATTATTATTATTATTATTATTATTATTATTATTATTATTATTATTATTATTATTATTATTTTATAAAAAACAAGGAACTTCCGAGGAAGGGTCTTCAAAACACGATTCTACGGCGAAACTCCAACTCTTTTCAAGCCTTCCCAGGCAGCGGCGCCATTTTTCATTTGGTATTTTTATTACGGTTTATTTTTCCAAGGAAAACGCAACGAATGTATTTTCCCCTGGTCGTGTCCCAACGAAGGTCGAATATCGAGTTCTCGTAACGGAGTCGAATTGTGAAGTGAATGGTGAATAAGAGTGATGGTTGGTGATTTTATACTACGAATAATAAAATAATAAGTGAAAACAACTAATTAAGCTAAGGGAACAACTAAGCTAAGCATACGATCCTAAAAACGAAAATTGAATTTTAAAACGTACGCGACGAATTTTAAAAACGCGAATAAAAGTGAAATGCTAAATTCTAAGCCCTAAAATTTTGAAAATAATTTTCCTATATTAAAACTGATAAAAGAAAATTTTTGGAAAAAGAAAAATATTTTTTTTTACTTTTTAATAATTTTTTATGAATTAAAAACTAATTAAAACTATTTAAATGATTTAAAAATATTAAAACAAATTGGAAAAATCTGAAAATTTCTGAGTAATTCTAAAATTAAATTTCTAATCTATGAAAAATAAATTCAGAAAGCAATTCAGCTTAAATAAGCTGAACAGCCAGATAAGCTCTTTGCAAATAAGCTAAAAATAAGCTAAAGTTGACCAAAAATTTTCAAAAGCTCAAAAACTGATCTCCTAACTATAATAAGCTCAAAACAATTGAAAATGATCAAATAAGCACATGCTATAAGCAGATAAGCAGTAGCAACAGTAGCAATGAAGAGATAGTAGCAGAGATCAACAAGCCACTTTGCAGCTTATGCATAAGCTAGGCAGAAGCTTAATTGTGAAAACCAGAAGCAGAAATTGAAAGTTCAAATGTCAAACTCCTTAACTTCCAATTATGCCCAAAATTAGACTTCAATTGCTTATTGAAATGAGGCTCAGAACAGATGGGTTTGAAGCTTAAAATATGCAGGCCTAGAAAGCAGTTTGGAGTGCTAATTTGCAGACCTAGCATAAGCAACTAAATAAGCTAGAAACCTGGATCTCAGATATTACAACTAAAACTTGTTATATGAACTACCTCTAATCCACAAATGAAGGCCTCAGCTTATTTCAATAAGCTACAAACTATCCTAGATCAGTAGCTAAAATCCTGGTCTGCTCAGCATATGCTGATGCAGCAGGGTGGTTTTGGCGCAAACTACCTCAAAACTACACCAAATCAAACCAGCCTTTAGAAACCTACTTTAACACTTAAAAACAACTCAGAATTGCCAAAATCAGGTTCCAAATAAACTCAGCATAAGCTGAGCTTATTGAGTGCAGTTTGACTATTATTAGAACACTAGTGTACTAAAATTCCTTAAATCAAATCAAAACCACTCAAAGCTAATCAAAATTAACTAGATTAACAATCATTAGACTAAACAAAACCTAAACTATTGGCACTTGAACAGTATTCAGCTTAAAACCTTCAACAGTCCACTAAAGCCAAACACCCTATTCCAGCCTAATTGTGCAATTTACTCTTAAACTAAACTAATCTGAACTAATTAATTCTAAACCATGATATTCTAATGCTACTCTTAATATAAAAAGCAGAAAAAAAAAAGTAAATAAGCTGACAAATAAGCTGATGTGATATTGAGCAAACAAATAAGCAAAAAGTGAAATTAAGCTTTCAAGGTATTCCAGCTGAAAATAATGAACTCAGGATCCACTTATTACCCAGTCTTATATAATAAACCAAAACAACACCCCAGAACAGCTTATAGTACCAGCTTAACTCCACAGCTTATTCAAAAGTTGACTTTTGTTGACTTTGGTGATTTGAAACAAAAATAGATTTAATGTAACTTGAAAAAGCTAAATTAAGCTTACAAGAGCTTATGATAACAGAAATGAAGTTTAAACAAAACAGATGATAAAAAAAAAACCAAATTTCATTAACCAGAATATTAAGTACAAGACAGAATTAAAATTAATACTGGAATTTAAATGATTACAATAAAAACATAATAATAAAATGGCCTAAATTCTTCTAATAACATGAAAAATTGGACAATCTTAATGAAGGAGGAGGTCCTCTATTTATAGAGATGAGCTGAAGCTTCCAGGCCTACCACCTTGGCAATCCGTGTGCACCTTGAGCCCTTTCTTCACCCTTAGATCATTTCCCATCATCCATAGCCCTTAGATCAAAATCCCTGATCGAGGTGTTCGGTCCAATAGGAGGATGCCATGTGTCCCATTCGTGTGTTCTCTGCTCTTCTGACACACCTGACACCTTCTAGAAGTCCTATGATTGGTCTATTATACCCTTAATTGCTGTGAAAACGTACGGTTAATTTCTAGGGATCTAGCGGGAACAGTAAAAACTGGGTTTAAGTGAATTGGGGATGAATTTGGGCGCGTGTGTGTGTGTGGCTTTATTATATTTTTGTTTGACTTATAATTTTATATGTGTTGACCGGATTTTTACAAAGGGTTCGGGTCAAAGCTTTTGGGATGGGCTGGGTTATGAATTGAAGTGGGCTGGGTTAGAGGATAGGGTGTGGGTTGGGTATTATATATTGGTGGATTGGCTGGGTTTATAATAGATACGGGTAGAATGGTTTTTAGTTTTAAGAATAATAGGGACCTTTTGTGTACAAACTAAAAATTTAGGGACTGATCTTGCAAATTCTTCAAAGTTGATCTAAGGGTGATTTTTGTCTTTTGACCAAACATGTCTCTCCCGGCTTCGGCTTCGAGTCATTTCCAAATCTCGTGCTCGTTTTCTCGGGTTTTCCTTGATTTTTGTCCTTTTCTTCGATATCCGTGTAACACCCCCAATTTCGGATAGCAACAGCGGAAGACTTAATTTGGTGTTACGTAGAGGATCTTTCGTCATAATCATAGAAAACGACTTTTAAAGACGTTTTTAAGTTTATCATTCAAAATACAATCGTTTAAAATACAGAGATGTTTCATAGTTGAACATGTTTATTTAAATTTGAATGATAAAACTTTGATTTAAACCACCTGTACAGGGTTTAATGCCCACTCCGTGCCTTGAGTTCCAGCCTTTAGTTTCCTGAGATAACATGCTAAAAGTCAACAAAAGTTGAGTGATGTTCATAGGTTTAAGTTTAACAGTTTGAACACAAGTATAAGTGTTAATTGCATCGAATTACAATTTAAACAAGTTAAAATCAAGTTATTATTGCATTAAGCTCATGACACGCAACGCTTAACGGGCATCAAATATGATGTAAAGTATAGAGGCCCTCGTGATGGGTATTTGCCAATAACCCATAAGTTTGTTCAAATAAAGTGCGCCTGGGTGGCTCATCCTAGCAGACCCAAACGGGGATTGTCAGTCCCAAATAGATCTATTCACAATTATTTACGTTCACTCGCAAGTGATTAAGGTTCATGATTGAGGGACTTTCGGCAATAGCTACTTAAGCAATAATAATAACAGTCATAGCATACAAAAAGTTTGTGTTCAGGTTTTGTAGCATGTATCTCCCCACAAAAGATTTAAAGTTTAAGTGTGGGCTATAAACTCACCTTGTAGTACAGTAGTGGCAGTAGTATCGTTATTCAAACGATGAAAGGAAACGACTTCAACACACGACCTAAATAATATATGGCAAGTTTTAGTGGTTTGATAGTCTAAGTTTGGTTTATCGCGAATCATAACGTTTAAGGTTTTATTAATTTGTTTGCAACATTAAAATGTGCGCGTTTAAATGATCAAGGTTATATATATAAAATATAAAGTTATATATAAAAGGGTTATAAAGTTATATATAAAAATATAAAGTTTTATATATAAGAAGGAATATATAGAGTTATATATATATGGATATATATATATATAACCTTTTTGGATGCGTGCTCGTTTGTCGGAGTGTAATGGTTGACAAAAGGGATCGTCGTTTTATAAACTAAGGTTGGTTGACGATAAGTTAGATTCTATGTTTACGATTTCGTTAAGTGATATTATATATATATATATATATATATATATATATATATATATATATATATATATAAGTTATAAAACTACGTATATAGAATTATTAGAAAAATTAAATGTCAACTAAACATATTTGTTTCGGGTTTTGGGTTTGTAAAATTTTTCCACAAGTATAAAATCTGAAATATCCTTTAGGTTTTTACAAAATTACACTTTTGACCCTAACGGCATAATCTTTGCACCGTTAGTCCTCGGTTAAGTTTTATTTATATTTTAAATCTAAAACTTTTAATATTTACATATTATACCCATAAGTTTCTGAATTTACAGTTTTCATCACAAGATAATAAAATGACAGTTTTTACCGAAAGTTTCCAATTTTGACAGTTTTAGTCCCTTTGGTTAGTACTTTTTGCAAAACAAGTCCGAAAGTTATAAAATCAAAGTTTACTATTTTTATTTTATAACTAAGTTAAAATGACTTTTGTAACTTATAGAAATAGCTTAATTTGGTCGAGAGCTTATTTTTAAGCTTGTGGGCTTTTAACGAGCTACTAATGTAGCCCATTAAGGGTTTACGATTCGATGGGTTTAGGGGGGTTTGAGCTTGGTTACGGGCTTGCTTTATTATTGTGAAAACATAACCAGAGGGCTTATGTGATCAGCTTATACGATAAGCTTAGATATAGCTTAGTGGGCTCTTAAGCCTATCGTTATATATTTTTAAGTTTTAAAAACTGTGGTGTACGTGCTTTACTTTGGGTTTAACGAGGTTCAAGATTCATTTTCTAGGCCGAATGAAATGCATGACCTATTAGTTTGGTAGCTCGACTATCAGGTCGAGCTATAAAACTTAAGTGTTGTACGTCGAGTTCGCAAAATACAAGGCCATAGTTAAGTGACATAGCTCATTATGAAAACAGTTTTTAAAGCTCAAAATAATTCTAAGTGTTTTATAGAATTTGAAAGTGGCCATATGACTTAGAAACGTGTGATGTTTAAGCTCGATATGTTAATATAAGGTTCGAATGAAAGTTGTTCTCGATAGTTAGTATGACAAACTTTTAGAGTGTCGAGTACAACACATGTGTTGTTAATGAGGTTTACAAAATATCGAAGCAAAGTGAATTGTGACATACAAATGTAAACTAACGTATGAGATAAAAAGAATTGAGACGATGGCTTACTTCACCTCAAAAGGTGGGACGTCTCACGATATTGAAACTAAGTTAGACCAAAAGAAATGTGTAACTCGATTCTCCACGTACCAAAGGTATAGGAAACAAGTATAACGGGGCCTTTAGCTTGATTCGAACACCTCCAATTCGTGTCAAAGCTATCCGACCATCTTGCTTGCAAGGACCTAGGTTTTATTTGAAGTGTGGTTTAATGCTTGTGTAGTTGCATGGCTTGTGTCATGCATGGCTTATATAGGATGTTTAGGGCGTATACATGTAAGCATACTCGGTCCAAAATGGGATAATGATGAGTAGTTGGAGTGTCAAGGTATCGAAAATGATGAGGTGCATAGTATATGAATCGTCCTTGTGACAGTTCGAACAAAAAGAGAGCAAAGAAAATGAAATCATGGGGTTTGTCTTGACTCTATTGATTGCATTCAAATGTCAACGGATTCTTAACGTGAATGTCTTAATTTGGAGAATAGCTTGAGTGTGTAAGTAATACAAATGATGAAATGGTTTGTGGCTTTTGTTTGGCCGACGCTCACAACCAACCAACAAGAGGACAAAATGAGTTTTGAGTTTGATGAGTTGCTCGTTGGAGGCTAAGATGGGTCAAGCAACATTTTAAATGTGACTAAGTGTCACTTGTGACTCGTTTGGGGTGTCGAACGAGGTGGTATATTAGGAAAATCGTGATTTTTGAGTTGTGTTGATAAATATTCAACTCGTGTAGGTAGAGCTTAGTTTGGTCGACATTTGTGGCCTCGATAGATCGAGCAAAATGAAACGGGTTATCATTTATGAATCGTGGCTATGCGTAGAATCGAAAGGAGTAAAAATATTATCACGTTGTTAAGGAAAGTTTCGAATAAAATGGGTAAAGCAAACTGAGTTTAACACATTAAAAAAAAAAAAAAAAAAAAAAAAAAAAAAAAAAAAAAAAATTATATTAGTTGGGTTGTTTCGTGGGCTCGTTTGGTGGGCTAGCTTAAGAAAAGAAAAGAAAATACTTAAGGGTCCGTTTGTTGTGTTGGATTTTGCCGAAATATTGGGCCGAGGCCCAATGACTCTAGTGGTCCATTTGGGTATTGGGTCGTGGCCCAATGTAGTTACTGAGTGCTTGTGGAAATTTTCGTGCACTCGGGATTGCATTGGATCACGTTCGGTTATTTGACGAAGCGTATAGACGTTAAGTATTAAATGTTAATGGTTTTAGATTATTTCATGATTTTTAGACTATCATGGCTCGTGTGTAAGCATCGTTCCTGGGTAATCGGTAGTCACAAGTATCGTTGTGATTTAAATAGTGTAGCATAAATAACAAACAAAAATTTGTTACTAGTAGAAATGGTTATTAAATAACGTAATGATTTATAAATCCTTTATTAGCATTTACTATTCATAGGGGAAAATTACGAGAGGTTACAGTACCTACCACTTACACTGAATTCCGTCCCGGAATTCTAGTCTAAGATAGGTAATAGAAGTGTCTACGAGAATAGGTGTGGGTATTTGGCTCGAATTTGGTCTTCGCGTTCCCAAGTATATTCCGGTCCTCGTTTAGAGTTCCATCGGACTTTGACAATGGGAATGCGGTTCTGTTTTAGTTGTTTGACCTCTCTGTCCATGATCTCCACGGGTTCTTCTGTAAAGACGAGTTTGTCGTCGAGTCGAATCTCTTTCAAAGGAATTACAAGAGATTCATCTGACAAACATTTCTTAAGGTTTGATACGTGAAAGGTGTCGTGAACTCGATTAAGTTCCTCTGGAGATTCATCTGACCAATGTATCTCGGGTTAAGTTTTCCACGTTTTCCGAAACGTACCATTCCCTTCCAGGGAGATACTTTCAACATGACCTTGTCTCCAATCTGGAATTCTATAGGTTTTCTCCTCACGTCGGCATAGCTCTTCTGTCTATCTCTTGCCGCTTGCAGTCGTTGCTTAATCTTAACTATCTTTGCTGTTGTCTCATGAATGAGTGATGAAGCGAAAAGTGTACCGCTTTTAGGGGGTCATTTAAGCCCTAAATCGTATTTATTTGATCAAATATTGCCCTAAATCGTTCCTTTTGTCATTTTAGGTACTTTGGAGAAGAAATCTGGAAAAGGAAGCATTTTGGACGTTTTTGGAGCCTAAAAGTGAAGAAAACGACAAAGTCACAAAATCGGCTGGAAAAGTACCTTTGACGGCGTCAAGGATTGCCCTTGACGGCGTCATGGCTTGGCAAAAAGCTGGATATGAAAAATACACATGATAAGCCAGAGAATTTTACAATGAAAAATCTGACGGCGTCACCCTTTGAAGTGATCAAGGCCATCACGGTTTAACTTAAAGAGGGACGGCGTCAAGCCATATTCTGACGGCGTCAAGCTTTGATAAGCCAGAGCGGATTTTGGAGGTCTAAAGAGGGACGGCGTCAAGAAGGCCATCCGGGAACCCTAGACACGGCGAGGTGACGGCGTCAAGATCTACAACGTGACGCCGTCAGCCCTTAAACTCTATATATAGTTTTGCAATTTTTTGTCATTAGGGTGCAACTTTGTGAGGAGAAACCCTAAAGACGAATTTCTGCCATTTTTAAGGGTTTTCATACCCTTGGATCTCCCATGTTTAATTGAAGATAAGTAATTGTTTAATCAATCAATATGTCTATGTGTTGTTTGATTATATATTGTTCTTGTCTTTTAATTAACATGCTAGGCTAGATTTATCTTGTGTTTGCTTAGATCTAATGAAACCTAGCTATTGATTATTGGTTATTAGTGTGTTATTAATTGTATTGGATGATTGTTTATCGATGTTAGGCTTAAGAAAACTGGCTAACTTCCTATTCGGTAACTTGCTTGAACGTCTTAAGAAACATGAACCAATGCGTACTAAGGTTTTTATGGTTGTATTTAATGCATGAGCGAATTCTAGTGATCCCATGTTAGGAGCTTCCTAGCCGGCTCGACATAGGAGTGAAGTAGGAGCTTGTAGAGTTGGGGAAGTACGTACGCCACCCCACGATTGGTATTAAGGAATACACCCGTCATCCACGCAATTAATACACACTAATCAACCGGTAAAAGATAGTTAGGGAGTAAGGAAATCTAAGTAAACACATTTCTCTCCACATAAGTTTCACAACTCTTTTCATTTTCAGTTATTTTATTTTATTTGCATTTGTAGTTATTTGGGTTAGTTGACTAGCAACTAATTCCGCCCACTCCTTCAAACCCGAGATTTTACTTGCTTTCATAAAAACATAAAAATACAAAAAGAATCTTCCCTCCCCCTTAGACCTATTAGAGTAGTTTTTCAATCCTAACGACACTATTCCCTGTGGAGAACGATCAATCCCCCGTACTTACCACTACACTATACTACATCGGTCAGGTACACTGCCTGGTGGGGTTGTAAGCCTCTTGAGATCCCTTGAGAGGTAAAACCTGTTGTAAGGTTGCAAAACCACGCATCAAGTTTTTGGCGCCGCTGCCGGGGAGTAGTTATTGCTTAGGTTAAAATTTATTTTTATTAGGTCTACTCACAAGATTCCTATCAAGTGAGATTTTTCTTTCTATTTTTGTAGTTTTCTCGTAGTCTATCTTTTCTTTGTGATTTTGTTTGTAATTTGCTTCAAATGGACTTTTCACTTAGACTTCTAAGATTGCAAGATATGGTTGAGTGGCTAGAACACCAAGAAGTTCAAAATACCTCATTTAGAGACACTTATGAATCATATGAGCCTTCACCTAGGATAGATTCTTATGAACAACCTCCATGTTTAGGATCTTGTTTTAGTGAGGCTAATAGGAAAAGCGACCTAGTTTGCCAAGGAATTGTGGATAGAGCCGTATCAATAAACCATAAGTTGGATGAAGCACTAGGTTTGTTATTATCACTACCTAAGAAAACAATTGATGAGGATATAGGTGATCTTGACACGTGGAATGATGAGGTAAACACTATAAGCCCACAAAATACTCAACCATCATTTGAGGCACCCACACCGCCCGTGACTTACCCGGAAGAAGTAGAAGAGACTTTAGGAATCCCGATGGAGATAGAACCCTTGGACCAAGCACAACTAGAGGATATAGGTTTGAACACTTTTAGTGATGACCTTACTCTTAGTTCTAGGGAATTTCCTAGTGTTGATGAGTCGGAACCTCAACCGTTACACAACTTTTCATCCTTAGATTTACATCTAGGAGACAAAAGAGGAACCGACCCACCCATAAACCAATATTATCCGGGTAGTTTTAGGATGAAGGAAGCCATTCACTCACCCCCTTCACCTCACGTGGCATATTTCCACCCTAAGGGTGTGTATCGCTACTTCCACCCGCACTTAATCCTAAGTGTAGGGAAAACCTCCTCTATTTCCGTTAAATAAGGGTAGAGTCAGGCTCGTGACTCGAACAAAAACAAGCGCTTCTTGGGAGGCAACCCAAGCTTTATTTGTTTGTTTGTTTGTTTGTTTGTTTGATTTTATTTGTTTCCGTATGCAAGTTTAATTGTTATTGTTTGTGCTCATGTTTCAAAGTAAATTGTGAAAATGCTTTATTTTGTTTTTAACTTCGTCTTAACTACATATAAAGGTATTTTGCAAAAGATAAGTGTAAGGGAATCCAAATTTGTTTACAAGAACAAGATTGAACATGAATCACAACAATATTAAATGAGCATGCATACTAGTAATTGTTAGAGTCAAATGCTTGTATCGAGTCATAATGAATATTTTGCAGGATTTCCAGGAAGTGAGGCATAAGTTTTTCCAGAAATTTTCCGGAAACTAACCATAAAATTTCTGCAGGTCACTTCTGACGGCGTCAAGGTTAACACCTGACGGTGTCAAGTGTAAAATTCTGGAAATTTTGCAAGTTTTGTTTTTCTACCGGAGTCATATAGTTTTTGTTAAATCTTTAGTTTTATAAACTCCAGGAAATCTGCAAATATTCATTCTACAAGCATTATATCTTTAATCATTTTGTTTTTATTTCTAAGTCTGGAATTACATCTAGTTGTGAGTTTTCTTTGTTCAGGTTGATGCTTTGGGTTTTTTGTGTTTGTTTTCTCAGGTTTAACAGGTTATATTGGACAAGAAGATGATTTATATTTCGGAAGGGAAGCTTTCAACGTTCATTTTCTTGGAGGAGGATTTAACCATGTTACCGGATTATCCACATCGAACGAATCAGGGGAGTATTTGTTTTCATTCTTTTACCTTATTTACTTTTACATCCTTTGAATGAACATTGGGGACAATGTTCAGCTTAAGTGTAAGGGGAGGGTAAATGATGATACCTTAGAGAATACAATTGCACTTGATTTTTGTTTGTTTGATGGTAGATGTGTAATAAAACTGAGATAAATACTTGTTAGGGCAATTTTAGTGCCAAATTTAAAATTTTTTACAACATTTAGGAGTGAAACTTTGGTCTTAATGAGCGTCTCATGGATAGGAGTTATATGACTAGCACAAAAAAACCGTACCACTAAAAAATTTTTCCACCCCCAAATATGTGAGGTTCGCCCCTAGAATTGGTAGGAAAAGCATTTATGCTATGATGTGTGTACCGATAGCACTTAGATTCTAGAACTTGCGTTAGGACCATTCCGAGGCCACAAGTGAGACTACATTCGTGTAGTTAGATTTACTACATGATAAGAGGCATTAGGATTAACCCATTGTTTTACACCTGTGTTTTTGTTATAATTACTTTGGCTACATTGGTCAAGTAATTCTCCCACACCCTTTGCGTTGTACTCATTTTTAGTACACGATACCCCTAGTACACCCCTCAGAGCCTATCTTTTCGTTTCAACCTTTAAGCATTTTACTTAAAGGAAGAATTTGTTACACCCCACTTAAATGTACACCCAAATCGCCTTAGCCTACCTTGTATGCACTCATTTTTAGTGCATTATTGTGACAACATTTGTTTTAACCCAAGTTAATTATCTAATTGATTACATGGTTGCTAAGTCGAGTCATATCCTTGTACATATTGTTTTGGGACGATTGGGACTCATGGGTAAAGTACTAGTGTAATGGAGTAATGGGGAAGAACAACATTATTACCCCCATATGTGCTAAATATTTTAAAAGTACTCCAAGTTTTTCGATTATCTTAATTCGAGTCATTAGAATAGTTATTTGTAAAGTTATGTAAAAGTTCAAGTGTAAGGGAAATGCAACGCCCCTATGATGTATTATTTTGGATGGTAGGGCAAGAGTGTATGAAAAAAAAAAAAAAAAAAAAAAAATCAAGAAAAATACAAAAAAATGAGAAAAAGAAAAATAGAAAAAACATACGGACTACCATCCCGTTTCATTTTATGTTTATTTTATGTTTATGTTATTTTGTTTTTAGCTTAAGTCGAGTCTAGTCTTGGCTTAGCAACGCCATATTGTACATGTAATTAATCAAGATCTTTAACTCGCCACCAGTAAAATATCTCTTATCCAACAAAACCGTGTTTATCATATCCCTACACCTCACGTTATAACCCATTTAAAAGCCCTCTTTGATAGTTTATCTTAGGTGCTTACGCCTAGTGGAGGAGGTTTTCGATCCTTTCCCAAGCCTATGGTAATCTATTTGCTATGACAGGTAGTGAGAGATATTATCCGTTTTCATTTATGAGATTTATTTTGATGACACCTGAGAGATGTGAGTATCTAAACACTACTTGTGAGGTGCTAGTTTGTAATCTCCGTGCTTATTATGATTAAAGTGGAACGACTATTTGTTGTAATTACTTTTATATTAGCATTAAATGACCCCTAACTTGAATTTTGATTAGAATAAAAGCGCATTTGCTTGAGGACAAGCAAATCTCAAGTGTAAGGGTATTTGATGAAGCGAAAAGTGTACCGCTTTTAGGGGGTCATTTAAGCCCTAAATCGTATTTATTTGATCAAATATTGCCCTAAATCGTTCCTTTTGTCATTTTAGGTACTTTGGAGAAGAAATCTGGAAAAGGAAGCATTTTGGACGTTTTTGGAGCATAAAAGTGAAGAAAACGACAAAGTCTCAAAATCGGATGGAAAAGTACCTTTGACGGCGTCAGGGATTGCCCTTGACGGCGTCATGGCTTGGCAAAAAAGGTGGATATGGAAAATACACATGATAAGCCAGAGAATTTTACAATGAAAAATCTGACGGCGTCACCCTTTGAAGTGATCAAGGCCATCACGGTTTAACTTAAAGAGGGACGGCGTCAAGCCATATTCTGACGGCGTCAAGCTTTGATAAGCCAGAGCGGATTTTGGAGGTCTAAAGAGGGACGGCGTCAAGAAGGCCATCCGGGAACCCTAGACACGGCGAGGTGACGGCGTCAAGATCTACAACGTGACGCCGTCAGCCCTTAAACTCTATATATAGTTTTGCAATTTTTTGTCATTAGGGTGCAACTTTGTGAGGAGAAACCCTAACGACGAATTTCTGCCATTTTTAAGGGTTTTCATACCCTTGGATCTCCCATGTTTAATTGAATATAAGTAATTGTTTAATCAATCAATATGTCTATGTGTTGTTTGATTATATATTGTTCTTGTCTTTTAATTAACATGCTAGGCTAGATTTATCTTGTGTTTGCTTAGATCTAATGAAACCTAGCTATTGATTATTGGTTATTAGTGTGTTATTAATTGTATTGGATGATTGTTTATCGATGTTAGGCTTAAGAAAACTGGCTAACTTCCTATTCGGTAACTTGCTTGAACGTCTTAAGAAACATGAACCAATGCGTACTAAGGTTTTTATGGTTGTATTTAATGCATGAGCGAATTCTAGTGATCCCATGTTAGGAGCTTCCTAGCCGGCTCGACATAGGAGTGAAGTAGGAGCTTGTAGAGTTGGGGAAGTACGTACGCCACCCCACGATTGGTATTAAGGAATACACCCATCATCCACGCAATTAATACACACTAATCAACCGGTAAAAGATAGTTAGGGAGTAAGGAAATCTAAGTAAACACATTTCTCTCCACATAAGTTTCACAACTCTTTTCATTTTCAGTTATTTTATTTTATTTGCATTTGTAGTTATTTGGGTTAGTTGACTAGCAACTAATTCCGCCCACTGCTTCAAACCCGAGATTTTACTTGCTTTCATAAAAACATAAAAATACAAAAAGAATCTTCCCTCACCCTTAGACCTATTAGAGTAGTTTTTCAATCCTAACGACACTATTCCCTGTGGAGAACGATCAATCCCCCGTACTTACCACTACACTATACTACATCGGTCAGGTACACTGCCTGGTGGGGTTGTAAACCTCTTGAGATCCCTCGAGAGGTAAAACCTGTTGTAAGGTTGCAAAACCACGCATCAATGAGATCGGGTCCGGTGAGTTGTATATCTCCGACTTCGGTCCAACAAACAGGCGATCTGCACTTTCGACTGTAGAGTGCTTTGAATGGTGCTGCCTTAATGCTGGCGTGGTAACTGTTGTTGTAGGAGAACTCAACTAGAGGTAAGTGTTTGTCCCAACCTTTTCCGAAGTCAATAACACATGCTCGGAGCATATCTTCTACGGTTTGGATTGTCCTCTCGCTTTGTCCATCGGTTTGTGGATGATAGGCAGTGCTCATATCCAATTTGGTTCCCAAGGCTTTTTGCAAAGACTTCCAAAAATGAGATGTGAAACGACTGTCACGATCCGAGATGATTGAGATCGGCACTCCATGTCGCGAAACTATTTCTTACAGATATAGCGTTGCGAGTGTGTCCATCTCGTCGGTTTCTTTGATTGCTAAGAAGTGAGTGGATTTTGTGCGACGATCAACGATAACCCAGATGGTGTCAAGTCCATTTGATGTTTTAGGAAACTTAGTGATAAATTCCATTGTAATATGTTCCCATTTCCATACGGGAATTTCGGGTTGTATGAGTAATCCTGACCGCTTTTGATATTCTGCTTTTACTCTTGAACAAGTCAAACATTTTCCGACATACTCGGCTATGTCGGCCTTCATGTTTGGCCACCAGTATAGTTTCTTGAGATCTTGGTACATTTTGTCAGAACCTGGATGAATGGAGTACTTGGATTTATGAGACTCATTCATAATGAGATCACGTATACCTCCGTATAGAGGAATCCAATTTCTTTCTTTGAAACAGAGCATTCCGTCTGCTCTCTGCACAAAGCCATTCCTATCCTCTGGCATACCGTGAATCTTTTCACTAGGTCGGTTCTCTTCCTTAAGAGCTTCGGATTGAGCAGTGAGTATTTGTGAGGGCAGGGGTGAACGAATGGTTATTCCTAATGATTTGACTCTAAGAGGTTTTAGTCGTTCCTTCCGACTTAATGCATCTGCCACAACGTTGGCTTTTCCTGGGTGATAACGGATTTCACAATCATAATCGCTAAGTAATTCTAACCAGCGACGTTGTCTCATGTTTAGTTCTTTCTGATCTAAGATGTGCTGAAGACTTTTGTGGTCGGTGAATACTGTGCACTTAGTACCATACAAGTAGTATCTCCATAACTTAAGGGCGAATACTACTGCTCCTAACTCTAAATCATGAGTCGTGTAATTTGCTTCGTGTGGTTTGAGTTGTCGTGAAGCATAAGCTATCACTTTGTTTCGTTGCATCAACACAGCTCCCAAACCATGATATGAGGCATCACAATACACTACGAAGTCTTCACTTCCTTCGGGTAGTGCTAATATTGGTGCTTCACAGAGCTTATTCTTTAATAGCTGAAAAGCTGATTCTTCCTCTTTTCCCCAAATAAACTTCTTGTTCTTCTGAGTTAATTCGGTCAAAGGCTTTGAGATTTTTGAAAAACCTTCAATAAATCTTCTGTAGTAACCCGCTAGACCCAAAAATTGGCGTATCTCTGTGGGGTTTGTAGGAGATGTCCAACCTTTTACGGCCTCAATCTTTGCAGGATCTACGTGAATGCCTTGACTGTTGATAACATGCCCAAGGAATTGTACAGTTCGAATCCAAAAGTCGCATTTGGAGAACTTGGCATACAACTGTTCCTTTTTGAGTAACTCTAAAATAATCTTTAGATGTTTGGCATGTTCCTGTTCGTTGCGGGAGTAGATTAGGATATCGTCTATGAATACAATTACGAACTTATCCAGATATGGTTTGCACACTCGGTTCATTAGGTCCATGAACACTGCAGGTGCATTGGTTAAACCAAATGGCATTACTTGGAATTCGTAATGTCCATAACGCGTCCTAAAAGCTGTTTTGGGAATATCCTCCTCTCGAACTCTTAACTGATGGTACCCTGACCTTAGGTCGATCTTCGAGTATACACTCGATCCTTGTAATTGATCAAACAATTCGTCGATCCTAGGTAGTGGGTAACGATTCTTTACAGTGAGTTTGTTCAATTCCCGGTAATCAATACACATTCGGAAGGATCCGTCCTTCTTCTTAACGAATAGAACCGAAGCTCCCCAAGGTGATGAGCTGGGTCGGATAAAACCTTTATCAGACAATTCTTTCAATTGTTCTGACAATTCCTTCATTTCAGATGGCGCTAACCTATAAGGTGCTTTCGCCACAGGTGCCGCTCCAGGCACTAGTTCAATCTGAAATTCTACTTGACGTGGTGGTGGAAGACCGGGTAGATCTTCGGGGAATACTTCTGGGAACTCTTTAACGATCGGAACGTCTTCAACTCGTTTATCTTTTGATTTGTTTTCAGTTACATGAACCATGAATGCTTGGCATCCTTCGTTCATGTACTTTACCAATCTGATATATGAGATGATACCGTATCGCGTTTTATTCTTGTCACCATGGACAATAAGAGTCTCACCATTACATGGAATATGCACGGCTTTCTCGTCACAGAGTATTCTAGCGCGGTGTTTGGATAACCAATCCATACCAATGACTACGTCAAAACTACCGAGCTGAATGGGCATGAGGTCGATGGGAAAAGTGTTGTCTTGTAGAATTATGGTACAACCACGAATTACGGAGTCGGTGCCAATTAGGTTTCCATCCGCCATTTCAATTTCAAAAGTGGTGTTTAGTTTGGAAGGGGTAATGTTAAGCAAAGAAGCAAACGTAGTTGACACAAAACTTCTATCTGCTCCAGAATCAAATAATACTCTAGCATTATGTTGATTGAGTAAGAACGTACCCGTGACGACGTCAGAGTTCAGTGGGGCATCTTCCTCTTTTAACACATATGCTCTTCCTCGAGCGTTATTTGGCTGACCGTTTCCTTTCGGACAGTGGCTCTTGAAGTGACCTACTTCTCCGCATGAGTAGCAAGTCGGAGTTACAGGCTGTAGGTTGCTACCAGTAGCGGGATTCCTGCAATCCTTTGTCTGATGACCCACTTTCTGGCATTTCAGACATTTGATTGTGCAAGGTCCACTGTGGTATCCCTTGCCTTCAGTAGCAGCATAGGCCTTGGCGGTTTCTTGTCTTTGGTTTTGATGATGGTGACGAGTGTTTCGGTTTTGATGGTACGGGTTATTGTTTCTATGGTTGTTGTTATTGAAGTTGTTGTTGCGGTGGTTATTGTTACTGTGGTGGTGAGTGGTTCTTTTGTCATCGAGCTTTCTCTTGAGCTCATTGTTGTACTTGACCTCTCGGTCCAGTAGTTTTTGAGCAAGTTCGATGGCTGCCTCTAGAGTTGGTGGGTTTGATGAAGTGACATTTCCCTCAATACTACGGGGAAGTCCTTCGATATACTTTTCCAGTTCTTTTTCGAAAGTTGGTACAACAGTAGGGCATAGTATTTTAAGCTCTTGGAATCTCCTGTTGTATGTTTTAAGATCAATTCCTTTTACTACTAGTAGATGGAATTCGTCTTCCAATTTTCTTAGTTCAGAACGGGGACAATATTTCTTTAGCATCTTGGTCTTATACTCAGTCCAAGTGAGCTGATAGGCTGCTGTCATTCCCATGGCTTTGACTGTAGCATTCCACCATGACAAAGCATCTTGCATGAGAGTTCCAGTAGCGAAAATGACTTTGTTGTCCTCGGTACAACCGCTTCTCTGAAAAACAGTTTCAGATCGTTCGAACCAGTGAGCAAGTTCAGTTATTCCTTCAGTACCTTTGTAGAAAGTTGGTTGACAACTCATGAAATCTTTGTAGGTACACTTGCGGTTTGCAGCAGTTACACTTTCTCCTATCGGTAGACTAGTGCCACTGTTGCGAGCATTTGCTGCTGCCTGTTCTGTCAAGACTGCATTTACACCGTCAGCGATTGCTTTTCGGATAGCTTCTGGAGTCATAGTAGGCGTAGCAGTTGAAGTCTCATGATTTGCGGCGGAGGTTGCTTTCCTTGTACGTACCATTGTTCTATCAATATTGCAAAAGCATATTTTTAGAAATCTCATAATGATCACGTTAGGTTAGGATACTTTGGAAGGTAAATTGAATATGGATTATAATAATATAATTTTAACCATAACAATTGAGTTTACTAATTCTGGTTTATCTCTGTAGGTACAGCAAATATCATATCATAAATTTATTCACAATATGTCTGAATTAATTCACAACACACATGAGAACATAAATGATTGAATTGCACTGTATGAACCAAAATTTCGCGAGACAATATATGGCAAGTCATAACGCATATGCAAGAAACAACCATGGAATACATAAATCAACATCAATATAATACATCCACACAACATAGGATTAATAACTTGTTCGATTTGTTTTACAAAACATAAAGATACAAGATTATTTATTAATACAACATTGGTAGACTAAGACATCTCTTAGTTATATTGATACATCTCTGATCTATGGTCCTCCTGGTGCACCATCTAAGCGGCGCTGAAGATCTGCAATTGCTGCCATCAAGGTCTTCACTGTCTGGTCTTGAGCTCTTTCTCTAGCCTGGGAATCCTCAACCATAAGTCTAAGAATCAGAACCTGAGAGCTAACTCGGTCAAGCTCAAAGTCTAATGTCTCAATCACTGTCTGCATCGAAGTAGTGGCCTCTCCTAGTATAGAAATAGTCTCAATGGCTTCTTCTAAACTAGTACCTACTCGATCAAAGACTGTCTCCATCGCCAACTGACCAATCACAAGGTTCTCCACTTCTTCCCCAAGTGCGTCAATCTGCTCTAGTGGTAAGTCATCAAGAATCTCTGCAATGTCATCCAGACGATCCTCATGTCTGACTAATCTGGCTGCCAATAGAGGTATGGTGTGATGGATGGGTTCTCCGGTAACCGGAAGAATCCTCGAAGTAGCTGTAGCCGAACTCTCTCCTAGTTCCATGGCTCTCGGTGCTCCTTCCTGGGATCTCCAGTGACGGATGATAAGTAGCAAGTAAGACCATCGGCATGCATCGACCCTCCTGTGGGTCCCGGTGCGAACTGTAGTCTCATCTCTAACCTGGGCATAGGGGTCTGATAAAGATGGAACCAAGCGGTATGTCCTCTTGCAAGGTGGCAGAGGCTCGCTAAGAGTAGTTGAGGGTGGAGAAGCAAGGGGTGGAATAGAAGATGGTAATGGAACAGTGGTGGTCTGGTGATAGAAAATAGTAGGTGGTAGAGCTGAAGATAGTGGTGTAAGCGGTGGTGTCCTGGAATGCTCAGGAGCTGGGGGTGGTGATGTTATGGGAGTCAAAGTCGGTATGAGTGGGACTGGTGGTGGTACGATCAGTGCTGGTGGTGTACGTACTCGTTTTCGGGGAGTATGTTTGCGAACATAACCTTCTCCGGGGCGTCGGTAAAGTTGGTCAAAGGGTTCGGGTTCATATGGCTGGAGTTGTCGTACTCGTCCATGCCGGCGAATCGGGTTAGGTAATGGTATGGGTGATGCTGGAGGGGAAATCTCCAAGTCGGATGCCGGTAGAAATTGCTGGCTTTCCATGTACCGGTCAGTAGCAGGTGACATCGGTATAGCTGCCGTAGCAAAGTCTGAGGTAAATGGCATAGGATCCTCATTCTCTGAATCAGATGATACAGCGATGGGATGGGGTTTCGAAGACATAGTACTGTAATAATCCCGAATAGTAAATGTAAGCTATTAACATAATCATAACTATGTTAAACTTTGTTAAGAACTCGTATAGTAAGCAATATCTAAAATGTTGGAAGTGTGTAGGCACGGAGGGCATAAGGTGGTTTTTCTTTACAATGGTCCGTTTTTAAAAATGTAGTTATAGTCCAATGTTTAAAATACATCTGGTTCTCTATAACCATGAGCTCTGATGCCAATCTGTAACACCCCCAATTTCGGATAGCAACAGCGGAAGACTTAATTTGGTGTTACGTAGAGGATCTTTCGTCATAATCATAGAAAACGACTTTTAAAGACGTTTTTAAGTTTATCATTCAAAATACAATCGTTTAAAATACAGAGATGTTTCATAGTTGAACATGTTTATTTAAATTTGAATGATAAAACTTTTATTTAAACCACCCGTACAGGGTTTAATGCCCACTCCGTGCCTTGAGTTCCAGCCTTTAGTTTCCTGAGAAAACATGCTAAAAGTCAACAAAAGTTGAGTGATGTTCATAGGTTTAAGTTTAACAGTTTGAACACAAGTATAAGTGTTAATTGCATCGAATTACAATTTAAACAAGTTAAAATCAAGTTATTATTGCATTAAGCTCATGACACGCAACGCTTAACGGGCATCAAATATGATGTAAAGTATAGAGGCCCTCGTGATGGGTATTTGCCAATAACCCATAAGTTTGTTCAAATAAAGTGCGCCTGGGTGGCTCATCCTAGCAGACCCAAACGGGGATTGTCAGTCCCAAATAGATCTATTCACAATTATTTACGTTCACTCGCAAGTGATTAAGGTTCATGATTGAGGGACTTTCGGCAATAGCTACTTAAGCAATAATAATAACAGTCATAGCATACAAAAAGTTTGTGTTCAGGTTTTGTAGCATGTATCTCCCCACAAAAGATTTAAAGTTTAAGTGTGGGCTATGAACTCACCTTGTAGTACAGTAGTGGTAGTAGTATCGTTATTCAAACGATGAAAGGAAACGGCTTCAACACACGACCTAAATAATATATGGCAAGTTTTAGTGGTTTGATAGTCTAAGTTTGGTTTATCGTGAATCATAACGTTTAAGGTTTTATTAATTTGTTTGCAACATTAAAATGTGCGCGTTTAAATGATCAAGGTTATAAATATAAAATATAAAGTTATATATAAAAGGGTTATAAAGTTATATATAAAAATATAAAGTTTTATATATAAGAAGGAATATATAGAGTTATATATATATGGATATATATATATATAACCTTTTTGGATGCGTGCTCGTTTGTCGGAGTGTAATGGTTGACAAAAGGGACCGTCGTTTTAGAAACCAAGGTTGGTTGACGATAAGTTAGATTCTATGTTTACGATTTCGTTAAGTGATTTTTGTATATATTATTATATATATATATATATATATATATATATATATATATATATATATATATATATATATATATAGTAAGTGTGGAAAACTAGAAGGGGGTTGAATAGTTTTTACCGTTTTAAGTTTTCTTTGCTTTGTTACTATATGTTAATTTCAAAGGAAACAATCACAAATAAATAATCACACAATGTAAACAAAAGATAAAGAGATGAAAGATCAAACCACACGACATTGTTGTTTATAGTGGTTCGGCAACAAGGACTCTCTTCCTTGCCCTACTCCACTCCCCGAGTTTCCTACTCGAGAGTTTATCTTTCACTAAGAAACAAACTCCTTTTCTAGGCGGAGAAAACCTTTGCATGTTGCTTACTTCCTTTTCCGGTACTAAGCTAAACACCGGGTTCTTTCACAAGGTAGAACCAACCTGACGTCGCCTATTTACTTTACCGACACTAAGCTAGATGTCGAGTTCTTTACACGGGTACAACTACTCCCAACACTCTTTGTGCTTTAAGGACTAAAGCACTAACCACACTCACTGATTACAAATGAAAGATATGATGTGTGAAACAAACTACAATATCACACATAATGCAACTAAAGGATTACGGTTCTGTAGATCCTTGAATGCTTGATCTCTTTTCTACGAAATGAAAGATCAAAGTGAAATGCAACTATGAATGATGTTAGTAAGATATGTACTGAATGAATATGTGTGTTAAAGCTATATGAGTGATGATAGAGCCAAATGATCAGCTTCCTATTTATAGGCAAGCTGATCTTCAGCTCACGGATCCCACGGATCCCTCACAAGGGATCCGTCCTTCATATGATTTGGATCCGTGGGATGTGACAGCTAAGGTTTAGTTGTCTCTTACCATATCTTAGTTGTACCTTACCAAATCATCCAAGATCCTCAAATGTCAACTATGTATCTTGCAAATCTAACCAAGATATATCAAAGATATTGTATGTGATGCATGCAATGATGTCATGAAATGGTTTTAGAATTAAAGTTTCCTTTTAAAGAAACAAGTTACTAAATAAGCAAACTTGTAATTCTTGGTTAATATGTGAAGTGTAAAATGTGTACTTAAGAGACTTAAGCTAGTATTTATTATTTGCTAAAAGATATTCCTTTTATTTGTCATTAACAAAACTAATGAAAGATCAAAGAATATAAATAACGTTTTTGAGACGCTATTTGTATTAACAATAAGTTATAAAACTACGTATATAGAATTATTAGAAAAATTAAATGTCAACTAAACATATTTGTTTCGGGTTTTGGGTTTGTAAAATTTTTCCACAAGTATAAAATCTGAAATATCCTTTAGGTTTTTACAAAATTACACTTTTGACCCTAACGGCATAATCTTTGCACCGTTAGTCCTCGGTTAAGTTTTATTTATATTTTAAATCTAAAACTTTTAATATTTACATATTATACCCATAAGTTTCTGAATTTACAGTTTTCATCACAAGATAATAAAATGACAGTTTTTACCGAAAGTTTCCAATTTTGACAGTTTTAGTCCCTTTGGTTAGTACTTTTTGCAAAACAAGTCCGAAAGTTATAAAATCAAAGTTTACTATTTTTATTTTATAACTAAGTTAAAATGACTTTTGTAACTTATAGAAATAGCTTAATTTGGTCGAGAGCTTATTTTTAAGCTTGTGGGCTTTTAACGAGCTACTAATGTAGCCCATTAAGGGTTTACGATTCGATGGGTTTAGGGGGGGTTTGAGCTTGGTTACGGGCTTGCTTTATTATTGTGAAAACATAACCAGAGGGCTTATGTGATCAGCTTATACGATAAGCTTAGATATAGCTTAGTGGGCTTTTAAGCCTATCGTTATATATTTTTAAGTTTTAAAAACTGTGATGTACGTGCTTTACTTTGGGTTTAACGAGGTTCAAGATTCATTTTCTAGGCCGAATGAAATGCATGACCTATTAGTTTGGTAGCTCGACTATCAGGTCGAGCTATAAAACTTAAGTGTTGTACGTCGAGTTCGCAAAATACAAGGCCATAGTTAAGTGACATAGCTCATTATGAAAACAGTTTTTAAAGCTCAAAATAATTCTAAGTGTTTTATAGAATTTGAAAGTGGCCATATGACTTAGAAACGTGTGATGTTTAAGCTCGATATGTTAATATAAGGTTCGAATGAAAGTTGTTCTCGATAGTTAGTATGACAAACTTTTAGAGTGTCGAGTACAACACATGTGTTGTTAATGAGGTTTACAAAATATCGAAGCAAAGTGAATTGTGACATACAAATGTAAACTAACGTATGAGATAAAAAGAATTGAGACGATGGCTTACTTCACCTCAAAAGGTGGGACGTCTCGCGATATTGAAACTGAGTTAGACCAAAAGAAATGTGTAGCTCGATTCTCCACGTACCAAAGGTATAGGAAACAAGTATAACGGGGCCTTTAGCTTGATTCGAACACCTCCAATTCGTGTCAAAGCTATCCGACCATCTTGCTTGCAAGGACCTAGGTTTTATTTGAAGTGTGGTTTAATGCTTGTGTAGTTGCATGGCTTGTGTCATGCATGGCTTATATAGGAGGTTTAGGGCGTATACATGTAAGCATACTCGGTCCAAAATGGGATAATGATGAGTAGTTGGAGTGTCAAGGTATCGAAAATGATGAGGTGCATAGTATATGAATCGTCCTGGTGTTCTAAATAGTTCCATGGGTTGGAGTTTTGGTGAGGTTGCTACAGAGGCAGACTTCTCAGACTGTGATGGAGCGGAGCAGGAGTGGGTGGTGGTGAGGTTGCTACAGGAGTAATGGTAGGAGGTGGTGTTTTTATGACTATATGTGAGGGAGTTGGAGTGGATAAAGTAAGGAAGTTTTCACTAGCAATGGGTGAGGATATGTTTAGTGGTGATGATTCTTCAGAGGATGAGTTGTGAATGTTGATAAAACAAAAAGGTTTCACACTCATACGGGCTGTTCGTTTTAGTGGCTTGGATGTGGAAGAGTTGTGTGATTTTGTCATTGAGACTTTTAGGTGAAGTATGATAGCTAAAATGTACAGGAGAAAAGATGGTTGTGATGTGAATTGAAGATCCTAAAGTGCTAATTTATAGACAGAAGGTTTGTGATTCTGTGTGTTTGGATTTGATGTGAATCCAATAGAGAATGTTGGTTACTAATGATTTGGAACAAAAATTTGTGCAGGTCATATCAAGGAAGTCAATCCATTGAGCTTTGGTTGAGTAATATGTTGTGGATTTGCAGTTAATACAAGAAGATAGTGGAAAGTCTGATGATTTGAAAATTTCCACGGATTTGACGGATCCCTAAAAAGGGTTCCTTCTTTGTATCTGTTTGGTAACTCACACCTAAAATTCAAAAATTTAAATTTTGGTGGGAATTTTTGTTCCTAAGTTTCTAAGAATTCCTAAATGATTCTAAGAGGAATTGTGATCAGTGAATGAATCCTAAGTGATACTAAACATTTAAGATTTAAGAATCGAGATAAGTCGAAAAAGTTTTATAATTTTACTGGGAAACCTGCAGATCCAAGTGGATGCAAATGCGGAACCATGTTTAGGGATCCGCCAAATCTGCAGGTTGGCGGATGGCGGATCCAATGATAAGCCTTGGCGGAGCCCAGGTTTGGGATCCGCCGGATCCATATGCCTAAAACTAAAGAAACTAAACAGAACATATGTCATATTTCGCGTTTTTCGACGAAAACCCAAAAATTCACCTAGACCTTACTTAACATCTAATATGTATGGGAAAACAACTAAATATGATAACATTAATACATGATTGCACATAGTTTAATCCGTACTTAGAAACTTACCGTTTTAGGTGTTATGCCAAACACTGGCTATAACCCGGAAAATTGATAACCATGATGGTTATCTACCTGCAAGTGTTAGTTATGACACATACATAACAAGTATTATCAGATAAATTCTAGACACATAGAAGTTTAACATCACAACATCCAACATTGTTCAAAACCAAACACTCCATCATGTAAGCTTTTTCTTCAACTTCTTCATCCCCTTGTGCAATTTCATCATCCAACGACCAAGATTCTTCACCATTCCTTTGATGTTTCGATACTCAGCGGATTCATTTTGAATTGGAGGAAGATGGCTCAAGTATTCGGGTGGAGGAATCCTAGAATTTGGTAATCCATCATCTTCACTCATTGAAGATGATGAGGATGATGTTGGTACACGAGGACGTTTGCCCTTATCAACACTAACCCTAAGTCGCTCAAAGGAACGAAGGTATGTTCAATTTCATTGTAATCCGGAACAAAGCCTAAATGGTTTGGACGAGCGGGTGCAAAGGCTCTATAGAGTCGGGTTAAGAGCATACCATAAGGCATTGCCATCTTGCTTTGAACCGGAATGTCACACATTCTTTTGGCAACATAATAAGCAAGATTGAAGGGTTGATGAGTAGAGATGTTGTACATCATATGACACAAACAAGCATTGATGTGATCACGGTTTCCTATGGTGCACATCACATTAGCCCTTAAGACATCTTCCATTTTCTTGAACTCGGGTTTGAGTTCATTAAGCTCCATTGCAAATGGATCTCTAGCAACTTCACAACCACGAAACATTCTTGTGGGGTTGTTCTTAGGAATGAAGAGATGTTCCCTAATCACTTCTTTTGATTTGAGAGGAGTGACATATGGTGCCGTCCTATCGAGATTGGAGTCTAAGATTGTTAAGGACCATTTGTCCGAGTAAATACATGTCCCTTGGTTTGGAATTCCTAAGACCTCACCAAATTGATCAAGAGGGATGTTGACAAGATTTCCATTTAGAGCGAAATGAAGACTTAAGTAACCTTGGTCACTTGAACTAAGACCTACACTAGCATAAAACTCAAGTATGAACCTAGGAATGATTGGTTCATCTATATCTAAAAGAGAATCAAATCGAATTGCGGCTAATTGTTCCCTAAGTTGAGTTCCTTCATAGAACGATGAATCTACGACTCTACCTTCATGGACATACTTTTTCTCTAAGGCTTTGAAAATTTTGATATGAGCATTGGTTAGACCTTTGGTTTTGTGGACATTGGGTAAGTAGTTAACGGTTCTTTTGTGATCGTAGTTGGTTGCGGGAGGCATGATTTACCTAAGTACAAAAATTACATGGTTTTAGTTAAAATGATCAAAGTAAGTGTAAAATTCCTAGTGTGTGCCTACATGGGGACAATGTGGAGGTGCGGTTATCTCGACTCTTTTTGATGCAAGAAAAATTAGTTTATGCAAGTTTTGTTTACAAACGAGAGATAACCCAAACGCTCCTATTTCAATGTAGCTACGGTTGAATGTACCCGAAAATACATATTAATTATGTATTCCCTTTAGCATTCAAGAGACATTATGCAAGTGAAGTCTAAAAGATAACGTTTTTGCATTTGTATGAACAATGTAAGAAAAAAATCATTTTACCTAGTCGTTAGAGGATTTTAGTGAAAAATTTTCATGGGGTTTTTGTTAAATTAAGACAATGTGCTATGAGATGCAATTCCTAACTAAGAAAAACATGTTTTTAAGTATAATGCAATAAATATGCTTCATGATTTTTCAAGAATTATGCATATACCCCAAGTTTTGGTTTTTGTGCATGAAATGGAAATCCTAGACGCAGATCAGGAGTATAAATATGATAAGAATACTTACAGTGATGTTAGAAGCACAAATTTGTGGAAGAAAATGGTCTAAATTGTGATGGAGATTAAGTGTGTGTCGAGTATAGTAAGGTGATATGTTTTGGAGTGAGGAATGAATAGTAGTTGTTCTTGTATATTTAATAATAAACTGAACTCAGCATGCGACGGATCCGGCGGATCCAAAACAAAGGATCCTTCCTTGTTGTCGATTGGATCCGCGGATCAGAACACATGTTTTGGTTAAGTGTCGTGTGTGGCTAAACTAATGTTTGTACTTATGTTTCACCTAATCACTAGCTTCCATTAATCCTAATCCAAGTCTAAGATAGTGGAAAGGTTCTCGTTTAAGTGGTTTTGTGAGAATATCGGCAATGTTGTCCTCTGAGGAAACTTTCTCAATTGAGATGATTCCCTTCTGTACATTGTCGCGAAGGAAGTGATGGCGTATTTCAATATGTTTGGTTCTAGCGTGTTGGACTGGATTTTTGCTTAGATCGATAGCACCTTTGTTGTCGCAAAGAATGGGAATGTTGTTGAGTTCAATTCCATAGTCGACGAGAGCTTGTTTCATCCACAGTGCTTGTTGACACGCCTTTCCTGCAGACACATACTCTGCCTCTGTTGTTGAGATTGCGAGGGCAGTTTGTTTCTTAGCGAACCATGATGTTAGACAATATCCTACAAAAGTACAAATACCGCTAGTACTTTTCCTATCAACATAATCACCTGCGTGATCTGAGTCAGTATACACTATGGTTTCTACACCCGTTCCTTTGGGATACCATAATCCTAAGTGTGTAGTACCTTTGATGTACCTAAATATTCTTTTAACGGCTTCAAGATGGGACGTTTTTGGATCTTCTTGAAAACGTGCACATAGACAAACACTAAACATAATGTCAGGCCTACTAGCCGTAAGATAGAGTAAACTACCAATCATTCCTCTATATTTAGTGCTATCTACAGATTCATTTTCTTCATCCTTAGTAAGTTTGGTTTCGGAGGACATGGGTGTTCTCATGGGTTTTGAGTCTTCAAGACCAAACTTCTTAAGCATATCTTTGATATACTTTGATTGGTTGAAGAATATCCCATCTTCTAATTGTTTAATTTGGAGACCTAAGAAAAAGTTTAGTTCCCCCATCATACTCATTTCAAACTCGTCATGCATGATTTTTGAGAAATCGTCGCATAACTCTTGACAAGTTGAACCGAATATAATGTCATCCACATATATTTGGACTATGATAATATGTGATCCCTTTTTCTTGGTGAAGAGAGTATTGTCTACTAGGCCCATGGTATACTTATGGTCAACTAGGAAAGTCTTAAGTCGATCATACCAAGCTTTTGGTGCTTGCTTAAGTCCGTATAAAGCTTTCTTAAGTTTGAAAACGTAATTTGGTTTTTCAAAGTCGGCAAAGCCGGGAGGTTGTGCAACATATACTTCTTCATTTATAAGACCATTTAAGAAAGCACTTTTGACATCCATTTGAAATAACTTAAAATCATGTGCACATGCATATGCAAGTAATATTCTAATAGACTCAAGTCTAGCTACGGGTGCAAAGGTTTCATCATAATCTATACCTTCTTGTTGATTGTAACCTTGAGCTACTAGCCTAGCTTTATTTCTAGATATAATACCTTTTTCATCCATTTTATTTCTAAAGACCCATTTGGTGCCTATTATGGTTTGGTTTTTAGGTGGAGGGACCAATGTCCAAACATCATTTCTAATAAATTGATTAAGTTCTTCTTGCATAGCAATTACCCAAGATTCATCTTTTATTGCCTCGTCTATATTTTTAGGTTCAATAGTTGAAATAAAACAAAAATAATTACTTTCATTTTGAGCTTTGGATCTTAATGTTCTTTCATTAAGTTTTCCTATGACGTTTTCTAATTGATGACTTTTAGTTTCTTTAATATTGACTATTTCTCCTTTTACGGGTTCATTGTCATTTTCAATGTTTTCTATATCATTAACCATTTGACTTTCAACTAAGTCATCATCTACCAAAGGTGATATCTTAGAGGGAGGTGGACTTTCGTTGAATGTTACATTCAACGATTCCTCGACTCTTGATGTTTCCTTGTTTAATACAATGTATGCTTTACTGTTTTGTGAGTACCCAAGAAATACACCTTCATACGACTTTGGGTCGAACTTAGTGAGATAGTCCTTTGTGTTTAAAATGAAGCACTTGCTTCCAAAAACTCTAAAATATCCTAATGTAGGTTTTTTGCCTCGATAAATTTCATAAGGAGTTTTATTTAAAAATTGTCTAATTAAAACTCTATTTAGGATATATGTAGAAGTATCTACAGCGTGACACCAAAACTTTTGTGGTATGTTTTGTTCATTTAACATAGTTCTACTCATTTCTTGAATTGTTCTATTTTTACGTTCTACTACACCATTAGATTGAGGTGTACGAGGAGCCGAGAAATTATGAGTTATTCCATTATTATCACAAAAATTTCCAAATTGAATTTCATTGTCAAATTCTCGACCATGGTCAGTTCTAATAGATACTATATTACTTCCTATTTGATTTTGAATTTTCTTGCTTAGAATTTCAAATTTGTCGAATGCCTCATTTTTAGTTTTCAAAAACTTTGTCCATGTATATCTAGAGTAATCATCTACTATGACTAAAGTGTAAAAATTTCCTCCATAACTTTGTATAGCCGACGGGCAAACAAATCCATATGTAATAATTCTAGGCATCTAGATGTAGATACCATGTTTTTAGCCTTATGGCTATTATGTACTTGTTTCTCAATCTTGCAAGCATTACAAAAGTGTTGGTCATATTTCAACTTGGGTAGGTTCCTAACAAGTTCTTTGGATGACAAAGATTGAATAAGCCTCATATTAGCATGACCTAAGCGTCGATGCCATAGAGTTGAGTTTTCGTCCAAGGAGGTAAGACATAACTTATCTTTAGGTGTTTTATCTAATTTCATAACATAGACATTATTCTTTAAAACACCTTTTCCTACGGTTATGCCATCTTTAAGTATTTTACTTCCATTTTCACTGAAAAGGACGTTATACTTTTTGCGGCATAATTGACTTATACTAAGTAAATTAAATCCTAAATTATCTACATGAGCAACATCATCAATAGATAGAGAGTCATGAGAGATTGTACCTTTTCGATGATTTTACTTTTAAGCTTGCTACCGAATGTGACATTACCTCCGTCATACACTTGATAGGTTGAGAAAAGATTTTTGTTTCCCGTCATGTGTCTTGAGCACCCACTATCTTTGATCCACTCATCAGGTTCAAGATCAACTTTCAAGCATACCTAAGTTCATAAAAGACTCAAGCATTTGGTCCCCAATATCTCATGGGTCCGTTTGGGTTAAACATGACATTATCATGGTTTATGTATGTAAATGGTGAACAATTGTTCCATGACATATAATTAGGACCATGAAAGTTTCTAGGTATGTTTTGGTTCCAATTATTTTGATAAGTATGTTGTGGATTAACTATACTCTTTGGAAAGGGGTGTTTGGGAAAACTCATTTGAGGTCTCTGTTGATCCGTTTTAACTTTATATTCATTTCTAGCTTGTCCTCTTCCTAAAGATACTGCTGGTTTATGTTTATGATTGATTATACTACTGTTAGGTTTCTTAGTAACTTTAACAAACTCGGAACGGTCGACTTTGTGAACCTTCTGTTCAACTTCTGTACTTGCGGATCCTTTGGATACACTTGGCGGATCCAAATTTTTGGATCCGTCGGATCCGTGAGTGTCCAACTTGGTTGAATCAGTTTTATTCACAGTCTGTTCCTTATAATCACTTAAGGTTCCTAGTTTCATAAAGCCTAATCCTGTTTTATCATGAGGTAGCTTTTGCATTTTCATTATTTCATCTGCACAACTTATATTTTTATCAAACCTTTTAAACTTTGAATTTTGTTTGATTAAATCTTCCTGTGTGGTTCTTAAGGTTTCTAATTCAAGTTTTAGTTCTTGACAAGACACACACGTTTCTTTAATATCTTTACCTTTTTCAATTCGTATTGCTTTTTCTTTAAGCCAAAATAATTCATTTTCTAAAAGTGTTGTCTTTGTTTTCAAAAACTTGTTTTTGTTTATGATTTTTAAAGTAACTTCACACAGTTTGTTATATTCTACTTCTAAGGTTTCGTCATCTATAGAGGAGTATGAATCAGAATGTACCTCTTCTGTGTCATTAGCCATAAGTGCCATTTCGTCGTTCTTAGGCTCATCATCATCATCTCCTTCACTATCGCTCCAAGCTCCACTAACGAAGGCTCTTTGAGACTTGGTCTTTGGAGGCTTTGGACATTCTCCTATTAAGTGACTCGAGTCACCACACCTATAGCATTTCCTATCAACCTTACCTTTCTTATCGTCACGATCTTTCCGAGAGGATTTCTTTTCATCACGAGGTGGTTTTACAAACTTTCTTCGTCTCCTGAAGAATTTCTTGAAATCCCTCACGGCCATGGCATACTCTTCATCATCACTGTTTGAACAAGACTCATCATCATCACTTGACTCGACTTTGGCTTTCAAGGCAATAGACTTAATCTTCTCCTTTTTGCCTTTGACAATTTCTCGAGTCTTTTTCCATAATCATTTCGTGAACTTTTAGGTTTCCTATGAGCTCATCCAGTGTCATGCTTGAGAGATCTTTAGATTCTTCAATAGCTGTCACCTTTGCTCTCCATTTCGGATGGAGTGCTCTTAGAAATTTCCTGACAAAATTCTTACTAGAAAAAGATTCATCAAGTGCTTTAAGTGATGTAATAATAGTATTGAACTTGGCAAACGCACTATCAATGGTCTCATCTTCAGAGATAACAAATTGTTCGTATTGTTGGACAAGAAGATCAATTTTGTTATCTTTTACTTGTGAGTTCCCTTGATGTGTGATAATAAGAGATTGCCAAATATCCTTAGCCTTTTACACATAAAAACTCTTTCATATTCTTTCTTAGGTAACGGCATTATAAAGCATCATTTTGGCTTCATTATTTTTAGCAATTAGTTTCTTTTGCTCATCACTGTGACGAGTAAGAGAAGCTCCTTCATCCCGACCACCCGAAATATTATTACTAATAGGTTTGTAATCACCATCAACTATAATATACCATAGATCTATGTCCTTTGACTTTACATAAGTCTCAAAGCAATTTTTCCAATAAATAAAACAATTTGGTTCAAATAGAGGTGGTCTCTACATAGATTGCCCTTCTTTAAAGTTTTCAAAATCCATGGATCGTTTTAAGTTTTAAAATACAATATATTTTAAAGATCTTAAGTAACGTAGCTCTTGATGCCAATTGTGGAAAACTAGAAGGGGGGTTGAATAGTTTTTACCGTTTTAAGTTTTCTTTGCTTTGTTACTATATGTTAATTTCAAAGGAAACAATCACAAATAAATAATCACACAATGTAAACAAAAGATAAAGAGATGAAAGATCAAACCACACGACACTGTTGTTTATAGTGGTTCGGCTACAAGGACTCTCTTCCTTACCCTACTCCACTCCCCGAGTTTCCTACTCGAGAGTTTATCTTTCACTAAGAAACAAACTCCTTTTCTAGGCGGAGAAAACCTTTACACGTCGCTTACTTCCTTTTCCGGTACTAAGCTAAACACCGGGTTCTTTCACAAGGTAGAACCAACCTGACGTCGCCTATTTACTTTACCGACACTAAGCTAGATGTCGAGTTCTTTACACGGGTACAACTACTCCCAACACTCTTTGTGCTTTAAGGACTAAAGCACTAACCACACTCACTGATTACAAATGAAAGATATGATGTGTGAAACAAACTACAATATCACACAGTAATGCAACTAAAGGATTACGGTTCTGTAGATCCTTGAATGCTTGATCTCTTTTCTACAAAATGAAAGATCAAAGTGAAATGCAACTATGAATGATGTTAGTAAGATATGTACTGAATGAATATGTGTGTTAAAGCTATATGAGTGATGATAGAGCCAAATGATCAGCTTCCTATTTATAGGCAAGCTGATCTTCAGCTCACGGATCCCACGGATCCCTCACAAGGGATCCGTCCTTCATATGATTTGGATCCGTGGGATGTGACAGCTAAGGTTTAGTTGTCTCTTACCATATCTTAGTTGTACCTTACCAAATCATCCAAGATCCTCAAATGTCAACTATGTATCTTGCAAATCTAACCAAGATATATCAAAGATATTGTATGTGATGCATGCAATGATGTCATGAAATGGTTTTAGAATTAAAGTTTCCTTTTAAAGAAACAAGTTACTAAATAAGCAAACTTGTAATTCTTGGTTAATATGTGAAGTGTAAAATGTGTACTTAAGAGACTTAAGCTAGTATTTATTATTTGCTAAAAGATATTCCTTTTATTTGTCATTAACAAAACTAATGAAAGATCAAAGAATATAAATAACGTTTTTGAGACGCTATTTGTATTAACAATAAGTTATAAAACTACGTATATAGAATTATTAGAAAAATTAAATGTCAACTAAACATATTTGTTTCGGGTTTTGGGTTTGTAAAATTTTTCCACAAGTATAAAATCTGAAATATCCTTTAGGTTTTTACAAAATTACACTTTTGACCCTAACGGCATAATCTTTGCACCGTTAGTCCTCGGTTAAGTTTTATTTATATTTTAAATCTAAAACTTTTAATATTTACATATTATACCCATAAGTTTCTGAATTTACAGTTTTCATCACAAGATAATAAAATGACAGTTTTTACCGAAAGTTTCCAATTTTGACAGTTTTAGTCCCTTTGGTTAGTACTTTTTGCAAAACAAGTCTGAAAGTTATAAAATCAAAGTTTACTATTTTTATTTTATAACTAAGTTAAAATGACTTTTGTAACTTATAGAAATAGCTTAATTTGATCGAGAGCTTATTTTTAAGCTTGTGGGCTTTTAACGAGCTACTAATGTAGCCCATTAAGGGTTTACGATTCGATGGGTTTAGGGGGGGTTTGAGCTTGGTTACGGGCTTGCTTTATTATTGTGAAAACATAACCAGAGGGCTTATGTGATCAGCTTATACGATAAGCTTAGATATAGCTTAGTGGGCTTTTAAGCCTATCGTTATATATTTTTAAGTTTTAAAAACTGTGATGCACGTGCTTTACTTTGGGTTTAACGAGGTTCAAGATTCATTTTCTAGGCCGAATGAAATGCATGACCTATTAGTTTGGTAGCTCGACTATCAGGTCGAGCTATAAAACTTAAGTGTTGTACGTCGAGTTCGCAAAATACAAGGCCATAGTTAAGTGACATAGCTCATTATGAAAACAGTTTTTAAAGCTCAAAATAATTCTAAGTGTTTTATAGAATTTGAAAGTGGCCATATGACTTAGAAACGTGTGATGTTTAAGCTCGATATGTTAATATAAGGTTCGAATGAAAGTTGTTCTCGATAGTTAGTATGACAAACTTTTAGAGTGTCGAGTACAACACATGTGTTGTTAATGAGGTTTACAAAATATCGAAGCAAAGTGAATTGTGACATACAAATGTAAACTAACGTATGAGATAAAAAGAATTGAGACGATGGCTTACTTCACCTCAAAAGGTGGGACGTCTCGCGATATTGAAACTGAGTTAGACCAAAAGAAATGTGTAGCTCGATTCTCCACGTACCAAAGGTATAGGAAACAAGTATAACGGGGCCTTTAGCTTGATTCGAACACCTCCAATTCGTGTCAAAGCTATCCGACCATCTTGCTTGCAAGGACCTAGGTTTTATTTGAAGTGTGGTTTAATGCTTGTGTAGTTGCATGGCTTGTGTCATGCATGGCTTATATAGGAGGTTTAGGGCGTATACATGTAAGCATACTCGGTCCAAAATGGGATAATGATGAGTAGTTGGAGTGTCAAGGTATCGAAAATGATGAGGTGCATAGTATATGAATCGTCCTTGTGGCAGTTCGAACAAAAAGAGAGCAAACAAAATGAAATCATGGGGTTTGTCTTGACTCTATTGATTGCATTCAAATGTCAACGGATTCTTAACGTGAATGTCTTAATTTGGAGAATAGCTTGAGTGTGTAAGTAATACAAATGATGAAATGGTTTGTGGCTTTTGTTTGGCCGACGCTCACAACCAACCAACAAGAGGACAAAATGAGTTTTGAGTTTGATGAGTTGCTCGTTGGAGGCTAAGATAGGTCAAGCAACATTTTAAATGTGACTAAGTGTCACTTGTGACTCGTTTGGGGTGTCGAACGAGGTGGTATATTAGGCAAATCGTGATTTTTGAGTTGTGTTGATAAATATTCAACTCGATCATTTATGAATCGTGGCTATGCGTAGAATCGAAAGGTGTAAAAATATTATCACGTTGTTAAGGAAAGTTTCGAATAAAATGGGTAAAGCAAACTGAGTTTAACACATTAAAAAAAAAAAAAAAAAAAAAAAAAAAAAAAAAAAAAAAAAAAAAAAAAGTTATATTAGTTGGGTTGTTTCGTGGGCTCGTTTGGTGGGCTAGCTTAAGAAAAGAAAAGAAAATACTTAAGGGTCCGTTTGTTGTGTTGGATTTTGCCGAAATATTGGGCCGAGGCCCAATGACTCTAGTGGTCCATTTGGGTATTGGGTCGAGGCCCAATGTAGTTACTGAGTGCTTGTGGAAATTTTCGTGAACTCGGGATTGCATTGGATCACGTTCAGTTATTTGACGAAGCGTATAGACGTTAAGTATTAAATGTTAATGGTTTTAGATTATTTCGCGATTTTTAGACTATCATGGCTCGTGTGTAAGCATCGTTCCTGGGTAATCGGTAGTCACAAGTATCGTTGTGATTTAAATAGTGTAGCATAAATAACAAACAAAAATTTGTTACTAGTAGAAATGGTTATTAAATAACGTAATGATTTATAAATCCTTTATTAGCATTTACTATTCATAGGGGAAAATTACGAGAGGTTACAATCCGTGCCTGCATATGTAAAAACACAAAAACACAATATATTTGGCATAATTGGTTAGTTTTTGGTCTATTTGGATCCGGTTTTGGTCAAATAAAGGTATGTGATTAAGCACATACCAGTTTCCTCTCTCGGAATTTTTCAAAACATAAACCCAAGCTCTACAAAGCGCGATCTCTTCCGCCTTTGACCATGGTTCGTTCTTTTTGGCTGGTTCGGGCTTTTTTCCTTTGTCCTTCGCCTTCGTAGCATGTCTCGATGTCTTCTTTGGTTTGATGAGTGACGTCTCTTCGACATCGTCATCGTCTTCAACAGGCATGGAACCGTGGTATAAACCGTGACCCGAACCTTGCCCCATCGAAGCATCTTGACTCGGATAGTTTTGGGTCGAGTATTGTTGAGTCGAATAGTCTTCCATATAATCCACCAAATCCATTTCAAGATTAGCACTACGAAGCGGGGAATAATCTTGATACGGTTGGGAAGACTGCGAGAAATCCATGTTAGGATAATACGACGACCCACTTGGTTCTTGGTGATAATCCATATTAGGACGATGTCGTGGGACAAATGGACGATTATGGTAAAACATGTTTTGATTTTGATTCGGTGGTGGTAGTCGTGATTGATATTCAAAAGCGGGTGCACGAAAGCGAATACCCCGATTTTGTGGTGGTGTTATCCCGGTTAATTCGAAGTTGTTTTCCGGCGAGAAATTCAAATTCGGGCCATTTTAGGGTAGTCGGGATCGTCGGTTTTTTGATGTAGGAGTATTTTTTTTTGGCATGGTGAATATGGATGAGAAGTTGTTTGAATTGTGTTTGAAATTGTGTTTTTAGAAGTGTGTTTGAGGTTGGTATTTATAAGATTGTAAAGTGGTAAAGTTTTTTTTTTTTTTTTTTTTTTTTTTTTTTTTTTTTTTTTTTTTTTTTTATCAAACGGTAATTTTTTGAAATTATATGTGTGTATAGAATCGGCCAAAATTTAGACCGATTGTCTTTTTTTTTTTTTGTAGCTCGACCAACATTTGACCCATTACCCACATAGGACTCGACCGATTTCAATATCGGTCACCCTCCTCGCTCGACCGATTTTTTGCGGTCCACTGTGCATAGCCTTAGAATGGGGGGCATAAGGCTGGGCACAGTCGATCGGTCAAGAGGATCGGTCGACAGATTTTGTGCTCGGTCGTGGCCACTGTGGCTATTGGGTCACCATCGGCCGTCGGTCGAGAAAAACACAAGGAAGGTCGAAATTTCGACCGATTTTAACACACACAAAATGCCAAAACTCTCCCTTCTCTCTCTCTCTCTCTCTCTCTTTTTATTATTTTAATTCGGTTTATTAAAAAAATGTGTGTGTAAATTTGCAGAAGCCCACGATGAAGAAGATGAATCAATTTTGTGTGTAAACAAATAAATAAATAAATGTTGTTTAAACCTTGATGTTTTTGAGATTTACAGTTTAAACCCTTAAATTTGATTTCATTGTCATTTTAATTTTAAACAAGTGTATCTTCTTTTCTTTTTGTATGTTTTTGTATTTTGATACTATGTAATTATGTAATGTTTTTATTATTAATGAAGTTTAAATTTGTTGTTTAAAATATTTGAGTTAAAAAAAAAATAAAAAAAATAAAAAAAATAAAAAAATAAAAATTAACCTGGTCACCATTGTGGCAACTTAGTTGTCGTCGGAGAGAGAAAGCTGATGTGGCAACTGTGCCCGGCCTAACAAAGTATCCTCCTCGATAAAGTCAAATTTATGATTGTTACAAACAATTAAAGTTACTTTTATATTGGAACCGACAAAGAAAGTGGTGTAAATTATAATTAAAAAAAAAAAAAGAGTCATCTTTAACAAAGCAATGATAAGTCCAAAGTCATGCACTCTTCACATACATAACATTAGACTGGGGTAGGGATGAGCAACGGCACCGAAAAAATGGTACGGTACCGGTTCCGGTACCGACATGTACCGGTACCGGTTTTCTATACCTGGTACGGTACCGGTATTACAAAAATGGTGGGGAAAAAACGGTACCACAGAAATACGGTGCGGGATCATAACGGGAATTCCTGAATCGGTACCGGAATACGAAAGGTTTGGCTTTTTGAAATAAACCCATGATCCAAACTAATAATATTCAGTTATCATGTAACGTTGCAGACCAAAAACCCATGACAGGTACTTGTCCAGGTACATGATGGTTGTTGTTAAGTTAATATAGCTTAAATATATAAACCATGTAGTTTAAATACATCATATTACTAGTACTTGTCCATTGTAAAGACGATGACCAAAGAAGTAATGTTTAAGCAACTCTTTAATCTGGAAATATATGTGCTTTATGATTGTGTAAGACTTTAGCCATGATACAACTCGGATAACTAAAATATACGAAAGAAAGATTAATTAGTCAAGTTCGGTTAATAATTTAACCAACCAAAATTGAAGAATGACACAAGCCCATAATAGTATTAGAAAAATGAAACACTCGAAGGTTAACTTAAAAGATCATAATAGTTTAAATACATCATATTACTGGTCTAAAACATGTTTGTATTTAGAACCCAAGGGGATTAACTTGTATTTCAGCTATAGTCGGGTTAAACTTAAAAGATCCACTTCAATACCAATGGAATCTAGTTAGACGGTTCTCTCCCGTTTTAGTACCGTTGTACCAGAACCGGTACCGGTTTAAGATACGGTTCCGGGAACGGGACTTCGAATTTAAGTCGGGAAAAAATTCGGTACACCGAAAACGGTACCAAAATGGTACCGCCCTCATCCCTAGGCTGGGGGCTTGATGACGTACCCTCCATTTTAGCAACAAGCCTTACTATCACTCTGGTACTTAGAATAGCATTCATATAAAGGTGATGACGTAACCTCCCAATGGACAAAGCCTATGCCTTCGTCTTAAACCTAATTTTACATTACCGTAAGAGAACTCGCCAAACCTTTTCCCAAAACATTTACAAAGTTTAACCTCTGTCAAGTTGAACCCTCACCCATGCCACGATTCAAAGCCTAAACTCTATCAAGGTTCAAAGCCTAATCTATGTCAAGGTTTAAAGCCCAACATCCGCCAATCTTCGAAGCCTAACCTCTGCCACAAGTCATAGCCTCACTACCCACATACTGGTAGTCAGGGAATGTGGGTATGCTCCAGAGCTGGTCAAACAAGAACATGGCTCTGTATCTTCTTCCATGATCTCTGTAACTGTCATGACGTTTGTAACTGCCTCCACATCTTTGTCAAAATAAGCCTATAAAAATGGAAATTAGCAAAGAGGTATGTAACCTAACTTAACCCACGAGATATCATCTTTTCTACCTCAATACTTTCACCAACATACTCATCATGACTGATCTCACACCGGAGGCGATTCTCAGGAGCTTCCCCCTACGTTCCGTATAACATAATGTCTTCTATTTCTTATTTTTAGGTTAAATTGTATTCGGCATCATAGCCATCACCTCAAATTCCGTCAATCACCATTGATGGCCGAATATGTGCAAACTAATGTATGATCATTGGCGCCATCCGAGGGACCCACAACAATAAGTACCATTTTCCAAGTCAATTAATGCTTTTCCTATAAAAACTGTCGATTTAGCCGAAATTCCTGACATCCTTTTTATCATATGGAAGCACCGTTGAAACCTCCACTTTTATTTTCAATCACGTGATTTTCCACCAACCACAAACTTTACATTTACCATTTCAACAACCATTGGCGGGTTTAAACACAGTAACCTCTGGTGTACCTCTATTATGGTTCATTTTAAAGGGAATATTCAAACTCAGTAACCTTTAGAGGAAACCTCTGTTTGGGTTCGTTTTAAGAAGAATGGTTGAAATCAATATCCTTTGTTGCAATCTTCGTAAGCTCTGTCGCAACATTTGTTGCGGTCTCCTTAATAACCTTTGTTGTAACCTCTATTAAGGTTTGTTCTAAAAAGATGGGTAGAAATCAGCAACCTATGTTGCAATCTCCGTAGCAACCTCCATCGCAACCTTTATGAGGGTTCATTTCAGGAAGGAATTGAACCACATAATGGGTCACTTAAGTAGGTTTGGAACCTTCCTTTGCAAAATGTTTATTACAAAGGGACAACAGAGACCGTACAATAACGACATAGTATACCTAACTTGACTCTTTACCTCAATACTTTCACAAACATAATCACTATAACTGATTCTCACACCGGAGGCGGTTTGCGGCGTCTTCCCCTTGTGTTTTATCTAACGTAGTGTCTTCTATTTCTTATTTTAGGTTATCTTATACTCGACATCATTACCATCACCTCTAATTCTATCAATCACCATTGACGACCTGATATGTGCAAATCAATTAACGATCACTGGTCTAAGTCATGTTTCTCTTTATAATTTTGTTTTGCTTCAATAAACTACTCTTCCACACGTACAATAAAATAACAAAATGACTAGTATACTTGTATTTTAAAACGATTTATGTATTAAGTACACATACATTGCTTTAGCTTAAAGTTCAAAGAAAAGTCATAATATAATCTTCATAAAGTTTTTACAAGCAAAACAATACATACAATTAAGTCCGCCCTTCACAAAAAAGCAAAACAATACATACAATTAAAGTCCGCCCTTCACAAAAAAGCGGGTAGTTTACATTTACAATAAAACAAACTCCTAACATATATAGGTGAACACATACAAGTAACATCACCCTTCGATAATAAGAGGGTGCATACGGTTAGTAAAATTTAGAACAATCTCGCGCGCTACATAAAATTGTATTTCGAGAAACATAAAATTGTATATTTTTAGTAATGAACGTATTGATATCGACTAAGTTAGACACTGATGGTACGATATATTGGCGGCTTAGCTAGTCCAAGAAGCTTCTTCGCCTTGATGGCCGGATCTTGTAGCAACAACACTTTGTCGTTGTCTCTAACCCCAACCATGTGTAGATGTTCTCCATCATCTCTTTCTTTCCCTTTAAATAATAATCTTTGTTCTTTCACGTCCAAACTTGTCACTTTTGATAACATCTTCTTAAGTTCACCTAATGGGATTAAAAAATGAAGATCAATGTGTGGTTATGCATAAGTTTAACGTTATGTGGTTGAACTTGAATCTAGACATTTTTCAAAAACATTTGTATGCAAAGTAAAATTTCTAATTATTTCCAAGAAAAAGTACCATGATGTTATATTGCCATCAATATGTGCCATGTTACTTCTTTTCGATAGAATCTTTTCAAAAAACTATAACTGTATGATTATTTCTTAGTATCACAGAAAAGACTTACCAAAAGTGGAAGTTGGTTGAATAGATATATCATGCCAATGAGAAACATTTGTGACTCGAACAGTAATTACGCCTTCCGCGACACTTGCCCTTCCAATCTCCCTCCGTTGCACAAGCATCCCCCCGGGGCGCATTTCCCATTTGACTTCACCCATTCCCATATCCATTCGCGTGGTCGTCTCCTTTGCACTACCATCACCGTCACTACTTCGTTTGCCACTCGCACTGCGCAACCGAGAAAAGCTTCGCGAAAATCTCTTTGATTTCAACTTCATCATCATATTTGACCTATTTGATACAATGTTTAATGTCTTGTTCTTTTTTTAACGTAGTTACTATGAGGGTTGTATTTATATAGAAGTTTAGGATACTTTGTGTTAGGGGAATTGGGGTTGTGATATAAGACGACAAAAGTAGGGAGCAAATAAACAAGACATAGAAACTAATAAATAATAATTGAGTGGCACTATTAGTTTAGTTTGTTTGGGTTACATGAGACGAACTAAAATGAGACACGTCATATATGTTGAATTCTATAAATGCTAATGCACATGGGGTGATGACGAAAACGAATTCTTAAACGCGGCTTTTGCTAAATTATCGGGATCAGACACAGAGTGTCGGCTCCAATATGTGTTCTTTAAGATTAATGAACCAAAGTGCAGTTTGAAATCAACTTAATTGACTTAATATTAAAAAACTTAATTTATTAAATCATGTGAAAAGCTGTTTGTTTTTAACTTAATAAAAAAAATTACTTAAAATAAAAAATAACAAAAGTAAGAGTCTTCATATTAAGTCATCTGTTAATTAACACAACTTAATAAAAAATTTAAACAAACAGGCCTTAAGACTTTACTACTTTTTATTATAAGCTAGTTTTATTAATATTTCAAAGGTATACATATAAGATAGGGTTTGTTCGTATGTTTAATTTCTTATAACTTTTCAAAGAAAACATTCTGCTAATCAGTCAATCCGGAAAATTAAACGTTTCATAAAACTTACGAGCGTTGTTGCTAGGAAAACCCGTTGATATATTACCGTGTTATACAATAGCAATTTTTAAATTAATAGTTCTCGTGATTGTAGTCTAACGGTGTGAGAAATGTACACACTACACATAAACTAACCCTTTAGTCGTGTTGTTTTGTGATTTCCCTCTCGCGTTTTGACCATGCGCGCGATCGGTTAGTTTGCTGCTACTGAGTCGATTTCCTGTATTTTTTAGTGTCATCGGTTTCTAAGAATAATTTATTTATATGATTAAATGTATAACAAATAACATGTATTAATTTCCAATAATGATAGATATTGTTTCTTTCTTAGCCAAATAATGATAGATCTTTTGGTCCATACAATTCAATGAAAGGATATTTCATGTAACGTGGGATTCTAACAGTTTTAGCAAATTTCGATGTAGAAAGATTACCTACTTTGGTGAGAACTAAGCCACACACTCAATAAAATATCTAGATTGAACGAATAGTATTTGAAGGTACGACGAATTTGTTTTATTCATGTATGCTCGTGATTTGAATGAGATAGCTCTACGTGAAGAAGACTTTGACGTCCAAAAGTTATAAACCAATTAGCTCGTATCGCTTTCACAAATCGGAATACCTTTACACGTACATTACTATAACTTTATTTGTAGATTCAAGTCATCTCACAAGATTCTACAAAATAGAACATTAACGTATGTGTGAATTAGTGATAATATATACAGCAGTCGACGTCGGAGTTTCACGTGGCCATGCTAATTAATTACCCGATCCCGCGTAGGATGTTGGGTGTCATTTAAATGAGGTCGACGTAAAATACTTTTCTTTAACTTGTTCTGTATTTTTGTAGTACATGTATACTGCATACACGTACGGTGTGTATGTAAGTCTCACCCATTGATGCATTTATTTATAGATGGATCGATCTACAAGTCACATGTATCATACTATCATGTATATACTCACACATGTATCATACTATCATGCATGTATCACAAAATATTTAGAATAAAAATGCCCCACTTAAGCTTTACACGAGATTTTTGATAATTTAAGATGTAAAGTTGCACATATATGTACTAGCTATTATATTTTCTCATCCCATATTTATCTTATTAACATTCAATTCTATTCTATTGCATATAAAGATGTAGCAAATATATATGTATAGAATTCATGAATAACATCTAAGCTTTCTTTCAATCGCAAAGTATCGAATACATCTGAAATTTATCTTAATCAAAATTTCTTTCACAGAGAGTAGTAGGTTAGTCGTTAGCATAATCGTTAATGAAGCAGTTGAAGAATTACAATACGTTTTGAATATCAGGGACGGAACTTGAGCAGTTTTATTGGGGGGCCGAAATGATCGTAAAGTCATACAACTCTTTTGTCTCCAAATTTTCAGGGGGGCAGAATGTAAATATATATTTTTTTACATTAAAATAGAATGAAACTTATAGTTAGAAGCAAGATTTGTGGGGGGGCCACAACCCCCTTTGGCCCTTATTATATTCCGTCCATGGTTTTGATGGAGCCTTCGAGCAGGCTTCGGAATAGGGACGAGATCAGTCCAACTAACTACGATTGTTTTGGCCCCAATCCAGAGGATCATAGTACATTCTTCATTGTACTTCATTTATAACGTTAATCACACGTGAAGTAATTAAGAATATATCATTTTAGGCCAAATTTCTAACAAATATAATCATTTTTAAATGACGTTGACACCAAATAAAATGTATCCACCGTCCTTTAAGTTTTTTTTGGCATTCATATTATAATCAAGTTCCAGGTTTTAGGATTTTGTAAATGGGTTATTAGCTGTAAAAATGTTTTGTTTTTTGAAAATTAGCTGTGAAAAGTTAGGTAATCGTATAGTTTATACGGAAAGTAACGTCAAATCGAAGATAATTATTTTAAATGGAAGGTTGTTGTTAGGTCGGAGTGGACCTTTTTTTCTCTAAACAATGAGAAAATTTCGATAAAATCATATCGTATACTCAAATCATATGAGGATAATTTAAAGTGAATAGAATAAGATGTTTATTGACTATACATACTTGCAACTGAAGGGTGTTAAATGGGTTGACCTGATTCGACCCGAACTTGACACGAACTCGATAAAGCTTTATACGGTTGGGTTGATTTCGGTCCAACTTAGCTTATCGGGTTTATCGAGACAACCTGATAAACTCCATAACCTAATAGGGCTGGGTTAGTTTATCACATGTTATGGTTAATGAATGTGCCAAATGAAAAGGAACAAAAAATATTAATTAATACTCATGTTATTGTAGGGAATGACAAATTTGAGATGAATTTATAGCATAATTAGTTCCATGTTGAGTGCGATATGTTTATCAGTTAGAAAATGAACGAAAACACCAGAACGCCTAGAAAACCAGGGATCTGCAACAAGGTTCAGTTTGGTTGATTTGATCATATTCGATCAAATTGTAACTTCGGTTAAATAATTTTCCTGGTCAGTCAAATCAGCTAAAACCGACGATCTTTTGAAAAGTTACAGCACACAAAAGTGAGAATCGGGAATTTCTTGAAAGGATCCTTAACCTGTTTGAATTTCCTCAACAAATGATTCATTGGATCATGACATGTGTGAGAACAGTTGGCTTCACTCTCTGCATCAATGGCAATGGATATGGATATTTCAAGGGTGGGAGAGGTTTGAGGCAAGAGGACCGCATGTCTCCATATATATTCACATTGGTTATGGAGATTTTTACTCAGATCATGCATAAGCAGATAAAGGAGGATAAAAAGTTCAGATACCATTGGGGCTGCAAACAGTTGGAAATTTCTCACCTATGCTTTGTAGATGATCTCCTTGTCCTTTGTCATGGAGATTTGAACTCTGTGAAGGTAATCAAGAAGGCCAAGAATATGTTTTGTTCTATTTCTGGTCTTAACCTAAACATAGGCAAAAGCACAGTCATCTTTGGGAATGTGGAGCAAAGTATTCTTAACATTCTCCCCTTCAAGATTGGTAACTTGCATGTGTCCTATCTTGGGGTTCCTTTGGTCACTAAACAAATTGGATACTTAGATTGCAAGTGCCTTATTGACAAAGTAAAAGCAAAGGTCAATAATTGGAAGAATAAGATGCTCTCATATGCAGGGAGCCTGCAGCTCATTGCCTCAGTGCTTGCCTCAATGCAAGTTTATTGGGAATATGTGTTTGTGTTACCTAAAGCTGTGATCAAAGACATCAATAATGTGTTTAAAGGTTTCTTGTGAAACAGTGGAGAGCTCCAAAGAGGGAAAGCTAAAATCTATTGGAAACAAGTATGTAAGCCCAAAAGTGAAAGTGGTTTAGGGATCAAAGATTTAGAAGGTTGGAATGAGGTTCTAATGTCAAAGCACCTGTGGAACTTGGCTAGCAATAAAGAGTCAGTTTGGGTTCAATGGATCCAAGCAAACAAGCTGAAAGGTGATAGTATTTGGAAGATTGTGTATGATCCTACTTCTAGTTGTGGATGGAAACAGCTGATGAACTTGAGAGATAAAATGCAGAACCATGTTCACAGCTGATTGAGAATGTGGAATGGAAAACAAATGAGCAATAGGAAAAAGATTTGCTTCACAACATTCCAGTCCCAAATTTGAACAATGAGGTACAAGATGAAACTATGTGGGAGACCAAAGATAATAAAAATATAAAGTTCACTATTGGCAATGCTTGGAAAGAATGGAGGGAAGAAGGTGACAAAGTACAATGGGGGGAGCTGGTATGGTTTTCACAGTGTACTCCCAAACACTCCTTTATCTTATGGCCTGCTATAAATGGGAGACTAAGCACACAAGATAGACTGCTGAAATGGTATCCTGATAGACAAATGAAATGCTCATTATGTGAGGAATGCCCTGATTCAATTAAGCACCTATTTTTTGAATGCCCTTTTGCTGAGATAATATGGTCTGAGTTAAGAAAGAAAAGACAGTTAAAGGACCTGCCTTTCGAATGGGAATCAATTATAAACAAAATGGTTAGTCTACCCTGCAACAACTCAATTACCAATGTTGTGAGAAGAATTGTTATGGCTGCCAGTGTATACTTTATATGGACTGAAAGAAATAAAAGGCTTTTCACAGGGGAAAAGAAAAGTCCTAAAGACCTGCTAAAAACTGTCACTGATAATGTGAGACTTAAAATCGCAAGCCTTAATGTCAAAAGATCTGCCCAAATCTCTAATGTTAGCAAGGAATGGCAAGTTCAAATGAATGTTAGAAGACAAGATATCTGGGTTGAAGAGTTGAAATAGCAGCTCTGTTTTCAGCTCTGTTAGTTAAGGGGGTGTTTGGTATTGAAGAATATAGCAAGATGTATGGGATTATGTGAACCTGTTTGGAATTTTTACTACAAGATTGATCTTTGCCTTACCAAGATCAATGAATGTTCAGGCCATAACAATGATAAAGCACCTTGTACCTTGGATTTGTTACACCCCGTGAACGCTTTGACCAAAAACTTTGACTTTTACGCGGAAATGACCTAACTTTGACTTTCATTATAATACTTTATTGATCATTGACAAAAAATACATTAATACTTAAAACTTAAGACCATTTTTAAATGAAACTAGACATCATTACCTTCAAAATGACGGGTGGCACAACCCGTGACGACTTACGGTTTAAAAGATATGATTTTTAGAAGTTTGAAAAAAACTGAAAATGCATTCCATGGATCCGTATTTTACGGATCCACCCATGTAAAATACGAATCCGCGGATCCGTTAAAAGTGAGCTTTTAGGCAGAATCTTTTTAAGCTATTTTTTACTCATAGATCCCTTCGATTGGGATAATTCTAGTTTGATAATTTACCAAACTTTCCAGATTTTATTAGTGCATTATAAACATCATTTCCATGTAAAAACATTTACCATTTGACCTTCGGAATAGTACTTTGCAAGATGACGGGTTTTGTGCCAAAACCTGTTTTGACCCATTTCATGACATACGACCCTTAGCAACTCATTATCATACCAAACTTACCCAGAGTTTGGATCAAATAAAAAGGTTATTTGGGTAAAAAGGATAAAAAGGCTTAAAAATGTAAAATATGTAATTTGATTAATAAGGGTATTCTAGGTATTTAAAACTCTTCTTTTAAATGCTCGTCTAAGCCTTTTAAGTTTTAACCACTCATTTATTGTAAGGGTGTGTTTGATATCCCCCAATCGGAATTGGTCTATGGATTTCATTCCGATTCAAGGTGTTGTTAAGTGGGCCCAAGAATGAAATGGGTATATCATAGCCATAGATTCATTACACACCAATTTGGTGTCTATGAAATCCATTCCCGTGGGCCCCTCTCTTTTCCACTACAAAACTCAAATATCAATACACTTTTCATACCATATTTTGTCATCCAAGCATAAACAATCGTAATGATACACTTTTTCATATCCATTGTCATTCTACCCCATACCAAATCCGATACCCATTGTTATTCCTAGCAACAAACCAAACGGCCCTAAATGTATGTCATAAATTCATATGTATGACCACCACATTACTTATCGTAAATGCAAGCACCAAAAACGATTTTTTTTTTTTCTTCATTTTTTGTTATTTTGTTAATGAGTTTGGTGATGTTTGATTATTAATGTGTCAACATTGATAGTGTGTCAATTATAAGAAGTTACGTGTCAAAATTGTTAGTTAAAATATTTCTTTATGTGTTAATAATATTTTAGCGATATTATGTAAAAAATGATAGTGTGTCAATTATAAGAAGTTATGTGTCAAGTGTGTCAACATTGTTAGTTAAAAAAGTTTCTATATGTGTCAATCAGGGTCATCTCATTAATTTATGAAATTTTTGAGGGTCCTGGACGAAATTAAATAATGAGGCATTTCGATAAGGAATGTTATACATAAAGTGTGACCGTTTATAAGTTATAATGCAATTAGTTACCTAACGTTTTAAAATATTATTCATTTAAGATATTTTCTCATCTAAATACTTTTTTCTTCGTGAAAAATGTGTGTACACATGCATATAATTATTAACGAGACAAATTTTGGGCCGTTAAAAATTTTGTGGCCCTGAGCGGTCGCTCACCTTGCACACCCTCAAAGACGGCCCCGATGTCAATAATACCGTATTGATAGTGTGTCAATTATGAAAAATTATGTGTCAAGTGTGTCGACATTGTTAGTTAAAAAGTTCATATATGATTCAACAATAACATATTGAGAGTGTGCCAACATTGATAATTATGTGTCAAGTGTGTCGGCATTGTTAGTTAAAAAATTTGATAAAATTTTAGTGTGTCATTATGTTGGAATATTAATATCATGACAATCATAATTAAATATAATAAGCATCAAAGAACACATGCGGAAGCGTAGGAACAATAACACATAATTAATTAACCGAATTTAAACGTATGCGTACCTTAATGATTCTAGCAAAACAAGAATCAATCTAAGCAACTATAGTGATGAACCCTAATTAGGGTTTATAAGGATTACACGAATTGCCCCTTACCGATTTTGTAATTCAATCCAAGAATCAAACAATAATGTGTTTGATTCACATTCTTGTACACACGTACTAATACCAAGAAAACGTTTATGCAAGTAAAGAACACAAAACAAAACCAAACACTTTGTTTTAATAATAAAGTCGATCGATCCCTTGAGGAAGAGATTAGTTCGATCGGCCTAAGAGGAAGAAAAGAGAAAATAAAACTTTAGGTATTAGCAAGTGCACAAAAGGTACCAACTAATGACCCAAGGTTTGCTTATATACTAATTGTAACTTGATGACCAAGTTTGAGTGGGATTGGGTTTTACCCCAAGACCCACGACCGGCCTCAGACCCACAAGGGTTTTCGGAACATTCTTGTCATCCAATTTTCAATCTAGTCCCTTTCCTTTTCCCGTTAGTCAATTATCAATAATTACTTAACGGTCGTTATGTGTTTTGTGTTAATTAATAATTATATATAACGTTTTATAAATAATTATTATTCGTTAACTCTTCATACGTAAAGTGTACAATCCCGTGATCTCGAGTTCGATCCTAACACACGACTATTATTTTATGTCTACAAAACTAACAGCTCCCATTTAGACATATCTTAATAGTGTGATCACATCGGTTAGCGTCTTGCAACATGCCGATGCCTCTAGTACAACTCGAGTAGGTCTCCTGGAAAAGCCTTTAATGATTCATCATTATTATTATCCTTTTGTTACTAATACTACATTAAATAAAGATATGGATTAAAGTCATTCTTTATTTAATTATTCTGTTTCTCGTTGTTTGTGATTGAGCAAGATTACCAAATCTTCTGAACACATTCAGGGGAGATCTTGGGCATGGCCACGCAAACATCTTGTCAACCTTACGAGGGGCCCAGCAGTATTAAACTCCAAAATAAATTTGAATGAACAAATTCTATCTTGACTACAAGCATAACCTATGAATTTCGCAACAATTTCGAAAACAATCCTTATGACTACCAGTTACGTATACGTTAAATTGTTCCACAGAATGCACTACATTCATAACAGTTATCTGGTATCTCAAGTCTGAGGATAACTATTCATGATTTACTTAATAACAACATCCATAAAGTAACATCATGTAGTTTGGGATAAGTCCTATATTCAATTCATTGAATATCATGTGAATTTGGCATGTCAACGCATCAATATACTTTCAAGTATATTATACCAAAACTCATATTTGTCTTAATTTAATGATATTCCCATATCATTAACTGACAACGGGCGATTTAGAATAACTAATTTATTCACGGATTAAACATGCAAATATAGGACAAGAATATTAAATAATGAACATAAATATAACCAATACTTTATTTCATTAAAAATAATAAATGTTTACAATATCTTTTATCCAAATACTAAACACAGTCATGCATGAAACTACTAGCTAATCTAAGTCCAATGCTATTGGCAAGTTCAGTAAGCTTTTCTTTAGTTAAAGCCTTAGTGAATGGATCAGCTAAGTTATCATCTGTGTGAACTTTCAAGAGATTAATTTCTCCTATGTTGACTTGTTGTCGAACATAATGATACTTTCGTAGAAAATGTCTGGTGCCCTTCATGACTCCAGGTTCATTGGCAAATATGATTGCAACAGAATTGTCACAATACATATTAATAGGCAATTCAATTGAAGGCATAACACCAAGCCCTGAAATAAATTTCCTAATCCAAACAGCCTCCATTGCAGCTTCTGAAGCAACTATGTATTCGGCCTCTATTGCAGACATCGCAATTGTACTCTGCTTCTTGCTCCTCCAGTCTACTGCTCCTCCATTGATAACAAAGACATAACCAGTCTGAGACTTCGCATCATCTTTGTCACACTGCCAGAACGCATCACAGTAACCTGTTACATCAAGTTCTGTAGCTGGATTTCCACCATACACAAGAAACATATCTTTCATATGCCTAAGATACTTAAGAATATGTTTAACAGCAATCCAATGTTTTTCACCTGGATTCTGTTGAAATTGGCTGGTGATATTTTGAGCGAACGCCACATCTGGCCTTGTGCATCTCACCGCATACATAATAGATCCTACAGCCAAAGCGTAAGAAACTTTGCTCATGCGTGCCACCTCTGCAGGTGTTGAAGCACATAACTCATTGCTCAAGCCATGTTTCACTTCCATTGGCAAATATCCTTTCTTGGAATTTTGCATATTGAATCTCTTCAATATTTTGTCAATGTAAGCACTTTGACTTAATCCAATTAACCGCCTTGATCTATCTCTATAGATCTTGATTCCCAGAATATATGCAGCTTCCCCTAAATATTTCATAGAAAAGCACTTTCCAAGATATGCCTTAACCTTTTGAAAACTTGGAATGTCTTTTCCCATGATCAATATGTCATCAACATATAGGATAAGGAAAATTACATTACTCCCACTAGCTTTGTGATATACACATGGCTCATCAAGATTCTGAGTAAATCCAAACCTTTTGATTTCTTCATCAAATCTTTTATTCCATTGCCTTGATTCTTGCTTCAATCCATAAATGGATCTTTGAAGTTTGCATACACGGTTTGGAAACTTTGGATTCACAAACCCCTCAGGCTGCGCCATATAGATGTCTTCATCTAGGCGACCATTTAAGAAGGCGGTTTTGACATCCATTTGCCAAATCTCATAGTCATAGTATGCTGCTATAGCTATGAGAATCTTAATAGCCCTAATGTTAGCTACAGGAGAAAAGTTCTCCTCGTAGTCAACACCATATGTTTGAGTAAAGCCTTTAGCTACCAAACGGGCCTTATAGGTGTGTACCTTGCCATCCATGTCAATTTTCTTCTTGAAGAGCCACTTACTTCCAACTACCTTGGCATTGGGAGGAAGGTCTACTTCAATCCAGACATTGTTATCTTTCATAGATTGAATTTCCTCATTCATAGCAACTACCCATTTATCCTTTTCAGGACTCTCAATGGCAGCCCTATAATTAGTAGGTTCATCAAGATCCCCTAATATAGTTTCCTCAACTTCTACGTTAGGATGTAGACGTTCAGAAGCTTTCACATGCTTGAAGACTTGCGAATGGGAACAATTTCAACTTCAGGTGGAGGACCCAGACTATCAGGTTCCACAGGAAGTACGCTAGTGTTTTCAGAAGGTAATGTATCTACATGATCATCTTCCAGATCATAAACTCTCCCACTGAATTCTTGAGATATAAGTTCCTTTTCAAGAAAGTCTCCATATCTAGCAACAATTACTTTGTTCTCAGGTGGGTAGTAAAAGTAGTAACCCATCGTTTTCTTTGGGTATCCTACAAAGATACACTTTACAGATCTCTGTTGGAGTTTATCTGCTGAGTCACGTCTGATATACGCCTCGCAACCCCAGACCTTTAAATAAGACAAGTTTGGAGCTTTTCCATTCCATATTTCATATGGTGTCTTATCAACCTTCTTAGTGGGAACCATATTCAAAATACGAACCACAGATTCTAAGGCATAATCCCAAAATGATAAAGGAAGAGTTGTAAGATTAAACATTGATCGTACCATGTCTAACAATGTACGATTTCTTCTCTCAGATACACCATTTTGTTGTGGAGTATATGGAGATATGAGATTCTGGACAATTTCATTCTCAGCTAAGTAATCTTTAAACTATTGGCTTAGGTATTCACCACCTCTATCGGATCGAAGAGTTTTAATCTTCTTTCCTAGTTGCAATTCTACTTCTGCTTTAAGAACCTTAAATGTTTCAAACACCTCATGTTTATGTTTAAGCAAGTAAACATAACCATATCTGCTGAAATCATCTGTAAAGGTTAAAAAGTAGCTAGCACCTTCCCTTGACTCATGTCTAAGTGGTCCACACACATCAGTATGTATTAAACCAAGTAGATCAGAAGCCCTTTCCATATTACTATGAAAAGGTTTCTTAGTCATCTTCCCAGATATACAAGACCCACATTTATCATATGATTCATCATTGATACTTTTTAAAAGCCCATCATATTGTAGCTTTTCCATGCGAGTCTTGCCTATATGAGCAAGTCTACAGTGCCAAAGGTAAGAAGAATTCAAGTCTGACTTAATTCTCTTACTTATGTTATACATTGAATTATTATTATTGGATACTTAATCATTCATGTCAATTTCAAACACACCATTCACAGCAATAACATTAAAATAAAAAATACCATTTAAAGAAACAGAAATTCCATTACTATTGATAGTGTGAATAAAACCCAAATCCAACAAACATGAAAAGGAAACAACACCTCTAATAATAGAAGGTGCTTAATAACAATTGTTTAATGACAGTACTAAGCCCGAAGGCAAAACTAAATTAAACACTCATATGGCTTCAACAGTTGCAGGTGCTCCATTTCCCACATGCAGATATTGCTCCCCATATGCAAGCTTCCTTTCTACTCTAAATCCCCTGCAGCGTATTACAAATGTGAATACCGCATCCAGTATCATATACCCAGGAATTAATTTTATGATTTAGAGTAAATAATTCAATCATAAGTAAGTTACCTGAAGTGCTGGCGACCAAGTGCCCAGTCTTTTTGTTCTTACTTTCTCGCAACTCTTGGATATAAAGAGGAAAATTCCTCTTCCAGTGACCAACTACATGACAGTAGTGGCAAGCCTGATCCTTCTTTGGATTATCCTTCTTCTTAGGAGGGTTTTTCTTAGGTTGAGGTTGATAAGTCATAACTTGCTTATCCTTATCAGCCTTTCCCTTTCCCTTACCCTTCTTGTTCGCATTTGGCTTGTTAATTCTACCCCCTTGAATAGCAAGTACCTGGGATGTAGAAGCCTTTGGTGTTGTTGGGTTTATTGATTTGATGTGACAAAATAGATAAAAGAATGAAACAAGAAGGACTAAAGTTGACAAAGAGTGAAAGCTTCAAAGAAATAAAGATACAGGAAATATTCTATTATGAAGAAACGATTTTTACATATTCTGTATACTTATCTCTTTGTAAACCTAATGACTCTATTATATAAAGAGTCATAGGTACAGGTTTTTCATATATGTCTTCCACAATGTAAATATCAGAAAGGTATGTGTGTGTGTTCTAGGGAGTAGTAATTATAAACGCCTAGAACTAGTTTGTTACCTCCAAGATCAAAGGTGTCTTTGATCCTGTTATTGTTGAGTAACCGTTCTATTGTGATCGAATAGAAATTGGAGGTGATTGTGAAGAAAAACCTTGTTGCAATAACTTTGATTGTTTTAATTCCGCTGCATATGTTATTCAATGTTATTGTTCCTAGATGATATGAGGTCTAAACAACCTCGAGCTACAACGATTCTACAAGTGGTATCAAAGCAGGTTGCTCGTGATATCTAGGGTTTCAACAAGGTGAAGAGAAGCAGATTCATATAAGGTACAATTGGTTTTAAAGTAATCGGTTTTAAAAGCTTTATTTTTCTAATCAATTTTAAGGGTATCGTACTGAGTTGCAATTATTAATATTGGGGTATCAATTTTACCTCGTATTATTCGTATAAGTGGGTCGGCAGCGCAATTGGTATATTTAATTCGTTTGTCATCTTTCGCATGTGGTAAGGAGATATACCTCATATTTATTAAAAGTGTGATTTGGCGATTATAAAAGATAAAGATTCATAAAATAGCGATTTCATTGGCTGAAGATATGGTTATTATTCTCGTAAATCTGATCAACTCATACAACGTGCAAGTGGTAAGATTAATTTAATGGCACGTGGGGTTCTGAGGTTGTCGTCTTTTTAATTCCATCACCTCATATTATTCAAATCGTTATTGAATATTGGTCGGTGGAAGATTTAATATATGGAGCTGATTTGTCGACAAGCAATGGTGATTAAAATTCAATAACCTCGTACTATGACTGTTGTTCGTTAGTTGGTGATCGGTGATGTTACTTTTCAATTGATTTATACAAGGAACGTGGGTCAGTGGTTTAATTATAGCATGATTGGCTGGTGTTTACCTCGTACCTATTTATGATAGCAGATCAGTTGTACTAATAATGTTGATTTGTTAAACTGATACTGCTGCTACGCTTAGTATTCACACTGCTGCTACTTGTTGTATTCTGCTGCTGCGCTTAATTTTTATTCTGCTGCTACAAAATTCACTCTACTGCTAGCTTTATGACTCTACTGCTATAATATTTTACTCTGCTGCTCAACCCTGCTGCTCGGGTATTACTCTGCTGCTCGTTTCAAAGTGCAAACTGCTGCTACGCATACTGGTTTCTGTTGCTGTGCTTATTGTATTTGGTTCGATATAGTAGCATGATTTATGAGTAGTAAGGGGAAGTATATGGTTATTAGTTTACACACATACAGGAGAAGTTTACACACACAAAGAGATTTGGTTTTTATGTTCGTTAAAGTTTTAAAGGCTCGAATTAATTTTCTTATTGGCGAGGAGGAGTATTTGTTGCTTCTTTGATGATGCAGTGGAATTTTTCAAGGTTGTGTCTTATCATATCTTAAATGGCTGACAACGTTTAAAGATACTTGTTTGTTCGTTCAAGTGACTACGAATTGACAAAACACTTGAAGGAGTTACGTTATTGTGCTCAGTGATTATTGTCAAGAGATTGCGATCTCCCTATACGTGAAGTATACGTTCGAAGTCGTATTTAGTACAAGGCATAGGACACAAGGTTGGTTTCTTCTACTTCAGCATCAAATTGGTGATGATTATTTTTCTTTAACATTATATAAAGCCTACAGATTTGAAGAATCATTTGATGTTCATGCACCACTCGAGGGGAAGTGTTTGATTTTTACTACTGTTGATCATCATTACTACTGCTAGTTTGGGTTTCTATTGTTTTAGATTCATTATTTGTATTTGTGCTTCATGGAGGGTAATTTGAAACATTGGAAGGCTTGAATTGGAAGTTTGTGGTATTGGTTCGTGGTGGTCAAGATCATATTTGCATACGTTCCCTATTTGTTGATAACAAAAAGGGGAAGAGATGTTGGAGTGGCATGGCATGGCTTTAGGGGAAGACAATACTTGTTTCATTCAGGGAGATGTTTACATCTCAACCTCTCTACTTCGCCTAGGGAAGTTCGTACACGACTTTGTTTGTTTTGTCATCATCAAATAGGGGAAGATTGTTGGGTTTATTGATTTGATGTGACAAAATAGATAAAAGAATGAAACAAGAAGGACTAAAGTTGACAAAGAGTGAAAGCTTCAAAGAAATAAAGATACAGGAAATATTCTATTATGAAGAAACGATTTTTACATATTCTGTATACTTATCTCTTTGTAAACCTAATGACTCTATTATATAAAGAGTCATAGGTACAGGTTTTTCATATATGTCTTCCACAATGTAAATATCAGAAAGGTATGTGTGTGTGTTCTAGGGCGTAGTAATTATAAACGCCTAGAACTAGTTTTGTTACCTCCAAGATCAAAGGTGTCTTTGATCCTGTTATTGTTGAGTAACCGTTCTATTGTGATCGAATAGAAATTGGAGGTGATTGTGAAGAAAAACCTTGTTGCAATAACTTTGATTGTTTTAATTCCGCTGCATATGTTATTCAATGTTATTGTTCCTAGATGATATGAGGTCTAAACAACCTCGAGCTACAACGATTCTACAAGCCTTTGGTGTTAAACCTTTCTCGTAATAAATAAGTAGTACGTGTAAATCAGAAACTGTCTTCCCCACGCAGTGCATATTGAAATTACGCACAAAACCACTAAATTCCTTAGTCAGGGATCTATTGATTAAGTTAATAGCAATGTCTTGTTCATAGACCTTGCCAAGTGCTTGTAGTTGATCCATGTAACTTTTCATTTTCAACACATGAGCACTTATAGGTTCACCATCTGTCTGCTTACAACCGTCTTACAACCGTGTAGAGATTCAATCAAATCATAGACCTCAACGGTTTGTGGTTTTTCAAATATTTTTCTGAGTTCGTTTAGCATGTCCATAGGGAAGTAATTCTCAAACTGCTTTTGTAAAGCAGGTGTCATCGCTTCCAACATCAAACAGGCCACATCATTATGTATCTTAAACTCAGCTTTCCACAATGCTTTTTCTTCATCAGTTGAAGTTTCAGCAGTAGGTTCAGCAGAACAAGGCTTATATAAATATTCAAGTTGATCTGTCACTCGCAGGACAATCCTGAGTGAGCGAAACCAATCATTGAAATTCTGAGAGCCAGTCAATTTTTCTCATTCAAAGAATGATTTGAACGCAGAACTCATAGTAATGTTATTGTTTTGAGCCATTTCTACAGATAAAGAAAGTTCAAACATTAGTATTTTCGATAATACAATTTTTCAAAAAAATAAAATACCTAAGGAAATATTCATATAACCATAGTATTTTCTTGAAAACTAGGATCCAAATTAACATAGTTTCATTACATCAGTTGAACTGCTAGTAATGAAAGTATAAAATAAGGTAATCTGTCGAACAATAATTGGCAAACAATTTCCAATTCCTAGATCATTATGGTATTTATATTGGCAAACAATTTCCAATATAAGCACGTTTTATCCCCATCTTATGCCTTGAGTCCAAGCTCTTACTTACAACTCAATTAAGTCGTCTAATTAAAAAACTATAAATTAACATATTCCCATTACATCAGTTGATCTGCTAGCAATGAAAGTATGAAATTTAACTTTCCATTGTAATCTAGTCCAAGCTCTCGCATGACGTAAATTATAACTTCAAGTGTTCTTTTAATTAGATGGCATTAACTTAATTGTAAGGGTACTATTTTTTGATGTTTATAATCAAAATATGTATGAAGAAGCATGCATACATCTTCGTATCATAATTTTTTCAAAACCCTTTTTTATTTACCAATTTAAGCTAAGATTAAATCAACAAAGTTTTAATTGAGGTATTGGGTTCAGCAATCAAAGAATTACCTACAATTATCGCCCACTATATCCTACTACTGCATGAGTCAAAAGACCCAAGTTATTCGGATAATTACCACAAAGTGGCACGTGGAATTTAGGTCAATTCACCCTTAAGATGATTTTGTACATAAAAATAGTCGTACTTGGTAGCTCTAATTTGACGCACAAAGGAGCGTAGAAACAAAGGTCAGCGCGAAGCTTATTAAAAACCCATTCCTACTTATACCCCTCTTATAGTTTTTCAAAATTGGGTGAGCCTTTCTTACTATTGGTACAAAAACTCATCACTCAATTAAAAGTTTATGACTTTAAGTCTTAAAAACATGTTATAAATTATAACCTTGCTAGTCTCGCCTGTTAGCAAATTACCGTGCGAAGCAAACCACTATCGGCACATAAGACTTTGCTAGATTCATAATTTATCACATCAAGTTTCACTATTATTTAGTCCATTTATTTTCTATTCAAAAATTACCTTTCTTTTTTTTGCTTACAACGTGTCATACAATTAAACAAAAAAACAAGTAATAACAAAAATAAACAACTAAATAACGCACATAACTTAACAATTAATTTATGTAAACAAATAGCCACACACAAACTATATTTGATAAAACATATTAATAATCAATTCTAGGTTTATATTTTATATATTTAACTAAGACTATCACTTATAAAGGTAAGTGAGCCACATGCATCGACGTATCAATTGCGTTAGTCATAATTAAGTATACACCACATAGCACATAATTGATTACTTAATATATTGGAGTCTTCCCCAATTCGACATCTATCAATTAAATTACATGTGAAAAATAATTTAAATCATCACAACAATGAATCCATGCCAAACATGCACGTTTTCATAGATTCTACCTAACAATTAGCAAGTTGCCACAAGATCGCATACTAACACATAAACATGTTAATTCTAGGGTTCCTAATCAAATTAAATAACCAAACATAAACCCTAAAAAATAATAAAGGGCAATCGGCCCTAAATTAAAAATTAGGGTTCGATTGGAATTAACCCTAAAATCCACCAAACATGTTAAAACACAATCAAGATTTGTTTTTTTTTAAGTGTTTCGGTAATTAATTACATGTTATAACGGCTCATGATGCCATTGTTGGAATATTAATATCATGGCAATCATAATTAAATATAATAAGCATCAAAGAACACATGCGGAAGCGTAGGAACAATAACACATAATTAATTAACCGAATTTAAACGTATGCGTACCTTAATGATTCTAGGAAAACAAGAATCAATCCAAGAAACTATAGTGATGAACCCTAATTAGGGTTTCTAAGAATTACACGAATTACCCCTTACCGATTTTGCAATTCAATCAAAGAATCAAACAGTAGTGTGTTTCATTCACATTCTTGTACACACGTACTAATACCAAGAAAACGTTTATGCAAGTAAAGAACACAAAACAAAACCAAACACTTTGTTTTAATAATAAAGTCGATCGATCCCTTGAGGAAGAGATTAGTTCGATCGGCCTAAGAGGAAGAAAAGAGAAAAGAAAACTTTAGGTATTAGCAAGTGCACAAAATGTACCAACTAATGACCCCAAGGTTTGCTTATATACTAATTGTAACTTGATGACCAAGTTTGAGTGGGATTTGGTTTTACCCTAAGAACCACGACCGGCCTCAAACCCACAAGGGTTTTCGGAACATTCTTGTCATCCAATTTTCAACCTAGTCCCTTTCCTTTTCCCGTTAGTCAATTATCAATAATTACTTAACGGTCGTTATGTGTTTTGTGTTAATTAATAATTATATATAACGTTTTATAAATAATTATTATTCGTTAACTCTTCATACGTAAAGTGTGCAATCGCGTGATCTCGAGTTCGATCCTAACACACAACGATTATTTTATGTCTACAAAACTAACACATTATAAATGTATTAAAAGACTAAGTGTGTCACACAAAAATGTGTCAAAAAGTTTGTGTGTCAATGTATTATTAAACTAAGTGTATCAAAAGACTCAATTTGTCACTAAAAATGTGTCATAAAAATTTCTATGTCACTACAAACATATCAAAAAAATTAGTGTCATTAAATATGTGTCAAGAAATTTTATTATGTGTCATTAAATAGATAAATTAAGTGATCATCATAAATGGATGGGAAAAAAGTTAGAAAATTTTCAAAAACCTGCTTTTAAACTTCGTATGTCATTAACTAGATGTGTAATGCCATTAAATTTTTAAGCAAAACAAACGTTTAATGCTATATATTAAAGGCTATGATACCCTTTTGAGTTTCACAATAACATATAATGACCCACTAAAGTTATTAAATTTTCATTAATAACCTAATTTGATCTCATCCATTAATTTATTTTGCATTGATATATCTTATGGTCAAAATTCCTTCCAATACTTTTTACCACTAATAACTTTTTACAATAACCACACTCAACTTACCCAAAACCATTAACATAACATAATAAAGTATTTCCATAACAAATGACCTGTTTACAACTCAAAATGGGTATATTTACACTTAATCCAAACGCCCCTTTAACTTGATCATAAACACTTTAAACGTGCCTTGACATAACGTTTGACCACCAAATTACTATGACGAACTTGACATACATTTTAACACTCGACTACTCTTTACAAACCTTTGAAGGACCAACGAGGGTACAACATTGAATGAGCTCGGTATTCTACCTAGCTCATAAATTCTTACCAAGGTCTTCTAACCTTCGCATAACCAAACCTTAATCCTTAATCCACGCCTTCGCATTAAAACAAGAGCCTACAAAACATTGTAACATTAAACTGTAAGCATAAAGCTTAGTAAGTATAACGGATATAACATAACATCATAATTCATTCACACATTACGCATCATAAACCATTAAATCCATTACAACATTAAACCATTAACACATACCTTCAACAACTTAAGCATCAACTTTCCTTTTCCTAATCCAACCTTGACTAACACGTCAAACTAGCCTTATATTCACTTTCACATAAACCTATATATCCAAACCATTCATTAACCTTAGCATAACAAATCACATAAACACATAATGTATAGAAATCATTATAACATCGCATTATAACCGGTTTACTTACCTTGATTCCAAGCTAAGCCTAACAAGAACATCATCATCATCATCATCTTCCATCATCATCTTTCTCACTTGCTGAACCTTAATCATCCAACTTGATTCCTACTCAACATCATACAATTACTTATTTTCTCATCAAACTAATACCATCCAACAAAGGTTTACCAAAACCCATCATCATCCTTATGAATCCAAACTTATAATCATCATTAACATAAGATCAAGGCTTACTTACTTGCATAGGAGATCATTGATAGAGCTTATCTCTTGATATTGAGTCACTAATCCACCAAACCCTTGATCATCAAGCTCTCTTCTTTCCCTCCTTTTTCTCTTGAACCGACACCCACAACATACCATAGAAAATGGTGGAACTTTGTAGAAACTAGTAATACTAGATATTTATTTAGTTACTTGGATAAGTTTGGCCATTTGGCAAGGATGGTCCCTCTAGTCCCTTTTCTTCTACTTTAACCTCAATTCACCTTATAACATATTTGATACTTGACAACTTAAGTCCTTGAAGTCTATTTCCATTCTCGTTGTGACACATAACACTTTCTATACCTACATTACACATTCTTTGACTATCACTTGAATATCGGGTTTGACTATAACTTAACTTTTGTTGACTAATCAATCACATTAAACCATGGTATCATTATAAGTTTTAATCTTTCAACTCATACTTGATACCAAAACGTAGGTTTTACAATAAGTCTTAAACTAAAGTCACATTTAAATTCTTAGCCGACCTATCCTAATCCTTGTTGATCCCAGTTGAGCTTCACGATCTTAATAATTACTTTAGATAAATCTAAGGTAATCGGTATAGAAACTGATCTTGAGTTTTATATCAAATATTATGCGGAAACTAATACTTGATCTTAAGAAGAATAAACACAAACAAATTATCAAACAACACTTCAATATATTAATACGATTGCTCTGAATAGCAATAGGGTTACAAGAAACCTTGAAGTGTAAAACAATACGTATGCTAAGATAAACAATCAATCGATCTCTAACTCTAACCCTAGAACCTCCTTTTATAGCGTAAGGAGTCCTAGTCGGTTTACAAGACTTCCTATACAAGAAAAATATTCATACGTATCTTTTCTATACTTATCTTAACATACTTTACATAATTAATAAGCAGCAGAGTAATCCTTCTAGCAGCAGAGTCCTCGTGAGCTAGCAGCAGAGTTACAATGTGCCTATTATACCAAAACAGCAGAGTTATCAAACCAGCAGAGTTCTTGTGCTAATCAGCAGAGTTACATAACTATCCAGCAGAGTTGTAATTCTCGAATCAGCAGCATTTTAGACCCAACAATCCTCCCCTAAACTTGATATTTTTCATCAAAAATCATCAAGTTTCCTTCAATCCAAATAACCACCAGGAGGATGCTTCCAAACACCTTACTGTTTTGAAACTTGTGATACCAGCAACTTTTTATACTTCTCAATCAGTTCTTTTGCTTGATGATCTGCATCAAATGGTCTTTGTAGTGTCAACTTACCAGGTTGCAACATTTGATACAGAATAGATGTACTGTTATTGATAGCATAATCCTTCTCCACAAGCATATATACAGTCACACCTATGCATGATAAAACATGAACTCCACAACTTTGATACAAGTACCATTTCTGAACTGTAGAGCTCAGTAATTTCTTCCATTCAATACTTCTTTCATCTGGTTCAAACATGTTCTTCAAGTAGTAATAATTTAGTCTCTCATACACTATCTCTGGTCTAGTATCTCCATACTTCATCTTGTACAAATTCCAGAGTTGAGTAATATCATCTCTATCCATATAGTGCAATATCTGAGAAAAACTAATATATCCCACACTTGAACCATTTGATCTCTTTATAATCCAGCATACTTGACTATCAGCTAAAACATCATGTGAATATGAAATAATTGGATACTTGATTGATAAAGGAACTTCATTGAGTAACTCAGGTTCCTCTTGAGTGTCATGAACTGTAAGATCCATAATCTCTTTCATATCAACATCAGTCACTTTGTCACTATCATGCTCATCATTTACTTCTTCTTTCTCTGACTCACTATCACTCATCACTACAGATTGAGTTCTTCTCCTTTTCCTACTCACATGCTTTACTCTCTTACCTGTCCTCTTATAACCAATAACCTTCTTAACTTCTTCTCTCTCAAACTCCATGGTTTCCTTGTCATCTTGTTTCTTTGAAACATTTCCACTTCCAGATGCTTTCACATTTTCAGATCCCATAACCTCTGGAGTTCTTTTCTTTTCAGAAACTTTTCTTGGATTAAGTTTAGCATAAGTTTCATAAAACTCTTTTTCAATTAAGTGATCTGCCTTACCCTTAAAATCCTTCATCTGATAGTTTCTAGCATTCTTCAAATAGTACTTCATGTCATTAACCAATGCTTTCCTTGAAGATGACTTTTGCTTGTAGCCATGCTTTTGTGCCTCTTTAATCCTTAAAATCAGCTCTTCCCACTTAGTCAATCCATTCTTTCTAAGTATGAACTCAACAAGTTCTTTTGTCTTTTCAGCTCCATCCAACTGCTCATCATTTGATATCAGCCTAGCTTCACCTCTTATAATCATATCAGAATCAATGAAATATTGCAATTGTTCATCTAATTCTTCTTGATTAACTTCTTCAAATGCAGTGCTTTCCATAAGTTCAGACTGATTTCTTTCTTCACTAGCTGCAACACTTCTTGCATATTCTTCATCCTTAGCAATTTGAGCTTGTTCATCAGCCAACTTTTTCTTTCTTTCAAGTTCTTCAGCAGATTCAGCAGCAGGTTGTTGTTGTGTTTGTGTGAATGTTTTAGTTTCTTTGTGCATGTTCAGCAGCACTTGAGCTAAGGTCATCTGATCATCATCTGAATCAGCAGAATCATTTACTCCAGCAGAGTCCTTTACACCTGCACTCTGCTCAGTCTCATCAGCAGAAACCTTCAACCCATCAGCAGAGTTGTTTGCATCAGCAGAGTGTCCTGCATCAGCAGAGTCAACCTTTCCACTCTCATTACCAACATTTTCAACAAAATCCTTTTCAACCTCCCCTGAACCTATCACATCCTCTTGATCCTTATCATTCACCACAGCCTCTTGATCATTCCTCCCCTGTTTGGAAGCATCCTCTTCCAAACTTGGTTTGGACCTCTTCTTGAGCCTCCCCTCAAGGTGTGTAACCCTTAGCTTAAGCCTCCTTATTTCAGCACCTTGAGTAGCTCTGACTGTCTTTAATTCCTTTCTCAGAACAAGGACCTCCTTTGACAAGTTTGTACAATTTTCCGTCAATTCTTTCAATTGTTTCATGATATCCTCACAACTTCGGTCTGTGTAACCTGACCCGAGAGGTTGATCATTGGAATTGTCATTTTGTACAGGTGTTTTAGCCGTCAAATCATCAGTTTCAAGTTCAATTCTAGCATCAACACTTCGACCTGTTGACCTGGTCCGAGAGGTGTATCATGTGCCATGTCAATATGTACATCAGTGTCCATCAATTCAATATGTTCATCCCTGTCCTCATCACTTCGAGATGTGTTACCTTCTCTGAGAGGTGAATCTTGGGACATAAACTCAGTCTCATCCCTAGGATGAACATCTGAGCCCCCCATAGAAGCCATTTGGCTGGGGTTACCACCAGTTGTGTCAGGTTCCTGAGAACCTTCTACAAATGATGTTGCCATGGTTGAGGTCTTAATTATGTTGACACTGTCCTGTTCAACTACTAAGTTGGAAACAGTAGTGCCAGCCTCTCCCATCATGATACCTCCAACACCTGTATCAGCCTCATCTGCTACCATACTGACATTGGCCTGAGGTTGCACAATGCCCTCTTGTGAATTCCTAGGTGATTGGGTGTTTTGGGTTTCATGTGACACTGATTCATTTAAACTTATTGATGAGGATGTGTGATGGGAAGCTGTGGGTGTTCCAGCTTCTTCATCCTCATTTACTTCAGCCACTACATTCAAGATATGCTCAGTTAAGGGAGTAATAACACCAGAAAATCCCTTCCCATTCTTCTTTAAAAAGGCAAACATCTTGATGGCCATTCTACTACAGGGCTCAATTTGTACATGCCTCAATGGTTCCCTCAGCTGTTTGTTTATAATAAGTTGTAGAAACCTTGGGTACAAATAAAACTTCTTTTTAACAAACTTTTTCAACCCCTCAAATATCATACCAGAAAAATCAAAGGGCTGCCCTGTAGCTAAACATACCAAAGCCATAGCTTGAGAAGCACTAAACTCATTCCATCCACCTATTTTGGGAAACAAGCAGTGTTGTAGAGTATGCAGTAAAAACTTCCAATGTGGACAGAGACGACCTTTCAATAATGTACTACCAGCCTCAGGTCTCTCATATCCAAAAGTCTCAAGCTCAGTCATAACTACTTCTGGGGTAATAGTAGGGGGTGTTGGGGTGCCTGATAAACGTAAACTTCTCTTAATTGTGGTTTCACTAACTACAATATTCTCCCCATCTACACTACCTACCAATCGTTCCTCACCATCTAATACATCCAACTTAACAGTTGACCAAAATTGCTTCATATGAGATGTATAAATAGTAGGATCAGCTGTTAACGCATACCTTAACTTCGAAGCACTCAGGAAATCCATAACCTCATAAAATCCATCAGCGGCAGTAACCTTACTGAGAAATGCTATCTGATTGTGTTCTTCCGGAAACGTTCTTTGAGCCATTTGATTTGGGGGTTTTGGGTGAAATTAAATGAATTGATGTTCTTGGGTGAAAATCGAATGTAATTCGGAGCAACTAAAATGGAATTAGATCAAATTGGTGAAAGATACCGATTTGATTCAATTAGGTTTAAGAACGCGCCAAAAGTTACAGTTTGATCCTTCAACTTTCAAACTCATCAGCAGAGTTATGAAAGTGTTGACATAAAGTCAACTTTCCCAAAATTTTAAAATCACCTCCTTAAATACAATACCAACCCCACATTTAACTCCATAAATCCTTAATCACTAAATCAAATCCCCAATTCAAAACCCTAACTCAATAACAATCCAACATGAGTTCTTCAAAAACACCAATCATTGAAATATCTTCAGATTCATCATCTGATGAATCACAAGGTTGGGCTAGTTACTTTCCTAAGAATGCATCCACATCGCAACAAAAAGGAAAAGCAATCAAGGAAGAATCATACTCCGATCCACTCCCTTCAACACCATCGTCATTCGAAGAATCAAGCGATGATGAAACAGCAGATTGGCCTGGGAAACAGCAAGGTTGGCCAAAACACATGACTTACTACCAAGGTGCTTGGGAAATCATCCCTCCAAAACATCCAATAACCGCTGAACTTCAGAAACAACTGGAGAAAGCCGCAGCCGACTTTGCAAAGAGTGTCCACATTCCACATCCAAAGCCAAGTCCGGTTGAGAAGAAACCCTCTGTGCCAAAGAAGAAAAACCAGCAGAAGAAAGCAGCTCCCTCTACCAGTCAGCAGCAAAATCCACCACCACGTTCAGTGGTACTTGCACTCCCCTGCCCAAGGGTGTTTGAGGCTATGGGCACCAGGGGACCGCGTAGCAAGGTCATGCCAGAATTTGCTAGGATGTAGGTTGTGAATCTATGTAGCTTGTTGTCTTTTGATGTTTCTTTTGAATGATGGTTGTAAGAAAACTTTCTCTGTACTTTGCTTATGGAATGAATGAACCTTTTAATTTTCTTTGCTTTACTTGAGTATTTGTATATGTATCTGCAAAAGGTTAGTAGCAAACAACAAACACAAGCAAGAATATTCCAAAAACAACAGCAGAGTACCATAGCAAACTAAACAACTTAACAAACAGCAAATTTTGACTTAACAAACAGCACAAATCCTTACAAAACTTTACAAAAACATACAGAGATAAGATGGTTTAAGATTTAAAGATTGATCATACCAATACTAGCAACTAAAAATTGAAACCTGCTTATGTCAAAACTTTTGGTAAGTAGATCAGCAACATTATTGTCAGTATGTATTTTAACCACTTGAATAAGCTTTTTCTCATAACAATCTCTAATAAAATGATGTCTTATCTCTATGTGTTTTGTTTTAGAATGAAAAACAGGATTTTTAATAATACACATTGTGCTGTTGTTGTCAATGAAAATTTTTGTGTTCATAAAATTGTACCCATAATCCAGCAATTGGTTCTGAATCCAGAGCACCTGTCCACAGCAGCTAGAAGCAGCAACATATTCTGCTTCAGTTGTCGAATTTGCTACCACTGTTTGTTTCTTACATTGCCAAGAGATCAACCTATGACCAAGATACTGACAGCCTCCAGTAGTTGATTTTCTGTCCATAGTAGCTCCAGCATAGTCACTATCTGAGTATGCTATCAAGTCAAATGGTGAATTATTAGGATACCAAAGACCCAGTTTTGGTTGACCCTTTAGGTACCTAAAAATCCTTTTGACTACTTCCAAGTGTGAAACTTTTGGGGACACTTGGAATCTAGCACAAGCACACACAGAAAACATGATATCTGGCCTTGAAGCAGTCAGATACATCAATGAGCCAATCATGGATCTATACAAATGTACATCAACCTCTACACCATCTTCATCCTTGAGCAAAGGTTTATTTTTATCCGTGGGTGTCTTGGCTGCCTTCACATCCTTGAAACCAAATTTCTTTAACATATCAGCCACATACTTGTCTTGGCTAATAAAAATCCCATCTGACTTCTGCTTAACTTGTAGTCCTAGAAAGAAAGTCAGTTCTCCCATAGAACTCATCTCAAACCTGCTGTGCATAAGTTTCTCAAATCCTTCACATAACACCATATTTGTAGACCCAAAAATGATATCATCTACATAAACCTGAACAAGTAGAATATCCTTTTTGTCTTTCTTAATGAACAATGTTTTATCAATGGTTCCTCTGCTAAAACCATTATTCAACAAATACTTAGATAAGGTGTCATACCAAGCTCTAGGAGCTTGATGTAGTCCATACAGTGCTTTCTTCACTTTGTAGACCCTATCAGGATACTTAGAATCTTCAAACCCAGGTGGTTGCATAACATAAACCTCTTCAGGTATCTTTCCATACAAGAAAGCACTTTTCACATCCATTTGATACACAGGAAAATTCTTGTATGAGGCATATGCCAAGAAAAGTCTGATAGCCTCTAGTCTTGCAACTGGTGCAAATACCTCATCATAGTCTATCCCTTCTTCCTGAGTGTATCCCTGAGCCACCAATCTAGCCTTGTTTCTGATAACAATACCTCGTTCATCTCTTTTACATCTGAACACCCATTTTGTACCAATTGCCCTTTTGCCATTAGGCAAATCAACTAATGTCCAGACCTCCTGAAGCTTGAACTGCAGCAACTCCTCTTGCATAGCTTCAACCCAACTTTCATCTTTCAAAGCCTTGTGAATGGTCTTGGGTTCTTCTTGAGATAAGAAACAGGCAAACATGCAATTTTGTAGATCCTTGTGGCTATTCCTCTTCTTAAGTGTTTGGGCAAACAATCCCTGATCAAGCAAATCACTTAACCCTTTTGACTTACTTCTAGTCTGAACAGCAGAGTGAACATCACCAATTATCTGATCCTTTGGATGATTCTTGTGAATTCTGGTTGTAGGAGTGGGACTAACAGGTATATCAGTCTCCAAGTTTGATAAATCACCTTCAGCACCAAAAACATCAACAACTTCATCATCAGTATCCACATACACTTCCTCTAATTCAGGCATCTCATCAGCAGAATCATCATCAGAATCACCATCTTTATCAGTAGAGTCTTTGAGTTCAGCAGCAGAGTTACCAAGCTGAACAGCAGAGTGTTTTGCCTTAACAGCAGAGTGCTTTAGCTTAACAGCAGAGTGTTTTGGCTTGGCAGCAGAGTTAAGAAAACTGCTGCTTGGTGTATTCCCTTGAATTCCATCAACTTGTGACTCTATACTTCTTTCCTTATCATCATTCATGTCATCAGGAGAAGGTTCATCAACACCTTCCACATCAACCTTTGGTAATTCTTTATGAACAGCAGCATCATCTGAACTCTTTCCCTCTTTAGGAGTGAAGTACTGATCAAACGTGCTCCTTTCAATCAAAACAAACTCCTCTGCAGTGTCATCCTTCTTTGCTTGTGTACCTGCATTGGGGTTAGTTTGTGTACCTGCAGACATGTTAGTGGTACCTGCAATGACTGGTTGATAATTCATACTCTTGGTTAAGGAATCAATATCAAACATCCACTCAGGACCTTTTCCATCAACATTAGGTGTGGTTTCTCGAATTCTAACATGCAAATTTTCCACCACATGCCCAGTTCTTTGATTGAAAACCCTAAAAGCCTTACTTTCTGTAGAGTATCCAACAAAGTAACCTATGTCTGCTTTCTCACTAAACTTGCCTAAGTGGTCAATGGTGTTTAAGATAGTGACAGGACACCCAAATGGTCTAAAGAAATCTATCAGAGGTTTCCTACCATGCAATAACTCATAAGGGGTCTTATTGTGAGGTTTGACTATCTTAGTTCTATTTTGCACATAACAAGCAGTGTTGACTGCTTCAGCCCAAAAGATAGTGGGTAACTTAGACTCTGACAACATAGTTCTAGCAGCCTCAATTAATGTTCTATTTCGCCTCTCAGCCACACCATTTTGCTGAGGAGTTCTAGCTACACTAAATTGTCTAGTTATCCCTTTTTCCTCACAGAACTGATTCATCACTTGATTCTTAAATTCAGTTCCATTGTCACATCTGATGATCTTAACCTTGTGATTAAATAGGTTTTCTATCCTTGTTATAAAAGCCTTAAGAATGCCAGCTGTCTCATTCTTAGTTGCTAAAAAGAATACCCAAGTAAACCTACTGAAATCATCAGTGACCACTAAGCCATACATCTTTTTATTCAAACTATGCACATATGTAGGTCCAAATAAGTCCATGTGTAACATAAACAAAGGTTCAGTTATAGAATTCACCAATTTGGACTTACAAGATGCTCTATGTTGCTTTCCCATTTGGCAAGCAACACAGACTTCAGGATTCTCAAAGACTTTTGAAGGCAATCCTCTGACCAAGTTCCCTTTCACCAACTTGTTGATAGCCTTGTAGTTCAAATGTCCAAGCCTTCTGTGCCATAGTTTGGATTCATCAACAGTGGCTTTGGCAAACAGACAAGTCAAATCTCTTTTGGGAATAATATTCTTTATATCCACACTGTATATATTGTCATGTCTAGGGACTTTAAGAAGAACCAATTTATCATCAGGTATCTTATAGTCAGGAGACAAGACAAGACACTCAGTATCGGTAAAAAGAACAAAATTCTTCCTGTCACACATTTGTGAGACACTAAAAAGATTGAACTTGAGACCATTCACCAAATACACTTTCTCAAAATCCAACTTTCCAGTTCTGATGATGCCTTTACCAACAATTTTTCCACCTTTAGGGTCATTCCCAAAGGCCACATAACCACCATCCAAAGCTTCAAAATTCTCCAAATTGCTTTGGTCTCCAGTCATGTGTGAAGAGCATCCACTATCAAAAATACATTTGTCCTTTAGCTCCTTTTGTAGATTGCCCTGCACAAAAAGTAAGAGAATTAGTTTCTCTTGGGGACCCAAGCCATTACTGACTTGGATCTACCTTGTGCATCAAAGTAGTCAAATTTCTTCAACTGCATTGGTGCACTGCTGTGTCTGAGAACATGATCTAAAACTTTAACTTTTGGTTTCCAGACCCAGCAAGCTGAGGCTTTAACAGCATAAAAATGATTGCCTACAACAATATCAGTAACAACTTTAGGCAAAACAGCAGAGTCAGCCTTAACAGCAGAGTTTGCCTTTTCAGCAGAATCAACTTTTTCCTTCTTAATGAGCACTGTTGATGCAATAGGAGAGATAACTCTAGAAGTACCATCTCTCATCAAAACTTCCCTAGGAACCATGTTTCTTTTAGGGTGAGGGTGAGTCTTTCTAGCAGAGTTTCTATGGTTCACCCTATTGTACTGGTTCCATGCTGGTTTCTTATAGCACTCATCTTGCAAATGTTCAAAGCTACCACAGCAATAACATGCCTTCTTAAGTAATTGAAAGTCAGTACCTAATTTGTGTGAAACTAGGTTGTTCCAATTTCTCTGGTTTCCCCTAGGCAATTTATTTGTTCTTTTTGGATATACTCTAGGTGTTTTGTCAAACTCAGCCATTTTCCTAGAGATACCTTTACCAAACCTAGGCTTAACAAAATGAACCCTTTTAGCTCTAGGTACTTTTGATTCAACAACAGTAGGAATTTCTTCCTTTTTGTTCTTAGGGGTTGAATCAGATTCCACTTCATCATCATCACTGTCAGACACCCAATCTTCAATAAGGGGTGCTTCATCATACTTCTTTACCTCAACCTTAGGTGACTCTATTTCTTTTTCATTAGTTTCAACAACAGGTTTACTAATTTCACCTACAGGTTTAGCCCCAGACTCAGAGATGAAAGTTAGTGTTCTAGTAGGAGGGGCATTGGCACTAAGCTTATTAGGATGAGAAACAGCATTATATCCTAAACCAGTAAAGTGTCTTCCTAATGGTTTACTGAGAATGTCAGTGGCAAATTGTTGTTTTTCTATCATAACAACATGTTTTTCAGTCTCACTCTTAGCTGAATCTCTAGCCTGTTCAGCCTGTTCTACTTTTTCCATAAGAACCTTAATCTCATCATCTTTTATGATAATTTCATTTTTCAAGACAGTGATCTGATCAAGGTATTCAATTTCAGCCTTTTTATAAAATTCTAGTTTCTCTTCTAAGTTCTTTAAACCATATGCATAACTAAGATTATCTAGTTTAATTGTATCATTTTCCTTTTTAAGGTTTCCATAGCTAGATTCAAGCATCTCAATTTTATCAGAACATGATTTAAAAGAACAAATTGAATCATTGGATACCTCTGAGTCTGATCCAGAAGAAGAATAGGCCATGAGAGCAAAATGCTGTACTTCAGGTTCCTCTTCAGCTACCAATGCACAATTTGGACCATCCTCAGCAAGATCACTCCAATCAAAATCACCTAACCCATCACATGATACCATAGCAGTAGTGGAATTTGGCTCTTCATCAGCAGACTTCTTGAAATTCTCATTACTTCTTTTTGGTGCTTTGCATTCTCTTGCAAAGTGTCCCTTCTTTTTGCAGTTAAAACATTCAGCCTTTGACTTATTAAATCCCACACTCTTGTTCCTTCTGAACTTCATCTCTTTACCAGTTCTCTTAAGAAACCTTCTTGCCCTCATAGTAAGCATTGCAAATTGCCATTGCATGTCAATCTCTTCAACATCATCAGGATCAAGTTCATCCAGATCTTGAGGCATGACTGAAGTACTTGTAGTAAGTTCAGCCAAATAAGCACAAATTGCAGCATCACTGATAGTGTTGGTGTTAGAAGAGTCAGCAGCAGAGACATGTGAACCAACAGCAGGAGCAAAAGCACCAGCAGCAGAGTGCTGTTCTTGATGTCTACCAGTAGTCTTGTTGCTTGAGGAAACAAAAGCAAGATTATTTGTGGTAGAGGATGAACTTGACAGTCCTTTAACTTCAGATTCATACACCTTCAAGTTGTTATACAGATCATCCAATGTCATAGTATCAAAATCTTCCTTATGTCTCCAAACCACTGTATGAGTGTTCCATTCAGAAGAGAGACTTCTCAGAAACTTTAGATTGACATCCTCTTGAGATGGCTCAATCTTCAACAGAGCCATCTGACTGGTTAGCTTATGAAGTCGATCATAAGTTCCTTCAATGTCCTCAGAACTTGAAGTAGTGAAAGTTTCAAACTGATGCTTCAGTAGATTCTTTCTTGATTTCTTTGTAGCTTCATTCCCACCAAATCGAAGTTCGATTGCTTCCCATAACTCCTTAGCAGACTCAATATGATTAAAGCTCAATTGATAATCATTAGGTATTCCCATCATAAGAATACTGTGAGCCTTAACCTCCAATCTTCTCTGTGCTTTCTCCTCACTTGTCTTGAGAGTCAAGACTGATCCAGTAGCAGTCTTGGTTTGCACAGTGTCTCCATGAACAATAACTTCCCAAAGTGAGTAATCAACCATTCTTATGTACTGTTGAATCCTCATCTTCCAGATCTCATACTCTCCAGGCTTGAGCATGGGAACCCTTGATGCAGTAACCATGTGTGTAGAGTCGGAGTCCATTGCTTACAGTGATGATTAGCAAATCTTGTATTCAAAAATTCTTCTTGGTACCAGTTTCTAGATCACAAGCTCTGATACCACTTGTTGATCCCAGTTGAGCTTCACGATCTTAATAATTACTTTAGATAAATCTAAGGTAATCGGTATAGAAACTGATCTTGAGTTTTATATCAAATATTATGCGGAAACTAATACTTGATCTTAAGAAGAATAAACACAAACGAATTATCAAACAACACTTCAATATATTAATACGATTGCTCTGAATAGCAATAGGGTTACAAGAAACCTTGAAGTGTAAAACAATACGTATGCTAAGATAAACAATCAATCGATCTCTAACTCTAACCCTAGAACCTCCTTTTATAGCGTAAGGAGTCCTAGTCGGTTTACAAGACTTCCTATACAAGAAAAATATTCATACGTATCTTTTCTATACTTATCTTAACATACTTTACATAATTAATAAGCAGCAGAGTAATCCTTCTAGCAGCAGAGTCCTCGTGAGCTAGCAGCAGAGTTACAATGTGCCTATTATACCAAAACAGCAGAGTTATCAAACCAGCAGAGTTCTTGTGCTAATCAGCAGAGTTACATAACTATCCAGCAGAGTTGTAATTCTCGAATCAGCAGCATTTTAGACCCAACCTATACTAATCCTTATGGATTCTAACTAATTCTAGACACCCGCTTTCTACTCCTCTAACCCTACTCATGCCATGTTGGGAACAAATAAGCCCACTCATTCGTACTTCTTCATTTACATGGAGAGGCGTCCCAATCGATGTAAATCAAGAAACATAAGCTCATGGTTATATACTTCCGACATAACACTGCTACTCCTATTACCCGGTTTACTTTTAATTTCTTTCATTTCTTTTTATACTTCACATTACCTTTTTAGACTTGGATCCGTATCATTATCACATTCATTATGGGGATATTTTTATCACCAAGGATGTAGGCAACCCCTTGCCGATGAAGGCAATGCATTTCATCCCGAATGATCTTTAACACATCCTGAAGGATTCTTTAACATTCATTAGCTAGGTCATCCCGAAGGATACCATCATTCATCATCATTAACTCGGCCATCCCGAAGGATGCCATCTTTAACCTTTCACCTTTTAACATTGGATCCAAGCCCTTAACATTTTAACAAACTCGCATTAATTCATCCATTTATTTAGTTTAATCAAGCATCATAGGGCATACAAAGCCCGCTTATCATATTTACACATTATTTATGCGTTTACTCATCTCACCATCACTTACATTCTTTTAAACCTTATTAACCATTTTACCATTTCTACCATTACCCCTTTTTAACTTTAGCCAACACATCTTTTTCACATTTTAACCTTATATAGGTTAGCTTGACAACACATTCATTAGCATCATTCATTCATGTTGGGATTACGAGTAATCATTATAAAGTGTTGGTCATTTAATATATGTATTAAGTCGTAAACTATAAGGCTTGTATGTTTATTACAAGGCCCGCTCATGAAGCAAGCCCATGAGCGGCCTATTATTTGTTATTAGGGCAACGCCCTTTATGTTGTAAACACTATAAATACCCCCTCCCTTGAAGGGAGAAGGTGTTGGTTCTTGGTTAATGAAACTTTCTTTATTATTTATACAAGTTCCTTCCATCTCTCTCTCTCTTACTTTCTCTCTCTAGAATCGATCTCTTGTGTGATTAATATTGTGACCTAATAAGTGGTATCAATCACCAAGGGATAGCTTAGGTTGTTTTAGGTTAGATTTGGTAGAAAATTTTGAAGTTTTGTCTCGTAACTCTTCAACTTTGGCAGGTTTCTTCGAGTTAGACAGTTGAAATTCTTCAAGTAAGTCACGTTTCTTCAACTTAGTCTTCGAGTAAGCTTGCTAATCTTTGAGCAAGCTAGTATTTCTTCGAGCAAGACTTCGAGTAAGGGTATTTTCTTCGAGTAAGAAAGTTCTGTTTATACTTTTCGAGTTAGGAAATCAGAACTTCTCACATTATAATCCTTCTACTAAGGGATTATATACTTCGTGAAATTCTACTCTTCGAGTAAGGTTTTCTTCAAGTATGGGGCTATATACTTCTTTATCCTTTAGTCTTCGAGTAAGGATTTTTATCCACATCTTCTACTTAGACATCTAAACTACAACAACAACCTTCTTTATCCTAAAAGATCCATCATCCACACAAGTTACTTTACTTCTACATAATGTCTCAACCACCTTATTTCAACTACTTTCAACAGCAGTATCCTCAGCAACAACAGTATCATCAGCAACTGCAGTATCCACAACAACTACCATATCAACAACAACCAATGCAATCCTTCCCACTTCCTGCAAAACAACCACATTGGTTTGATCAAATATGTGAGGCCATCAGTAGCCAACAGTCTAGACATGAAGCTGGATCACTTGACATACCTCCAATGCTCACTCCTGGTAATTATGTTCAATGGGTAAGTCGATTCTTAAGGTTCATAGAACTCAAGAAACCACATGGAAAATAAATGAAAAAGGCTATAATTGAAGGTCCATTCCAAATGCCAACTACAACGGTTCCTAGAGATCCAACTGCTATTCCACCAAGACCTGACACCGTGACCCCTGTTCCTGAAGCTCAACTTACTGCAGAGCAAATACTTCATCGTGAAGCAAATGAACTTGCAATGTCATATATTCTTCTGGGAATACCTAATCCGATTTTCCGAAGCATTGATGCTCAGAAAACAGCTAAGGATATGTGAGAACACTTCATCTCTTAATGGAAGGCACTGAACTGAACCAAGAGGACATGGAATCCAAACTCTGCCTCGAATATACAATGTTCATGATTGAATCGGGGGAGTCACTTGAGTCTTATTACCACTGGTTCACAAACATCATCAATGACTTGGACAGGCACAACATTAAGTTACCAAGGATTGCAATCAACACTAAGTTTCTCAGCTGTCTTGGTCCAGATTGGCAAAAATATGTCACGTTTGTTCGTTAAGCCAAAAATCTACATAATGCATCTTATGGGTTGTTGTATGATTATCTGAAGCACCATCAATCTAAAGTTGACAAAGATCGAGCTCTTCGTGGTACTTATTCACCTTCTACAACTACAAAATTATTGGCACTAATAGCTCAATCTCACTTTGCTCCACCTCCACAGTCAAATCATGCTTATGTCCAACAGCAACATCACTTTAACTATCATCAACAAACCTCTTCCAACCAACTCATTCCATATGATTCAACACAGCAATCAACTGAAAATCAACTAGTCCCCTACGACAACACTGACACCATGCTCTACACGAATACAAACAGTGACGAAGATGATGCATTCAACTCTTTGAATGAAGGATTTGCACTCATTGCTCGTGCTTTCAGCAAATTCTCTAACAAATCCAACAATCGTCTCCGCACTTCATCCAACACAAGGAATCAAGCTGTTGTACAAGATGGACGGGTTGAAATACAGAATCATGCTTGTGGAAGAACTAGATCAGGAGGTTATATGGGAAATTCAGGAAATGGACAACGGTTTAATACAGCTAGTGGAAGTAGGAACAATGCAGGTGCTCCTCAGAAAAGGGTTGAAATTGTTGAAACTGGGAATACAATGGTCAAGTGCTATAACTGCAATGGGAAAGGTCATCTGGCTAATGCATGTCCCAAAGCTAGAGTCAGAGGCAGTGAGTTTCACAAGCAGGCACTACTTCTAGCTCTAAAGGATGAATCATGGGGCACTCTCACTGACAAAGAAAACAGCTTCATGGCAAATGCATATTCAGATGATGACATGGAGGATTTGGAAGCAAATGCAGCTGTGATGCTAATGGCAAACATGCAGGAACTTCACATGAGTAACACAGGCCCAGTGTATGACACTGATGGTCTGTCTTAGGTATCTAATCCAACAACATGTCTAATACATAAAATTGTATCACCATCTGCATCTGCATCAGACGAGGAGCAAGTTGTTCAAAATGAATCATTTTTATCTCCACAAGAAAATGAACAAATGAACACAGTTGTTACATTTTATGAAGATCAAATTAACCCAGTTGTTGCATTTTTTGAAAACGTAGAGGGGGAGGGGGTGAATACATTCCCGTTTTAAAGCTTAAAACTTGTTATATCAAATTTCCAATTTAGCTTGTTCTAATATGAAAGATGTTAAGTATAGTTTATGACTAGCATATACTAAACAAGTTGTCACACAAGTATTATCAACTAATCAAAACACAAGCAATCATATAATGCAAACATAAAAGTAAAGCAATAAGTAAAAGAAAGCGCAAACCGAACACGATGATTTATAGTGGTTCAGTCACGGAGCTCTTCTCTGGCCTACTCCACTCCCCGAGTACCCAACTCGAGAGTTACTTCACTAGATCAACAAGCTTCCTTCTCGGCGGAGAAAACCTTACAATTGTCGCTTACACTTTTTCTGGTACAAAGCTAAATACCGGGTTCTAGTTCGAGGTAGAACCAACCTGACGTCGCCTATACAATTTCCGACACTAAGCTAGATGTCGAGTTCTTTTACAAGGGTACAACCACTCCCGTCGTTGCTTATACTTTTTTCGAGACTAAGCTAGATTTCGAGTTCTTTTACAAGGGTACAACTACTCCCGTCATTGCTTATACTTTTTCCGAAACTAAGCTAGATGTTGAGTTCTTTTACAAGGGTACAACCACTCCCGCTATGTTTTATGGCCCAACATAGAAACTTTGTGTTTTATAGCACAAACACATAAACCACCTAATCTAGTTTGGTGTTTAGATTGTGATGCAATGATGTTTACAATGATGATCCATGACATACGTGTATCATGGATATGAATGACTAATCTAAATGAACTTCCATTGAAAGGAAGCCTTCAATGGATGAAGATCACAAGCTCCCTAAACTTGTCATGATGGATCTTCATATATGCATGTGGAATCTACATGAACTTCTTGAATAAGAAGTCTTCAATCATTGAGGATGTCAAGTGCCCTTGAATCTTCATATATTGGAATGCTTTGGTGGATGATGACTTCAAGATCTTCTAATCTTCTTGGTGGATCAGGAAGTATGCTATGCGTATGATGGATGATGACTCACGATCTCTGAGCTTGCTTCACAGGATCATTACGAGTGTATGCTTACAACATAATGAAAGTTAGTAACATTATGATCATTATGAAATAATTGATTAATGTGTGTTTCTACATGATTTACTACTGATCTAAATATATGAAAAGGGTAGAGAGAATGTGTGTTCTAGTGGGTTGAAACATTGGGTAAACAATGGGCTACTATTTATAGGAAAACTGTTAAGACATTCCACGGATTTGGCTGAACCAATTCCAGGGGTCCGCCCTTTATGCTGTTTGGTTCCGCCGGGACATGACAGCTAGATCTTACCATATCTTACCAAGATCTTACACAATCCAACTCATTGCTTGAAGATCTTTCCAAAATATTATACTAAGTCTTACAAGCTATCCAAATGATGTATGCCATGTTGTCATGTATATATTTACATTTTAAGAATTAAAATGTAAATAATGTAAATGTATATATGTATGTCCTATGTATATACTAGCTTAACTAATATATGTTTACCAATATGTACTACGTTAGTTTGACACCTAAAGTGTACTTATCCTATTAATCTTAGGAAACATGATGTACAAGTAAAAGTACTTGTATATGCAAAATGTGAAATGAGGTTCTAAGTAGAATGGTTAGTCTTTTTAAAATACTTAATGACCTAGCCGTATTTTAAACATTCTAAATGATTTGTTAAGGGTTTGATCATAATGCCACATAACAAACATGTACGAACCTGTGTTGTACCGTACGAGGACTCGAGAGGTGTTGAATGTATTGTTGAGACAAAATAAGATTACAAGTAACTTGTACATTTTACGTTATGTATCTAGTTACATGTTTGTCATCAATCAAAACAAATGAGACTACTTGCACTAACAATCTCCCCCTTTTTGATGATGACAAAATATGTATACTTGATAGAAAGTAAAATGTAAAAAAGTTACTTGTGTCCGTACTACCTTTTACATTACCTTCTTCGTTTACACCTTTCTCCCTCATTACTTTCTCCGTTTACACCTTTCTCCCCCTTTTGTCGAAACAAAAAAGGTGTGTCCTTGGAGTTAACTTCATTTCTCCCCGAAATGGCGAGCTTGCATCATCCCTAGTGAAGTTAAATTAACTACTCCTATCTCCTATGGTTGTTGCATCCCCTAGGTTGTTAGCGGATCCATGGATCCAATTAAGACTCTTAACCTACATCAAGATTAGTGTTGTGCAATAAAACAAAAAATATATGAGAAATGCATGATGAATGAAATGCACATAGCGAACGATACACGTGGGTAAGCTATGTTGGATTATCTCCTCCTTTTTGTCGAAACACAAAGGTGTGTCGAAGAATGAGAATGATTATGAATGCGTGCATGCTCCCCCTTGACTGTAGCTCTCCCTTGATCAATACTCCCCGTTGCTAGGGTACCAACGTATATGATGCAAGAAAGCTAGAAAAACAAAGGTTAGTGCATGATTAGCCCCCCCTTGATCAATACTCCCCGTTGCTAGGGTACCGACATATATGATGCAAGGATGAAGAATCCTACAAAATAAAGGTTAGTGTAAAACAATATTTTGTCCATGGACGAGTATGTGAAATACAACAATGCGTGTATATGATGCATTCTATAAATGCTTGACAGAAGCTCCCCTTGCTCTAGGGCGTCAAGATGAACCTACAAAACAAAAATTAGTACACTAGAAGATATGTCTTAAGACATATATATCATATACGACCAAGTGTATAGACGATGCAATATGAGTGCTTGACAGATATTCCTCCTGATTTGAGGACGTCAAGAGGCACCTACAATAAAAGAGGGAAAATAATCTATGCTAACTTCATCCTTAGATGAGTATGCTATATACGACAAAGCCTATATGATGATGAACCTACAATGAAATGGTTAGTGCAATATATTTCATCTCAAAGAAAAATAAGATGTATATATGGTGCAATATATCAATGATATAATCACACGCATCTCAAGACAGAAGACTATGATTATCTAGTAAACCATATTATAAAGTGTAATCTTCTAATAAGAATTACAATTATAAGAAAAATAAAAATATAATATGAGAAAATTCTACAAAATAAAGCCCAGAAGGATGACATGAAATGAAATTGAAATATTAAGGGTTAAAGTGAGTGGTACTAGTGTTGGTGTTGGTTTACTAGTGGTGATAACTCAATAGTTGACTAAAGATTGATGCAAGTAAATTTTTCGCTAATCCATGGGTTGATGATTAGTGAAAGAGGTGATGGAAGGTGGTGGTTATAATGAATGCAATGAATTCAGAAACTCTAATGTATAGCAAATGCTATAAGAGTATTGAAGATGGTTAAGGTTATGACATTATCATCTACCAAAGATGATGTATCGTGCCATAATATATGCTCGAATGGAATTTAAGAGGAAGTGAAGACAATGATCACCTAGGAATTGAGATTCCATATGCAACAATTAGAAATACTAGATACCTATATGACGATGAAAATTACATCATAAGATGCGAGAGTGTTAGTTAGACCAACGTATTGAGAATGACGATTTAGATAAATCGTTTGCACTGACAATGACATGCTTGATATGTGTCAAGAATGAGAAGGATGAGATCCTATGATGGTGTTCTAAGCAATGAACTTGTGTGATTAAAAGGAAAATCCTAGACTCGTTGGTTTTGAGATGGTTGTCTGTTTTAAGTGGCTAAAAACTGACTCAGGTACCCACGGATTGGGTGGAACCAAATCTTTGGTTCCGTCCATCTTATCGAAGGGTACCGTGGGACCAGAATTGATTTGGTAATGTTTTTTCGTTTTTGATCAAACGAAGGTTCAAGCTAAGGTCTATTTAGTTATAACTACTGATTTGGTTTCACTAATCCTAGTCAAAGTCTAAGGAGACTCAATGGTTCTTGTTTAAGAGGTTTGTCAAACACATGATGTGTTTTTCACTTGACGAGGTATTGGTACAAAACTGTGATGTTGGGTTAATAAGGTTTGAATCATTTTGTGATTTTGTGAACTGATTTTAACTAAATGGTGTGAACCTAAGTGTTGGTATTTGAGAGTGTAAAGAACATGTGTGAGTGTTCTTTAATACAAAAAGACAATTATGTGAATGAATTTCTCTCCCCTTTAATCGGTGGACATCCAACATAATGTGTGATGTATCGAATGATGAATGACGATGCAGGTTAGCAATGTTTTTGTGTATGTTGGTTAGCATACAAAGAACTTCATCCTTGAAGTTACGTAGCCCTTCTCTATCACTGCGAGATGATCGCATGATGAGGCATGTGGTTTTCTCATTGGAGGTGTATTGTTATAACTAAAAGGTGATGGAGATGTTGTTAGGAAAGCAGAAGCAATAATGCGATTTGGAAAGAGGTTGATTGAAAGATACGCAAACACAAATTTCAAGCCTCTAAAACTTAGTCCTAGTAGCTTCAAAAGCTATATGCAAGAGAATGGGTCCCATTACTAATCTACGTAGCAATAACGGGATTACAATTACGCAAAATAGGCATAACAAAGTGAGATAACAAGTAATTTGTTATCAACCTACAATATAAACATGTTAATGACAAAAGATGTGATTATTATAGAAATCATAACATCTTATATAAACAAATATTCACCTACTTGACAAAAAGCTACCACATATCATCAAGACAAATAATCATATTGCAAAAGAGCATGACATTGTTTGAGATAATTATATTGTGAAATTGTTTTGATGTAATGCTTAGTCACTTAAGCATACTTACTCATTAATTAACACAATAAAACGACTTCTAAATGTTTATCATACCAAAAGCACTTAGACTTATTATAGGTGCACACATGGCAAACAAATAGTGTGACAAGGTTACAAAAGAAGTGAGACGACAGGTTCATGCAAACAATTCTAACATTTTGGAAGCATGCATCATTTTAGACTATCCTACGAAAAAGCTAAATGAATGTCAACTAAAGACAAGAGCTATCTAACACCATGTATTAAAAATGATATATCGTGAGTTAACAAGAACCATGTTAATCTTGTGAAATATCATATAACACGTATCATGCAAATCATGTTAACGTATAGTAGCATGAAATATATATAAGCATGCAGACAAAACCTTTCGAAGGTTTACACATTTGACTATCAATCAAATAATTATCATGATAACGTCAAGATTACTTAATCGTATCAAACAAATAACAAGTAATCAACACATGTATATGTAATGCAAGTAATTTTACTAAGAAAATTCACATCTACTACTTGGTTGATTTATCTTATTTTAATACTTACTTTAGGCAAGTATAGGAATAAAGATTTTTCAAGTTGGAGAATGAATATGAGACTATTACTAGCGGTGCTCAATTCAGGCTAAACACGACCATTTTTATGGGTGATTCCACATACCCAACTTCTCTGCTGGAAGCAATTTAACCGTTAGGTTAAATTGAGTTTCTAGTGCAATAGGTTCTCCAGTAGTCATTCTCATGTCTGAAAGATAGGAATTCCTATTTTTTCTTATCAAAGTATATAAAATATGATAGTTCACCAATACTTGGCTTAATGAGACTCAACTAGTTCTATTAAAACTAAGGTGATGAAGATGTCATGTTATACACGGGAATTTGAAAAATATGTGTCAACAGATTTTAATCTTTGTGTTTGGAATCTAAGGTTGAATGATCTAAAGGGTGACATCTTTTATATTGAGTTTAAGTATGTGTTATGCACGTGATTTGATCATCTAAGACCAAGAGATGTGTTTGTGTGTGATAATGGAATATGTTAAGAACGTTCTCAAGAAAGTTCTTTGGAACAAGTATCTAAATAAAGTTACCAACTTTTATAGATCTTGTGTATGCTCTAGAGATGTGTAGGATATGCACAAGGTTTGAACTAGATTATGAGCAAGGTTTGGTTATGATGTACGCTTGAAAGGAAATAAACACATATAGTATCTTTCAACAAGTAAGATTATCTCATGGGATAAAGTCATCATGCTTATGAAAACAAGTATGACAAGATGAGGGGAAGCCCAGGTTCATAGAACTTGTAGATGTTAAGATCATTTGGCTAATAAGGTGTAATAAAATTTCTTGTGACATAACCGTTCATGTTGCAAGAAGAGAATGATGCATAGGATATACATTACCCTTTTAACAAGATGAGAACTAAATGCATGATTTTTTAGGCATAATGTTTTTCGAAACATCATGTTTTCCTAAATGAAGATATGAATCCAAAGTGTTTGAGTCAGATAGACCTATCCTAAATATACTTGGGGATGACACGAAGAATTTACTTGAGTCTTTTATGTATACTCCTCAAGAGTCATTGTTACTTGGGGTGTATGAGGTTGGCTTTGAGATTGCATTTTAACATATGTTGTTAAAATGTTGATTCAAGGTTTAATGGAACTTATGCAGAAGTTTAACAACAAAGTATTACTAATACTTTGATAACTTATGAAAGTGGTACTACTTAAACCTAGTGGAACTTGATAAACAATGAATGTGAGTATCATGCTCATTTGATGGTGAAGGTTCTAATCCTATAGGTGGTAAAGTATGGTTGTAGGGGTTTGTTGTGCTATGAGAGTACTTAGGTTTCATGGATGTTGGAGACAACAAGAATGGATTAATTCTTGTGGACCATTGGTTGGTACAACTAATGGGTGATGTGATTTAAAGCTTAGGGCAATATCACAGAGATGAATGAACAAGTGTACTTATGTGATAGGATGAGTGTTTTAACATAAGTTGTTAAAATACTTGGGTGTTGATTCTTTCGGATATGACTTTTAATGACTACAATCATGAGTCAAATTATACTTGAATATTTCGGATGAAATACTTAAGTTGTCAATCCTACTTTGAGAAAAAGGATAGCAAGACTTGATAATTACATCTATAACCTAAGTTTGAGTTATGACTCGATGTAAGTCGTCTTGAAGGATGACATGTTAACCATACGTGAATATCTACAGTCATGAGTTGGGCTTGTGATCTGTGATATCTTTGCACACAGTGAATCTGGTTTAGTTAGGTAGTTGTTAATTTACAAATCAAGTTAATGGATGAGTAAATGACGGGTAAATGCAGTGAATGTGTGTAATGATCATAAATACTCATTGGTCCATGGATTGCATGGAACCAATTTTAGGGTTCCTTTCTTTATGGAGAAAGGTACCTTTGAGCATTTTCATGAAATTGGAAAGTATGGATAGAGATGATTATCCTATAGGTGCAAGTGAGATGTCCTAATCCTAATATGAGTGAACATTAGTGAAAAGAATCCTAGTGATGAAAGTGAGTGATCTTGAGTGAGGGATTTAAACGAAAGTTTGAAAAACTAGTTGTTAGTCTAGCGGAACCAACCGATAACTGATGCGGACCCAAATTTTTGGTTCCGCGGAATCCGTTGATTGAATTTTGGCGGCACCAAAAGTTTCAACAGACGGAACCATAAATTTGGTTCCGCCATATCCGCCAAATGGAATTTCTACACAGAGGGCATTTCAAAAGACCCGAAACCCGTTCAATTCCCGAAAATTGTCCTAAAACATATGTAACTGCTTAGTTGTGATTGATTAAAAACAAAAACCCAGGTTCTAACACATGTTAGCATATAGATCAAACCGAGGATTTTGAACTTACCATGTATGGAAGTTAAGCCAAAAAGTGGCTTAAACACGGAAACTTGATAACATCAAAGTGTTATCGTCCTGCATGACACGGTTAGTTCACATGATCAATCAAAGATAAGTTTCTATCCTATGACAAGACACATACATTAAACGTCATTGTAAAAGCAGATATACCAAACACTTTTTACAAGAATACTACATGTTTAAAAATGAAGTGACACATTTAAACACTTGAGCTTCTTTCAAGATACTTAATTAGTGTTACTTAATTCTCATTCCTAAGTGAATTAAGCAAGATAATCACATGACATATGCAAAGAAGAATATCTAAGTCTATAAAAAAATACAAAAACAATTTATCAACTTATTGCACAAGATCTAGCGACAGTCCTATTGTGCATAAAACAAGCAATTGATAAACAAGCAAATAAATATCATGGAAAAACACTTATGTATTATAAATCAACAAGTGCAATCTCAATTACCAACAAGCAAACAACACGTATGCAAACAACAAAACAAGTAGTCATATAGCATAGCATAAAAGGAAAGATAATTTTCGTCACTTTGTGTTTAAACATGACGATGTACATCAAGCTTGATTATTTTCCTTTATATATATATATATATATATATATATAATATTATATATATATATATATATATATATATATATATATATATATATATATATATATATATATATCTCCTATTTTTGCATCATTTCAACTTATGTGACTTATCAAATCATTTACGAAGTGATTTTTCAACTAAATTAATAGTTATCCCAAACACTCCTTTCAAAATCGTATTTTTCGTAAATTTGCTTTAAGCACACAATTTGACACTTAAATCTTTTGAGAAATCTTTTCTTTTGATTTTCCAAAGACATCTTCAAGCTTGTATACAAAGTAACATTTAACAACAAAATTTCTAAGTATACTTAGCGAAACATTTTTCATATTATATTCCGCTTCAATGGTAATTTGATACATGGATCGTACTCCATTTTAAAAAACTATTTGTTTTGAAAATAAGAGCCACGAGGCTCTAATACCAATTGTGAAAACGTAGAGGGGGTGAATACGTTCCCGTTTTAAAACTTAAAACTTGCTGTATCAAATTTCCAATTTAGCTTGTTCTAATATGAAAGATGTTAAGTATAGTTTATGACTAGCATATACTAAACAAGTTATCACACAAGTATTATCAACTAATGGCAACACAAGCAACCATATGATGCAAACATAAAAGTAAAGCAATAAGTAAAAGAAAGCGCAAATCGAAAACGATGATTTATAGTGGTTCGGTCACGGAGCTCCTCTCCGCCCTACTCCACTCCCCGAGTACCCAACTCGAGAGTTACTTCACTAGATCAACAAGCTCCCTTCTCGGCGGAGAAAACCTTACAATCGTCGCTTACACTTTTTCCGGTACAAAGCTAAATACCGGGTTCTAGTTCGAGGTAGAACCAACCTAACGTCACCTATACAATTTCCGACACTAAGCTAGATATCGAGTTCTTTTACAAGGGTACAACCACCCCCGTCGTTGCTTTTACTTTTTCCGACACTAAGCTAGATGTCGAGTTCTTTTACAAGGGTACAACCACTCCCGTCGTTGCTTAAACTTTTTCCGACATTAAGCTAGATGTCGAGTTCTTTTACAAGGGTACAACCACTCCCGCTATGTTTTATGGCCCAATATAGAAACCTTGTGTTTTATGGCATAAACCACCTAATCTAGTTTGGTATTTAGATTGTGATGCAATGATGTTTACAATGATGATCCATGACATAAGTGTATCATGGATATGAATGACTAATCTAAATGAACTTCCATTGAAAGGAAGCCTTCAATGGATGAAGATCACAAGCTCCCTAAACTTGTCGTGATGGATCTTCATATATGCATGTGGAATCTACATGAACTTCTTGAATAAGAAGTCTTCAATCATTGAGGATGTCAAGTGCCCTTGAATCTTCATATGTTGGAATGCTTTGGTGGATGATGACTTCAAGATCTTCTAACCTTCTTGGTGGATCAGGAAGTATGCTATGCTTATGATGGATGATGACTCACGATCTCTGAGCTTGCTTCACAGGATCATTACGAGTGTATGCTTACAACATAATGAAAGTTAGTAACAATATGATCATTATGAAATGAATGATTAATGTGTGTTTCTAAATGATTTACTACTGATCTAAATGTATGCAAAGGGTAGAGAGAATGTGTGTTCTAGTGGGTTGAAACAATGGGTAAACAATGGGCTACTATTTATAGGAAAACTGTTCAGACATTCCACGGATTTGGCGGAACCAATTCCAGGGGTCCGCCCTTTATGCTGTTTGGTTCCGTCGGGACATGACAGCTAGATCTTACCATATCTTACCAAGATCTTACACAATCCAACTCATTGCTATCCAAATGAGGTTTACCATGATGTCATGTATATATTTACATTTTAAGAATTAAAATGTAAATAATGTAAATGTATATATGTATGTCCTATGTATATACTAGCTTAACTAATATATGTTTACCAATATGTATTATGTTAGTTTGACACCTAAAGTGTACTTATCCTATTAATCTTAGGAAACATGATGTACAAGTAAAAGTACTTGTATATGCAAAATGTGAAATGAGGTTCTAAGTAGAATGGTTAGTCTTTTTAAAATACTTAATGACCTAGCCGTATTTTAAACATTCTAAATGATTTGTTAAGGGTTTGATCATAATGCCACATAACAAACATGTACGAACCTGTGTTGTACCATACGAGGACTCGAGAGGTGAATGTATTGTTGAGACAAAATAAGATTACAAGTAACTTGTACATTTTACGTTATGTATCAAGTTACATGTTTGTCATCAATCAAAACAAACGAGACTGCTTGCACTAACACATTTGATGATCCAATTGCTGACGATAACAATGATCAAATTGAACAAAATGAACCTTCGCTCGGTCCAGATCTAGAACTCATGACCTTACTATTGACCACCCAATCCCAATTGGACTCACAAAAATCTCAGATTGAAAAATGCAATGAGAATAACAGAAACTTAAAAGCAAAAGTTGCATCATTAACTATGGATCTTGAGTGCTATAAAATACAACTCACAAATTTTGAAACAAAAGAAAAACGAGAACAAAGTTTTGAAGTTACATTCCAAAAAGCTTATGTCAAAGAACAAGATTTACAACATCAAATATGAGAATTAGCTGCTTCCAAAAATAACTTGGTTTCTCAAATGGAACAAGAAAAATTAGAATTCAAACAACAGGTTGAACACCTCAATTCTGAACTTTTAAAAACAAAAATAGAGTTATAAACTTGTCAAGCTAGTTTTTCTGAACATAAACAAGTGTCTAGGAAACGGATTGATTCTTATCTTGATGAAATCGTAGATTTGGAAAGTAAACTAAAAGAGTTTCAAAAAGTTGTTTATAAAACTGGTGAGTCTGTAACAACAATTCAAAAGTTTGCCTTAAAGCAAAATCCCCAAGGTTATGGTTTTGCTATTGGTGATGACAAACCACGTTTTCTACACAAAGCACTCAAGGAAAATCCAAAGTTGTATAGTGCAGACCATCCCTTTAATGATTAAATTATGCGTGTTGTTGTACATAACTGTGAGGAAGAACAGGAACAGGAACAGGAAGAAGAGAGTCGATAAAAAATGAGCAATGTTAAGTTCAATAAACCATTTGATTATTCAAAAGTGCCTCATATTTCTGACACCTTCGTTCTTCAAAAAGATAAAACAGAACAACCATGGTTTGTAATGCAAATTCATGAATCTTCTTCTGAGGTTGGTCCTGTTAAACCAGTGGCACAAATAAATGGTCCTTTACCAACTTCTGGAGTAATTGCACCATTACCTAAACGATGTCTTGTACTTAGATATTTTGATACGTTTATGGAAGACATCAACCTTTTAGAACAAGCAATTGAACGTAACTCTGAGATAACAGTTTCCACTTTTCTATCTGCTTACGAAAAAGAAAAGAGAGAATTTTTTCAAAAACAATTTTTTCCATATGTTCAACATTTGCGTCTTTGTACTACACACTGGGAACAAGAACTCCAATCTGAAGTAACATCCATGATGAACACTTTCAATGCAACAGAAAATTCGATCTCAAAACAAAAACATCGAAACAAAGTTTTACAAAATGAAGCGGATCAACTCTTGGAAGATGTTCTAAGTTCTGATATTATCTATGTAATTATGAATTCGATTTACAAGTCTTGCAATGCTATGCTTGTTGATAATCACACTGCTGAAACTGAAACGTTGAGACACGAAATTGAGACTTTAAAAAGAGAAATTGAGAGAATCATTAAACACAATGATGATGTGCAAAGTAAACTTTCAATAGAAATTTTTCAACTTAATCAGAAGCTACAATGGTGTCAAACTCAGAGTCTTGATTTTGAGTTAAAATTGCAAGGTTAAAATGAAACGATGTCCTTTCATAACAGTCAAACGTCCAAAGTTGAGAATCTTGAAAATGAAAATGTTGTTTTAAAAAGTCAAATGTTCAAATATGAAGAGGAAATCGATGAAGTTTGTCAAAATCGTAATGACACCGTTCGCTTAAATAGAGAACTCGATTCAAAAATTCAACAAAAGAATCACATCATCATTGATCTTAAAGAGAAAATTCAGTTACGTGAAAAAGGAAAGTTTGTTAACAAAAATGTGATTGCACCAGGAATGTACAAAATGGACACAACACCTAGGCAGGCATTCCCTCAGACTGCTAATTTAAATCCTTCCACTTCTACTGGAATAGCCCCCACTACTAACGTTAGCATATCAAAACATAAGAGCAACAAACAGAAGAATAGGATCTGGCAACGTAGAGGCGGAAAACTAGAAGCCCAAGAAGTAAAAGATCAACTTAGGAATTTGAATAAAACGCATGTTGCGTCTAATTTAGAATCGAACTTAAAAACTTGTAATTCTAATATCGATGTAACGAATGCTCAAACTTTGAATGTTTTGAATGTTAATGCATCTTGTGTGTTCTGTCGTAAAAGAATGTTATCTGGTGATCATACGAAATGTGTTGCAAAATCTCATTTATCTCGTAACACGAAACTTAAATCTGGCATTCCCTCTAGGCCCACTATTGCTTCTAAGTCTGTGCTAGGAAAACCGGCAAGTGTAGTTTCTAAAAATGCCTTAGACACACCCATAGTTGCGAAAACAACTCCTAAGACAATCCAATCACCTAACGAATTCACTAAGAAGAAAGCTAAAATTAGTTGGACATGGCAACGTTGGTTACAAAGGAAACCTAGTTTTACATGGCTACCTAAAGTTATTAATACCTGTATTACTAACCCAACGGGTTCTACCGTTACCATCACTCCATCTTCGTCGTCTTCGTGTGATGCAGGTGGTTCTAATTGTTCTATGGATTGTTGATAGCGGTTGTACCCGACATATGACAAGCAATCTCAAACTGTAAGTAAACTTTGTTGCAAAGTTCATCGGTACTGTCAGATTCGGGGATGATCATTTCACTGTTATCATGGGCTATGGAGATTACGTCAATGGCAACATTGAAATTAGTCGTGTCTATTATGTCGAAGGCCTTGGTCACAACCTTTTCTCAGTCGGTCAATTTTGTGATGGGGATTTGGAAGTAGCAATTCGGGAGAAAACTTGTTTCGTTCGTGACTTACAAGGAAATGATCTAATGTCTGGCAAACGTAGAACTAGTCTTTACACCATCTAAATGTCTGATATGATTGCTTCTTCTCCTATATGCCTGCTCTCCAAAGCACATTCGACAAAATCCTGGTTATGGCACAAACGACTATCTCATCTGAATTTCAAAACCATGACTGAACTTGCACGTCACAAACTAGTCGATGGTCTTCCGCGGTTTCGATATGCAAAAGATCACTTATGTCCAGCATGTGAACAAGGAAAAAGTACTCGTGCACATTTCCCTTCAAAAATAGAACACAGTACATATCATGTTCTTCAACTACTTCATATGGATTTGTGTGGCCCTATGCGTGTTCAAACGATAAACAGTAAACACTACATTTTAGTAATTGTCGATGACTACTCCAGATGGACTTGGTTCTATTTTCTCGGAAGCAAAGACCAAGCTCCTTCAATTATCATCACCTTTCTCACTAAAATTGAAGTTCAGCTTCGTAATACGGTCAGAAAAGTTAGAACTAACAATGGGACTGAATTCAAAAATCAGACTCTTCGATCTTATTTTGAGAAAGTAGGAATTGAACATCAAACATCCATTGCAAGAAGTCCAGAACAGAATGGGGTTATTGAAAGACGCAACAGGACGTTAGTGGAAGCTGCAAGGACGATGTTAATCAATGCTCGATTACCCGATTACCTATGGGTAGAAGTTGTCTCAACTGCATGTTATACCCAAAACCGTTGCATGATCACCAAACGGCATCACAAAACTCCTTATGAGATTGTTCACAATCGTAAACCGAATATAAATTACTTTCATTTATTTGGTGCCTTGTGTTACCCAAATAATGATCGTGATGATTTTGGAAAACTCAAAGCCAAAGCTGACATTGGTATCTTCTTTGGATATTGTGAGAACTCCAAAGGTTTTCAAATCTGGAATCGTCACACTAGAGAAATTCAGGACACTATTCATGCTAATTTTGATGAGCTTATAGAAATGGCTTCTGAGCGAAACAGCTTAGGATCCGCAACCAACCGTCTAAATTTTCCAGATCAATCAGCTGCACCACTTTCCCTTAACCGTAAAGAATTGGAAACCTTGTTTGCTCCACTGTTTGATGATTCTTTTGCATGTCATGCACCAGATGTATCACCAAATTCCGCTGCACAACCTGATAATAATCCGATAACTGATACACCTGCTACTACAACAACAACAGTTCCTATAGATGCACCTCCAATTGAATCTCCATCAACAGCAGAACAAACCGCTTCCAACACTAAAAATGCAGCTGAAGATCTACAACAACAAGAAGTACCCGCACCTGCACATTATGACAGAAATGTCTTCTTTAATCCATTTGCTCCGGCTCCAACCATTCTCGATATTGTAGAGTCGTCTACACGCAACTTGGATCCGTCTAATATGCATACTCTTTTTCAACATTACCCTTTAACACACAAATGGACAAGAGATCATCCCTTAGTAAATGTGATTGGTAATCCAGATAATCCAGTCATGACACGACAAAGACTTCACACGGATGGTGAAACATGCATTTATGCTCTTACCGTCAGTCAAGCTGAACCAAAGAACATTAAAGAAGCAATGACTTATGACAATTGGATTGAATCAATGCAAGAAGAACTCGATCAATTCAAACGTATTGAACTCTAGGAATTGGTTGAAAGACCCGATGAAGTCTATGTTGTCGGACTTAAATGGATTTGGAAAAACAAACTTGATGCTGATGGAATAGTAATTCGTAACAAATCGCGTCTGGTTGCCAAAGGCTTCAGCCAAGAAGAAGGCATTGATTTTGAAGAATCCTTTGCACCAGTGGCTAGACGTGAAGCTGTCCAAATGTTTCTGGCTTATGCTGCTCACAAGAATATCACCGTTTATCAAATGGACGTGAAAACTGCATTTCTGAATGGGCAACTCCGTGAAGAAGTGTATGTCACTCAACCAGAGGGCTTCATCGATCCAGATCATCCTAATCATGTGTACAGACTCAAGAAAGCCCTTTATGGCCTTAAACAAGCCCCGAGGGCATGGTACGACAAACTGTCCGCATTCTTACTTGCTAATCACTTTACCAAAGGATCAGTTGATCCCACACTGTTTATTCAAAGATACGGGGAGGAAAACTTAATTGTTCAAATTTATGTTGATGACATCATTTTTGGTTCAACACATAAAAAGTACTCAAATGCTCTTGCAAGATTAATGAAACAAAATTTTGAAATGTCCATGATGGGTGAACTTACGTTCTTCTTAGGACTTCAAGTTCATCAATCCCCCCGTAGTATTTTTCTAAATCAGTCCAAGTATGCTCTTGAGATTTAAAAGAAACATGGCATGACAAATTGTGATACTTATAACACACCTATGTCTGCATCATCCCCAAAGCTGGATGCTGATTTACATGGTACACCAGTTGACCCTACAAAATACCGTAGTATGATTGGGTCCCTTATGTATCTAACAGCCAGCAGACCAGATATAGTTTTTGTTGTATACCTATGCTCCCGTTATCAGTCATGACCAACTGAAAGACACCTCTCTGAGGTTAAAAGAATCCGTCGATACATAAAGGGAACCAATCATTTGGGGATCTAGTATCCGAAGGATTCTGGTTTCGAACTAATAGCTTTTTCAGATGCTGATCATGCAGGATGTTTAGACACACGCAAAAGTACATCTGGGGGAGCGCAGTCTCTAGGAGACAAACTTGTATCTTGGCAGTCAAAGAAGCAGGATTGCACTTCATTGTCATCTACAGAATCCGAATATGTAGCCATGTCAGCATGCTGTGCTAAAGTCATTTGGATGCGATCACAGTTGATGAACTACGGTTACATTTTCAATAAGATTCCAATGTATCGTGACTCCAAGTGTGCCATTGCCATCTCATGCAACACGGTTCAACATTCGAAGTCAAAACATATCGCACTTCGATATCATTTCATCAAAGGGCATGTTGAACAGGGTACAATTGAATTATACTTTTTGGGTACTGAATACCAATTAGCATACTTATTCACCAAAGCCTTGCCCCATGCAATATTTGTTAAATTAGTTCACCAAATTGGTATGCGGTGTTTGACTCCAGATGATTTGAACAACTTTCTTAAACACAACTAAGAAAGTCAAACACCAAAACCTTTTTTTGTAAATATTTTATTCAAAAACACAAAAGATTTTTCATTTTTACTTCTCTTTAAAAAAAAAAAAAAAAAAAAAAAAAAAAAAAAAAAAAGGAAAAAAAAAACACTTTTCATCTCTTTTCAGTGTGCAAAAGTCAAAACAAATCAAAATATGCTCTTGATATACACATTTAATCAATTTTTTGATCACGAACATATTTTGAGGGGGAGAATTGTATTTATCATGACTTTCGCACACTCTTCTCAAAATCTTCATCATAAATAAATAATCTTCATCGTGCAACATTTCCGTGATCTCGTGAACTAAAAGTTTGACAAAGTTTTATAAGTATTTGTTAGTTTAAGGGGGAGAAATGTAAATCACAAAAAGTTTATAAACAATTGGACTAAGGATATAACAACAACAAACCTCAAGGACTGTTGTTGTCAATTGTCAAAATATTGTAACATAAGGACTGCACTTGAAGGGAAATACGGGTTAAGGGACTAAACTTGACAAAATTCCAAACTATTCCCTATATAAGCAACTAACTCAGATTCTTAAAACTCGCAAACTCAAAAGCGCACCAAATTACTGCCATTTTCAACCTTCAATTAAGCTTTTTGATTTTCTTTCATTTCTCAATTGTAAGTGTTTAACACATTCATGTATGCTTAGTAATCACTCGCCCAATTTATGGGAACATTTCTGTGGCTAAATTTTTCATAGGACGAATTAGGGTTTAATGAATCAATTTGGGCATTTCTTGTGTGTTAGGTTTTAGTCTAATTAAATTAGTTCTTTAGCTCAACATCATGATTAGGATTGTTCTATTGTCTGTTAATTGTGAATTCAAACATCATTGTATGAAAATTGAGTGATTTAAGGTTTAAAAGGTCGAAAAGATTGCTGCTGCTAATAGGTGTATTGTAGGTGTGTTTTGATTAGTTGGTTTTGCTTATATATGTTCCTTAATCATGCCCGTAAGCCCTGAATGCTAAAATAAACATATGTTCTAAGTTGAAGAATTTAGTGTTGCATAATAATCTTTTGTGACAAATGTGTTTGTTTGCTTAGATTTCTGGATAATAGGATTTCTTTAGAATGAGTTTAGGAAGGTATTTGATGCTTTCATGGTCCTTGAATCAGTCTGTTATAGATTTTGATTAAGTATGAAATCCTTCGAGTAAGGATGAAGGTCTTCGACTTAGGATTATTTTTCTTCTACTTAGTAATATTTGGGATGAATGTCTTCGAGTTAGAAGAAAATTTTCTTTACTTAGAAAATATTATGATATTCTTCGAGTAAGAGATTAACTTCTCCTACTTAGATAATTTTTTATAAAATCCTTCGAGTAAGGAAAATTTCTTTGACTTAGAAATTTTTCTTACAATCTTTGAGTAAGAAAAATTTCTTCGACTTAGAAATTTTTTCTTACAATCTTCGAGTAAGAAAAATTTCTTCGACTTAGAAATTTTTTCTTACGATCTTCGAGTAAGAAAAATTTCTTCAACATAGAATTTTTTCTTACAATCTTTGAGTAAGAAAAATTTCTTCGACTTAGAAATTTATTCTTTAAATCTTCGAGTAAGGGAAAAATTCTTCGACTTAGAAGATTTTTTATTAAACTCTTCGAGCAAGCATGTTTATCACAGTTTCTCCGAGTTAGGAGGGTTTCAAAATTTCCGAGTAAGGAAAATAGCAATCTCCAATTAAGGGATGTTCTTTTCAAATATTTAGTAAAAAAGTTTTTCTCTCGTTCTTCGAGTAAGACCATTATTTCTTCGAATATGCTTATTTTTCAGACTTGTAAAATTTTTCCAAAATATATAAATGTGTGAAGTTGAAAAATTGTGTTTGCTCTTATATGGTTGTTTGTTTATTGTGCACTAATTATTCATGATCCTCATACATGTTCCTCTATGTGGTGTATCATATCACTTAAGTATAGATCATGTAATGAATGACTTACACTAATACAAATATGCAATTTCCATTGTGTTTCTTTGTTGGTGTTTGTGCTTCTCAGGTTCACAATGTCTCAAGCATCCATAGCAAGGAATGAATTGATACCCGAAGGAGATGAAAGAAAGATAGGAGAATCCAACTACTGGGTAGATTTGGAAACCTTACCATGCCACCCTACCTGTCAGATCTTGGTGGAGATACTGAAGAAACACTTTTGCAGACATGTTCTGACAAGATTTTCTATGGTTCCAGAAATATATCTTAATCAGTTCTGGCATTCTTTGATCATCAGTCGCGACACCAAGACCATGACAATAACCCTGGATAGAAAAGTTATCAAGTTCGATGTTCATCTTCTTCGAAGTGTTCTTGGGCTTCTTCCAACTACCTTTGGCAAATACACACAGTTTGTAGATGATCCATCCTTTGAACGTATAGTCAAATCCTTAAAACATCTTGGCTATGACGATTCATTTGAAGAAATCACATCACATTCCAAAGTTGACAGGAGATATATTCCTCAACCATGGTTGACCATCTACACCATCCTAAGTCACTGCATCACGGGAAAGGAAACTGTACACGAGCACCCCAGACTTGAACATCTGCAGTTCTTCTGGGGAGTCATCAACTTGGCTCATCTTGGCTACGCCAAGTATATATGGACTGACATGGTCTACCAAGCTCGTCAATTTGGGCAAAAGAAAGGCTACAAGATCCCATTCCCTAGATTCACCAAGCTTCTCATTGCTCACTTCATGGCCCGAGAAGAAGATATTGACAAACGTCCAAATGAAAAATCACATTCATAACAAATGGACCATGTTCTTTCCCGTGTGAGAATTCATGCCACAAACACCACCAAACAAGGTCTCAGAATTCCAGATGCATTAGTTACAGAGATGGTGAGGGCAATAGAGGCCTATGAAAGATATGATGAAACAGAGAAAGCAGGATTGGTGGGGATAACGATGAAAGGAACCACTGGCACTAGAGGTAGAGGAAAAGGAATAAAAGCTGGCACAACAAGAACAAAGAAGGTTTCTCGAGCAACTAAAAGAAAACCAATGCTCCAAGATGAATCTACTGAAGATGAAGAAGATGAACCAAGCTTAAGGGAAGAAAGAAAGCGCATCATAAAGATAACGAAAGAAAAACATGATGAAGAACTGGGTAAAGGCAAATCACCAATGCATCAAGACAAACCTGATGATACCCTACAACCACCAAAGACAAAGAAAGAGGAAATAGCACAACTCAGGAAAGCTCTACAAGAAAACAAAGCAAAATATTTGGTTGATCTTGAGAAATTCAAGATGAAGAAGAAAGGTGAAAGGTCTGGATCAAAGGTTGGTGAAGATGAAGCCTTGACTGAGTCTGATGATGAAATGAAAGCCACGTTGTCTAAATCTGAAAGTGCATCACTGAGTAAATCTGAGGGTGAATCAGAAGAATCAGACTAACTCATTCACTCGCCCTCAGGATATGATTAAGACAATACTGATGAAGAAAAGAAAGAGGATGAAGAAGATGAAGAAAAAGATGATGAAACTGATGAAGACAATGATAGTGACAATGATCAGGATGACGATAAGCAAGACGATGATGATCAAGATGATGAAAACTCTGAAGGAGATGATCGTATACCTACTTCACCCATTCTACCATCTTTTGTACCATCATCTCATGATCAACACTCAAAAACAAAGCCTCCCTCACCAAAACCTATACCCCAACAAACTGAACCAAGTGAACTTCAAGCTCTTAAGGAATAACTTAGCTCTTTACAAGCTCAAGTAAAGTCACAGCAACAAGACATTGATGAGTTCAAGACGTATGATGTGTCTCAAGCAATGGAAGATTTTCTCAACAACAACTTACCAAAAGAGATCGGCAAACACCTTCAGGAAACACTTTCATCTCTTATGAAGGAATATGTCAAGAGAAAGCTTGATGGAATAGTTTCTCATCACATTCAAACAACACCACTTACTATTCAAACTAAACCATCAAAGCCATCCACCGCAGATCTCAAAGGTCAATTGCTTGAAGCCATCGTCAATGATCCAGAGGAAAGTGATCTTCGCAAAGCATTGATCAAGTTAATGAAGAAAGCTGAAAAGAAAGATGATCCTTGCAAAAAGGTCAAGTCAAGCAAACGTCGTCGTGATGATTCTGACAAAGATGACCAAGCAAAGCCTAGTAACAAACGTACATGAATGACTGGACCTACGGCTAAACTGCAATCATCCAACATTCAACATACTGGCGAAGAAGAACTTGTACCACAAGATACTGGAACATTTGATGATGCTGAACCTCATGATGAAATCACACACAACAACGAAGCTGAAGCTATTCCTGAACCACCTGCGGAAGCACAAATGCAACCTGCTCCGGAATGGATTGATCCATCTGCTGAGAATTTTGATTGGTTTGAAGAAATGGTGGATGCATATCCTGATATTCCAGAAGACGAAGTTCCTAAAGAAGGCTCAGTTGTGGATTTCACAAAGAAACTTAAGCAGGTGATGAAGATCCAGAAACTACAACTGTCTGATATAGTTAATATCCGAAAAGCAGGTTTCTCACAATTCAAGACATCCATTACTTCTCAACTGGAATTCGAATAAAATCTTGAACAAGTTGCCAGAGCCTTATCAGAGAATGTTAGTTGGGATGTTGCAAGATCTTCACATGAACCTGACACATTCAAGTTTCGGGACTATTCTCAACCCTTACCACTCACAATCCCAAGATCCCTAAGGCATATTTCTTCAATAATGACTTGGAGTATTTGATATTTTGGAACACTGATCCAGAGAAACGATATGCTACGTCTCTAACCAAGTTCAAAGCTGCTACTTATGTACAAGAAGGACTCGAAGAACAGATTGGAGACTTGTTCAGTACTTCAATTGCAGATTACAATGATGAAGCTGTTCCAGGAATCTTTCACTGGCCAGAGATGCGCAAATGGTTCTACAAATGGAAACTGACGTTTACTTCAAAATAAAAAGTAAACTACAAACAAAAGATCCTTTCCATCAAGAGTGCTGAAACATAATCAAAATATGGGTATAATTTTCTGACAAAGATCATGGTTCAAAACAAGATGACAAGGAGTACTTGTTCAATGAAGCAGACTATCCTCACTTGAATCTCAATGATATTGAAGATATGTACTTGCTTAAGATACAAGGAAAACTCAAGCATCTCCCTGGTAGCCTTCAATATGACATCATCAACTCCTTACTTCTTCACATCCGAAGAATAGTAATAAAGACAAGAGTCTAAGATGTTCACCTTGGTGTTGAAAGTTACCAGAAGAAACTCAACCTCATCAAACTTGATCTTAGACCTCTGGGCATCGCAGAAATGAAGCCATATTCTTTCATCAAAAGACCATTTAGAGTAGTATACGTTAGATCTGGGAGACCAAAGTTCATGGGATACGAAGACATTCACAAGTTCAGTGATGAAACTTTGATACAAGTCAGGTCTGAGCTTGATCACATTCTAGAAAACCATACAGAAGGGCGGAAGCAAGGTTGGTTACAACACATTACATGGGGGCGAAACGATGTGAAACAGGCAGTCAAGTTCTTAGCACGTATTGACTACAGGCTCAAGCACCGGGTTCAAATGAGGAGATTGGAAAGCTATGTTGGGGGAAGAGCTAAGGATCCTAACATTCTCACATTTCTCCATCCTGAGTAAATCATTGGTATAATTGTCATTTGTTTTCATCATTAAATATTGCTTATGCATGACTATGGCTTGTGTACACATAACAGTGCACAACCCGTACCTTGTAAAGAAAGGACCCTGAGGTACGCTTCAGTGCCTCAATCCTAATATAAAGAGCGAAAGCTTCTTGCTTTTGAGTAGAATTAATCAACATTTTGACAAGTTTTTCAAAATTCTGCTCAAAAGAACCAGTATTCCCTCTCGTGTTTAAAACCTCAAAAAGTGATTTCACTTGTTGAGGGGGAGTACTTGAAAAAAACCTTTGTTCTGAAACAAAAAGTTCTTGTTGGATTCTTCCTACAAACCTCAAAAAGCATATTTTAATCAAAATGTTTTCCAAAAACAACATCAATATGCTATTTTTGAGGGGGAGAATAAAAATGTTATTAAAATATGAGTATGAAGTATGAAACCTCGCATGAGCTCGACTCAAATTTTACCCAAGAATTGACGAAACTTAACTGTCATTCATCGAAAGGACTTTTTCCTGGACGGGTAATAGCTTCAAGCTGGTCTAACCAGTGATGTAAGCGTGTCTCGAATAGGACTTGTCTGAGTAGAGTGTACCGTTTCGAGAGATTTTCTTTGAATATGACCAGGACGGGTAATAATTTCAAGCTATGCTAACTAGTGATGTATGCGTGTCTCGAATCGATCATATTCACTGAAAATCCATCAATTCAAAAAGTACGAACTCCACCCGACATGTGCAAAGTTATCTTAAAAACTTATGAGCACATGTGAAGCAGGAGTATTTCAGAAAAAGCAAAACTCTCAAGGTGTTAACAAAATGTGTTTTATAATCATAAACACTTTGAGAGATTTTCAAATGATTGGTTCATGGCAACATAGGATAGTCATGGAGTTATAAGGTGACTAAGGTTAGGAAATATGTCCTATGATCCGCCAGAACCGGAGGGATCTACCCATGGACAATACCAATAGTTTAGAACTAGAAGTCCTTAGGTATGATTGAAAAAAGAAGTTAAGAAATGAAAGGAGAAAGAAGGGGTTGAAGAATTAAAAAAAAGTAAATGAAAGGGTGAAAAGAAATAGCCCTCCAAACGTTCAACCTTAGGGTAGAAACCGGGTTCAATTCATATGCTACTGGTAGTTACTACGGTGACACCGGTATTGAATACAAGCCGTCATGGACCCAGTGACGCACTGCACTAAACCTTCTAGCCATTCAAGTGTCTCTCAAAAGATGCTAGTTTCATTTCTCACGGAGAACCTTGCATAATCTATCGACCTCTCACTCCGAGATGTGTTGATATTGAAAAGGAGGCACTCTGCTCCATGCCTCCGATGACTTAAAACAAAATGCACTAAATCGAGTCTAGAGCCGCGTGATACATCAAAAGACCTCTTAGGAACACTTAATATTTCTACACTGGTTGTTCAAAATTAAGGACACCAGTTGTAAATAACAAGAGTCCTACGCAGATTTTAGCAATCTGCCAAGAACATTCATGAGGGAATTCACAATTGTGATTCTCAGTGATTGAATGGAAATTCCTGCCAGGGTCAACATCAAACAGCCCTGACAGCTGGTCACTTCGGTAATCCCTTGTGGGTTACGCTTAGTGTTCGCGGTGGTTTCAAACGGTCCACAGTTGTGGAGTGATACTTCGGTATACTTCAGCGGCTTACCCTGAATTGTTTATACACTTTGGTGCATCTTGTAAGCCCTCTTGGGGGAATCCGATTCAGGAATGGCCTTGGCAAGGATTAAAGAAAGTTTTCACACTATGCTGTTAACAATCTCGAAGTCCAAACCTGTAAGTGCCGGATGCTTTATTGCTAACTGTTTTACATGCAGGTACTTATGGAGACCGGGAGTTCCACCACCACCATTACTATCATGCCCATACTAACATCACAAAGAAAGTTCTCATAAAGATCAAAGCGAAGAAAATGTTCAAAAGTCAAAGATCAAAGCTAAAAAATGAGAATTACTTGAAGTATAAAGATCAAAGTCAAAAGAAGTATGAGCATGGTGGCAAAGACGTAAAGACACTGGAATTAAAGACGTTGTTGAAAGGCAGATCACAACATTATCATATCACACATAACAAGAACAAAGATACGAAAGTCGTCAAAGCCAAAGAAGCAAAGAAGACGTCAGACGACCTAAGTATTGAAAATGACCAACCATTAGGGGGACATTGTTGGGATTACGAGTAATCATTATAAAATGTCAGTCATTTAATATATGTATTAGGTCGTAAACTATAAGGCTTGTATGTTTATTACATGGCCCGCTCATGAAGCAAGCCCATGAGCGGCCTATTACTTGTTATTAGGGCAACGCCCTTTATGTTATAAACAATATAAATACCCCCTCCCTTGAAGGGAGAAGGTGTTGGTTCTTGGTTAATGAAACTTTCTTTATTATTTATACAAGTTCCTTCCATCTCTCTCTCTCTCTCTCTTACTTTCTCTCTCTAGAATTGATCTCTTGCGTGATTAATATTGTGACCTAATAATTCACCTTTTAAGTTGTTAACACATTCTTATCATGTTTAATTTTTGCAATGCATCTTTACGTTCTTACTCGCACCCTTAAATCATCACATTCTCATTCTCATGCCTTATCTCATTTCTTTAATTATTTATGTATTTAAACAATATCATTTCATCTTGCCCTGCATAGGTCATTAACTTTAACACACTCATTAACGTCACCTATTCTTCACACACATTTTATGAGCATGTCATGTTTACCATACAATATTTCATTATATTCTTGCTTACGTATTTAACTCGTTTCATTTCAATCGTTAGCACTTAAGCCTTACTATTTATCTTATCATTATCTTTCCAACACACTTTACTCTAATTCTATAAATTATACACCATATTTAGCAATCAATGTGCTCACTTAATTTTGCTTTCATCATAACATACCATAACATCGTTTGTCATTTTTATACCTTCATGTTCATACTTAGACCTCATATACCTTAACCTACCGTCAACTTGTGTCTATATCATATTAACATCAATCATTAGCCACTAAATATAGTGAGACTATATGTTGGTCATCAATACCTTATAGATCCGGAACCGTTACATATCATCATTTCTTAATCTCATTCCCTAATCTCCATATCAATAAACCCTTAACAATTAGTGTGTTAATTCCATCTTGACTGCATAGGTTATATTCATGCGCACTAGTTATCACTACATTCCCCTCTTAAAGCATCAACATTTAATTCACTTACTAACCCATCTCTAAAACCACTTACTATTCCTTTTCACATCTTACTATTGCTATCCTTCTATAACACACAATCTTATATCAATTACTAATACGCCGATCTCATCACTTACACACATCTGGCCCGCCATAAATTTTACATCACATACACCTCCTTACCATAAAACATATACGTCGTCTATAAACCATCTATAACTAAAACATATGCTTAGAAAACCTTTAAATTCCATGAACCTATCATTCATATCATTATTAAATGATCACCAACCCTAACGGGATGTAATATAATCTTATTATTTACACATCTTTAATCCAACATGAACTTATTTCTTACATTCATCCAACCATTCACTACGTCACCAGCAATCAAACATGTCTAACTTACTAATTCTATGTTTCACTACTTATTCATTATTCAAGCATTTCTTATACTGGCATTTTTCTGTTTTCTCTTCTCTATGCCTTACGCACTTTCAATCACTTACCTATCACCTTTCATTACTTTGAAAGAAAAATCTATATGATACTCGCTGCTTTCATACTTTATATAATATATATATATATATATATATATATATATATATATATATATATATATATATATATAGCATTATTCATCTGAGTTGTCATAATACATTTATCGTTTTCTCGTCAACCTCTAGTTAACCTCTTATTCCATTTTACACCTGTGCATCATTTTAATGTTTACCTAATTTAATCCCTAAGACTCGTCTAATTTGAATTCTCTTGCATTACACTTTTTCAACTTCTTCTATACATAATGTTATATCTCGCATTCATAACTCACATTCCCTATGACAAAAATAGCACCTTATACATAAACATTAAGCACATTAATACTTACTTAATCTCATATATACATAAGGTCTACATTCTACATTCTTTCCATAAAAGATAAACATTACCGACCACTTACACTTCATTAGTCTATAGCTAGTTCATAATTTAAAACATTTAAGCATGCCTAAGTTATACCATTTTTCTATTATCGCTGAGGTAATAGCTACTTCACTTTACCAATCTATGCAATAGTTGTTTCATATATCATTCATTACTCATACATTTCCTTAATATCTTCAATTACACATTTTAACAATATGCTTTACCTAAGCATCTACATCCTCATATATCCTTAACATTTACATAAACAAATCTTACTCAATCCTATAACCCTTACTAGGTCATTATCCTCTCAAGCACAATACATACAAATCCTTTTCCAAACCACGAATAATGAAATCTAAGTCAATCTTGGTCTTCAGCGCATTATACTATAACATATTTCTTACTTCCAACACTAATCACAATGTCACCATACCAATAAACACATTCTAGTAACTTCGTCTATGACTCATAACTTTTAAGGCCTCAATCCACATAAATAAAACGTTAGTCTATGCGATACAAGAACTATTATTCTCTTACATAGCACTTAGCGTAACATAACCCATCGTAGAATTACATCACATTTACGTTAGCGCTATAAAAGACATACACACTTATCAATTGAATCATTTAACATATCATGAATTTCATCTCATAATTTAAACAATCAATAACCTGCGTCTAACTCATTACTTCTATAACCACTCAACCCACATCACAAAGTTCACATTACATCTTAGCTATAGCCTAATATCATTATTACTATAAGCACTTTCACGCTATACCACTAAGGCATCTATTTTCCGCATTACTTAAACTTATGTTCAACGCATCTACGAGTGGTTTAAGTCTAGGCAACCTAAGGTGGAAACCTAATTAACTTAAACCGAAGCTCTGATACCAAGTTGTTACACCCCGTGAACGCTTTGACCAAAAACTATGACTTTTACGCGGAAATGACCCAACTTTGACTTTCATTCTAATAATTTCTTGACCATTGACAAAAAATACATTAATACTTAGACCTTAAGACCATTTTTAAATGAAACTAGACTTCATTACCTTCAAAATGACGGGTGGCATGACCTGTGACGACTTACGGTTTAAATGATATGATTTTTAGAAGTTTGATATAAACTGAAAATGCAGCCCACGGATCCGTACTTTATTGATCCGCCCATGTAAAATACGGATCCGCGGATCCGTGAAAAGTGAGTTTTTAGGAAGAATCTTTTTAAGCTATTTTCGACTCATGGATCCCTTCGATTGGGATAATTCTAACTCGATAATTTACCAAACTTTCCAGATTTCATTAGTGCATTATAAACATCATTTGCATGTAAAAACATTTACCATTTGACCTTTGGAATAGTACTTTGCAAAATGACGGGTTTTGTGCCAAAACCCGTTTTGACCCATTTCATGACATACGACCCTCAGCAACTCATTATCATACCAAACTTACCCAAAACCATTAACATAACATAATAAACAATTTCCATAACCAAATAACCCTTTTAAAACCCAAAATGGGTATATTTACACTTAATCCAAACGCCCCTTTAACTTGATCATAAACACTTTAAACATGCCTTGACATAACGTTTGACCACTAAATTACTATGACGACCATGACATACATTTTAACACTCGACTACTCTTTACAAACCTTTGAAGAACCAATGAGGGTACAACATTGAATGAGCTCGCTATTCTACCTAGCTCCTACATTCTTACCAAGGTCTTTTAACCTTCGCAGAACCAAACCTTAATCCTTAATCCAATCCTTCGCATTAACACAAGAGCCTACAAAACGTTGCAACATTAAACTGTAAGCATAAAGCTTAGTAAGTAAAACGGATATAACATAACATCATAATTCATTCACACATTACGCATCATAAACCATTAAATCCATTACAACATTAAACCATTAACACATACCTTCAACAACTTAAGCATCAACTTTCCTTTTCCTAATCCAACCTTGACTAACACATCAAACTAGCTTTATACTTCACTTTCACATAAACACATATATCCAAACCATTCATTAACCTTAGCATAACAAATCACATAAACACATAATGTATAGAAATCATTATAACATCGCATTATAACCAGTTTACTTACCTTGATTCCGAGCTAAGCCTAACAAGAGCGTCATCATCATCATCATCATCTTCCATCATCATCTTTCTCACTTGCTAAACCTTAATCATCCAACTTGATTCCTACTCAACATCATACAAATATTTATTTTCTCATCAAACTAATACCATCCAACAAAGGTTTACCAAAACCCATCATCATCCTTATGAATCCAAACTTATAATCATCATTTACATAAGATCAAGGCTTACTTACTTGCATAGGAGATCATTGATAGAGCTTATCTCTTGATATTGAATCACTAACCCACTAAACACTTGATCATCAAGCTCTCTTCTTTCCCTCCTTTTTCTCTTGAATCGACACCCAGAACATACCATAGAAAATGGTGGAACTTTGTAGAAACTAATAGATACTAGATATTTATTTAGTTACTTGGATAAGTTTGGCCATTTGGCAAGAATGGTCCCTCTAGTCCCTTTTCTTCTACTTTAACCACAATTCACCTTATAACATATTTGATACTTGACAACTTAAGTCCTTGAAGTCTATTTCTATTCTAATTGTGATACATAACACTTTCTATACCCACATTACACATTCTCTGACTATCACTTGACTATCGGGTTTAACTATAACGTAACTTTCGTTGACTAACCAATCACATTAAACCATAGCGAATTTCATCTAGGGTGGGGCCTATTGTATCCGGAAAACAGGTCTAACAGGAGTCTATTATGGTATAACTATACCTTAGTAACCCTTATAGAATTTGCTTGTTTGGCCTTGGGAGGAAAACAAGTAGCTATTTTTGGTGAAAAGGAGGTCTAATCAGATAAGATGTACCATAAAGAACGGCTTTCAATTATGAAAATAATATGGCTGGGGGGACAATGTATGATGGGTGGAATAGAGAGTGTATGAAAGATAGACCTTTTTGGTCCACCCAATACATTGTCATAGGAGGAAATGGATGGGCTTCCCACAAGGAGTGCATTCCCAAACACCTGAAGCCATTCTTAGAGATAGAAATGTATGGTGTTTGGCATATCCCTTGATTGGAAGGAATACTGGTACCTAGTGATGCCATTCTACTTATCTACTTTGATCATTGTGGTAGCAGGTTGAGTGGTCCTTGTGGAGGGGAGAATGGAAATGTAGCTAGACGGTAGGTGCATTTATAATGGTGAATTCAGTTCTTGATTGAATGGAAGCAGCTCTGTTGGAGTTTTTTGTATCTGACCTGTTTATCTGAGATAGTATCAGATATATTGGTAGTTGCATTAGAGATAGGTTGTATGTTCTGTTGTTGTATTAGAAGGTGTTTTGGGGTTTGTACAAAGTAGCCTCTTATCTTTATGATGTAAAACATTTGGAGATTAATATAATTTTTCACCATTGAACAAAAATAATATATATATATATATATATATATATATATATATATATATATATATATATATATATATATATATATATATATATATATATATATATATATATATATATATATATATATTCTTACTATTATTGTGAATGTTAGAAAAACATTCTTATCAGAATGTCTTTTCGTAGTTTTGAAATTAACGAATATATATATATATATATATATATATATATATATATATATATATATATATATATATATATATATATTATATAATATATATATATATATATATACACACACACTAGACTTCATGGCCCGCCCGATGGGCGGGCATGACTTGTAATGTTCGTTTGGATGGGTTTACTTATTGTAAAACCATTTTTTAGGAGCCTGACGGACGGGCATGATTTGTAATTTTAATTTTGATGGTTTTACTTATTATGTAACCATTTTTTAAGGACTTTCGTGTAGGAGTAATCGATATTAAATTAAATCGGTTTACGTTTGAAGTTACTTTTACGAAATTTTTTTTAGGAGTAATCGATATTTCTTTTTTTTTTTTACCATAATAATTTTTTAATACCGTTTGACTTATATATTTTAAATTTTTAGAAAGTTCATGTAGCTATTTTTTATTTGTTATTTTCAACACAATAACCATTGTTATTAAATTTAATATACAAAAATATAGCTGATAAATTAGTGTATAGTTTAAGGTAATAATTACTACTCAAAGGTTATTGTGAACCTATATATGGACTTTTCATGTATCTATTTTAAATTTGTTATATTCAAGACAGTAACTATTATTATTTAATCTAATAGACACAACTATACTTGATCAAAAGAATGAGTGTCCGGATAAAAAAAAAATGAATCTACGATATTGATATTATAATTTTTGATGTAAATAACCTGGTGGATATATTTTTTCTTATTATGGCAAAACATTTTGTTTGTAAAACATTTAGAAAAACATGCAAGTTGTGTAGCATACTCATTACTAAGCTATGCTTATAGTCTTGCTGCACCGTCTTTTCATTTTCTCAGATATAATTGCAGCTTCTCCAGAGTAATTATCACCACATTATCGAAAACACCAAACCTTTACCTTTCAAAAATCTGTGGCCGGATCAGCAAAAGGTGAACAACACAATCTTGATCTTATATGTTTATTCACGTTTTGTTAACCTTTGTTACTTGATTTACTTATTGAAAAGATGAAACCCTGAGTCGTTTGATTATCTAACTGTGTTTTATTTATCTGTATATTTAAGTCAGTAATTTGTAGTTGCATGTGTCGTTTCTTGTTTTTGCTCGTATGCTCTAACTAACTTGATCAAATCATTTTATGTATTACTTGTTTAAGAACATATTAACTTGATTAATCACTTTATGTATTACCTTTTTAGGAACTTAGTAAGGGAAAATATTGTTGGTAGGCCCGTGGTTTTTGGTAGATCTTGATGAAACCTGTTTGTTATAGGTTGTCGTGGTCATAGATCATGGGGGTTGTAAGTTTTTGGGATTTTATGTTTGATGTGATTTTTGTCGAAGTTAAAGTAAGTGGTCTAAGGTCCAAGGTAGTTATGCGGATGCATAGTTTTGGTTGTGTTCTAGCTTACGTTCTGATGAATTTGATTAATCATTTTGTGAATATGTTTTTTCCCAACAGGGGTGTATTTGGGTGTGTATTGGTGAAAAATGTTGTCGCGTTGTTGTTTCATACGATCCTTAATACTATGGTGTTCGTTGTTGTTATTCTTGATACTATGTGTGTTTCTGGTCATATTCCCGCACTGTCGTAGACTGTGTGTAAAGAAAGTAGGCTAAGGTCTAAGATAGTTGTGTTGTGTAATATGAATTACCCTTTATTATATTTTACATGAAGTATGGCTGTAGATCTCTCGAAGTGGGAGAACTGTCTGTACAAAACATGCTAGGAATTACATTGATATCTATATTATGGGTTTCGCATATTCTGATCTTCGATGTGTTTGCTTTTTTTTAGGCGTAAAAAACATTATATCTTGTTGTTTGAATTAGGCATTGTTCTAGCGCCCGTTTGTGTTCCTTGTAATATTGAATGTGAATGTTTTGCACTCACTGTATTGATACTTTATGATTGAAAGCAGCAACATGGATCAGCAATTTATGGTGCGCCTGAATACGGAAACGAATCTGGAGTATCATGTTTGGATGTGGAACTACTTCTGAATATGGATTTGTACTCGTTCTTTTTTTTTTTTTTTTTTTTTTATTTATTTATAATTTTTTACTTGTAATATGTTATTATAGCAGTATAAGTGACTTAAATTCTGCATTCCACAGAGGTTGCCTACGGTGTTTGCCGAAAGATTTTATGATGGTGAAGATTACGTATTTCTTGTCGGGAACAACAGATACAGGTACATATGTTTAATAAGACTTATGGATGGTGATACCCATGTTTACGGAGATGAGTGGAGAAAGTTAGTCGAGGATAATATCACGCCATCGATTAAAACATTACATTTTGTGAAGGAGGCCTTGGGTACTTTCTACGTAACTGGTTACAACGTGGACGGTACCGAAGGTCCTGGCTATGAACGCCGTACCGTGGGGAACAGAGTTGTTCGGTGCTTGGCCATATTCCGTGCTGGAGGAGGACAGGTACGAATGAGTAATTTATTGGCCTATATATATAGTTTTTAATTTCCATAAATGTTAACATATCATGAAATAACGTTGAATTTTTTTATAGTTGGTAATATGTTTATTGTAGATTACGGTTAGTATGCAAAAGTTGTTCAACGTGAAATGTTCATAGTAAAAATAGGGTTATAATGTGTAATCAGTGGAGAAAATATCAAGGTTTTCAGGATCGGGATCCTACCTAGGATCGTTTTCGGCTTTGCAAGATCGGGATCGTAGGATCGTAGGATCGGATCCTACCTAGGATCGTTTTCGGCTTTTCCTTTACATATGTACACAAACCGTTTTTAAAAACCTTCCTCTAAAAAAAAGTCAAAAAAAACAGGATCGGATCGTTCACGATCCTACGAGCGATCCCACGATCCTGTAACGATCCTACCTGAAAAAAGGGTTACCAATAGGATCGGATCGTTCACGATCCTACGATCCTACGAGCGATCCCACGATCCTGTAACGATCCTACCTGAATTACGATCCCGTAACGATCCTTCTCGTTTTGTGTGTGTAGGATCGTAGAATCGTACGATCCTACGAGCAGGATCGCCATCCTGACAACCTTGGAAAATATATGTTTGTTATAAAGTAAATTCAGTTACAATGGTGTTTAACTATGTTTATTTTGATAGTTGGTATTAAGTATATCGTATCGTACATGATGGTTAATATTCAAAGGTGTTCAATGCGAATACACGGAGTTTATATTTGCGAATTGCAGCAGTACACGCTCGTAGTAAAAATAGGGATATAATGCTTAAACAGTGAAAAACTGGGTAGATGCTGTGAATGGTTGGATTGTTATGCGTGCTTATTTTTAATAAACTGTATTGGTATTTCATAAGATGTTATTAGGTGATTGGCAGTGGTTCATACTAGTAGCCCCTAATTCGTTTCAGGCTATAAGTTTGGGTTTGATATTATGTTAAAAATGCCAAACTAACTTGTATAAAATAATTGGATCGAAACTCGGCTTTAATGCATCGAAATGAAAACTGGTAGTAAGTAGATACCCGTAAGCAACAATGTTGGTATACATTCTGAATAAGCAACAATGTTGGTATACATTCTGAATGTTGTTTATATGTGTTATTTTAAAAATACCAAAGTAACTCTTATAAAATAATTGTATCGAAACTGGGCTTAATGCATCGAAATGAAAATTGGTAGTAAGTAGATATCCGTAAGGAACAATGTTGGTATACATTTTCAATGTTATATATATGTATTTTTTTTCATGTGGTTTTTTTCATTTTGTAAGTGCAGGTTCTTCCGGGTGATTTTTTACAAAACATATGGAAGGAGAGATTCACAGTTCATGCTAATGGTATTAGTGTATCGGTGAAACACGAGAGGGTGCAGTTGGACATGAATAGTGTTGTGAGGTCAAACAGGCTGTTTGGTAAGCGGTGGGAGAAGCTCGTTGAAGATCTGGGAATTGAAATCAGGCAGCCGATGGTATTCACCAATTTAGGTGATTATCAATTGAATCTAGGGCTTTTCCGCCACAATGGTACGTGTGTATATCGGGAGACTGTTCCGCCAACACTGTTGAGGCTGCTCGGGCGTGAGATACCAAACTATGCCATGGAAGGTTCGTACACTTTCACACATGAATCATTTTTAGAAATACATTATATGTAATATAATGACTAATGTGGTCTTCGTAAACATAATTTTAGAGGAAATAGCTCACCATATGTATTATATCGACTAACTTGGTGTTTGTAAATGTAATTTTAGAGGAGAGAGCTCACCACATATGCACCTGGGAAGGACATACAGAGCATAACGATGAGAACCAGGTGTTTTACGCTGTGCTCGATGGTACCGTGCTGGAGTTTTACCATGTGGTAAGTATTTAAGGAATACATGGTAAAATTTAAATTTTGACTGATTAAAATTTGTCAAATTTTGTTAATTGATAATGTCTGAACAAATGCTATATTTTCAACAGTCTGTACCCAAGGAATTCACCGGCGATCATGAGTTGAACGCATGCAGGAAGGCGATTCTGATTCACGCTGATCAGAGGTTCCCCGTGAAAGTTGCCACGATTAACGATTCTCAAAGGACGAATAGGCAACGTGCAGTGAAACTGAACGGGAACTTCAAGGCATTTGCAGGTATGTGTGGGCTCAGTCATGGGAGATTGATTCGGTTCAAGCTTGTCAACACTGTTGTGGAAAATGAGGATGATGAAAACAATGAAATTCCAGTATTTCATGTTTGTTAACTATGGCATGGGTTTGTTAATGTGTTTGTGGTGGTCCTAACGACACTTAACTGATGTTGGTTTGTATCTATCTTATGACATTTGCATAGAAAATCACATATGTGTTTGTCCTACTATATTGGTAACGTTATAACCTGAAACACGTGACATGTAACCAAGTCTGTGTATTCATTTTGCTATATGTTTATGGTTGTAGAATGTAGTATGTATTATAACCGCAGCATCAGTTGTGACAACATAAAGTCATTGTGGTGTAATTTTTCAAACCCAAAAAATTTTTGATTTTTCTAACAGATTATGCTCTGTTTCATCCCGTGATTAAGTTATCACGATGTTGTTAACGGATACATATGTTTGTTACTGTACATGGAAAAATGTTGGTTAATAATTTAGAATCTATATGTATAACTGATAAGGTGCGACTAAAAACAAACAGTTAATGTGAATGAAAGGGCAATAATGCTAATCTATAATGTTAAACCGTATAATTAAAAAATCAATCTTTAAATGCGAAACAACGCTTCTTTATACACAACGTTCGTTGTTGATCTTGTCTATTTCCCCTCTTCGTCACAACACTGGGCGTTGGAGAAACAGCCCAACCTGTGTCAATGTTTGGCCTTGGCTTTTATTAATGGTCATTGCGAAGCACGGTGATACTGGGAATTGCCTTCGATTGAATTTAAAAGGCATTTTGGTATCCGATGGGCTTAAAACCATACGTGGTATAGCACAAATAGTACCAACACTCCCACCTGATATAATCCTAGCTTCAATTATATTAGTACCGAGCCTTCGAACTTGGAGCCTTGTTCCATTGCATAACCCAGCTGTTTGATCAATGTTTCTCATGCACATAACAGGTGTGCCTATTTTTAGAGTCAATGAATGATGCGAAAGCCCGGATATTTTAATGCTGTTAAGAAAGTCACACGTGTATAATTCCTGATTGAAAGTTGTGTCTTCGTCAGCAATACCAATTGAGTCAGAACTTAGATATGTTTTTGAATCTCCATTAAGTAGTTTAAGCATCCTGTCATTGATCATATCCACAAGTTCAAGAGTTGGTGCGAGTATGGCCCTTTCTTGGAAAAAGGACAGGCTATAAAGGTTACCGAGCAAATCCGGGTAAGTTTCTTCTATTATCGTACCAACATGATCTTCGGAATCAGGAATCAACATATCGTCCGTGAATTCAACAGTTGCTTCTCCATTGTTTTTACCTCCGATTGTTCCATTCCCAATTGACAATATCCAGTCTGCAAAGTCTTGTATTTCTTTACGTTCGGAAGCATTTGAACTTGTTCCGAGTCTCATGTTGATAGTCAATCGTAGCACTGTACAATGCTCCCACAGGTACGAAGAGTTTATTGACGCATGTACAATATCATGTCTCGAACCATTCGTGATGACCGGAAGGATTTGCCGAAAGTTACCTCCGAACAAAACTACTTTTCCTCCGAATATTTTTTCCGATGGGGTTGATGGGTGTGTTCTACATATGTCTCTTAGTGTCCTATCGAATGCTTCATAACAATGTCTATGTGTCATTGGAGCTTCATCCCATATGATTAATTTGCACATCCTTATAAGCTCGGCCAACTCACTATCTGCTGGGATATGGCACATAGAATCATCGACCACATTGATGGGAATTGCAAACCGAGAATGCGCTGTTCTTCCCCCTTCCAACAAAAGCGCGGCTATACCGCTTGATGCGACATTCAAAACTATATCTCCTTTCAATCTAATTGATGCGGACAATGTCTTGTAAAGATAAGTTTTACCCGTGCCCCCATATCCGTATACGAAGAACATACCTCCTGTTGGGCCGTTAACAGCGTCCATTAAAGTATTATATATATTTCTTTGTTCGTTTGTTAATGTACCAAAGAGTTTGGTATGTTGTTCACGTAACTCGTCTTTGTTGTATTTTAATTCGTCCGATACCAGCCTGTTGCAATGTGCCATTAGTAACATTTCATTTGAGAAAGGCATGTTTGGGATGCTCCTCAAACTTTTATTGTTACAAAGGAGCATGTGCTCGATATATGTAAGACATATGTTCTTTCTTTGCTCGTCCGAAAGATCCAAATCTGCAAAATCAAAATGCACGTTTTTTTAGGTTAATTCAACAAAGCATTTACATAAAATCAAATGTTTGATTTTTAACGTGAAATTTGACGCAGAACTTAATCCACGTTGTTTAATATTATACATGGTTTATTAGCAAATGCGTGTTAAATATTTTAAGAGTGTTTTATGGCTAATCATTGTGTCTATTTAGTAGGGTGTTTTTACCTACATATTTAAATTAATAAACATAACATACGTACATCTTTAAATTAATAGATATAACTTAATTTTTGTATGTTTCTAACTTGATAATACCAATCTAACACACACACATTTACAGATTTCATTTCCGATCATCACTGCAAGGTATATATATATATATATATATATATATATATATATATATATATATTTTATTTATATTTTCCAAAAAAAAGGTTCCAATTTCAAAGCATTTTAATACTCAGTTTATTAACAGTGTTTAGGTGTTTTTTTTTCTAACGATTTTGAAGTTATAGGAGGGTTTGCATTGGTTTAGGGAATATTACTGATTGATTATTGATGCATTTTGTGGTTAATTGCACCATCATAAGGTTGCATTGTTGTCATGCTATTTAGGTGAATGATTCCCCAAATAGTGATATTCGATTATTAGGGATTTGTTTAATAACACCGTGTTATAGTATCACCCCCGTTTCTTTGCTTAATATTTTGTAGTTTTGAATGTGTATTTTTAAATGATTTGTTTAATCATGTGTGTATTAAGGAAAGCGCCGGAAACCTTTTATACGGGGAATACGAAGTCAAGTTCCCAGTGTTTAATGTTTGATGATGCTGCCTGTTTGGTATGATGCTCTTGAATAGGTACTCTTTGTATGTTTTCTGCGAACCAAAACTTTTATTGTGGCTAATGTAATCACATGTTAGGATATGTATGTGTATTTGTTGTTCTGTAATGTAATCACATGTTAGGATATGTATGTGTAAATTATGTGTATTTGTTGTTCTGTAACATGTACATGCCAGTCGTAAATTCGTATAAGTATGGATGTAGTACGTAGACCTCTAAACAGTGTTTGTCTTCCAAGACAATGTTTCGTTTATTTGGAGTTATATTAAAGTGTTTTTTTTTTTTTTTTTTTTTTTTTCATTAGGTGTCATATTGAATTTGTTATTTTTTATTAGGAGTTACATTGAAGTTGTTAGTATTTTGTTCATCAGGAGTCATAATTGTATAAGTTATACAGATGGGTTGCTATTAGCATATTTTATTATATTAAAAACTTCATACCTGGATCATTCCTCTTTATTCGTTCCGCGTGTAGTACATCAGTAGCCATTACTTCCCATGTCTTCTCGTAAACAAACTCCGATCGAGACATGCAATCTGTCATAATCAGTATTACATAAAACTTCCGCAGGTAGTTTTCGGATCCCCATAGGCTGGCTTCTAACAACCCGTCAATGTATTCCTTATCATCTTCCAGTAGACCTCATGCCTGGCACGCCTCTTTGTATGTATTGTAAGTAACACCTTCAAATTTTTTAAAATCGGCCCAATCCTGTGCGCCAGGGACTTTGTTAATCAAGACTCTTAAGTAAAACAGCTCCCCGGTTGACGGTGACACGTGGTGTACACGTCCAATGCACGTGCCTCTCTGTCTTTTTACCCAAACCCGCTCCTCTTGCTTCCATACATAGTACTGTGGAAATTCGTGGTAAAGTAGAGTCCTTGCTTCTACATCAGTCTGGTTTATTTTCATCCACTGCATGAACTTCGTGTCATTTATGGATGCCTTGTCCAAAGTACAGTCAATGCTTTCTGAAGCATCAAATATAACCGAATGTTCGCCTTCCAAATGAAATGGCAACCGCTCAACCGGAGGGAATCTGTAATGGATGTCAAATTTGTAAATCCTCCATGCTGCTTCACAAGCCGAAAGGTATCGACAATCGTAGTAATCACTGACCTCGTCTATCTCTTGGTCTTCTACAGCCGCCGAAGCCCTGTCTGGACCCTTGTTTATATATTTGAAAAGGTATTTTATGGAACCCATCTGGTTGCACCACTCCACATTAATATGTGATTGGTACCGCCTGAGCAACCCTGGGTTGTAAGGTACCACGTATCCGTTGTGTAATTCTGAACCACTCTTGGTTATTGTACAACCGTCGTTCCTCCTTTTATAAAGTGCGTAACCACTTTCATCTATGACTGTTGAATCGTTAAATTCTTTAGGGAATCTCTTTGTACATTTATTTTTTACCGTGCACGGGCAAGTTGGGCGCTGGGGGCTGGGGGCCACATGGTCCATGCATCATATGATCGGTAACGATCTCGTATAGTTCAGGATCTTCATTTTTATCCGGTATTTCTTGTTGTCCTGATTTTATCACGTTCTTCCAGGAAAAGCAGAATATGGGCATGTGGTAGGCCTCTTTTTTGAAACTCAACAGTATAAACAGCTGCATTAGGTTGATAATGTTAAGCACGATATACAATCAATAATAGTTAATGCAATTACTTTGTATTCGCTAATAGATGTATGATGATTATACCTGCTTTCAAATGTCCAAAATGATGTCGGTCTTTAAAATCCCTCATTAAGGAGTCTAATTTTTGTTTAAAGACTCTTGTTATTGCGTCAGGTCTGTCTTCAGGCTTCAACCCCCTATCTATGACAAAACGTGCAATTTTCGGCCAGTTTGGGTTGCATGTAAATGTGATAAACAGGTCAGGATATCCGTAAACCTTGCAGATTGTCATGGCATCTAAATAATTTTGCATCATGTATCTTGGACTTCCAGTGAATGATGATGGTAAAATAACCTTTTTCCCTCGTAACGTGACCCCAGAATCTTCTTGCTCTGCCAATTTTGCAAGTTTAGAATATGTTTCACTTCTCAAATCCTTTTGTTGATTTTTAATATACGACATCCTTTCAGATTCTACCATAGTGTATGCGTCAACAATAAATTGTTGGCATAGTCTCCTTGCATTGAGTATCATCGAGAAAACACCCGTCCTTCCCTGCAGCCGATACGCAAAATACTCCCTCATTGTTACCCTTGTTTTCTTGTTTGTTGGTGTATGATCAGTAACACCCACGTGGTATATATCTGTCCAGTAACCATCTTCTGCATAAGGGAACAACAATGGGTAGTGTAATGCCAGATATGAAGGGTGCAATTCACTTATTCTTTTAAGACCTCCCTCCTGTGGGTGTAAAATAATGTCTCTTTTATTAGTTGTTGTGTCAAAATCCCCAACTATTAGACCTCCAATTTCATCAGCCGTGGGTAGGTTATAGTTTCTACCATCTCGTTCTCTTGTACCGATAAGGTGTAATCTGAATCTTGTTTCATCACTTCTCCAGACCAACCGTTCTCCAGCCATTCTGAACTGACCAACTAATGGATTAATGGTATCTAGCATGTCGCGTAAATCAACAGTCAGTTGGTGGTCTATGATATAGTTATTTGATGTTGCTGCGCCATCGATAGTGCTGTATAAAACGAATATAATTATATTAATATATTGCTGCTTATCTAAGGAATGAATGAACAACATGCACTTAATGACGTAATAACTATTGGTGGCATACCTGACCAAATTAATCATGTTTTGTATTTCGTTATGTGGGTCGTAAATATATAGATGCGCAAAAACAGGGGGTCTATCGCCCTCTGGCAAGAGGCTTCCCATTTTGTGGTAATTTTCTCCCTGGATCCTGTAACAATACGCTCCATATCCCTGGTTAACAGACGTATCCTGTTTTGCACCCATGGATGTGAATGAAAACATCGAATTGTATCGCCTAATGTTATCAACGAAATCCTTGCTCTTTGGATGTTCACCATTCATAAGTTGTGCTAACAATTGCGGTGGATTCCTAACTTCAGTTCCTAATTTCACCTTTCCTTTACCACAACATATAGAGTATGATCCAGTGCCTGTTGAAGTCAACCCCACTGTAGACTCAGCATGCCATAACAGTGCATCGTATGATTCACACGTGTAAATAGTATCTCCATGGTCAAGATAATCTGTGAATACACAATGAGTTAAATAAATTTTAAAAAATAAAAAAAAAAAAAAATAAAAAAAAAAAAAAAAAAAAAAAAAAAAAAAAAAAAAAAAAAAAAACGATCATATTATTTTGGTCACAAATGTTGTTTACCATTAGATATTCCTTTAAATGGTCTTTTCTGTCCATCCTGATTGTTTGCTGAGGCGGCAGTATTTAAACCCTCGCGGCTCGGGATTTTTTTCGTAGGTGTTCTTATTTTATCCTGTAGTCTCTGTGATTTGCGTTTTGAAATGTGTACACCAGAGTGGATGGTTCCAAGGTACGTGGGTTCTCTAGGGATCGCTGCAACAAATGTGAATGAATAACAGATAACGATTAAAATATTTATTAACCACTTGTTCAGCGAATGATAACTGTATTACGTATTTTGGTTGGGTCTTTGAATGGACACCCTCTTGGTCTCTTTGTTGGTGTTGGATGTTCACAGCTTGTTTGTTGGCTGATTCCTTTTTCTGTGTTCGTTTTGGTCTGAGAAGGTGTGCGTGTTGGTCGTATACTGAAGCTACCGACATCTGTTGCAAAATGAAGCCACATTAATATAACTAAGCAATCGTCGTTGTAGGCAAATATAGTCCGTAATTATCATGCTGCGTAGTTTCAAGCAATTGAATTACCTGTTTGGACTGGGTATATCGGTGGTCACCCCCCCCCCCCCGGTCGAATGGGTTCTACACTTTGTATATACGATGTGTTACCTGTAATTTCATCCTTTTTTGTGGTCTTCCACTTGGTCGAACTGCCAAATCATCTGATATAGTAGCCATGTTAATAATACGACAATTATATTGTAAATTTCCCAGTGTTGTATAGCATATTAAAGTGTTTTACAAAAGGTTTGTAGATGTTTAGTTGTTTTTTGAGGTGAAGTCAGTGTTTATTAATGGTTGAAAAGTCCCATAATCTATAATGAATATACTTTAAATTTATTCAAAATTAGGTATACTCGAGCTATCGACATAGGTGATCGTATCAACATCTTTGAGAGTAAAATCTTCCCAAACTATAAACTTCTTGTAGGCAAATATAGTCCGTAAATATCATGCTGCATAGTCAAACAATTTAATTACCTGTTTGGGCTGGGTATATCGGTGGTCGGCCCCTCGGTCGAACGGGTTCTACACTTTGTATATACGATGTGGTACCTGTTATTCTATGTGTTTTTTGTGGTCTTCCACTTGGTCGAATTGCCAAATCATCTGATACAGTGGCCATGTTAATAATACCACAATTATATTGTAAATTTGGCAGTGTTGTATAGCATATCAAAGTGTCGTAGAAAAGGTTTGTAGATGTTTAGTTATTTTTTGAGGTGAAATCAGTTTTATTAATGGTGAAAAAGTCTCATAATCTTTTATGAATATACTTTAAATTTAAACAAACTTTGGTATACTATATTTATCGACTACTATATAATAGTATATATGTTAACAAAATATTAGCATTTTATAAGTAATACACGAATTGTATTATTTTGATTTAAAAATTTGCTTATATTTGGGAATGATTTGCTCTTATCATATATTTAAAGCATAAGATAAACACCGGGGTTTAGTTACATTTAAATGCGGTTTAGTCTTTAAATATAAAACACAACCCAAAAGATACCCATCTACTGGAAAATCGTTCTCAATGGCACAATTCCAGATTTTAGAAGAGCTAATGAATCTCTCTGGCTCTTCCAAATTGCATGATTGCATGCGTGTGTGGTTTGTGCAACAGGAAGGTGAAGAGGCGGCCTGTGCAAAATTGATTCACGCTTGTTGCGAGCATCTAAGGAGGATAATAGCGAAGAACCGAGTGATGATAGTTGACATGGAAACATTAGGACCTCGTGGTGTCGCATTGGACTCACTTGATGCTTTGAAGAAAACTCAAGAGAGGCATCGGGTATTGCTCGAATTGCTGGGAGAATTGTTTGCTCAAACAAAAGATGCCGTGCGCGAGGAAGAAGCTAACGCAATGAAGATGAATATTTTTAATTAAGTTGTTTTATTAGTTTTTCCCTATACAATGTTTGATTATTCCATTTGCTTAATCTATTTGCTGAACAGTTTAAACTAAGCCGACCAACCACATCAATAAGTTATTTTATTAACTATCTGTAATGTTGTCTTAGTCTCTTTCCCTATACAACGTTTGATTATTCCATTTGCTTAATCTATTTGCTGACCAGTACAATCTGATACTACCTTGTGTGTGTCCATTCATCAACCTGCTATTACTTTAATAGGGCAAATCCTTATAGCAGTGCAAATTGTGTGAGCAGTACAAAGGTACAACTTATATAACTATAAATGGAAAACCCTTCGAGCAGTACAAACTGTGTGATTGTGTGAGCAGTACAAAGTTACAACGTATATAACTATAAAGGGCAAACCCTTAGAGCAGTACAAACTGTGTGGGCAGCACAGAGTCATCACTTAGCCTAAGCGTTTGCATGAATGCTTCCACACATATCCACAATCACAGTTAATAGTTATTGTAATATGAATACTTTAAAAAATCTAAAACGAAAACTTTATTATTCAAATAACCAAGACAACAATCCAAATAACAACATAAATCTTAAAGTAAATAAAATGCTAAACATCATAAATCTTAAAGTAAATAAAATGCTAACAAATAAACCGACTGTTTTCAATATCTTTGTAAATATCAACAATTTTCTGTTGTGCTTCTGCTATTGTTGTATTCCGAGCATCAATTCTCTGCTGGCGTTCTCGTATGATTTCTTCATCCTTTTTGTTTTGTTCCTCGAGAAGCTTTATACGCTTGTTGTAGAGATTAACCAATGTTTGTTCAGTTCCATATTTGCCTGATTTACATTTATCCCATATATCCTGGGGGATGTCGAAACTTTTGTACTTCTCTGGAATTGGATGAATACCATCATCTCTTGGGCGTTTACCTGTCCTCGATTCAGCATTTAATGATGATGATGCCATGGAAGTTCGAAAGTAGGAGATAATTTAGAATTGTGAGAGGATAATAAATGTTTTTTTTAGACCTTTGTATTTATAGACAATTAAAAGTCACAACGTTTACATTGGAAAGTCACAACATTCAATTGGAAAATTGTTTAGTTTCCAAATACATGTTCTCTTAAACCGTTTCCTTAAAAAAATACATACATATATTAAATATAAATATCAAATATCATTATCCATTTAAAATTGAATAGTATCTATTATTTATATTATGTTTGTGAATATCATATGTGTCAAGCATATAAATAAATAAACGTGATATTTTACATATCAATTGTATTTATGTCTAAGTTTTTTACAACTCAAAAAATAAAGCTACATAACTATTTAACACATATTAAATTGATAATCAAAAAATATAATTATGTAACTATCTAACACATCATAAATTGATAATCAAAAAATAGACATATGTAATTACTTAACACTTTCATTGTATACAAAAAAATAGATTGCTAATAATTTCAAAGTTAACTGAAAACAATATAGATGGGTAAAAAAAATCACTACGAAAGATCCATTTGTTTCATGATATTGTTTATCCTTTCTTGATACTCCAATATTTTTCCCCTTCGGTGATCAATAGCCTCTTTGCATTCTAATATCGTTTGTTCGTTGATTATGATTTCTGCTTCCATCGCTGCTATTAGTCGTCTAAGCTGAGCAATATACCGTATTGGTAGAAAATACCTTATAGCCCCTTGGTCTTGTTTTGAATTCGATGAGGGCTGTTTTGGTGGGGAAGCACTTCTCGAACGTTTTTTGGCGATTTTGATGGGGGAAAAAACAAACGGCCCATGGGATTTTTCTTTTTTTTCTAAATGAAAGTAGGAAAAGCTTGTGGATGTTATATTGCTTGTGAGATAGAATTATCATTTATAGATGGTGAAAAGTTGTATAACCTATAACGAATATATTTTAAATTTAAACAAAATTCGGTATACCATATTTATCCATTACCATATAATAGTATGCATGTTAACAAAATATTGTTATTGGATAAATAATAACTGAATTTTTTAAGAGATATATTTAATTTATAGAAGATATAATTTGGATGATAAGTATAGAATGTATATTTTGTATATGCAAAACTTTGAATACAATATTCTTTTTGAATGTGCATATCGAGTATATATAATTTGGATGATAAGTATAGACTCTATTTTTGTATAAATATTTTGTTCCTATATTTAAGGTGGATCTTTATCTTTCTTTCTTTTCTTTTTTTTTTTTAAAAAAAAAAGATATGTGATACAAAAGTTTAAATAAAAATTTCTTTTGAATGTGTTTATGGAGTTTTGTAAAAGGTATAATAGTTAGAGTATAAAATTATATACTTAGTTTCATCTATTTAAATGGTGAAACAACATGTATACAAAAGCAAACGAATTAGAATACCATTGTCAGGATTTATATATTTAACACTTTGTAAATCCAATATACATATTAAAATAAACGATGTGAAATCTTATTGTATTGTAAGTAATAAAACAGGCGAAACACATCAAATCCAGCATCAAAGGATAGCAGAAATTCAAAGCAAATTAATTCATCAACTATTTAAACTGAAAGAAAAGCAATTTGTGAACATCGACTTCTAAGATGATGATGAAATTTCAATCTTCATCGCTGAAAAAGTTTAGATCCACAAGGTAGTCATCAGTTATATCATGACCCATCTTGCACATTTCGTCAACCATGACTTCTGCTTTCATGAGTTTCGAGTGAACACCATTGAGAACCTGTTGAGACTCTTGAGGATTTCCAACATTTAGTTTTAGCCAGTCGAGGAGAATAGATTCGTCCAACTCTTCTATTAAGTCAAAGATACATGGACTTATAAAGTTAACATGAAAACATAGATTTATTCAAAAAAAATTAGAAAACTTATATGCCATACCTTTATTACTTTGAGATGGTCCACCTTCTTAAAAGACTGATGCAAGAAATCTCAATGCATCGTCCACCCTAGTGTTTGGCTCTTTATTGTCTTGATCACGCACCCCATCTTTTATCTTCGGTTCTGCAACAGGTTTTCGTGCAGGAGCAACCTTTGGTTCTTTCACGGATTTTTGTGCAGAAATGGTTTGAGCTTCCCATCCTGAATCAGTGTGTGGCGCGGGTGAGTCTGAATCTTGAAAGATTTTAGGGTTTGATGATGCCATGGAAGGAATATATGTTGATGGATTATATTATTTAACCAATTATACATATTTCCACTTATTCAAAAATGGTTGTGATTGGGCATGTTCTTTTGGGCCAAAACTTGTTATATCCATATTTAATGAAACATATATATGGTGCTCACTAAATCATATACACAAAAAATGTAGTCATAAAAAAAACATATATATATATATTATATATATATATATATATATATATATAATATATATATATATATATATATATATATATATATATATTCATTTTTCGTATATCACAATAAAAGCTGCGAAAGTAATTGAATTTATAACTCACCAACCTTAAAAATGTAACAAATATTCATAGTAAAAAGGTACTACTCGTTGAATGACAATAAAGCTGGACAAACTAAATAAGATAAAAAAACGTAAAAACTGAATCTATGGAAAATCGTGTTGTGCTTCATCATATTTCATCCTCGCTATCATCATCGTCAGTTGTTTCATAATCAGTCGAGTCGTCGTTAATAAAGCTGCTTATATCATCGTTATTAGAATCATAGCTGACACTATACGCGTTTGAATCAACTTCCCATGCTTCTTCATCGATATTTCTGTTGCGAATATTTTCACCATGCACTATTCCGTCGATATCAGGCATCTCGTTCCACATGTCGATGTCAACTATGTTAGCCTCATCCAGTGCAGTGTATTTGGAATCGACTGTTTAAATACAAATTAAAAATAAATAAATAAACATAAAAAAAATATATACTCCTACATCTGCGTTGCTGTTATAAATATGTATGTTGGGCACTTTACCATTGACATCAGTATAAGCCTCATAAATGGATGTATATTTTGAATCACCTATTGAAAATATCAGATAAATTACATAAGTAAAATATAACTTTTTATTTATCACGTATTTAGTAACCCACAAATAAAAATAATTATACAATTGGTTTCCAACAAACAACCTGTAGAGGAGTCTTCAATGAAAAGTTCATCAGGGATAGTATATCTAGGTTTATAACCTTCTATAGGGTAAAAGGGTCCATCAAGATCGTTGATGTTTACCCAAATTCCATTCTCAGAATTGCCTTTATTTTCTTCAAAATCATCATCCGTATCCTCATCAATCAACATATACTTTCTACGACTTGTGCTGCCTGTTGGACGCGATTCTTTAGATCCTTTTCTTATTACATGGTCGGCATCATCAGACTTATGGGTTTAAGGTACACATCATAAAAAACATGTTGTAAGTTTTAATATATTAATGTGTAAAAAACGATATACGCTATTGCAGTGCTAACTCATACCATTATATCTTCATCATGAATGCAATTAGTATCCTTTTTCACTGATTCAACGGCCTCCTAGGATTAAAGTACACAATATTAAAACACATTGTAATGTATAATATAACAACGCAAGGAAACAATTTAGGATAATCTCATGCTAATCTATACCTCCTCATCTTCTTCATGTACATCAGTGTTAGTTTTTTTTAGTCCTTCAGACACATGTGGTTGCTCAGCATCTGCTGATACAACCTCAACGAAAGTCGTGTCTACAGATTTGTTTTTTTTTCACCAATCTACGCCGTTTACGTGGTTGTAAAGCACGCTGGAAAAAAAATGAAACAATTGTTTAAGTGGTTAATTCTGTTAAAGATAATTGCTAAGTAAGCATCTATTAAGTTGAAAAGAAAACTTCTCAAACATGTTATTAAAGATACCTTTTCATCGTCTGATATATGGATAATTGGTATGTCTTTGGTTGGAGATGGAGGATCATGTTTTTTAAACATATCAGCATGGCTAGGCTGTAATTATGCTGAACATGATCAGATATTGTCCTTCGTATATAATTTAAATGAATACTTAAGTTATATATTATACCTCTTCATCGTCTGATAAAATAATAATTGGTACATCCTTATTCAGCAAAGCATTACTCGGAGATGGAGGATCATGCTCTGCTTTACGATTAACCTGCTAAAGTTTTATTAATTAAACTCATTTAAACTTGCATGGTAGCAAATAAAACATACTTAACTTATAAGTATATACCTTGTATGATCGTCTATACGACATTGTCTGTACCTCTCGCTACCAATAATCGAAGTTATATGTTCAACAGCTAATACATGGCTTTATTTATAGAGTTTGAAGATGACCATATAATGAAAACCGAATATTTAATTGCCACGGTTTTACTATAGATAAAGATTGTGATTACATTTAAAACATATTTTTAGAGTTTCTATTATGTAAATTACCCTTTAAATATAAACGTTTCCTTTTTCTTTATTTAATATTGGGTGTTTATCCTAAATATACGTACGATTTTATTCCTATCTCTCAATAAGTGTAATTTGGTTGATTTTATGAATGAATATATATTTTACTATACCTCTATATTTTAATGATTATAATTCGCGTAATTTGTTGAATGAATATGTGTTGAACATGCATCTACTTAACATATTCTTGGGATATTTTTGTTATATAATATATTCTAAATGTATTTATTTAACAGATGATTATTTTTTATATATGTGGTTATGTTGCATATATCTAAGAATGTACTTCTGTAACATAACATATTCATTTCATTAAAAGTTTAAACAAACAAAGCCAGCATGAAACTAAATGTCTTCTGATGAGAATGACAGGTGAATTTCATCATAAGAATAGACTTCCAGTTTTTTTTTCTTCCTCCCTAATCTCCTAAAAGGCCTAACTTCTCTCAAAAACTGCTTATATTTTCTTCTTTGTTCTCTTTGTCTTGCCTCTCCATCCTTCTTTTGCTCCCACTAGTTTTTTTTAATGGTCGATTTCTCTGAAACCATCCAATCATAGATAGACTCTATGCTTTCTTCTGCCTCTTCACTACGGGTACCTTGTACCTCATCTACATGGATATTCAAGACAGTTTTTTTAACACACACGTAATATTTTTAAACTGTACTTTAGAAAAATAAATATCTGTTAGTGTACCTTTGTTTTCATGCAGTTCTTTCACTTTGCTTGCTTCACCATTATTCAATATGTTGTTAACATGTTGTTAGCATTCATTATTTTGTGAAACACATGAGATCTTAACATAGATTAGTTATACAATTAGTAGGTTTACCTTGGCTTCTTTACAGTTGTTATCTCTTCTATATCGTTATCCTTTTCTCTCTTCATAGTGGAAGCCATTCTTATATTCTTGAAAAACGAATGAAGTGTGCTAAGAGCAGCAGTTTTTTTTCTTTTTTTTCTTTGATAATGTGTATGGAAGTTGGAATGGATTATCATTAAAAGGTATTTAACCACAAAGTAGGGGAAGTTAAAAGGTCAATAATTAATTTGAATTTTATTTTGGGATACACGTATCTCTTTTAAAAATATTGGGATATGTTTTTGCTTATATTTTGAAAGACATTTTCGGATAGCTATCAAGATTTGGTTTATTTTTAACACTGCAAAATTTTTTTTTTTTTAAACATTTTCAGAGTTAACAAAATTTTTAAAGTATTTAATTTAATTTGCATACAAAGTGAATACACCCTTTTTTTAAGTCTTATCAGGATTAATTTAATTTTTAAACAAAATAAATAAGGACAAATAGACACACTATATTGAAAATGATATGAAATGCTTTTTAAAAAAGCATAATTATTCATGCATATATATGTAGTATAAGTGGAAAAAAAATATTAATAAGAATATTCATAACAATGATAACTTGGAAATGTTTTGGTGTGAAAAATAATAAGAACATTCATAACAATTATAAATTGTAAATGATTTGGCCAAAAAAAACGATACGAATATTCATGACAATAAAAACTTGTAAACCGTAACTAAAGTGTTCAAAAATTTTAAAAAACTGAACCGAACATCAACCATCCTTATGCTTGTCTTGTTCATCAGATTCATCTGTTAGTAATTTACCATCACATGTTGCTGGAGTACTGTTATTGTCACTTGGCGTTCCATTGCCTGCATCATCCAATCGAGTTATAGTATCGCCTGTGGCATCAACGCACAATGTTGGGCTATCATATACTGTATCCACGGACGGAACTATAGGTTCATTGCTCGGTTCCTGATACATTTTGTAAGAAGAATTAAAAGTTTAGATTGTATTTTTTGTTAGAATTCAATGGTGTTTATTGACATTTAAAAAAAGGGTAAACAATACCTCGTCATTTTCAGCAAACTGTCCTTCCGGCTCATCATCCGAGCAAGTAGAGTCATATTCCAAACTCTGAACATCATCATCGTCGTCCTATTTTGAATCATGTAAAACGTTTAGTATATACTTGATTGTAAGCATACCTCATTGTTAAGTATATTAAAGTAACAAATGAATTAAACCTCATCTTCCATAAAGCCAGTCTTGAAATAGTTGATTGTATCAACATCCTCAGTCACCTTTTCAGCTCGATATATATGACTATTATTGTTGTTGTTAAAGTCATAAAAGAAAACTTTAAAAGGATATTTCCTACCAACAATCTGATTAAGGTCTTCTGGAAAGTACTCGTCTGTGTTCATTCCTTCTCTTTCCATGATCTCCCACGCTGTCACATTTGTCATCTCATGTACGCTCTTGTCAAAGATCACTACTTGCGCAGTACCACTATCATCAAATATGCGCACAATGATTTTGAACCTACGAATATAAAATATACATCGTCAAATATAAAACATGTAAACCGTTGCATTACTTATCATACATTTATGTACGCATTCAAATACTTATATATATATAGATATATATATATATATATATATATATATATATATATATATATATATATATATATATATATATATATATATATATATATATATATATATATATGTAGATATGTAGATATGTTGTTTCACATACTTAGAAACAACCGCATATGTCTCCCCATGCTTCTTACAATACCACAACTGCTTCGCATTCTTCGCGCCTGACTTGCCTTTCGAAATAATTGGTATTACTCTGGTACTGCATGCCTTGCATCTTGTATAAACCCATCCATTTTCATATTGTATACCATGCACTCTTGCATAAACTACACAATGTGATTCCTGCATTTAAATACAAAATCGTATGTCAGCAATACTAATGTGATTTAAGTCGGTAAAGGATAAGATTTATATTATATTTAAACCAATAAATTTTATCTGACAGGTTCAATGGTCCTAATCGTTCCAACTGTTCTCTTCACACAACCGTGCATGAACTTTGTAGGCGTGACAACAGGCTTGTCAATTGAATACTCTTCAATTCTGAACTCCCCTGCACTATATCCATCTTGCTCTTCATATCTGTGATGTGTATAAATAAGTTTTCCAATAAATGTAACATGTAGTTAATTCAAAGATAAAACACACATAGCACAACATCAATGTAATTACCTCTTCCGGAAAGCCAACAACTGCGGCACATCTCTATTTATAAATATTCTTGTGCCAAACAAAGCGTTATGTATGGACGGCTTGTCTGTGTTGTGCAAAAAAGAAACATAATTTTAAAAACTAACAATGTGAATAAAAAATCTTACTATTGTGTCCAAAACTTCATTACACATCGGGAAAACTTACTATCCCAATATTTCACTTTTGCTAACATCAAGAGGATGTCTATATGGCCAAGTTCATCACGCTTGTTTTCATAGTCATCCCACAATAATGCCCAATTGTCCCAAAACGTACAGTCGATTCTTAAAGATCTGCATAGCATAGTGTATAATCAATCCATGATCACAATCGAACACTATTCTATATACATTATTTTAAAGAAAACGGAAATGTGTAAAATATACGTACTCGGCGTCTTCAACAACAATTGTCCTTCGTATCATAGGAGCACCAACACTGTTGATTGTAACCATTTTTCCAACAGCTACGACTGTACCAACAATATCTGGAAAAAAATTTTTATAAAGGACTGCAAGCAAACGTTTCAATAATGTCAAATTGTGCAAACATCTTCTATAAAAATACATACCAACACAATCATGTTCGTGGTACTCATTATTTGTATCCAGTAGGCTCGAGAATGGCTCATTAATGAACCCAACAAAATTGTCATCAATATGATCAATCCGGGTAACCTCGGTGCCTTTATAAAAAGATATTTTTCATTGATTTGGTAACCAAGGTAATTTGCCACTATTTTCTGCTACTCCAAAATTAGATATTATGTAACATTGTCCCTCTTGTAAAAGAGGCTCAAATTTGTACATAAATTCCTTCTTGATGTAAATCTGAATACGGTTTGACTGTATATACAATTCAAATATTAATGATACATATACTAAATATATGCGAACATAAATAATCAGTAACTTAATTTATGTTACCTCTTCATCCTGGAACACATAGTCGAGACTGTAAGGATCATGTTCTTCACCAAGTTTGTGTGAATGCCATACGGAGATGCATCTCCCTTTAACAGCCATGTTTAAATTCATCGGATTGATATCTTTAATGAGAGTAATTGTTTGTTCTCTCATTACTAAGCATAAAAAACAAAAAACATATTATTTTTTTGTACTCTATTAAAATCACAATGAATAATGAATCAAGCATTTTATGTAAACCTGTTGCGGAACTTTTAAGAGCAGACATACTTCTTCCATTGGTTTTCGTTGGCTGAGAATTCCCTCCTACAACTACACAAATATATTATGACCATGTTATGTACATAAACCGATTATATCAAAATAGACATTACTAATAATCTTAATACAAAACCTGCTGAAAGTTTTCCATATGACGATGTGTGCACCACGGTTTTTTTGCTCCTACATGAGGGTACAGCCGAAGAGGTTGATTGGTACCTCAAATCCTTTTGTTGATTTTTAACATAGGACAACCTTTTAGACACAGTGTTTGAGTTTGCTGCCCCTAGCAAGAATCGTAAAGCAGGTTATTGTATAACATATATGTATCCAATTTTGGGGGTTTTAAATTAAATATGTGGAAGAATCAATCTCGGATCTTTCATATGTGGAATGAGCTTCAAAGCATGCAGACTGACTCTTAGTTCTTCTTTTTAATGTTTGACCAGGTCCTGTCGTTTAATTTATATAGATTTAACATAATGTATGATAAACAAACATAGTTAATCAATAAATTATATTCACAAATTATAATACGGAAACAAATAGTTTAGAAACATACTACCCTCACGAAGTGGTTGTGACTCAGAAGATGATGAGCTGTGACCAAATCTTCTCTTTGCAGGTGGTTTAGATGCTGAAATAATTAACAATATATAAACAAAATGTATTTTTTGTTCAAATAAAACGTCATTGAATGTACTACCTTTGGATTGTGAAAGAACATTAGAAACAGCTGTTTTAGATGGTCTGAGAGGTGTATCACTCTCGAATACAGTATGTTTCAATCCATAAGATGAAGATTGCTGAGCTAAAGTTACTGATTTGCCCGTTCCTTCGCTTTCAACCATTGTAACTGTTTGTGAATTCTTACCTGTTGCAGAAGCTTGAGCATAAATGTAATCTTAATTCAAATAAAACGTTATTGAATATACTACCTTTGGAATGTGAAATAACATTAGAAACAGATGTCCTAGATAGTCTACCAGGTGTGTCACTCTGATGCGTGGTTTTGCGACCTTACAACAGGTTTTACCTCTCGAGGGATCTCAAGAGGCTTGCAATCCCCACCAGGCAGTGTACCTGACCGATGTAGTATAGTGTAGTGGCAAGTACCGGGGGATTGATCATTCTCTAGGGGAATAGTGTCGTTAGGATTGAAAAACTACTCTAATAGGTCTAAGGGTGAGGGAAGATTCTTTTTGTATTTTTATATTTTTATGAAAGCAAGTAAAATCTCGGGTTTGAAGGAGTGGGCGGAATTAGTTGCCAGTCAACTAACCCAATTAACTACAATTGCAAATAAAATAAAATAACTGAAAATGAAAAGGTTGTGAAACTTATATGGAGAGAAATGTGTTTACTTAGATTTCCTTACTCCCTAACTATCTTTTACCGGTTGATTAGTGTGTATTAATTGCGTGGATGACGGGTGTATTCCTTAATACCAATCGTGGGGTGGCGTACGTACTTCCCCAACTCTATAAGCTCCTACTTCACTCCTATGTCGAGCCGGCTAAGAAGCTCCTAACATGGGATCACTAGAATTCGCTCATGCATTAAATACAATCATAAAATCCTTGACGCCGTCACGTGTACTTTTCCAGCAACTTTGGAGACTTTGTCGTTTTCTTCACTTTTATGCTCCAAAAACGTCCAAAATGCTTCCTTTTCCAGATTTCTTCTCCAAAGTACCTAAAATGACAAAAGGAACGATTTAGGGCAATATTTGATCAAATAAATACGATTTAGGGCTTAAATGACCCCCTAAAAGCGGTACACTTTTCGCTTCATCAAATACCCTTACACTTGAGATTTGCTTGTCCTCAAGCAAATGCGCTTTTATTCTAATCAAAATACAAGTTAGAGGTCATTTAACGCTAATATAAAAGTAATTACAACAAATAGTCGTTCCACTTTAATCATAATAAGCACGGAGATTACACACTAGCACCTCACAAGTAGTGTTTAGATACTCACATCTCTCAGGTGTCATAAAAGTATATCTCATAAATGAAAACGGATAATATCTCTCACTACCTGTCATAGCAAATAGATTACCATAGGCTTGGGAAAGGATCAAAAACCTCCTCCACTAGGCGTAAGCACCTAAGATAAACTATCAAAGAGGGCTTTTAAACGGGTTATAACGTTAGGTGTAGGGATATGATAAACACGGATTTGTTGGATAAGGGATATTTTACTGGTGGCGAGTTAAAGATCTTGATTAATTACATGTACAATATGGCGTTGCTAAGCCAAGACTAGACTCGACTTAAGCTAAAAACAAAATAACAAAAACATAAAATAAACATAAAATGAAACGGGATGGTAGTCCGTATGTTTTTTCTACTTTTCTTTTTCTCTTTTTTTTTTTTTTTTTTTTTTCATACACTTTTGCCCTACCATCCAAAATAATACATCGTAGGGGGGTTATCTCCCCTTACACTTGAACTTTTACATAACTTTACAAATAACTATTCTAATGACTCGAATTAAGATAATCGAAACACTTGGAGTACTTTTAAAATATTTAGCACATATGGGGGTAATAATGTTGTTCTTCCCCATTACTCCATTACACTAGTACTTTACCCATGAGTCCCAATCGTCACAAAACAATATGTACAAGGATATGACTCGACTTAGCAACCATGTAATCAATTAGATAATTAACTTGGGGTTTAAACAAATGTTGTCACAATAATGCACTAAAAATGAGTGCATACAAGGTAGGCTAAGGCGATTTGGGTGTACATTTAAGTGGGGTGTAACAAATTCTTCCTTTAAGTAAAATGCTTAAAGGTCGAAACGAAAAGATAGGCTCTGAGGGGTGTACTAGGGGTATCGTGTACTAAAAATGAGTACAACGCAAAGGGTGTGGGAGAATTACTTGACCAATGTAGCCAATGTAATTATAACAAAAACACAGGTGTAAAACAATGGGTTAATCCTAATGCCTCTTATCATGTAGTAAATCTAACTACACGAATGTAGTCTCACTTGTGGCCTCGGAATGGTCCTAACGCAAGTTCTAGAATCTAAGTGCTACCGGTACACACATCATAGCATAAATGCTTTTCCTACCAATTCTAGGGGCGAACCTCACATATTTGGGGGTGGAAAATTTTTTAGTGGTACGGTTTTGTGCTAGTCATATAACTCCTATCCATGAGACGCTCATTAAGATCAAAGTTTCACTCCTATATGTTGTAAAAAAATTTAAATTTGGCACTAAAATTGCCTTAACAGGTATTTCTCTCAGTTTTATTACACATCTACCATTAAACAAACAAAAATCAAGTGCAATTGTATTCTCTAAAGTATCGTACTTTTACCCCCCCCCCCTTACACTTAAGATGAACATTGTCCCCAATGTTCAAATAACAAGATGTAAAAGTAAATAAGGTAAAAGAATGAAATCAAATACTCCCCTGATTCGTTTGGTGGATAAAGAGGTAACATGGTTAGATCTTCTTCCAAGGTAATGTTGAAGCTTCAAGACTAATGCATCGCCAAAAGCTAGATTCCACATACATCTCCTTGTCCAAAATAACCTGTTAAACCTGAGAAAACAAACACGAAAACCTGCATAACAACGGCGGGATAAATCTATATAGGGATATAATGCTTGTGGAATGATTATTTTGCAGATTCCTGGAGTTTATAAGTTAGAGATTTAATAAAAACTTTTTATGATTCCGGTAGAAAAACAAAACTTTCAAAAATTTCAGAAAATTAAAACCTGACGCCGTCAGGTTGTAAGGCCTGACGCCGTCAGAAATGATCTAACAGAATTCTCATGTTAAGTTTCCGGAAAATTTCTGGAAAAACCTATACCTTACTTCCTGGAATTCCTGCAAAGCATCATTATGACTCGATACAAGCATTTGACTCAAACAATTACTAATATGTATGATAATTTATTATTGTTACGATTCATGTTCATTTGTTCTAATAAACCGATTTGGATTTCCCTTACACTTATCTTTTGCAAAATACCTTTATATGTAGTTAAGACGAGGTTAAAAACAAGATAAAGCATTTTCACAATTTAGTTTCGAACATGAATCAATAATAATAAAAATTAAACATACATACGGAAGCAAATAAAATCAAACAAACAAATAAATAAACACACAAAGCAAATAAAGCTTGGGTTGCCTCCCAAGAAGCGCTTTTCTTTATTAACGAGTCTTGTAGCTAGACTCAAAGTCACGTACATTACGTGATTCCATCATTGGTCACGGTTTCTAGGCCATTCTCCTTTGATTCTCTATCAGAATCACTTTCATAGTAAAGGTATTTCGGGTCCTCGAGATCAAAAGGATTGTTTTGGTATTTAGAACTAAGCTCCTTAACCTGCTTAAAGAATCCACTCGACAGGTCAAAAGTTTCCTTACATCCTCTTCTCACATCATCATCACATAACACGAGTTGGGAACTTAACCCATCGAGCCCTCCATAATCAATCTCCTTGAATTCTCTCATCTTGTAAGGCGTTTGGTATGAGATTTCCCTAATCCCATCGGTGAAAGTCATGATCCCATTGAGCTCGTCCACAACCAAGCTTGTGGCCTTGCAAAAAGGTGCCCCAAAAACAACTTGTGATAACCTGGGATCGATGTACTTTTCGATATTATCGACGATTACGAAGCTCATAGTGAATGTCATATTTCCTACAAACACCCGTACATCATCATCTATGCCGATGTCATCCTTCCCTTTATGAATCATCCCCCATCTGCAAATGTTGTTATAATGAAACAAGGACATCACATTTTTGGGTAAACATGTGTCAATGTAAACATTATAAAAATGCTTGTGACCAATCATGCAAGGTATTTTGAGATTATTCGGATCACGTCGCTTAATTCGGCCAGGCCTTCTACCGTGTAGCCCCCATGTGTTGCAAATTGCTGATGGCTGATACTCATACACTTCTTTACTGCCATCCCAAAAAATCACTTTCCTGACACCATCGGTAAATAATGCACTACTATCATCCTCATCGAGTATCACTCCCGTTGCTTTTATGAATGGTTTGCCTAGAACAAGGCTAGTTAAGGATGGGCTGATGATCGAGTTCATGTTATTAAATACAGTTAGCTCGATATGAAAGAGGAACTTTTCTATCACAATTGGTACCCTTTCTATTACCCCGATGATATTAAACCCTTCATATTTGACCTGTTTGGTGAAGGCTTCGTTATATAGAGAAAGGGATATTGCATTCATAGAAGAGTTGGGGTTTATGTAGGCATCTTTTATAAACTTTTTCCTAGTGGTGCAAGATATCTTAAAGACCCTGGGAGCGCCATCCTCTATTCTCTCTCCAAATCCCATAGGCAACTTTGATGTGCCCCTCTCAAGTTCCTCCACCAGGGGGCGGTCTAGCAGTCCTGGGAGCCCATGAGGCATTTCGGATTTCTCTTCCGAGCCCTCCTCATCGCTCACCTCTCTTGTACTAGAGTTCTTTGGTGAGTCTAGATAGTCGCCGGGCGCCTCGGGGTTCTTTTCGGGAACTTCACCCTCCATTTCATTGTCCACATTCTCGGTTGATTTTTGGTCCAGGTTGGGTTTAGGAATAGGTATTGTTGTAATGGTGTTCACGAAGTGAAGTGGTTTTGAAGGGGTATGAGTATCTCTAGTTTCTTTTCCGTTTTGTGATATGTGTTTGAAGAGTTTACTAGGGTGCTTGATTTTTACAGGAGGGGGTGTTTGGTGAGTCACCGTGACAGATTTATCTCATTAACTCGTGCCAACTCACAAGTTGACCTGCCAGCAATGCGATCATTGATAACCTTTAACAGGTTATCAACCTTGTTGTTCATATCAACTTGCTGTTGTCTGAATTGATTCTCAAGTTTGGATAGCTGTGTTTCTTGAGAGAGAATGAATTTTTGCAGTGATTCCTCGCGATTTTGTTGTTTATGCGTATGTTGATGAGGATAATGTTCAGACCAGGTGAGTGGGGGAGAGTCATTGAATGATACGCTTCGATTTTGGTTCCAACTAAAGTTTGGCTTACTCTTCCATGCCTCATACCTATCTTCGGAATTCTTGGGTCCATAATTAGTGGTGAGCCACTTATCTCCCGCCTTATCGATTCGCGAGGATGCGAATTCTTTGAAAGCCTGTTTGGGGAGTTCCATGCAATCATGAGTGTCGTGGGGACCACTACATAATTTACACGAAGAAGTGATTGTGTTCACTTGGCCTGAAGGTTTAGGAGCCTCGTAGGATTTCATAAGAAACTTGACTTGGTCTTCAAGTTCTATGATCCTACGGTCGGAAGTGCTTGAATTGTTCGAAGGCAAAGATATTGCCTTGACCGTTTTATTCAAATCACGGGGATCATTCCAACGTTCGTTGTCATAAAGAAAAAGATCTTCCAGGAGAGCCCATGATTGTTCCGCACTTAGATCACGTAGCTTACCACCGGCCGATTGGTCAATGGTTTGCCTCGTGGAGAGATTGATATGGTCATAGAAGATTTGGACTTGGAGCCAAAGTTCTATGCCATGGTGAGGGACTTTTTGGAGTAAGTCCTTGAATCGAGTCCATGCCTCGTAGAGGGTTTCGCCTTGACGTTGTTGGAACATCAAGATATCATTCCTTAGCTTGGTAGTTCTTCCTGGTGGGAAAAACTGAGCGAGGAAACGAGTGGTGAGATCATCCCAAGAGGTGATGGATCCTGCGGGTAGGCGCTCTAGCCATTGACTAGCTTGGTCCCGCAGAGAGAATTGAAAGAGACGTAGTCGGGTCGTCTCTCGAGTGGCAACATCAAGGTCTATGGAATCAACGATTTTGAGAAAGTCCTTGAGATGTTGATTAGGATCTTCGGAACGAAGTCCATGGAATGCGCATCCGCTTTGCACCAACCGGATGGTGTCGGATCGCAAGGGAGTGACATTGGCTCCTTGAGTGAGCTCAATGGTGTTTCGATAGCCATGGTGGCTAGGACGGGAGTAGTCTCCTAAGGTACGGGCTCTAGGAGGTGGGTGTTGTTGTGGTGGTGGGTTGTTGGGATCGAGGATATTACCACCTTCCATGATGTCGGATGGTAATGGTTACGAACAAAGAAACGAAGAAAAAAGATAGACTAAAGAAAACCTAGAAAAATAAAATAAAAAACTCACTAGAAAGGAATCTAGTGAGTAGACCTAATAAAATAAAAATTCAACCTAAACAATAACTATTCCCCGGCAGCGGCGCCAAAAACTTGATGCGTGGTTTTGCGACCTTACAACAGGTTTTACCTCTCGAGGGATCTCAAGAGGCTTGCAATCCCCACCAAGCAGTGTACCTGACCGATGTAGTATAGTGTAGTGGCAAGTACCGGGAGATTGATCGTTCTCTAGGGGAATAGTGTCGTTAGGATTGAAAAACTACTCTAATAGGTCTAAGGGTGAGGGAAGATTCTTTTTGTATTTTTATATTTTTATGAAAGTAAGTAAAATCTCGGGTTTGAAGGAGTGGGCGGAATTAGTTGCTAGTCAACTAACCCAATTAACTACAATTGCAAATAAAATAAAATAACTGAAAATGAAAAGGTTGTGAAACTTATATGGAGAGAAATGTGTTTACTTAGATTTCCTTACTCCCTAACTATCTTTTACCGGTTGATTAGTGTGTATTAATTGCGTGGATGACGGGTGTATTTCTTAATACCAATCGTGGGGTGGCGTACGTACTTCCCCAACTCTATAAGCTCCTACTTCACTCCTATGTCGAGCCGGCTAAGAAGCTCCTAACATGGGATCACTAGAATTCGCTCATGCATTAAATACAACCATAAAAACCTTAGTACGCATTGGTTCATGTTTCTTAAGACGTTCAAGCAAATTACCGTATAGGAGGTTAGCCAGTTTTCTTAAGCCTAACATCGATAAACAATCATCCAATACAATTAATAACACACCAACAACTAACAATCAATAGTTAGGTTTCATTAGATCTAAGCAAACACAAGATAAATCTAGCCTAGCATGTTAATTAAAAGACAAGAACAAGATATAATCAAACAACACATAGACATATTGAATGATTAAGTGATTACTTATCTTCAATTAAACATGGGAGATCCAAGGGTATAAAACCCTTAAAAATGGCAGAAAATTCGTCTTAGGGTTTCTCCTCACAAAGTTGCACACTAATGACTAAAAATTGCAAAACTATATATAGAGTTTAGGGTCTGACGGCGTCACGTTGTAGGAGGTGACGCCGTCACCTCGCCGCGGCTAGGGTTCCCGGATGGTCTTCCTGACGCCGTCCCTCTTTAATCCTCCAAAATCCGCTCTGGCGCGTCAAGGGTTGACGCCGTCAAAATTATGCTTGACGCCGTCTCTCTTTAACTTAAACCGTGACGACCTTGATCACCTTAAAGGGTGACGCCGTCAGATTTCCATTGTAAAGCTCTCTAGCGCGTCACGTGTATTTTGTCATATCCACCTCTTTTTCCAAGCCGTGACGCCGTCAGGAGCAATCCTTGACGCCGTCACGTGTACTTTTCCAGCAACTTTGGAGACTTTGTCGTTTTCTTCACTTTTATGCTCCAAAAACGTCCAAAATGCTTCCTTTTCCAGATTTCTTCTCCAAAGTACCTAAAATGACAAAAGGAACGATTTAGGGCAATATTTGATCAAATAAATACGATTTAGGGCTTAAATGACCCCCTAAAAGCGGTACACTTTTCGCTTCATCACACTCTCGAACACGGAATTCTCCAACCCAGAAGATGAAGACTGATGTAATACCTCGTAAAAATCCCTTGTCATTAATAATGTTAATCACCGAATAATTCTAATCTATATTGAATAACCTATTATGCGGGTTATATTTTTTTTTATATATCAAGCAACGAACACCAAGTCACCCGAATGATTTCGAAACTCACCATGAATAGCTCGCTTGCGCACCGACCATGAAAGTCAAACGAACACTACGAATTACTACACCGATCTTATTAGTGAACGTATAAAACGAAAGGCATTAATCATTTCACAAAGTCTAATACATATACAACTTAACTAATTTATTTCATCCTTCACTTTTCCTTATGGATCGAACCACACAAACATCACAACTCAACAACAAATATTGTAACTTACCAATACATATTATTGTTTCTGCTTGATCTCCCACGACACAAAACCCACGGACATAAACTAACGACACACAAATACCACCAAAAAATGAAAGATGCTAATTACATCATTAGTATACCATTGTCTCCTTTCTAATTTTATTACCCAATGGACAAAGCTATTACCCTCCACAAGTCAACTAGCATGGATTTCTTAAACTACCTATCCTCATATTTCCCATGCATGAATCGACTAAGGGATCTTGTACATTGTCCTTACTTCTATTCAAACCACAAAACCGGGTATGAGTTCCCATGGTTAAGCACTAAACCACCTTGATTGGTGTGTGACTTGATTTCCTAGTACAAGTACAAAATACAAAATGTCAACCCCTACACCTCTTACTCTCGTTTCCTATTTAAGAATAAGCTCACTCATCACCCTTTTGCACCACACAAACTCAAAACAAAACACCCATATTCGTATCTTGATACCGTCGAGCAAAAGAGAAAAGAAGAATTGGAAACCACACAGTTGTATAAGGAGTTTTACAAGGGCATACTTCGAGTACGAGTTGGGTTGGAGGAAGAAGACTTGGGTTTCCTTGCCACCTTGGGTTCTCGTTACCATCGTTTGTTCGAACCTCGCCACAACCTCCTTGGTGTCGTAAGTCTTTAAACCCGTTCCATATTTATATAATAACACGAGATTTCAATGCACACTCGACATGATTTTACGTATTTTATGTATAGACCAAAGTTATTTAACAAGGAACACATACAACCTTAATGTGAGAAAGGATATAAAGTCGAACACCAAATACGTTAACCATGCATGCCTTTTCTTTTATATATCAAATGAACAAATAAAGTTGAACATCAAATTTAATCCCACGCATACCTTCTGTGTCGATTGAAAACTTATACTAAACCTAGTCGAGTTCTTTATATATACCAACAAGGAACAAATAAAACTAAGACATTGTAGATACTAACATCATGGAACATAGAAGAAGAGTATAAGTGAAATGTAAGTGTGTTTTCCATACACATATTCTGTGTCAAATGGCCATATATATATACCCAGTTCAAATCCTTTAAATGCAAACGAGATACAACATACAACACCAAAAGAGCCCTTGGCTCAAGTGGCTAAGTCACCTAGTGGTTAATCAAATGACCCAAGTTCGAACCTATGGGGTCACGGCTAGAACTATATATACATTTTTTTTTCACAACTGCTTTGCTTCTTTCTTGTTAAAACCAAAACGTAACTTTCATGGGCCTTAAGGCCCACTGATCACTCTTGTGCATAATATTCGAAGCAGCTGACAGTTTATGAACTAAATAATAAGAGCACTTGAATCATATTGAACAAAAAGAGAAGTAAAACTTCCCTTTATTTATTTTCAGACTAAAATTGCAAATTTTGTGAAAGGTGGGCGAAAAGTGTAAATTCTGGAAAAGTGGTAGTTCGAAACAGAAAATATGAAATTGAAATAAAACCAATAAAACCTATAAAGTCGTTACCTTATTAGACTTTAAACATCTATATCACACAAAATCGACACAACCTCATTCGTATATTTCACGTCCACCATTCCACATATTAAAACCAAGGGGTTAATAATAATCTAAACTTACCACATTATTTAGGTCGCAAGTCAGGAGCTATTCGTTTCACTATTTGATCACTACCCGATTACTACACTACTAAGGTGAGTTCATAGTCCCAAATTTTACTATGTTTTCAAATCCCGTGGGGAGATACATGCTATAAATCTGAACACAAGTATTTTTTTTCTGTATGCTACCCTGATTAATATTGCTAAGTAATATTGCCTAAGTTACCACCTTTCCAAAAAGTCCCTCATATCATGAACCATTAATCACTTGCGAGTGAACGCGAATTTTGTGAATAGATCTATTGGAAGTTGACGACCCATTTGTACTAGCCGGATAGATAGCCATAGTGTTAGCTGGATTGATAGACAAATGCACTTTATTCGAATTAAGAGTCTAGCAAAACTCCTACGAAGAGGGCATTATCACCCACATCATTGCTATGATGTGGGATATTTATTTCAACTATTATTACCCCCACATGTTAAGGTTTACTTGTTATGAGGCTTAGGGCAATATATATATTACACAACGATATCACCGTTGTGCTACTGATCAACTCAATATATTTTTACACAACGATATCACCGTTGTGCAACTAATCAACTTGTGTTCAAACTATTACAAATAAAACACTATGGATTCACTCAACCTTTGTGTTGACGTTTTAAGCATGTTTTATCTCAGGTAACTAAAGATCTCAAGGCACGGAGTTGGCGAGGGCATTGGAAAACTACCCTTTTTACTTCAAATAAATTTATCATTCTTTTCAAACTCATCATCATCTTTGTGAAAACTCATCCTTTTTGGTAACTATTGTGTAATCTCTGAATATTGAGTTTTCATTGAATGATATAAATTCTACTTTTAACGATTATCTATGCTTACGACTGTGATCTAATTGGTAATACCCCATTTAAGTCTTCCGTTGCTATCTAAAATTTTAACGGGGTGTTACAACTGCTGAACCAAAGTTGTTGATTTGCCCGTTCCCTCACTTTCAACCATCGTCACCCTCTGTGGATGCTCAACTGTTACAGAAGCATAAGCAAACATTGTATCAGTGTTAAGGTTATTGAACAAATATTAATGCACAACACATGTAAACGTATACAACAATTTAATACAGACTCAGTAGGTATAAATTAAACTACACATCAGAAAACCATATATAATGCATACAACAAATATAATTCTTGTTTGTTCCAAAAGCTATAGTCAATTTAAAAAACTGATAAAAAAAAAATAAGTGAGCCAAAACTAAACAAACCTAATTCGGGATGAACAAAGTGTTAAGGTTAATGAACAAATGTTAATGCACAACACATGTAAGCGTATAGATCAATTTAATACAGACTCAGTAGGTATAAATTAACCTACACATCAGAAAACCATATATAATGCATACAACAAATATAATTCTTGTTTGTTCCAAAAGCTATAGTCAATTTAAAAAACTGATAAAAAAAAATAAATGAGCCAAAACTAAACAAACCTAATACCGGATGATGTTGTAACAACATCTGGAACATGATGGACAGCTTATAACGAATCAAAGACGGACATGGTAAAATAAAATAAATTAATATACAATGAATGTAAACCTATACAACAACAAAATACCTTGTGAAGTGGTCTTAGAATTTCTACTATGCATAGTAGTATCCTTGTTTGTTTCAACCGCTATAACCAATTAAAAAATAATTATGTAGCCAAACATTAGATTAATTCTACATACAATATTAATAAGAACATAACAACCGAATAAACAAATTACTCATTAAAAACATACCTTCTGAAGGGGCATGGGTGCTTTTATTCCCAGAAACTTTTGCAAGTCGTTTAGAGTGTCTCTGAGCCTGCATAATGCGATATAGCTTTGTAGATACAAATTTTTGATTTTTGATGTGAGATCAATCGTACATTATGATCTATATATAGTGCCAACCCAAGTTAACGATATTAAAAAGGTTTTGATAAATACGAATCTTTAATATAGGAACTTTAGATCTACACAAAATACATTCTAAACTTATCTTACAAATTATATCTTGTATAATTTAAACATATATTCAAAAAGACCCGTATATCTTCTAAAAATTAAGCATAAAATCCTGTATACACATTTATAAGTAAGACTATATTAATCTATTCCTTAATTATAGCTTAAGAACATCAATTTTTTAAGCATGACTTAAATATTTTGTATTGTTAATCACAAAAAAAATGTTTGGTCAAGTGGTTGAAGCATTCGTGTGTGGATCAAATGGCCAAGGTTCGAATCTTGAAAAGGACAATTATAATTAAATTTTTAAAAACGTAATTTTTATTAAAATCAATATTGCTTAGGTGGCAAAAATTTCGAAATTTTAAACAAATATTGCTTAGGTGGCATTATGACATGGCATTACTGGGCAATCCTGTATTTGATGACGTCATGCATATTGCTTAGGTGGCATTATGACATGGCATTACTGGGCAATCCTGTATTTGATGACGTCATGCGCATACATATATATATATATATATATATATATATATATATATATATATATATATATATATATATAATATATATATATATATATATATATATATGGTCCCTTTCTTGCGAGAACCACTTATATACTCCTAATAATGCATAGTGTGCAACATATCAATGCAAAATGACATTTTCTTTTAATATTAACCTTTTTTATTTAATCCAAAAGGGTAAAATAGTAAAAGACGTTTTTTTTTTTTAATTATTTTATTACTAAATCCCGGTTTTATTTTTATTTTTTTTTAAGAATTGTTATTATCCAAATTTAGTGCATACATGTTTTTAAGGTAGCATGTTTAGTGCATATATGTTTTCTTTAAGACGGCGTATTTGTAGATTTAGTGCTACAATGTATGATTTCAGAAATACTTAGGTGCATATGGGTTTTTTAATATAATGAAATTTATAACAAACAAATAACAGAAATGTCATACACAAATTTCGATATCGATTGAAACACAATTAAAATACAAATTTCTAAAAAGCATAAATACATGAATTTAATCGATCTATACATGTGAACACTAACAAATATTCAACACAAAATGGACATATGTGCACACGCAAGTTATCATCTTTTTTAGAAGTCGGACATATATGCACACGCGTAGCCGTCAACATTTTTTCAAAAGGCGGACATATATGCACACCCGTACCCGTGAACATTCTTGTAATTACACCTGATACAAAGAAAAGTACAAAAATTAGCAACAATAATTTTATTAAAACATACATGTTTTAAGCATTCCGTTTATAAGTAATAATTTTCAAAACACACATGTTTTAAAACATACATGTTTTAAAACATCATGTTCTCAAACATATATGGTTTTCATTAATTAGATCCCACTAATTAAAACATATATGTTTTGAACATACATGTTTTGCACAATTTAATTAGATCCCACTAATTAAAACATATATGTTTTGAACATACATGTTTTTTTAACCTACACTAATCCCAACACAAAACACATATGTAAGATATTCTACTTATATAACATGTATAAGACTAAGAGACTAAGACAACTTTGTTAACGGCTGTGTACTACTACACACCAAAGACTAATCCAAGTTACTAAAACATGCTAACTGACCCACTTTATCTTCATCGTGATTATACAAAAAAGTAAACAAAGTAATAATTCTTAAATTTAAAAATTAAACAAACAAAAATACTTGTTGACTGAATTATATATGATGAAAATGGATCATAGGGACAAAAAAGCATGATGAATAAACAAAAATAAATCCCAACCCCTTAAAAATTAAAATATATTAATTACTTCAAATGTATTGTTGACGAGATTGGATAAAAAAAATCAAACACAGATCTTTAACTTCAGTTATCTTTTCTCTTAGTATTTCTTTTAACAAATGTCTCTTCTTTTTTTCCTTGTCCATTGTTGTTATAAAAAGCATATTACTAATAGGGTTTCATTACGTACAAAAAAATGATTACAAAGATTCAGACGATGAAAGAAGGCAACATGCGACCATTGACTTTTACTAAGTTTAACATATAAAAAGAAAGTAACCAGGGGCGCCTAATAGATCCGGAATAAATTATAACATACCCATCATCAAAACACAATCTTTAACATATAAAAAAAAAGTAAAAATGAATACACTCACTATGAATTAACCAGGGGCTATAAACGAAGATCCGGATCCATCAGTACAGGCGGCTTCACCAAACTGGAAAGACAAACCGCGATCCATCAGATCTGCTCGTTGTGGATGATGAGGAACATGGTTGTGGTAGGATCCAGACGGATCTTGGTGGCGGCGATGATTCTTGGCGGCGGTGACAGATCCAGACGAACCATCACCGGCGGATCTTGGTGTTTGTTTGTTTTATGGATCTTCGCCTGATGGCCACCCTGTTTCCACGGCTTTTTCAGTCGGTGGTGGCGGCGGTTTAGTCAATGGTGGTGGGAGGCGGTTATGAAAATAAAGAGAGAAATAGGGTTATGTGAGAAAAACAGGTTTAGTTATGGGAGGTTTATTTTATCCAGGAATAATTTTAAAAAGATAATTTGTAATCCTATAATACCCTTCTTTTTTTAATTAATTATATTTGTTTCCATTTTAATTACAAAACTGCCACATTCATTTATAACCATTGATCTTATCATCCTAGGGTAAAAAAGTGGTTCTCGCAGTTCTTGTAGATATGGTGATTCTGAAATGAAAGTCCCACTATATATATATATATATATATATAATATATATATATATATATATATATATATATATATATATATATATATATATATATATATATATATATACACTAGGCGAGTATCCGTGCATAGCAACGGAATTCCTAGCGGCGGATAATTAACGATTTGTGATATTGTTGTGAATGTTTTGTGTAGCGTTCAAAATAGAACGTGAACCGATCAAAATGTCATTGCAAACGTTGTACTACACGATAACTAAAGTCTAGAAAAAATTCTTAACATCTATCAAAGAACATATAAAAACATTTAATGAAACTGAAAGTAAAACATTACATCAGTTATTAAGAATGGGAGGTTGATGTATATTGCGCAAATATTTCAGCAATCTTTGCATTCGCTTCTTTCACCATTTCTTCGTTCATTTTCAACGCATGAGCCTTGAGTTTTTCTTCATATTGCTTTATGTTATCTTCTTTAGCTTGCTCCAAAAGCTCTTTATCTCATGCTCTCGCTTGCTTCAGCTCTTCGAAAGACTTTTGGAATACTTCCACCTACAAAACACCATATTTAAACCATTATAACTCATTTTAACGTATAAATACCCTATACAACCTATTCAAAAATAATAACAGCCTACGACAACCTGTTTCAACCCATTACAGCCTTTTCTTTCCTTAAAAGAAATTAACTTTACTTCAAGCCACATAATGTATCACTAATTCACGTAGACATGGTGTGAGAATAAAAGTGATAAACTTACCAAATCAAATGTCGCAGATGGATACGAGGTTGCAGTGGTGTGAGTGGAAGTTATTCCCGTCAACACAAAAATGGGATCAGATGCTTTGCCTACCCCATGTGTATTGCCCCTGTTCGCAGAAGTGACTCTATTCCGTGTTTCCTGATTATGGGGGTGTAACTCAACATCCTCCCCATGACTCTCAGTCATACATGCCTGATATTTCTCCTATGATAGAAATCATTCCATAAGTTAATAATTTAGTAATATAACAATTGATAATAATAAAAGTTAATGAAAATAATCTAATCATTAATATGGGTTTTAGTCAAGTATTCGGTTGGGTCACAAAATGCTTAAAATGTAGACAACAAGTCAAAGATAACCATCATTTGGATGAGCAGCATGCTAGCAGGTTGACAACAAGTTAAAAATGACCAATACGTCTAAATACTAAATATGATACAATAAGCATACATTTTGATACAATAAGCATACATTTTCTGGAACTGTAGCATTTTTCGGTGGTGGCACAGCAAATTCAGTGACGGCACCACAGATTCAGGCGGCAGCACCACAGCTTGAGGCGACGGTTACTGGAAAAAAAAACAATAAAATACATATCTACCTCCAAAAAATAAAAATAAAAATAAAAAAAACCCTTCAAAACTTACTTAAAAACCTTCAAAGAAAATAGAAAATCAAGAACATGAATGAAAGGGAAATGTTGTTATAGTGAACATTGCTTAGACCACTTACATCAGTGTAAGTCAAAGCAGCGTTAAAGGGGATTTTTGGTGCTTTAACGCACGTTACCTTGCGTTAACTGATGGACGAGTTTGAGTTAACGTGGCGTTAAGGGGCTGCGTTAGCTCCTTAACGTTACGTTAAGGGTGTGTTTTGTAAAAAAAAAAAAAAAAAAAAAAAAAATCCCCTTTTGCCCCCTCAACGGCTAGTGCAGCTTTTCAAGTGAAAGTTTCGAAAATTACATAATTGGTCCTTGTGTTTAAACGGTTACATGTTTTAAAAAAAAAAAAAGTTTTAAAAAAAAAAAAAAAAAAATCAAAATCAAAACCAATTTCACTCTCCTATAAATACCCATTTCACACCACTTTTTTTTTCACACTTCCACAAATCACTACACTACATCTTACACTATCTTCTTCAACCTTCCAACAAAAAAAAAAAAAAAAATCGTTTTTGATTCACAATGGATCCGAACGAAGTTAACAACTTTTCAAGTGACGAAGACGATATTCAGTGGATGGCATCCGTGTACGAACAATTGTGCAAATGGAACAACAAGAACAACAACAAGCCGCTGGACCTTCAATTGCACGTGGGCATATCTTTCGTGAACGTGAGCTTGCTGATCAACGTTTGCGTGCCGACTACTTTGATGAAGACTGTAAGTATCCGGAACGGGTTTTTCGAAGAAGATTTCGTATGAGCCGGCGACTATTTCTACAAATAGTCGAAGGTATTCAATCTTATACATCTGGTATTGTTCCTGATCATTTTAAGTATTTTACGGAAGCGCAAGATTGTACTGGTCGAAACAGTTTAAGTATTCTTTTGAAGTGTACGTCTGCTCTACGCCAATTGGCGTACGGCACGTCACCCGATGCGTTTGATGAGTATTTGCAGATGGGTTCCACTACAGCAACGAAGTGTCTTGATAATTTTACCAAATGCGTTATTGATTTGTTTATGTCGGAGTATTTGAGGAAACCAACATGGACCGACATTCAAAGTATTTACGAAAGACATGAGTCGGTCTGTGGTTTTCCTGGAATGCTTGGTAGCATTGATTGCATGCATTGGGAGTGGAAAAATTGCCCGGTTGCTTGGCAAGGGCAATTTGGTAGGGGTGATAAAAAAATACCCAACTATAATGCTTGAAGCAGTTGCTTCGCAAGATTTATGGATTTGGCATGCATTTTTTGGGATGGCGGGGGCGAATAACGATATTAATGTTTTGGATAACTCACCGTTATTCGACGACATTCTTAATGACGCCGCCCCTGCAGCTCCTTATATGGTAAATGGAAGGAGGTATGAAAAGGGCTATTACTTAGCCGACGGTATTTACTCACAGTGGGCTACGTTTGTCAAATCCTTCTCGGCAACAACTGACGCGAAACATGCTTACTTTAAAAAGAAACAAGAAAGTGCACGAAAGGATGTCGAACGTGCTTTTGGTGTGCTTCAGGGACGTTGGGGGGTAGTACGACAACCGACACGTCAATTGGATCTTTCGAGGATAAAGAGAATCATGTATTGTTGCATTATTTTGCATAACATGATTATAAAAGATCAAAATTTTGCAATACGTGATTTTAACGACATGTGGGTGGATCCGTCACCACGTCTGAGGCAAAATTCGTGGGTCGACAGATGCGATGGCCAACGTCGAAGGGCAAGAGAAATTCGCGACAGAGATACACATACTCGCCTCCAAAGAGACCTTATGGATCATGTTTGGCAGAAGCACCTTCAAGATCAAGAAGACGATGAATAAATATTTAGGATTGTCTTTATTTTTATTATGTAATTTTTAATTTTGTCGTTATTTTTATTTATTTCTTTACTTTCGTTGTAAGTTTTTTTGTTTTAAGTGTGTTATGTTTTAATAAATGTGTTGTTTTTAGAAAAATGAAGTAGTTTATAAGTTAGGGTTGAATTTGAAAATTTATGTGTAAAGTTGAGTTAAAGTGTGTTAAAGCTGAGTTATTGATGTGTGGGTTAAAGCTGAGTTAAGTTAAAGGGTGAAAAAGCTGACGTGACATGCCTTAAAATTAAAAGCTGAGTTAACTGATGTAAGTGGCCTTAGAATATGAAGAAAGTGGTGAGTTAATGACAAGTTGCTTAATGCATATTTAAAGGAAAGAAAGAGCTAGCATTTAATGGTGAGATACTGAGGTTTAAGTTCCAAGAAGAAATGCATGTGCAACTCATCAGTCCAGTAGCAGTTATTTATCAACTCTAATTTACCTCGATTATTTAAGCCACGCATAGGTGTCGGTGGTACAACTATGTCATTTTATATGATTCAAATTAACATGCATCATCATATAAAAGTTACACTCACAAGTCACAACATGCAGGACCATTCATGTTAAAACACCTTACTGGCAACTTATCTGAATACCAATTAATTTTAATGTTTATAGTCACAAAAAAGTCTAGCATTCTAATCAATAAACATGTCGCTTATGAGAAATTTCGATAACCAAATAAACCTCATCCACCAACGTTTGGATACCAAAATAAGAAAGAATCATCACAAAAAATGATTTAAAAAAAAAATTGTCAATCAAGTAGTCTGGTTGCTGATACATTTGCCTTCTGTTTATGTCAACTGGAGATGCAAATGGAATTCTTTTCTCTTTTACTTGATTTGTTACCACTTACCAGCCTTCCCATAAAACTTGAATTTCAACTGGAACATACACAATGCCTTATACCAAAACACGGATATCTATACCTCCACAGTAAAGGGATTCCACGACCCACAGACGCTAAATAGTTCATAAACATGTTTAACACACTTCAAAACAAGCATACAACAGAAGATGATAAGTATGAAAACGTTTTAAGCCAAATTCATTTTTAAACAAAGGCATGCAGCACAACAAACGATTATCTATAGAAAAATTGATGGTCGACCCACTCCACAGTCATTGTTATCAAGGTGGACGAAATGAACATGAATCCTCCATAACTGTTAGAATATTACTCCATAACAACTAAAAGTTATATTGTGAAAATTACTCTTTCGCAATTAAAGGATACAAACTATGAAACATGTGAAATCCCATTCGTTCTTCAGTTTCCTGTACATTCGGCAAATGAATATGATGGATGGCGACATTACAACAGAAAAAAGATAACTGGCCAGCCATAAGAAAATGAATCTTATATTCATATCAAGTTCCAAGATATTGATTTAGAAAATACGAGCCTCACACTTGATGATAGGATAGCTTCTGTGTCTAAAAACATACATAAGAACAAAAACGACGGTTACCCATATCCAAGAAGAAGAGCCTCGTCGTGTATGTAATTAGACACCATCCAAACAAGAAATTACTTTAACCTGTACAAGAATAAAATGAGTTAGCATTGTCAAATATTAAATAACACGCTTAAGGCTAAACTCCATATATACTTATATAGTAATCATCAGTAAGTAAAACCATGAGACAAATCCTTGGCTATTATACCGAGAAACAAAAGTACTATCCTTTCAATTCGCGCATTTCATTCTACTAAAAGAAATTCACTATTCAACGGCTACAGCGGCGACAAATCCGCGATTCTTTCCGGCTAGATAGCAACGGCTACAGCGGCGGCACTAACAAAATAAATACCAAAAAAGTTAATATACATAGATCTACAAAAAAAAATATAGATCTATAAATAAAATCAATGGATCTACAAAAAAAATGTATAGATCTATAAATCTACAAAAAAAAGAACAAAAAAAACTATAGATAACGAAAAATATTATAGATCCACAAAAATAATGTTCAAAAATCATAGATATATCAAAAATTCAAAATACCTCAAAACTTTAGGGTGGACGGTTTCGGTGGTGTCGGTGGAGGTGGAGTCCGGTGGTGGTGCGTCGGATGGTGGTGGTGCTGTCGGATGGTGTCGAGAGTTTCTTTTGTCTGTGTTTTAATAGAGTGAGAGAGATTGTGTTTTTTTAGAGTGAGAGATAGTTATTGTGTATGTTTTTTTTAGAGTGTGAAACGAGGTTGGGTGAGAGATTGATTGTATTTTATGTCTGTAGTTAATGCACAAGGGCAAATTTGGTATTATGAGAAAATTCAGTTTTCATGTATCTGTATTGATATTTGAAACTGTAATACGCATGTTCTTATGTAATGGGTAGGGGTATGGTAGAAGTCAAGGCAAAGTTTGCCTTGCAATCACCAATCATATGTTGACATCTAGCATAGCAAAAGTTGGAGGCAAACTTTGCCTTTGATGAAGGTGTGTAGAAAGCAAGACAAAGTTTGCCTACAATTTTTTTTTTTTTTTTTTTTTTTTTTTAATAATTTTCATTTCAAATAAAAAACACACATTTCATTAATTAAAAACGATTACAAGACTAGAAAGAAAAAACATTACAATACTAGGAAAAAACACGATACATTTAAAAGGGGTAGAATTTGAGTGAAAAAATAGTGAGGTATTTGGTGGTATTTATATTTGAAACATGGGTTAAAAAAAAAAAAAAAAAAAAAAAAAAAAAAAAAAAAAAAAAAACCGGCTATTTTTTGGAGGGGCCCACAGCCACAACGGCTCTATCTTTCACGGCATCACACGGCAAATAATGTCTTGCCTTGCCTTGGAATGCCTTGCCTTGCCTTGCCATGGATGAAGGGGTGGAAGGCAAATTTTGCCTTGATTTGCCTTGCCTTGTCAAGCCTTCCATACCTCCTACTGTAATACGCATGTTCTTATGTAATTAATACGCATGAGTTGAAATTAGTTGTAATTAATACGCATGTATTCATGGCTGATAAGTATAATAATGTTAAGATTAAGAAGGGCATTTTTGGTATTAAGATAAAATTCAGTTTTCAGCCATTGACTAAGATGTTGACCATTCCTCCTTTATATATACTAGGCGAGTACCCGTGCATAGCAACGGAGGTTTCTGGCGGCAGACAATTAACGATATGTGATATTGTGTTAAGTGTTTCGCATAAAGCTCAAAATAGAACGTGAAAATATCAAAATGTAATTGCAAACAGTTGTAACATGCGATAATTCAAATCTAGCAAAAATTCTTAACTTGAACACCATATAAATGATATTATAATATTTCAAGCTGTAAAGACATGTTAAAAAGTAAAAACCCATTGCCTCCTGCAACACATTATTAATATCACGGCTGATTATGTATTCAACAAGTATGGCGGCGGCCGACCGCGTTGCGGCCTGGCGGCTTTTTTTTTTTTTTTTTTTTTTTTTTTTTTTTTTTTTTTTTTTTTTTTAAGATGCGGCTAAACATAAGACAACATAATCATCAAGAAAATTTATGGTGCCAACCAAAACTTGCAATAAAAAGCAACAATCATAAAAACAATCTTCAACAATATCACAATTTAATATCCAAGATAGATTGTATAACAGGGCATCAAGAGAGTTGTCACAATTTAGTTTTGGATCAAAACCTATCTTTGTTGAACTTGTTACATGATTTATCATTTGACAACAATATACTATTTTCGTCCTAGAATTATTGTCCATATTTTCATTTCGAGTTTTGTCAATTGATTAACCACTTCCAAAAATAGATAAGAATTTAATTTGAGTTTATCATATTACCTTCACTTGATTTATTATCTCAAATATTATAGAAGTTTTAAATTAATTAATTAAAGTTAAAACTATCACTCTACAAAAAAAAAAAAAAAATAAAAAAAAAATAAAAAATAAAATAATGTAATGATGATGTATTTCTTAAAATGTTGTTTTCTTGATACACAATTATTTTGAAACGAAGATTGTAGAACCTCGGTTTTATGGACTTATAATTTTTTTAACAATACTTGCATACTTATATGGTGGTTTTAGATGTGTATGTAATGGAAAACTCATATTAATCGTAACCTTTTTCAATGCCATTTTTTAGCCTTTTTTTTTTTTTTTTTTTTTTTTTTTTTTTTTTTTGAATGGAAAACTCATACTCCCTATTTCGAGTCTTTAAAAAATGATTGCAAGCTACAGGTGGTTGTACCATATGTATAAAATACCCCTTGTTATTTTGTTGGTCAAAATTGTATAGACGCTTGCACTTGCAAACAGATCACCAATGCCACAAAACGAGACCATATGCTCGTGACAAATTGACCCAGCACAAGACACCGGCATCAATTATTTGCTACTGTTCCATCTACCTTAGTTACATCCCAACTACCCTACATTGTCTTTGAGCTTTTAAGATATTAGGACTACATTGGAATTTTTTTAGGACTAATTTTAGTAACGTTCTGTTAGCTAGTCATATTAACCGTCTTTCGTCCATAAGATATTTCGTCCATAAGAGATTGGGTAATTTCCCATGAACAAACTGAAGTAAAATACAATCAAAGCAAGCATTGCAGTGAATGTCAGCCTGTTATCTCTCCAAAGAAGTATGTCGGCAACTGCAATATAGTATAAGGTCATTAGGCCAGTAAATGAAATTCAAATATGGGAACCACATTCAGTCGGTGGCAAAAATTCCGACAACAGCGATAGAGAAAATATATATATATTCATTAAATGGATGAGAAACTAATTGGATATTAAAATATCAAGGGCAATGTGTATTCTTACAGAGCGAAGAGAAACTTTCATTAAACTAATTGGACCACGTCCCTTCTTCTTCTCAGACTCAGGCTCCCAAGTCAGTTGAGAATCCGTAGCATATGTAAGACATGAGTTATACCTGTATATTCATATTGGTTAAAAATGGTCCAGCACATGATCGATTGATTGATAATAGATAAAATAGATACACCCCAGTAACAACAAATAACTAAATCTGATTGTTGCAAACTTACACTATTCTTCAACTATTGCTAATAAGTAAATCAAAACAGATCGAATAAGAATCTTGTTGATTTTAACAAACCTATTGCATAACATATTAATAACCACAAATAGCTAACAGCTTAATTTAATGGAGAACTGATCATCTAGAAAGGTTACTCTAAACATTAGTTCCGCATCCTTGTTTTTGACTCTTAGAAAGCATCCTTAAAGTCGTTATTGCGAGTCTCTCAATAGTGGTCAAAATCAATGCTTGGAAGCAGCATTGGAACAAGTCTTTGGTGCATTTAGAAGCACCAAAACTCACTGACTTACTGGTCGTTGAAGCCTAAAAAAGGGACACAATTTATGATGACAAGTAATAGCATTTATGTTTTGTACGTGAATATCAAATAGGTGTAGGAACTTCTCTAAAAATTGACTCGATTGAGTTGTACATTACATTCTCAAATAGGTTTCTGTAATCATTTTACCCAAGCTACGTACTTGCTAGTTTCATACTAAAATTTTCAGCATTTATAAAAAAATATATATATTAAGGGTGCGTTTGGTTCGCAAGTGGGATTGGAATTGGATTTGAATTTGGGAAAGGTTTGAAAGATTTGGGAAAGGTTTGGGGAAAAAGTAGGAGAGATAAAATATATTATTATATATATTATTATATATAATTTATTAATTTTATATTATATTTAAATATTATATTATAATAAAAAATTGAAATTGTGAGAGGAACATGGTCTGGGTCCCGCGGGTTTCACTCAATACCACCCACTGAGGGTGAGAATCAAAAAGTACATGTCAGATACTTTCATTCCATAAACTTTATAAACCAATCGAAGGTTTTAATTTTGTCTTTTCTTGATTCCCTTTCAAAAGCATCAACCAAACAGCTCATAAGTAAAGAAAAATTATTTTACCTGCATTAGCAATAGTTGGTGGAACATGATAGTTTCCCCAGCATCACCACTTTCATCTACTTCAGTAACAACCCATTCAGATGATCCATTTGCCTCATTCTCACTCATAACCATTTCAGAATATACACTTGCTATATGAATTACTACGACTCTTTTTGTTCATGTGAGCACCACAATAATATTTAAATTCCAAAACTCTTTCTAACCTTAATGAAAACTGATGTATACAAGAGGTGAATGAACTTCATACCAATGAATATGGATAACAACAAAAATAAAGTTAGAGCAGATTATACACTTGAAGCGGAGCACGACAAAATGATAAACAAACCCGGAGCAAAATAGACCGACAACCTTAAAACCACATTTTTGAACTGAAATATATTCAGAATGTTGTAGATCTGAAACAACTACCACACAACCACCAACCCAGCACACCAACCGCGGATCTACAAAAAAATTCGAAACTATTATAACTACTCAAACTTTTAAAAAAAATAGATCTAAACAAAAAAGCTTAAAAAAAGTAAGGAACATATATGTTTATATAAAAAAAGAACCTTTAAAACTTCAAGAAACCTTTAAATAGGTAGATCTTTCAGTGGTGCCGGGTCTCGGTTGTGGGTTTCCGAAGGTTATGGGAGGCTCGGTGTTGGACAAACGAAACCACCAACAACAACCAAAAACCCATCCCAGACTACCTGAAACCACCTAAACCACCGAAAGGTGGTGGCAATTTCGGCAGACGGTGGTTAATGGCGGCGGCGGATGTTATTTGTTGAGAGAGAGATATATGTGTATTTTAGGTTAGATAAATATGTGGTGGGGGCATGTGTGTTTAATGCAGGCATTTAGTTAAGATTGAGAAGGGCATTTTGGGCATTAACAAAAATTCAGTTTTCAGCCTTGACCAAGTGTTTGACCATTCCTCCATTATATATACTAGGCGAGTACCCGTGCATAGCAACGGAGGTTCCTGGCGGCAGACAATTAACGATATGTGATATTGTGTTGAGTGTTTCGCATAAAGCTCAAAATAGAACGTGAAAATATCAAAATGTAATTGCAAACAGTTGTAACATGCGATAATTTAAATCTAGCAAAAATTCTTAACTTGAACACCATATAAATGATATTATAATATTTCAAGCTGTAAAGACATGTTAAAAAGTAAAAACCCATTGCCTCCTGCAACACATTATTAATATCACGGCTGATTATGTATTCAACAAGTATGGCGGCGGCCGACCGCGTTGCGGCCTGGCGGTTTTTTTTTTTTTTTTTTTGTAAGATGCGACTAAACATAAGACAACATAATCATCAAGAAAATTTATGGTGCCAACCAAAACTTGCACACAATAAAAAGCAACAATCATAAAAACAATCTTCAACAATATCACAATTTAATATCTAAGATAGATTATATAACAGGGCATCAAGAGAGTTGTCACAATTTAGTTTTGGATCAAAACCTATCTTTGTTGAACTTGTTACATGATTTATCATTTGACAACAATATACTATTTTCGTCCTAGAATTATTGTCCATATTTTCATTTCGAGTTTTGTTAATTGATTAACCACTTCCAAAAATAGATAAGAATTTAATTTGAGTTTATCATATTACCTTCACTTGATTTATTATCTCAAATATTATAGAAGTTTTAAATTAATTAATTAAAGTTAAAAACTATCATTCTACAAAAAAAAAAAAAAAAAAAAAAAAGTAATGATGATGTATTTATTAAAATGTTGTTTTCTTGATACACAATTATTTTGAAACGAAGATTGTAGAACCTCGGTTTGATGGACTTATAATTTTTTTTAACAATACTTGCATACTTATATGGTGGTTTTAGATGTGTATGTAATGGAAAACTCATATTAATCGTAACCTTTTTCAATGCCATTTTTTAGCTTTTTTTTTTTTTTTTTCTAAATGGAAAACTCATACTCCCTATTTCGAGTCTTTAAAAAATGATTGCAAGCTACAGGTGGTTGTACCATATGTATAAAATACCCCTTGTTATTTTGTTGGTCAAAATTGTATAGACGCTTGCACTTGCAAACAGATCACCAATGCCACAAAACGAGACCATATGCTTGTGACAAATTGACCCAGCACAAGACACCGGCATCAATTATTTTCTACTGTTCCATCTACCTTAGTTACATCCCAACTACCCTACATTGTCTTTGAGCTTTTAAGATATTAGGACTACATTGGAATTTTTTTAGGACTAATGTTAGTAATGTTCTGTTAGCTAGAGTTATATTAACCGTCTTTCGTCCATAAGATATTTGGTAAGTTATATGGCTCATTCTAAAGCAAAACTATAGCTAAGCCACTAAAATATAGTATACTAAGTTCTAAGAAATGCGCGTTTGGCAAATTAATCGGCATATCAGAAGTAAGATGATACACAAACAAATGCTATCTACTTTTTTTCACTATATTGAATTCTTGTAAAATACTCCGTAGTAACATATGTTATTAATTTTTATTCTTTTATTGTACAAATTATTACACTATCAACATATCTCTCTCTACTATCCGTAATTTGTTGAACCAATAAAATCAAGATCTTTTCTTTAGCTTTGTGCTTCCATTTGAGGTGAAAATTTTCCCATTTCTCTGTTCTTGCCAAGAACTTCGTTTTGTCCGTATGATTGGCTCCTCTACTTCTTCTTCTTGTTCTTCTTCAACTACTTCGTCTTTCATCATTGATTGTTGATAGTATTTGAATGCCACTAACAGCACAAACACTGCATAAAAAGAATCAGAGTGGTTTTATTATCTGTGAAGGTCACCTTTTTGTAGTTTAGAATTTAATGGCACAAGTTTAGTATACTAACTCTTATTATGACACCTACTACATGTTATCAACTACACCATCTTTTGCATCCTTAATCTTTCAGTATAAATAGACATTGTATCTGAGAAAGCATAGCACCATTGATGTCATATCGACTCAGCAGTGGTTCTGCTCCCACGGCTAATATCTGTTAAGAAATGAAGCCAGCTGAATCAGGAAAACATTTTCGAACATGACTGGCAAAATTAAATTGCTTACTTGATTATCGTCAAAGCATAAATCTTGTATGCAAGCATGAGTTGATGTCCCTGAAACTTTTTCAGAAGCAGAAAGATTCCACACAGACAAATTTCGCCCACTGCCACAATCCTATAAATACATGTTCAAATTTGCTTTAGCCACAAGCAGTTGTTTGCGTGTGATGCCAAAAGATCTCTGTACAATACATGATTGCTTTGCCATGTAATGAGTCTAATAATATTTTGATATGAATGCATTTAATGAAAGTACCTTGAAGAATAGCATCCAGTCATTCCCATTCCCACTGGAAATAGATTTTAAATTATCTACTGCCCAATTCCATGATGAAGCCATGATAAAGCAGTTTTGCGTGTCATTTCTTCCGAGAACTGAAACTTTGATTCCGGAATTTTCTCAACTGTATATCCCATTCTGCACCATCACAAAAAGAAGTCAACATGGTAAAATTTTACCAACACATCAGCTGCCACATCTTCATTTTGATAAGCTTTGGTGTGCTGAACATTATAATGGAAAAAAAAGCTAAAAATTTCAAGTTTTGGTAAGCTTTGGTGTGCTGAACATTATAATGGAAAAAGATAACTTACAAACGATTGGGTAATTTCCCATGAACAAACTGAAGTAAAATACAATCAAAGCAAGCATTGCAGTGAATGTCAGCCTGTTATCTCTCCAAAGAAGTATGTCGGCAACTGCAATATAGTATAAGGTCATTAGGCCAGTAAATGAAATTCAAATATGGGAACCACACTCAGTCGGTGGCAAAAATTCCGACAACAGCGATAGAGAAAATATATATACATTCATTAAATGGATGAGAAACTAATTGGATATTAAAATATCAGGGGCAATGTGTATTCTTACAGAGCGAAGAGAAACTTTCATTAAACTAATTGGACCACGTCCCTTCTTCTTCTCAGACTCAGGCTCCCAAGTCAGTTGAGAATCCGTAGCATATGTAAGACATGAGTTATACCTGTATATTCATATTGGTTAAAAATGGTCCAGCACATGATCGATTGATTGATAATAGATAAAATAGATACACCCCAGTAACAACAAATAACTAAATCTGATTGTTGCAAACTTACACTATTCTTCAACTATTGCTAATAAGTAAATCAAAACAGATCGAATAAGAATCTTGTTGATTTTAACAAACCTATTGCATAACATATTAATAACCACAAATAGCTAACAGCTTAATTTAATGGAGAACTGATCATCTAGAAAGGTTACTCTAAACATTAGTTCCGCATCCTTGTTTTTGACTCTTAGAAAGCATCCTTAAAGTCGTTATTGCGAGTCTCTCAATAGTGGTCAAAATCAATGCTTGGAAGCAGCATTGGAACAAGTCTTTGGTGCATTTAGAAGCACCAAAACTCACTGACTTACTGGTCGTGAAGCCTCAAAAAGGGACACAATTTATGATGACAAGTAATAGCATTTATGTTTTGTACGTGAATATCAAATAGGTGTAGGAACTTCTCTAAAAATTGACTCGATTGAGTTGTACATTACATTCTCAAATAGGTTTCTGTAATCATTTTACCCAAGCTACGTACTTGCTAGTTTCATACTAAAATTTTCAGCATTTATAAAAAAATATATATATTAAGTAAAGAAAAATTATTTTACCTGCATTAGCAATAGTTGGTGGAACATGATAAGAACTTTCCCCAGCATCACCACTTTCATCTACTTCAGTAACAACCCATTCAGATGATCCATTTGCCTCATTCTCACTCATAACCATTTCAGAAACAGCCTCGGTCTCAGCAAACACTTTTTCTTCTTGCCAGAAATATTTTCACAAAAAGCTTAAATAAGTAACTGAACAATGAATATGTATAAAAACACGTGCTATATGAATTACTACGACTCTTTTTGTTCATGTGAGCACCACAATAATATTTAAATTCCAAAACTCTTTCTAACCTTAATGAAAACTGATGTATACAAGAGGTGAATGAACTTCATACCAATGAATATGGATAACAACAAAAATAAAGTTAGAGCAGATTATACACTTGAAGCGGAGCACGACAAAATGATAAACAAACCCGGAGCAAAATAGACCGACAACCTTACAACCACATTTTTGAACTGAAATATATTCAGAATGTTGTAGATCTGAAACAACTACCACACAACCACCAACCCAGCACACCAACCGCGGATCTACAAAAAAATTCGAAACTATTATAACCAGGGACGGAACTTGAGCAGTTTTATTGGGGGGGCCGAAATGATCGTAAAGTCATACAACTCTTTTGTCTCCAAATTTTCAGGGGGGCAGAATGTAAATATATATTTTTTTACATTAAAATAGCATGAAACTTATAGTTAGAAGCAAGATTTGTGGGGGGCCACAGCCCCCTTTGGCCCTTATTATATTCCGTCCATGATTATAACTACTCAAACTTTAAAAAAAAATAGATCTAAACAAAAAAGCTTAAAAAAAGTAAGGAACATATATGTTTATATAAAAAAAGAACCTTTAAAACTTCAAGAAACCTTTAAATAGGTAGATCTTTCAGTGGTGCCGGGTCTCGGTTGTGGGTTTCCGAAGGTTATGGGAGGCTCGGTGTTGGACAAACGAAACCACCAACAACAACCAAAAACCCATCCCAGACTACCTGAAACCACCTAAACCACCGAAAGGTGGTGGCAATTTCGGCAGACGGTGGTTAATAGCGGCGGCGGATGTTATTTGTTGAGAGAGAGATACATGTGTATTTTAGGTTAGATAAATATGTGGTGGGGGCATGTGTGTTTAATGCAGGCATTTAGTTAAGATTGAGAAGGGTATTTTGGGCATTAACGAAAATTCAGTTTTCAGCCTTGACCAAGTGTTTGACCATTCCTCTTTTATATATAGTTAAGATATATATATATATATATAGGGTTATATTATATATATATATATATATATATATATATATATATATTATATATATATATAAGATATATATATATATAGTGTAGGGTTCTTTTCAGAACCAAATAAATGTACAGAACTGCGAGAACCGATCTCAACCTTCTATTTTTTTAATCAATGGCTATAAATGATGATGGCAGTTTTGTAATTAAACTGAAAACAAAAAGTATTCTATTAAAAGAAAAAGGGTATTATAGGGTTTTCAAAATAAATAAAAGTTAGTGCTAATAAAAACCGTACCCACTATCTTCTTCTTCATTTTAACATAACCCTAAAAAAAATAACCTCTCTTCTCTCTTGCGCCGCCGCCGGCCACCAACGAAACACCACCTCTATCACCTCACCGCCACCACCAAAACAACTACCACAACCTCCTCTTCACCCTACACTACCACACACGCTCTCTAAAACTCACCACCATCACCTCTTTCATCTTAACGCGCCTCCACTCTACTCCCAACCACCTCCATTTATTAGATCGAGAAGGAAAAGGTAAGCCATGTTATTGTGCGCATAGTTTTTATTCTTTTTATGTATCGTTATTGTGATTTATTTGATCTGTTTGTTTGATCTTGTCACAAATTGATCAATGTGTATATTTTGCATTTGAGATAAGGTGTGTGTATATATGTTGCATTTTGATCTTTATAGTATGAGTCATGAACAGTTGGAGTAAGTTTCTACGAGTAATATGTTTTGTGTCAGTTTTGAAAATTCAGAAGTACCGAGTTTGACTTTATAAGGTCATTGATGGAGGGTTTTTGATGTTTTGATGTTCTTATGTGTGTAGCTGGAGTGGACAAAAGAGAACCCATTAGTAAAGAGAATAAGATTATGGAGGTGGTTTGATAGTTTAAATAAAATGCCAAGGAATGATTATGTGTTTAATGATTACAAGAGTTTGCAACGGGTTTTGCTTTTTGAGCCTGGTGGTTCTTTGAGACTCGTAAAAATTAGATAAAATAATAAAAATGAGATAAGGTGTGTGCATTTGAGACTCGTAATCAATGTTTATATTTGGTGTTTGAGGTAATGTGTGTGTTTTATTTGTGATGAAATAAAAAAATAGATCAAATAACGTATTTTGAAAGTGCATATGTATTTTTACAATTATTGGAGTTTGAATGTATTCACAGTACATATGTATTTTATTGTTACCAAGGCTTTAAACTTAATGGAGTGCATATGTGTTTTTTCCGTTTCTGGTGAATTTGTTGCCTTCTGTGCATATGTGTTTTTATAGTTTTGGGGTTAAATATATTGAAAGTGCATATATGTTTTTAGTTATGATATAAAGATTTTTTGTGTTTAGTTCTATTTTAAGTGTACACTTGTGTTTTGTGGTTACAGGTACGAGTATGATGAGCAATATGAAGAGTGCACATGTGTTTTGTACATACTATCTAGCGATAAGATAGTTAAGCTAAAGATTTAAAGATTAAAGACACAAGTGCAGCTGCAGATACAAGTGCACATATACATACACAGAAATACAAAGTGTTCAACGAGGGAAAATACATGTGCATATATGACAACATTTTTGCTTTTAGAAATTTGTATTTGAAGTGTATTATCACATGATTTAATTTTTGTATATAATGTTTTTGTTTTAAATTGTAAGCAATACATGTAAAATACTTTTGTTTGCCATTCCATGCACTACAAACACACGTAAATTTACATTATCTAAAAAAACACATATGCACTTTACCAAATACACGTAAATTGAACACTACAAATATACGTAAACATACATTATATAAAGAACACATGTGCACCTTACTAAAAATGCATGTTGAAAAAAATATTATTCAAAAAAAAAAAAAAAAAAAAAAAAAAATCCCTAAAATGTAGGAACTAAAAAACGGTTTTTTTTTTTAAAAAATCAAAAAGAAATTAAAAAAATGCAATTTTACTATTATACCCTTTTTAATTAAATAATAAAAATAAATATCAAAAAAAATCTGATTGGTTGATGCTGGTTCTCGCAGTTCTGTACATTTATTTGGTTCTGAAAAGAACCCTTCCCTAATATATATATATATATATATATATATATATATATATATATATATATATATATATATATATATATATATATATATATATAGTGTAGGGTTATTTTCAGAACCAAAAAAAGGTCGAGAACTGCGAGAACCGATCACAACCCTTTATTTTTTAATCAATGGCTATTAAGACTTGTGGCATAATCGTAATAAAATATAATACTAGGTAAAATTATTTAATAGATGTAAGGGTAGAATAGGAATTCCATCAGCAAATATTTTTCTATCCAGTAAAATAAAACCGGTTCCATCACTTAGATCCATATTTTTAGTCTCACCCCATTTCTCTCTCATTTTTATTTTTCTACAAAATACTTGAAACCATAGCCACCAAATCATCATCAAAACTAACCAGGAAGTATGAGACAATTTCCGGCCCACAATGACACCATAGTCTATGCCGCCACAATTGACCATCGGTTCGACTGTTGGTTCCATTCTCCGCCACAACCAATTTTCTCAAACCCTTTTTATTTTAAAAACTCTTGTTATCTTTTATTCGCCACTTTTCATATCTTTTATAAGCCTCCACCAAATAATAAATAAATACACACACTGTTTCACATTCAAACACGTATCCAATTTGTTACAAAGTCAATTTCTCTAGGAGAAGGAAAAAAGAGGTTGTACTTTCTGTTTTTATATCAAATCTGGCTATAAAGAGGTTAGATCTTTATTATTGTTTTTGGATTTTATTCTATTATTGTTTGTGTTTTGATTATGTTGTTATTGGATTAATTGTGTTTTAGTGTTTGTTTGTATTGGATTTGTAAAATTATTTGATAGAATTTATTACTGATTTTATGAAGATATGTTGAATTGTAGATGAATTTATTTCTTAAGATTAATATGTTTTTTTAGCAAGTGGATTATTTTGAGAATTGTATGTTTTATATGTTGATTGTATTAGATTAGATATATGGTTTTGATTTGGACCTGGGCGTTTGTTTTTGTGAAATTGGCGAATTCGATAGTTAACGACTATTAGATAATATATGCATATGCATATGCTGCAATCTGATATCTATATTTAACGACTATTCGTTAATCATCCTACCGTTTATATACGCCTCTAGTTGTGTATTTTGTTAAATTGTTATGGTTCAAACATATGTGTCTTTTTAAAAAAAAGGTTGCCCACCCACAGAGAACCCATGGTTTATGCTTTACGATTCATCTCCCCCAAGCATATAATATAATTATTTTTGGTTTCATATCGTTTGAGATTTCAAATACATGATGCCCCATCAAATGTGTTTTAAAATATTTATTTAGCAAACTTATGAATTACTAAGTACTATACGTATGAACTGGTTTATATATAGTTTTAATATATGTTTAGTCCAAGTTGTGATTATATTTTGTAATTTCTTTTTATAAAAAAAATATAGTTTTTGAAATGCATATATGTTTTATGGCTGATACAAAATCAATAAAAGGAGCGTGTATATGTGTTATTGAGAGTGCATATGTGTTTTTACAGTTTTTGGTGAATTTGGTGCCTTCTGTGCATATGTGTTTTTACAATTTCAGAGTTTAAATGTATTAAAAGTGCATATATGTTTTTAGTTCTAATACAAGGATGTTTTGTGTTTAGTTCTGATTTAAGGGTGAACTTGTGTTTTGTGTTTTAAGGTTGTACTAATTTCTCAAAAAAGTCAAGTATACGGTCTCGTGTGCACAAGTCAGAAATACATTATGCATATGTGTTTTGTTAGTTGTTATGATTAAATAATTTGTTTTATAATTGGTTGTAGTTACAGGTACGAGTATGATTATCGATGTGAAGAGTGCACGTGTGTTTTGTACATAATATCTAGCGAGAAGATGGTTATGATAAAGAAGTAGAAAGTAAAGGCACAAGTGCATGCAGTAGATATAAGTGTACATAAACTAACTTGAGTACGTGTATATAAGGACTCATGGATGAACTCAAATGCACATGTATATACAAAGAAATCCAGAGTGTCCAACGAGGGAAAATACATGTGCATATACGACAACATATTTTTACTTTTGGAAATTTGTATTGAATTGTATATCACATGAATTTAAATTTGGTATATAATGCTTTTGTTTTAAATTGTATACGATACATGTAAAATACTTATGTATGACATTCCGTGCACTTGTGTAAAATATTTGTGAGAAATACATTAGCGGTTTAAGCAATCGAACAGTAAAAACACACGTAAATTTACATTATCTAAAAAAACACATGTGCACCTTACCAAACCTACATGCTGAAAAAAAAATTATTTTAAAAATTAAAATAAAAAAAATAAATTCCTAAAATTTTGGGAAAAAAAACGTTTTTTATTAAAAAAATTCAAAAAGAAAATAAAAAATATACTTTTACTATTATACCCTTTTTAATTAAATAATAAAAATAAATATCAAAAAAAATCTAATTGGTTGATGCTGGTTCTCGCAGTTCTGTACATTTATTTGGTTCTGAAAAGAACCCTTCCCTATATATATATATATATATATATATATATATATATATATATAATACTGCATAGAACGCGCACCCCTATATATATATATATATATATTCTTACTATTATTGTGAATGTTAGAAAAACAATCTTATCAGAATGTCTTTTCGTAGTTTTGAAATTAACGAACCAGATATCTTAGAGCAAACCTATTGATCACTTAAACAAGTTGAAAGAATATATCACCATTATTTTATCGGATGTTAGGTTAATTCTTAAGGTGTCAACCCATGTGAGGGCCTCTTTGATATAGTACAAGATAATATATACGATGTCGGTTGCCGACTTGCCGTGTCGATCAACTTACCAAAAGCTATATGTTTTGTTTATCGTATCGACTTTTTTAGACACATATAGCAAAAAAATTTATAATAACTTTTTGAGAAAGCAAATGCAAAGTTTCGATCGAGTTGGTAGTGACCATTTCAATAATGTTGATGAGTAACGTTTAATTAAGGACTAATATTTTCAAGTATATTGAGGAACGAGTCTCAGTCATTCATTTTATAACAAAAAAAATAAGAGGATTCATTGATTTTTGAGTTAAAACCATTTCAAGCCCTCTTTTTATAAAATTGTATATTTTAAGAACCGTAAATCGTTAAACTACATAAATTACATCATCATCGTGATGATTATTTAATTTTTTCAATACAGTAACACATTCATATACTTTCTACTTTTTTTTTTTTTTTTATTTTTTTTTTATTTGGATACAGTATTTTGCTTAATATATCACATTTAATATGACATTAATTTGTAAGTTTAAACACATATTGTCGTAAAATGAGCATAAGTGTTTGTGTAGAACTCCAAATGATTCATCGTTTTGGCGTTCAAAAATACACATTCTTGTATTTCCAGTCATATATCACACATAAATTTTGAACCTCTAAATCAATATAGTTTATTCAAAGAAGTTTGAGAAAACAGAATATTTTTTTTATTTTTTTAAAATAAATTTGCTTGATGTATCACATGTGATATAACACTAAATATATAAGTTCGAACACACAACATAATGTCGTAAAATGGGCATAAGTATTTATGTAAACTCCAAATGATTCATCCTTTTTGGCATTGAAAAATACACATTCTTAACTTACTAACCATATATCACGCATAATTTCTGAACCTTCAATCAATACAGTTTATTCATAAAATTTATAGGATAAATTTTATTTTTGAAAGTCAAACTCGCTTAATGTATCACATGTGATATAAAACTAATCTGTAAGTTCGGAAACACAACATGATGTCATAAAATGAGCATAAGTATTTATATAGAACTCCAAAAGATTCACCATTTTTTGGATTGAAGAATACACATTCTTATCTTCAACAATATATCACACACAATATTTGAACCTCTATCAATACGGTTTATTCATAGCATTTGTAGGAATTTTTGACATCCTTAGTGTTACGAGAGGAAATTGCTTACATTAGTTGGTGAAAATAGAAAAAAAATGATATTCAAACTCGTTTTATATATCACACGTGATATAACATTAATCTGTAAGTTCGAACACTTAACATGTTATCGTAAAATGGGCATAAGTATTTATATACAACTAAAATTTATTAACTGTTTTTTGCACAAAAAATTATACTTATTTTCATTTTACGAAAATATGTCATGTCTTCGAATCTACAAATCAGTGATATATCACATGTAATATACCAAGTGAGGTTGGATAAAAAATATATATATATTTTCAACTTTTATGAATAAACTTGTAATAATTTGAAAGTTCAAAAATTATGTAAGATATATGGTTGGAAAGTTAAAAATTTGTATTTTTACATGCAAAAAATGGTAAATCATTTGGAATTCTGTACAAATACTTATGTCATTTTTACAACAGCACAGTGAGCGTTCGAGCTTATAGATTAGTGTTATATCACATGTGATATATCATGCAAACTCCTGTATTGAAAAAAAAAAGTTTTGCGAAAGTGTCCCTCCATAGAAATATAATTAAATGTTTGTGGTAATCTTTTAATTTGTTTCGCTTAACGATTAACGGTTTTTGAAATATATTATTAAAAAAATTTAAAAAAAAAAAAAAAAAAAAAAAAAAAGTTGGTGGAAGCGTATGTTTTATTTTAGTTAAAATGAGTGTTTAGGATTGATCCCTCAATCCTCATGTTTCTAGTCTATTAAATAAGTCACCTCTATAATTGATAACTTGACAATTTCACTTTTAGAGTTATTGTATGACTTTAAAATAAGGGATAATTCTAGAAATACCCTAGTTGTCTTTGTGCTATTTACATCCGAGACTTAAACTTTTCTGTTTCCGAAACTAGACCGAGTTGCCCTGTACAATTGGGCAACTCAAACCAGTAAGTGACAAGTGTGACTTTTACTGATTACGAGGTGATGAGTCATAGGGCAACTGGTCTACTTTGGTATAATAATTGGGCAACTGATCTACTTTGGTAGAATAATGTCGGACACATGGCGACACATGATTGGGTAGTTCAAGTTGTCCAGTTTTCCGGTCTAGTTTCGAAAGCAGAAAAGTTTAGGTCTCGGATATAAATAGCACAAAGGCAACTGGGGTATTTCTGGAATTATCCCTTAAAATCAACATATTACAATTAAAGCAAATGCTTGAGTGGTTAACCTACAAAACAAATCGAAATTTACACTAAAACCATTTCACAAAATCATCTTACTTACATTCTGTCCCACGTCCACAATAAGTATGTACTAACAATGTTGATCATTATTCAAACCAATTTAAACTCTACTTCAATTTTATTCATTATGTGTTATCATTCTAAGGCATGTTTGGTATAGGGTATTGAATGCAAGAATTGTATCCACTGAATTCAAATGGCTTTTATCAAGGCTCGTTAAATTATTGATGGCTCCCTCATAATTAACTAGATCATTGCTTGGGCTAAAAAGCTTTAATGGGTTTATGTTCCTCAAACTAGACATTGAAGAAGATTTTGACTCGTTAAGTTGGTCTTTTTTATTCTCCATCATAGAATAAATGGGTTTTAGCTATAAACGAGCGGGGAAACCCGCGCGATGCTGCGGGATTTCAAAAAAAAAAAAGAAAAAAAAAAAAAGTATTGTTGCAGCGGGTTGTTCAGATAGTTGTTTTTTGTTGGTTTTGTAGGTTCACAATTATTTTGTATTTTTATTTTTTAAATTAATTTTTTTACAAAAATTAATTTTAAAGTTTTTTGAATTTTTTTTTTTTTTTTTGAAAATATTTTTTCAATTTTTTTTTCTATTTTTTCGAAATTATTAAAAAAAAAATAAAAAATAAAAAATAAATAAAATAAAAAAACACATTTACTGTAGCATGACAGTAACACTGTTCATGCTACTGTAGCATGAACAATAACCAGTAACATTTGTTGGTGTGTTGTTGTGTGGGGCCCAAAATTTTGGGTTTTAGTATATATATATAATGGGTCACCAATAAAAGAATTCAACATTTTATAAGGTCTTAGAGCACTTCCAACTATAACCCGGAGTTAAACTTTAACACACTGCCACGTCAGCTTTAATCCTTTCACCTTTAACTAAAAAAAAACACCCACAATCATAACTCACCCTTAACTCACCTTTAACTCACCTTAACGCACCTCCTTTCAATGGTTAACACACCGTGTTAAACCTTAACACACCTTTAACTCACCTTAACGCACCTCCTTTCAATGGTTAACACGCCAAAAATGCATACTTTAACTCGGCGTTAAGGGGTTAACGCACACTTAACGTAGTAGCTTTCATCCTTTAACTTGCTTTAACGCACCTTGGAAATTGCTTTAACGCACCAAGTGCGTTAAGCGATGGAAGTGCTCTTAGACAAAGGGATCCTCACTCACCTTTCATATTTATCTTGGTGGTGGAAGCACTCAATATGGCTCTTCTTGAGGCAACAAATAAAAAACATCTTCCATTTTTTTATGTTGGCAAAGACAAGGTTCACATCTCCCACCTTCAATTTGGGATTGTATTATCCTTCTATCTTTAAGGATCCTAACAAGATAATTAACAAGCTTGGAAGTATCAAAAGATAATTCTTAAAGAGAGTTTGCTTGCATGATAACAAAAACTCGTGGATTGCTCAGGAAAAGTCATTTCTCATCTTGACAAAGGTGGTCTTGGCGTTGGTAGCTTAAAATCATGCTATCAACGTATGTTATCAAAATGGTAGTGGAGGTTCCTAACTGAAAACAAAGCTCTTCGGTGCAAAGTGATTCGTTCTGCTCATGGTCCTATGGGTGGTTTACATAATAACTCATCCTTAAAACCTAACTCAGGCTCTTGGTACTAGATTAAGAAGCTTAAAGACGACTCCTCGATTTTGGGATTAACTTACCATCTTTTTTTAGGAGAAAAGTCAGAATGGTCAAAGCACTAGCTTTTGGCATGACAATTGGTCGGAAGTGACATAGGATGGATGGCTGCACGATTCGACAAAGAGGCTAGTCGGGCTTGATGGGCTTTTTTTTAAGCCATCTGAGTTTTTAATTTCATTTGTATTAGGGTTTTGTGTTAACTATTTAAACACTTTGTTTTCATTGATAGAAATCAACTATCCTTTTAATTATAAAATTATGAGAGTTTATCTCTTTTCTGGTGGATTCCGTGTTATCTTCCGACTGCGTCAAGTGGTACCAGAACAGGCTTTCCTGTTTCTTTTCGTATCTTGATTAGCCATGGAAAAATCAGTGACCAAAGCAGATCTTGAGGAAGTTACCGCAGCTTTTACCACGACCCTAACTCCTTTGACTAATCAGGTGACAGCGTTGACAACACAGATGAACGTTTTACCGAATAATGTGAATCATAAGAGGAACGGGAGAGGGAGCCTGAATAGGGTTCCAAAAGGGAGGAACAGACATAAGATTACTGTTGATAGTTCGAGTTCCGAAGAAGAAGAACCCCTTGAAGAAGAAAGAGGTGACGATTGTAATAAACATCATAAATATGATTATCGGGTGAAGGCTAATATTCCATTGTTCTACGGGACTATGGGGATGGAGGAGTTTCTGGATTCGCAGATCGATGTTGATAGGTTTTTCGAAGTCATGGAGGTTCCTGAAAATAAGCAAGTTAAGATGGTGGCGATTAGGTTAAAAAGTACTGCTGTTGTTTGGTGGGATAAGTTGGTTACGCAGAGACAAAGGCAATGGAAGGAGCCAGTCAAGACGTGGCGAAGGATGAAACAGTTGATGCTGTAGCGGTTTTTGCCGTAGGATTATGAACAGATCTTATACAAGATGTACATCAAGTATGTTCAAGGAAAGAGGAGTGTGACAGAATACACAACGGAGTTCTTGCGTTTTATAAAGCGCAATGAGTTGGGAGAATCGGAGAGTCAGAAAGTGGCTCGCTATGTTAGTGGTTTGAAGGGTTGCAAACTGTGTGGACGGTGGCTGAAGCATCAAGTCTAGCCTTGAAAGCATAACTGATAGAGAAATCCCCTTGAAATTTCTCAACTTTTAGAAGGTACTCACCCCAGAATAACTTTGAATCAATAGGAGATAAGGAGAAGGGTACGGTTGCTAAAGAATACAACCCTGCAAACAAGGGGGTTGGTAGCTCTAGCAGTGCGCAACCGGGGTAAGACACCTGTTCCAAAGCAGGATAACCCGTATACTACATCCAGCGGAGAAACATGCTATCGCTGTAATGGCAAGGGTCACAAGTCCAATGTTTGCCCATCTCGGAGAGTAACAACTGTTTTGGATAAGGATGGAGAGGACCTGGAGTTAGAGAATGATGAGTATGCATATGTGGTGGAGTTTGCAGAGGAGGAATCTGATGAGAGAGTTAATTTCGTGTTGCAGAGGGTTCTTTTGACGTCAAAAGAGAAGGGCAGCGAAAAAATTTGTTCAAGACTCACTGTTCCATTCAAAACAAGGTTTGTAACCTGATCGTGGACAATGGTAGCACGGAGAATCTGGTTTCACAGAAGCTGGTGGATTATTTAAAGTTAAAAACAGAGCCACATGAGAATCAATATACCCTCGGTTGGGTGAGTAAGGGGTCCCAATTCGAGTCACATAGGCTTGCAGAGTCCCCATCTCCATTAGGAAGCAATACAAGGAAGAGGTACTTTGTGATGTTCTTGATATGGATGTTTGTCATTTTTTACTTGGTAGGCCTTGGCAATTTGATAATGATGTTACTTATCGGGGTCGGGATAATGTGATGATGTTTACTTTGGGTACACACAAAATTGCTATGGCACCTGTTTTGCATTTTGAAAAGATTCCAGGTGGGGAGAAGTCTAGTTTCTTGATAATGACATATAATGATAAAGAACTTGATGTCGCTATCAAGGAATCTTATTGTTTATGTCCAGTCATGATTAAGGGGTTGTTGAGTGCTGGTAAGGAAGAAACACCAATTCTTGGAGTATTGCTGGAAATCCTAGAGGATTTCAAAGAACTGATTTCTGATGAGCTCCCTAATGACTTACCTTCTATGAGAGACATTCAACATCTGATCGACCTAATTCTGGGTTCTAGTTTACCCAACCTTCCACATTATCGCATGAGTCCTAAGGAGAATGAGGTTTTAAGGGAACATATTGAAGATTTATTGAGGAAAGGGTTCATCCGTGAGAGCATGAGTCCTTGTGTAACACCCCCAAAATATCGCAGTGGAAAGTAATATCATTGGGGTGCTACTTCATAGTACAACAGTCATAATCATAGAAAACGACTCTAAATGAGACGTTTTTAAAAGTTTATCATTCGATCATAATAAAACATCAGAGTTACAAGAGGTCCCAAATAGTTTTAGAGTACATGACACATAAACATAAAAGTTTATCGAATGATAATATTATGAAAGCCATCAAAACATTCTCTGTGCGACTTCATGCATGTCAAATACCCTAAGGACATGAGATAAAACATGCTAAAAAGTCAACACAAAGGTTGAGTGAAATTCATAGGTTTATAAATAAATAAATGACCACATGATTTCAAGTTTAAGAGACAATTGCGTAAGCCACAATAGTCATAAAACAGTTATTATTGCACTAAGCTCATGAACTCAAAACGTTAACTGAATTATAGAGATGAATATAATAATGCCCTGAAAGGTAATTTGCCATTTTACCTAATTATTCAAATATAGTGCGTTAGGTTGTCTATCCAATCAACACAAAACGGTATTTGTCAATCCCAATAGGCCTATTCACAATATTCGCTTTTAAATAAAGAAATTAATGGTTCATGATGTTAGGGACTTATTTGGCAGTAGCGGACTTAGGCAATAATACACTCTGGTAAGCATACAGTTTAAAGCACTTGTGTCTAAATTGTAAAATCGCATGTATCTACCCCAATGGGTTTATAAATATTTTAAAGAGTTAAAGTGGGTCTATGAACTCGCCAAATATCAAATACCACGATATAAATAAGGAATGAGGAAATTGAGATGTCCTACGAGCAACCTAAAAATAATATGTTGCGTCTTAGGTTTTAAAATAATAGAGTATGAACGCAAGTAAGTATATTATATCAATCATACAATTGTACATAGTGTTTTTAAGGTTTATAAAGTGACAGAGACTAAAAATTGACAAGTTGTGAACGTGTTACGAGCCCTAATTTATAAGTTGTCCGAGGTTCAAGTTTTATGTTATTTCTATAGTCCATATGTTCTAATGTGTCAATATATGGTCAAGTTATCTATAGATAAATTAACGAGTTTATTCCCGACAGTGGGTCCTACCACTTCGGGTAAATGTAAAAATATCAAGTATTTTCTAAAATTATAATTTATCACTTTTAAGTTTTATAAAATAGTTATATTGATTTTTATCATTATTTATAATGTTTATAAGTTTTATAAGATATATAGGACCATTTCTAAGCAAATTTTGATAAGTTAACAAATTTTTTAAGTTAAGTGGGTTTTTGTTTAAAAGTCGATATTTGTTATTAAAATTTCCGTTTCTCCTAAACCGTAAGGAGTTATATGTCTAACTTTATATTCCTGGAAATGTTTTAAAGTGTGCTAATCAGATTTGTGGTTCTTACTACTCTTAAAATTGCATAGCCTATGTGAAATTACCATTTTATCCTTATATGTCAAGTCTGATCCAGGACAGCTCTAAACAGTCTCACCATTTTTGCGATAAGTTGAGTTCCGTAACTCCGTTTTACGCGGGGTTTTCGGCTACGTTCAAGTGAAAGTGTTACCTTCATTTATTAAACTGGACCGAGTCTCAGAAATGACTAGTTATATGAGCTTTTTACGTTTAAAATCTGGTGTGTATTTTCCAAAAAATTTTACCGTTTATTTTCTAATTAAATCATCGGGTATCGCCACGTGATCATGTTGTTCCCTTTACACGCTTAATGTTAACTAAAAGTTAATCTATTTGTGTTTATGACTGATATGATGTATTTGATAAATTATAACTTATAAGTAAAACGTAAATATAAAAACATAATGTTTTCAACGTTTAAATTCTTATTAGAAATCAATCAAAGAATCTATTACCCAAGTGTTTTTCGGAACAATCACTTGGGATTGAATAGACAAGGTATGGTGTCTCCTATCTAACCTCAAGCAATGCTTAAGTGGTAACAATATCGACCCACTGAGCTATCTCAGGGATTGGTTACTCTTTGTAGGAGAAAAGGGGTATTGTGAAAGTCTAAGCTTTTATTGCACAAAATACCTAACCAACTTTTCTCCATCTGTTTGGTATTTATAGGCAAACATGTTTAGAGTACTGAAGATTAAAAATACATAAACAATAGGAAGGCGTGTCTGATAAATACAACAGTAATGTCATTTCCAAGAACCAATAGGATTGCGCCAAAAAGTCTTCGAGTGTCAGTCCTGACACTTCTTGACTTTTAGCCGCTTTAGGGATGGTTTGTGTCTGACCCCGATAAGACTTGTTATTATCTCTTCAAACCTTCCCGCTCAATCCCGCCTTTCTTTCAGTCTTTAGGTTCTTCAGTCTTCAATCTTCAATCTTATTGTTGTTGAGGAGACTGGGGTTCAGTGAGCTCTTGTCTAACGCTCATTGAACCCATTACTTTCTTCTTCATCTCAAGTAACACTTCAGGGAGATCCGCCTCCCTGTGTGGTGAGTCTTTCTTCTTAGACTCGTCCTGATCATCTTGAAGGTAACTCACTGAGTGACTGTTCACTCAGTGACTTAATTGTGTTTTCGGTTGATTAACACTTAGCGTAATTTGTATTCAAATCTTGTTTTAATGATCCTTGGGTACTGAAGGACCCAACAATCTCCCCCTATTTGGATATAAATTATTCTTAAGTGTTTTGATCAGTTATAGGTGAGTTTTGATCAGTTATTAGTGAGCTAATGACTTCTTCTCATACTGAATGTACTAGAAAGTAATTAAGGACACTGAAATAACAAAACAAAGGGCCATCATTTTATTGATTTCATTACATAAGTCCTAACAACTAATAAGTACAGGATAGTGGTGTTGCAGATTCATTCAGTCCAGTTTGTATCCAAGGGCTTCAAGCTTAGGTCTCTTGGATTCTAGCTCATGTTGATCAGGATGTTCTTGAATCTTGGTTCTCAGGTCATGGCAGAACCTCACATTGGCAGGACTCTGAATTGGGGAGGCCATCATGAGGAAACCAAGCATGGCTTTGATTCCAGCCTGATCAATGTCACTCCATCTTTGGAAGGCTGGGTCTCCAAACTCATCAGTGAAGAAGAGACCCCTCTCAAGTAGTTCAATGACCTGGTTGTTCACAAATTTAACTCTTTCATGGAGAGCTCTGTTGCATTTAAGGCCAGGAACTTTGATCTCAGGCTCAGACTCAATTTGCTTCCTCTTTCTTCTAGAGGACTGAGAGGGAGCAGGTTGACTGGTTGGAGCTGGGAGAAGTGAGGGAATAATAAGTTCCTCAGGTGTTGCTGTCAGTTTTTCATATCTTAGCTTCAGGGATTTCATCAGTTCTTTGACAACAACGTTTGACTTTTTGAATATGATTGGACCCAATTCATCCAATTCAGTGATCCCAAAGTCAGAGTGTAAAACCCTAAAATCAAAAATGAGTAAAAAGACCAAAATGCCCCTGCTAGTTTAAAATTTAATTAAAAGCTTATAATGTATCAAATAAATTCCAAACTTCTGGCAATGCACATGTTATAATTCCAAATAATTTTCACAACATCATTCAACATTTATACAAGTGGCAAAATGACTAAAATACCCCTACTAGTGCCGAGTGGTTAATATTTAGTTATATTATGATTTTAAATGTATTAAATTATATAAACAAGGAAATAATCAATCAAGAAAATATCCAACCAATTTTTCCGAAATCTTTGGTCCAATCCCCCCCCTTTCACCGGCCATATCATTATTTAGTCAATCCTTATCATTTTTCTTTTCCCTAAACAAATCCGAAAACCCTAAACTCTTCATAAAATTCGTTAGCCTCCATACGATTTTCTGAAGGTGTGTGACCATTTTTCCCGTGTTCTTCATCACCTAAAGGAAGCTAGAAAAATACGTTTGAGGTCGTGTGGTGCTTGGTTCGAGTGTGGTGATTTTCCTTTCTATCGCTAGCACATAAGTAAGTTATTTCGATCATAATTCATTCGACGCCTCAAAAATTTGTTTTTCATTTTTCTTGTGTCCCTTACATCATATGTGACCTATGAAAATTGGTTTCAAATTTTTAGATCGATCGTGAAGCTGTGGTGAATTTAGTTCGTTTTGGCCTATACGCGTGAGCAAGGATTTGTGCTAGCCATTCCTCACGTTCTAAATTCGGTTTGATATTTTTCCTGAGTCTCTTATGATCCTAGAACACCAAATAAAATTATTACAACATGTCATGCATGATCTACGAATTATTTGCTAATTAAATCAATAAAACGTGTGTAAATTATAAAATATAGCATGCAGATTTTTAAGGCTTTGAAATTATTTTATTCTTGTGTAATATAATCAATTATGATCTGGAAAAATGTTGGAAGAATTATCATGGCTTGAATCTTGAGTTTGGAAATTATTTAGCTAATCGGATTTTGAGAAAAACGTATAAAAGGAAAAAGAAAACACATGCGATTCGATTCTTAGAATTAGGGTTTGTTAATATGATCTTGAATAGTGTTTAATCATGAGGTAATGATTAGATTTGAGTTGGGATCGATTAGGGTTCATTTTGTGAAGAAATGTAATTAACGATTTGAAATTAAATATGAAAGGGTGTGTTTTGTCAATAATAAAACTCATGGGCTATTTTTGTCATGTTATATAAATCATGTATAATCTGTAAAAATTATAAAATGAAGGGTCTATAGGTAAAATTCATGAGTAAATGAATTTAGATGTATTTGTTAATTCGAATTGTAAATTTAAATAATACAAGGACTAAACTTGTAATTTCTGAAAAGTTGTGGTCGAATTGTGTTATTAATGATATTCAGGGACTAAGGTGAAAATTTGGATATTTATTGGGCCAATATGTAATTATTATTAATTAATGATTTTAATGTAAATTTTAAGGACTTAATATGTAACCTTATTAAAATAGAGGGACCAAACTTGTAATTTCTAGAAACTTGGGGCTGTTTTGAATAAATAAATATATTCAGGGAATTATGTGTCATTTTGATAATTTAATGGCTTGACATGTAACTATTGGTAATTAAATGTTGAAATTGTAAGTTTAAGGACTGAATATGTAATTTTGATAACTAGAGGGACTAAATGTGTGAATCATGAATAATTGTGGATACTTTCGTACAACATGATAAAATAAGTGTTCATGGAGTAATTTTGATAAAATAAGGGGCTAATGTGTAACTATGAATAATTGAAGGGTTAAAGTGTAACTTTTGTAACTAAGGGGTGTAAAGTGTAAATGGTGAAAACCTTAAGGACCAAAAGTGTAAATATGATAAAGATACTTTATTTCCAGCAAATGGTAATCAAATTAAGCCATATACTAAATATTTCTAATTATGGAAACTTTCTAAAAGTGGAAACTTACTAAAAAGGGAAAGCTACTTAAAATGGAAAGATGATTAATTTAGAATGATTTGTAATCCCCTTCTACTCCTCTAGGTGTGAAGAAGGAGAGACTCTGAGCTTTCCCCCATTTCTGTGCTTGTTTCTATTTTTGCTTTCGACATAAGGTACGGATACTCTACCCTTTTTAGTAAGGGTGTCTTATCACCTATGCTTCGATGTTGAGTTATGAACCTTTGCTTTGACCCTTTTGCTATGAACCTTTTGATATGAACCTTTTCATATGACTTTGAGATTCACTTTTGACATGACCTTGAGATATGCTTTGATATGACTTTGAGATGAACCCGTTTGCATGATTTTGAGACCTGACTCTTAGTTTGATACCCGAGCCACCATTTGTTTCCTAGCCAGGAAGGTAACCTGGCCATGTCTGTGATGCACCACTGGCATGACTCCTGTGTGGGGGAGTGATTTCTCACGCCGTCCCCTTTTATATTATGATATGGCCATTATGATTTTGAGTATTATGATTTTGAGATGACTTTGAGTGGGGGCGTATGGATTGCAATCCTAGGCATGTATGTTTAGTGGATTTAATTATGACTTTGAGTATGACTTTGAGGTGACTGGTGCATGTGTGCTATACACGCCTTTCACATTTATGGGAGCTGATCACTCCACCCTTTTGATACATGAGGACACCCCTCATATTATCTGGTTGCCTGAGAGGTATCCCCTCTGATTGTGAGATCTTGACTTTGAGTATTATGATGTTGAGATATGACTTTGAGTATGGGCTCGTGGTAGATGACTATCCTATATATCTCCTATTTCTTATTGCATTGATTATACCTTATGACATTCCCCCTTTGCTTCATTTTATTTTTGTTTCGTTATCTTTGCTTGTTATTATGTATCTGTTCACTGGGCTTTGTAAGCTCAGCCGCACGTTTTTCTTTTCCATGTGCGGCAGGTATCTAGCTGGGAGATGGATTTATGCTTGGGATGAGAGTTAGTGAAGCTTTTGCCTTAGATGATGTCCTACCCTAGTCTTACCATTTTATTCAGCATATTGATATTGGATTTATTTCGTTATGTATTTCCTTGGGATTATTTCTTCCTTTCATTTGAGACTTATGTATTGAATTCCAGTCATGTTGACTTGGTTTATTTAATGATTATGTTTATTGGCTTCCGCTGTGAATATGTATGTATGCTTTGATTTGTCACCATAATGTGATGCTTCTACCCTTGCCGGGTTGGGGTGTTACACAGAGAATCTAAAGGGATCATGAATTTCAAAGTTCCTCTTGTTAGGACCTCTGAAGACACTGATGACAGCAGGCTTGTTGTTTTGATGAATCTTTACATCAGTGATTGGTTCAGGTCTCAGTCTGCTTGTCATAACCCATTGGTACTTCTCAATCCTCTTTTTCCTTATCTCCTCAGTCTTTTTCAACCTTTCTTCTCTTTTCTACCTGAGAGCAGTCATCTCAGCATCCTGAGCTTTCACAAATCTCTGACCACCTTTCCTTTCAGCAAGGGCTTTTGGTTCAAGTCCAATCTTTTCGGCCTCTTCACTGACCACCTGGATGAGGGCAGACTTATTCAACCTCTCTTCTTCAGCTGCTTTCTTCAACCCTTCTTCCTTCTCCATATGAGCCTGAATTTCAGCCTCAGTGAGAAGGTACATCACTCCATTGATCTCATAAGGGACCTTGATTGGTTCATCAGGGTCAGGCCTTCTCTCTGAGGAAGCAGGCACCAATATTGTAGGCTCAGGCTCAGTAGTAGTAAGAATGCCTTTGCCTTTATCTTGAGTTGATGATGGGGTTGTTTCAGGAATCTCCCCCTCAGTGTGAGAAGGAGGTTGTTGGCTGGAAGAGGCTTCAGTGACTTTCTCCCCCTCAACTGTTGCTTGAGCCATTGTGAGAGTAGGAGTTGGAGTGCTCACTGAAGTTGAGGGAACAACCTGACCTTTGAAAGCCTGATAGATCTCAGTCATCATAGATTTGATGTCTGAGGTGTCTTGATGAAGAGTGGTCACCTTTGCCTCCAGAGATGCCTGGGAAGCCTCTATAGTAGTCATCCTAGGCCCATGATTCCAGGCCAAGGAATTCGAAGACTTGGCCCATGATGCCAAATGTGCCTCCATAAGAACCAGGGAAGACTTGATGGAGTCCACTGTAGAGCTGAGACCCTGAAGGTTGGAGGATTTTAGCATGTTGACAAGCTTAGTGAACTGATCTGACTGTTGCTGAAAAGTTTCAGAAGCCTGAAGAATCTTCTTATTGAGCTCAGGGTCATCTTTCACTGACTCTTGAATAGTTGCAACGCTCTTAGTAATGTTGGAAAGGGTAGCGTTGAACATTTTAAGATTCTAATCAAGAGTTGTCAAGGAGTAGGCAATCCCTGATTGTTGCTCATTAACTTCTTCAAGATAAAGTTCACAGATTCCTTCAGGTTAACATAGTAAACTGCAGTTTCACAATGTTGGTCACAGATTTCTTCAGTGAGCCCTTGAAAGAGAGCATTGTTGGCCTTCTGCAAGAACTTGACCAATCGTCTTTCGGTGAGAGGAAGAATGTTGTCATACTTCCTGAGATTGGCTGGGCAGGATGATTCAGAGTCCGAAGAATGATCAGCCTGAGAAGCTGATTTTTCACCTTGTGGAGGAGAAGACTGATGTGATTGTTCAGTGGGTTGTGCATTAGTGTCCATATCATCACCTGCCTCAAAAACTTCTTCCTCACTGTCAATACTGAGCTCTTCATCAGAAAAGAGAACAACCTGAAAATCCGCCATGGATTGAATCTGCAACTTGTTTTGGCCAGGTCCTGACCCTGCCATAATAACTGAGTAGGTTTGCTCAGCCTGGCGTTTGGGTTCAGTTCCCGAGGGAATGGATCCGCCTTGTGGGGGTTGTGGTTCCATATCAGCGGGTGGTTGCATGCCCCCTGAGTCTTTGTCCCCATGTGCGCCTTCAAGCACTGATGGTGTTTTTCAGTACTATCACTAGGCACACTTTGTGATTGTTGATGGACCCCCTTCCCATCAGGGTTGTACTGCCCTTTTGGGGATTTAGGGTCCTTGACTCCCTGAGACCCTGAGTGTGATTTCTCAGGGCCGTAAGCGGGATATGATTGGGTGTGGGTCCCCTTCTCAGTAGAGTAGTGCTGCTCTACCGAGGATTCAGGACCCTTTTCTCTCTCAGGCACAGATTGTGATTTATCAGTGCCTTCATCGGGATGTGATTGGGTGGAGATTCCTGACCCTACCAACTTGTATATGTCAGTAGAGCCATGAGGAAACTGGGGTTTGCCCGAGGACACTGAGGATGATTTCTCAGTGACCTCCGTTGGCCTTTGTTTTAAGGAAAAGAGGGTCTCAATGATGGGTGTCTCTGAGGTCTTGGCCATTGTTTCCCCTTTTTTGGGTTCTGAGGCAGAAGATCCAAGGGCGAGTGATTTGGGTTTAACCACCTTCTTGGTCCCTGCCTTCTTTTTCTTCTTCTCCTGCTTTTCAGGAGAAGGAATGGGTGAGATTGCTTTGTCACCCTGAATGACTACCAGCATGTAGTTGGTCAGGGCGACTGGTTGTACCTCTGTATACCACTGGTATAATTGGCCTTGTGTAGGACGTCAGGTTTAGATCCTTGAGCGTCAGGCCTAATATAATCAGGGCCAAGTAAGTCCTGAAGCACACAGGAAATGAACCTTGGGTAAGACATGTGTCTTTGCCTAGATTTTCTTGAGAGCTTGGCAACGAGGTCACGGAAGATTATTCCTCCGATGTCAATTTTTCTACCCTCTAGGAGACTGAACACCATCAATTGTTGTGATGAGTTCAATTTCTCAATGGAGGATTTATTCCCTCCAAGGACCTGAATGACAAAAGTCATCAGGATCCTCCAGATGGGAGAGAACCAAGTCTTGATTATTGGTGCCTTGGCCAATAATGAACCTGGGGCCACATCAGGTTGTTTGGGGTCATGTGGCCCTAGAAAAAGTAATTCTGCCTTAACTTCTTAGTCAATGGGGTTGGGCGCAAAATTCTCAGCGAAATCAAGACCAGTGGCCTTGATGAAGGTTGAGTAATCAAGGGAGAGGGTCCTTCTCCCATTCATCACTGAGAAAGTGATAATAGAGTCTTTGGTGTCCCCAGGGCTAGTTGCCACTACTGTACACCAAAATTCCCTCAGACAGTCATTATAAATGACTGAGGGGGTCTTTGTAAACGCCGTAGCAAGAAATCAGTTTTGTAAATACTTTACCACATTCTTGTACGCCCAAAACTTTTGGGGATAGGCAAAGTTGCCTACCACGTTGTTTTTGGTCATGTCTACGCCCTCAATGAGGAATTCCACATTTGGGGCGTATGTAATAGCATTAGAAGAAGCCATTTTGTTGGGTAAGTCTAGGTATAACAAAGATGGTCTGGGTTTCTAAAAGCTAAGAACACACATTGTAAAACCCCGAAACTTAACATAATATGAAATGACAAAAATACCCTCGAATTTAAAATTTGAGAACTTACGAATATTATTTAAGTGACTCTTAACCTAAGTTTATAAACAAATAAAACTTTACAATATACAAGTTGGAAAAAAAAAAAGAAAAAAAAAAAGAAAAGAACCTAAGCTTGGCCGCCCCCCCCCCCTTGGACCAAAAACAAGACCATGTTCATGATTTCTAAATATATGGTAAGTCTCTAATTGATTGATAATCATACCTAAAATATACTAAACCCAAAATTCGGTTCTTCTTATCACAATACACCGATCCTCCCAAAATCAAAGAACAAAAAAAAAAAAAAAAAAAAAAAAAACCTAAAAGTTCTCTCCAACAAGAAACCATCGGCTGTAATTTTGTGGCTGCCATTTTCGATCCAAGATCACCCAAAGAAGCTTCGAAATCTTGTTCTAACTCGTGTTTAATCATCACAAGGTAAGCCTCTAACATCAACAATGATCCATTCGAATTTTATGAATCAAAAACTAACAAAAAAAAAACCATGTTCTTCCTTTCTTTTGGGCTGTTTCGGTCGATCAAGGAGAAGAGAGGAGAAAGAGAGTTTCGTGTGGTGTTTTGATCCTCGTCGTGTTCGTGTTCTTCGTGGTCTACGAGGGTATTGTATCACCTAATCTATTCGAGCATTGTTTCTTGTTTTTCTTTTGATTTTAGCCGAAGTAATCACAAAACTAATCACATGAAATCACAAATTAACAAAACCCTAAAAATTGATATGTATGAATCGGCTGAGTTTTGTGTGAAATAATTCGTTGTGATTATGTTAAATATGTTATAGAATGACCTAGATATGTTATGGACTCAACCAAAATCGTTTGAAGTGAAAAACTAATGATTTGGATGGTAAAAACCCTAAAATGGATATGTTGCTGTGATAACTGATTCTGAGTGGGATTTTTGGTCGACTTTAAACGGCTGTAACTTTATGATGGAATCGATTTTTTGAGTGTTTTAAAAGCCTAAAACTAAGTTCATTGAAATAGCTACCTGGGAAAATTTAGTTTGTAATTTTTAGAGGCTTAGAAGGTTACTTTTTGATTTTTAGAAAATTATGTGTCTGATCGGATTTGTGAGTCTGGAAAATCAGTCCGGGTTTTTTATTTTTAATTTTCAAACCGTGTCGAGTTAGAAGGTTTCCTTTGAACTGGGTAATATATAAGATGTCTATTACTTCCTGGAATTTTTATAGATTTTTTTGAAATTTTCTTAAAGGGTTTCTAATTGATAACTTTTCGTATAGTAAAATTACTCAGAAATCTGGACGAGTTGGTTTAAGTGAATTTTAATACATACCTATGCTACATAATAAAATCTGGAAAAATTTGATAAAATACTTTAGACATATGAGCATCTCTGGGAATTTTTGGGAATTTTAATACTGAGTTCTTATATGATTTATAATTTATTGAAAACCTAACAAATTCGTACTTAAAACTATGGGAAGTTATAAAAAGGGTTAAATTGTAAACTAAAGGGTGCTATGTGTTTATTGGGTAAACCAAAGGGTGTAAATGGATATTTTGCTAAAACCAAAGGTCTTAACTTGTAAAAATCTGTAACTTGATGATAATTTCATGATATACCCTAAACTTATGATAATTACCTAATGAACCCTAAATTATGAAAACTACTATATGAACACTAAAACTTTGTAAAAGACATTAAGAATCTTGAACTATGAATATGATCATCTATAATACTTTAAATTAGCATACGGGAATGATATAACATAAAGTCACCTAATATGGAATGAGAACAAGAATGAAACCTTACGGTCCTATGAACTTATAAGAGAACTTGTGCTTATTTGTAGATCGGGTGAAGAGGGAGTGATCTCCTACTTGATTTGATTTTCATTTCTTGCTTGCGTATTTCGTTAAGGTACAGATATTCTGCTTCTTTGATAAGAGGCCTTCATTCTCTGATTATGATTCGTATTAGGGTTCCCTATACCATTGCTATGTTCCCTTCATTCATGAACTCCGATTTTTTTGAACCATCATGATATTGAACCTTTTATGATTATGAACCTTTCATTCATGAACCTTTAATTATGAACCCTTGACCATGAACCTTTGCTTATGAACCTTTGCTTATGAACCTTTGCTTATGAACCATGATTATGAACCTATGATTATGAACTTATGAAACAAGACATTGACCTATGCAAGTAAACTAAATACATGATTCACGATACTTGACCTTGACCCTCAGTTTGATACTACGAGCCACTCACTAGGCATGAGGGTTTCATGTCCATGTCAGTCGATGCACCGATGGCATGACTCTAGGGCAGGAGAGTGATGACCTGTCCCGTCCCTGCACGTTTATGTTTATGATTCATGTTTATGTAGAGGCAGATTATGGCCACCGGGGGCGTATGGATGCATCCTAGATTTGTTCATGTTCATGTTATGTTATGTTATTCATGGTGACTGATGGTGTGTGCGATACACGTCTTTCACACTCCGGGAGCTAGCTACTCCAACCCATGATTGAGGACACCCCTCATATTTACAGGATACCCATGATTGAGGACACCCCTCATATTCACAGGATACTAAGAGGTCTCCCCTCTGCATGTTTACGATTATGATTATGATTATGATTCATGTTATGTTATGGGCTCGTAGTGGATTTCTGACTTCCTTTACCATGTACTCTTACCTTTCATCTTGATACCATGTATTCATGCTTCACACTCTTTACTCATGTAAATTATACATTATACTACTGCTTGTTACGTTATATCTGTTCACTGAGCTCTAGTAGCTCAGCCGCGTTTCTTTTCCCGCGGCAGGTTTTAGTTGGAAGCTGGGTAAGAGTGAAGAGACTTTTGGACTTAGAAGACTTGATAATTATTTTTGGCCTAGAGACGATTGGAAGTTACTACATTGTTAGAATTTGTATTCGCTTTTGTAACCTTGTAATTTCAGTATTTCTTCTGTAACCTTTGAGAATATTTGTATTACTTTTGAATGTATGCTTTGTTATATCTGATATGAAACCATTTGCGTGACATCTTTACCCTTGTCGGGTTGGGGTGTTACACACATACAAAATTTTGTTTTGAAAGAAAAAAGGCAAGAATTTGCTTAAGATTTTCTAAAAAACGTGTGTGTGTTTTTTGTTTGGGGGGTATTTATAGGGAAGTGAAGTGGAGGGTATTTTAGGCATTAAGCGGTTTAATTTCTCAAAAGATATTTTTTTGAAAACAGTTTTGAATAAAACTTTTGGGATCCGCATTAAATGCTTAACCACTCCACTATCCCTGTTTTGCGCAACTGTCAAGGCAAACAGTTGTGCCGTCTGCAAAAAGTATAACTTGCAGAGTTGAGTCATCACATATCTGTTATGTGATTGGAGAGGCATTAAATGCCAAGTGAGAATGTGGTGGCCCATGAGGTGCATGCCAGAAAGGCAAAAGAACAAATATTCTTATATTAAATAAGAATTCAGTTACCAACCTCGGACATTTACTAACTAGATACTTAGAGCATTTAAATTAGCATTGAATGTCATCTGAGGGCCCTGAATGACTCTTCATTCAGTGAACCTGCTTGTTCAGGACTTGGGTTTAGTTCCTGAGGTACAAGGGTTCAGGGTAGGTTATCCTGCTTGTTCAGGGACTTGGGTTTAGCTCTTGAAGTTCAGGGATGGTGATTCAGTGATCATTTTCACTGAGGAACACATTGAGTCAGGGACCTGAGTTTTTCAGAATTTACACTTAGTTGGATGGATTCAATCAGTGGACTGAATCTCAATATCCAACATTCCTAATTCAACTTTCAGTCTTGTGAAAGTTGGTTCATCCAATGGTTTGGTGAATATATCAGCTAGCTGATATTCAGTAGGGATGAAGTGTAATTCAATGTCACCATTCATGACATGGTCCCTGATGAAATGATATCTAATATCAATGTGTTTTGTTCTCTGATGAAGAACAGGGTTGTTTGAGATGGCAATTGCACTTGTGTTATCACAAAAGATGGGAACCATCTTGTACTGAATTCCATAGTCACTGAGTTGACTTTTCATCCAGAGTACATTTGCACAACAACTTGCTGCTGCAACATATTCAGCTTCAGCTGAGGACATGGCAACTGATTGTTGCTTCTTAGCATTCCAACAGACTAGTTTTCCACCAAGGATTTGGCAGAAGCCTGAGGTGCTTTTCCTGTCCATGTTGCATCCAGCATAGTCAGAGTCTGAGTATCCTTTGAGATCAAAGCCTGAATATTTTGGATAGTATAATCCAAGGTTTGGAGTACTTTTCAGGTACTTGAGTATCCTTTTCACAGCTGTGAGGTGAGATTCTCTTGGGTCAGATTGATATCTGGCACACAAACAGACTGAGAATTGGATGTCAGGCCTTGATGCAAGTAGATACATCAGTGATCCTATCATTCCTCTGAAAAGAGTTTGATTCACTAGTTTTCCAGTAAGGTCAGGACCAAGGTTGTTTGTGGGGACCATGGGAGTCTTGACTGAGGCACTATCACTGAGCTCATACTTCTTCAGTAGGCTTCTGACATACTTCTCTTGACTGATAGAGGTTCCTTTATCAGTCTGCTTGATTTGCAGACCAATGAAGTAAGTCAGTTCTCCCATCATGCTCATTTCAAATTTCTTTGCCATCAGTTTTTCAAACTGTTTGCAAAGCTTATAACTTGTTGATCCAAAGATGATGTCATCAACATATACTTATACAAGTATGACATCATTATTTGTTCTATAGATAAACAATGTGTTGTCTATCTTGCCTCTGACATATTTATTTTGGATCAGGAAGGCTGAGAGAGTTTCATAACATGCCCTGGGAGCTTGTTTCAGTCCATAAAGGGCTTTGTTAAGCTTGCAGACATAGTCAGGAAACTCATGGCTTTCAAATCCAGGAGGTTGCTGAACATAAACTTCTTCTTTCAGTGACCCATTTAAGAATGCACTTTTAACATCCCTTTGGTACACCTTGAAGTTCATGTAGGTAGCAAAAGCAAGGAAGATCCTGATGGCTTCCATCCTTGCTACTGGTGCAAATGTTTCTTCATAGTCAATGCCTTCTTGATGGTTATAGCCTTTGGCTACAAGTCTGGCTTTGTTTTTAATTACTATGCCATTTTCATCAGATTTATTTTTGAACACCCATTTCATGCCAATGACTGAAACATCTTCAGGACATTTGACCAAGGTCATTACCTTGTTCCTGTCAAATTGTTATAGTTTATCATGCATGGCATGAACCCAACTTGGATGATTAAGTGCTTCCTTGACACTTTTGGGTTCAATTGTGGAGATGAAGTCCACAAATAGGCATTCATTGGCTGAGGTTGCTCTCAGTTGTGCAGCCATGCTTCTAGTGAGCATGCCTTCAGTAGGCTCTCCAATTATATTCACAAGTTCTATATCCTGAGACCTAGTCCAACTGTCCTGAGGTCTTGGGAACTGATTAGAACTTGAGGAGGCCTGATGGGTAGGGTCAGGATCAGACACATGATGATCTTCAGCATCATGAGTGTCTGAGTAGATTGACTCATCACTGTGATTGTTAGGTTCCTGAGCACTATTTTCAGACTGAATGATTGCATCAGTACTTCTTTGTGCTTCAACAAACTCAGTGATGGTTGGCTAAGGAAGGTTGTGAGGGATGATGTAATAGGAGATGTCATCATTTGCTTGGTACTGAGTGGAAGGACCATTGTCAGGATGATATTCATCAGGAGGGTATTTTGATGAACCATCAATGCCTATCTCTTCCACTGAGGTGTTAGACACACTGATTGCATCAGTGCTCTCATCAAAGGTAACATGGAATGTTTCCTCAGTATGCTGTCTCCTAGTGCTGAATACCCTGAAGGCCTTTAAGACAAGTGAGTATCCTAGGAAGTATCCATCATCAGCTTTGGCATCAAATTTCCCTAAGTGATCCTTGTGATTATGAATAAACACAGGACACCCAAAGACATGAAAGTAGCTAATGTCAGGGATCCTTCGTTTGAATAACTCATAAGTGGTTTTGCTATGTCTCTTGACAATGATGGATCTATTTTGTGTATAACAGGCATTTTTGACTGCTTCAGTCCAAAAGTGTTTGAAAAGGACTGATCCATTAAGCATTGTCCTGGTTGCTTCAATGAGTGTTCTATTTTTCCTTTCAGCCACACCATTTTGTTCTAGTGTGTAAGGAGAGGAAAAATTTTGGGAAATTCCTTTTTCATCACAGAAACATTCAAGTTCATAGTTTTTGAACTCTATTCCATTGTCAGTCCTAATCTGTTTGACTTTGATGTCATTTTGATTTTGAATGTTCCTGACAAAGGACATGATTGTTTCAGCAGCCTAACTCTTTTTGATCAGGAAGTAAACCCAAGTGTATCTTGAGTATTCATCCACAATGACCAGAGTATACTTCTCATGGTTAATGGTCTAGGACTGATAGGCCCAAATAGATCCATATGGAGAAGATGAAGGCAGTTCCTGATGGAAAAGTTTGTTTTGGTTTTAAAGGATGCTCTATGATGTTCACCTTTTTCACAGGCAGAGCATGGTTTATCCTTTGAAAACACAAGTGATGGTAAGCCAAGGACCTTGTTTTGTTTCACAAGATTGTTTATGTTTTTAAAGTTCAGGTGGGAGAGTCTCTTATGCCAAAGCCAGTTGAGGGTATCAGTGGCCTTAGTAAAGAGACAAGTGCCATTCTGAGTTAGACTGGACATGTCTAACACATAAACATCTTGTCTTCTTGGTGCAATAAGGACAACTTCCTTATTTGCATTGAAGATGATTCCTTGCTTATCATCAAACTGAACTATGTATTTTGCATCACATAGTTGACTGACACTGATCAAATTCTATTTAAGACCATTAACATAAGCTATCCTAGTAAAGACTATACCATTGCAGTTTACTGAACCATAACCTTCAGTGAGACATGATGAATTGTCAACAAATATCACTTTGGGTCCTGATTCATCCACATATTTGTGCAGATGCTCTTTCACACCAGTCATGCTCCTTGAACATCCACTATTTAGATGCCAAACAGGATCCCTGGTATGCCTCTGCACAAATGGTAAATGATGAGGCGAAAAGTGTACCGCTTTTAAGGGGTCATTTAAGCCCGAAATCGTATTTATTTGATCAAATATTGCCCTAAATCGTTCCTTTTGTCATTTTAGGTACTTTTGAGGAGAAATCTGGAAAAGGAGGCATTTTGGACGTTTTTGGAGCATTAAAGTGAAGAAAACGGCAAAGTCTCAAGAATCGGCTAAAAGTTACTCTTGACGGCGTCACAATTAACATGGGACGGCGTCATGCCTTGGCAAGAAAAGTTGGATGTGAAATTTACTCATGACGGGCCAGTGAGTTAGCATGAGAATTCTGACGGCGTCACGCTTTAACTAAATCAAGGGCGTCACGGCTTAAATCATAAGGGGACGGCGTCACGTTCATGATCCGACGGCGTCAAGCCTTGATAGGCCAGAATGGATTTTTGAAGAGCTAAAGAGGGACGGCGTCAAGAAGGTCACCCGGGAACCCTAAAAGCGGCGAGGTGACGGCGTCACACTCCATAAGGTGACGCCGTCAGATCCAAAAATCTATATATAGTTTTCTAATCTTTTGTCATTAGGGGAGAGCTTAGTGTGTGGAATTTTGGGATAAAACCTAAGACGATTTTAGCTACTTTTTCAGGGCTTCTTGCCTTGAGATCTTCCATGTTTCATTGAAAGATAAGTTATCAATTAATCATTCAATATGTCTATGTGTTGTTTGATTCTATCTTATGCTTGTCTTTTGTTTAACATGTTAGGCTAATTTTATCTTGTGTTTGCTTAGATCTAATGAAACCTAGCTATTGATTATTGGTTGTTAGTGTGTTGTTAGTTGTATTGGATGATTGTTTATCTATGTTAGGCTTAAGAAAACTGGCTAACTTCCTATTCGGTAACTTGCTTGAACGTCTTAAGAAACATGAACCAAACGCGTACTAAAGGTTTTTATGGTTGTATTTAATGCACAAGCGAATTCTAGTGATCCCATGTTAGGAGCTTCCTAGCCGGCTCGACATAGGAGTGAAGTAGGAGCTTGTAGAGTTTGGGGAAGTAAGTACGCCACCCCACGAATGGTATTAAGGAATACACCCGTCATCCACGCGACTAATACACACTAATTAACCGGTAAAAGATAGTTAGGGAGTAAGGAAATCTAAGTAAACACATTTCTCTACACATAAGTTTCTCACCACATTTCATTTTTGTTATTTTATTTTATTTGCATTCGTAGTCATTTGGGTTAGTTGACTAGCAACTAATTCCGCCCACTCCTTCAAAACCGAGATTTTACTTGCTTTCATAAAAAAATATAAAAACATAAAAAGAATCTTCCTCAACCCTTAGACCTAATTAGAGTAGCCTTTCACACCTAACGAACACTATTCCCTGTGGAGAACGATCAATCCCCCGTACTTACCACTACACTATACTACATCGGTCAGGTACACTGCCTGGTGGGGTTGTAAGCCTCTTGAGATCCCTCGAGAGGTAAAACCTGTTGTAAGGTTACAAAACCACGCAATCAAGTTTTTGGCGCCGCTGCCGGGGAATAGTTATTGTTTAGGTTGAATTTTTATTTCTATTAGGTCTACTCACTAGATTCCTTTCTAGTGAGATTTTTATTTTATTTTTCTAGGTTTTCTTTAGTCTATCTATTTTCTTCGTGTCTTTGTTCGTAACCATTACCGTCCGACATCATGGAAGATGGTAATATCCTTAACCCACACAACCCACCACCACAACAACCACCACCACCTCCTAGAGCCCGTACTTTAGGAGAGTATTCCCGTCCTAGCCACCATGGCTATCGAAACACCATTGAGCTCACTCAAGGAGCCAATATCACACCCTTGCGATCCGACACCATCCGGTTGGTGCAAAGTGGATGCGCATTCCATGGACTTCGTTCTGAAGATCCTAATCAACATCTCAAGGACTTTCTTAAAATCGTTGATTCTATAGACCTTGATGTTGCCACTCGAGAGACGACCCGATTGCGTCTCTTTCAATTCTCTTTGCGGGACCAAGCTAGTCAGTGGCTAGAACGTCAACCCGCAGGATCCATTACCTCTTGGGATGATCTCACCACTCGTTTCCTTGCTCAGTTTTTCCCACCGGGAAGAACTACCAAGCTAAGGAATGATATCTTGATGTTCCAACAACGTCAAGGCGAAACTCTCTACGAGGCATGGACTCGATTCAAGGACTTACTCCAAAAAGTCCCTCACCATGGCATAGAACTTTGGCTCCAAGTCCAAATCTTCTATGACCATATCAATCTCTCCACGAGGCAAAACCATTGACCAATCGGCCGGTGGCAAGCTACGTGATCTAAGTGCGGAACAATCATGGGCTCTCCTAGAGGATCTTGCTCTTTATGACAACGAAAGTTGGAGTGATCCCCGTGATTTGAATAAAACGGTCAAGGCAATATCTTTGCCTTCTAACAATTCAAGCACTTCTGACCGTAGGATCATAGAACTTGAAGACCAAGTCAAGTTTCTCATGAAATCCTACGAGGCTCCTAAACCTTCAAGCCAAGTGAACAAAATCACTTCCTCATGTGAATTATGTAGTGGTCCCCACGACACTCGTGATTGCATGGAACTCCCCGAACAAGCTTTTGTGGACTACGCATCCTCGCGTACCGACGGAGCGGGAGACAAGTGGTACACTTTCAAACCCGAGCCAAACCATTACGGTGATACATACAACCCCTCATGGAAAAATCACCCGAACCTTAGGTGGAAACAAAACCAAAACTCACAACAAACCAATTCTTCCAACCCACCTAATCGTTTCCAATCAAGCGGTTCCAACTCGAACCGTACTTTCAACAACAATCCTTCCGGCAATGGTAGTACCAATAACTTTGAAGGATTGATTTCCCAATTTATGGCATCTCAAGAAGCTCGGATAGCTAGATTCGAGACCGAATTCAATCAACAACAGACGGAGATGACCAATAAAATTGACAACTTGTTGAAAGCTCTCCATAACCAAGTGTTATCACCTCCACATAAGGACGCTAGGAACACAAATAGCGGACCCCAAGTCAAAGACCCTTCTTCATCCAAACATGTCCACTTCGTCAACGTTGTCACTATTAGACCAATCGATAGGAGCATGGAAGAAAGTGACAAGAATGAGGGTAGGATAGAAAGTGAACCTAAGGATGAGGATAGGAAAGTCGAGGTTGATAAGGAAGTTAGGACAAGTGTGATTGAGGGAGTAGATAATGATGAGGACTACTTCAATAGGCTACCCACTAAGGAAGAGCGTGCATATCATACAAACTTATTCGATGACCCCGAGACACCATACTTCCTAGGTAAACCAATCATAGAAATAGGCGACCCTTCTAATCTCAACATACCATGCAACATCGGACATCTACATGTGTGGAAAGCTTACATCGACCTTAGATCGCCCATAAACATCATGACTAGAGCCCACTACAACTTGATAATGAAAAATCAACTTGGGTATAGGATGCTCCCTGACAAGGGTTGGATGAGTAACTTCACGGGAAGAGTTAAGGGATTACCGGTTTATGTAGGAAACTTCACCTATGTCACCGACTTTGTAATTGTAGAAGATATCCGCCCAATAGTCGATGCATCCTTGACTCAAGTGGTTTTTGGAAAACCATTTGTTGAGGTCTCTAGAATGACTTATGAACCTTCCTTAGGGATAGTTAGATTTAAGGATGAGACCGATGAAGTAAGCTACCAAATGCCATATAAGATAGAACAATTCCAACACTTGTCAAATGTTGAGAAGGAGCTTAAGCAAGCGGTCTACTATAGGAATGATGAGGATAGAAGTAAAGGAGTAGACTATGTTATGGAAAGGATATTCGGTTTCTACAAGGATTGTTTGAAATTAGGACCGGAATATAAAACCGGGAAGGAGAATGGCCTAGGAACCGTGACCGATGATGGAGTCACGTAATGTGCGTGACTTTGAGTCTAGCTACAAGACTCGTTAATAAAGAAAAGCGCTTCTTGGGAGGCAACCCAAGCTTTATTTGTTTTATTTGCTTTGTGTGTTCATTTATTTGTTTGTTTGATTTTATTTCCCGTATGTGTGTTTAATTTTTATTATTATTGATTCATGTTCAAAACTAATTTGTGAAAATGCTTTATGTTGTTTTTGACTTCGTCTTAACTACATATAAAGGTATTTTGCAAAAGATAAGTGTAAGGGAAAGTCAAATCGGTTTATTAGAACACAAATGAACATGAATCATAATAATAATAAATTAACATACATATTAGTATTTGTTTGAGTCAAATGCTTGTATCGAGTCATAATGATGTTTTGCAGGATTTCCAGGAAGTAAGGTAAAGGTTTTTTCCAGAAATTTTCCGGAAACTTAAAATGAAAATTTTTGTCAGGTCATTTCTGACGGCGTCAGGGGTTATAACCTGACGGCGTCAGATTTAATTTTCAGAAATTTTTGAAAGTTTTGTTTTCATAAAAAGTTTTTTATTAAATCTCCAACTTATAATCTCCAGGAATCTGCAAAATTATCATTCCACAAGCATTATATCCTTATATATAGATTTTATCCCGCCGATGTTATGCAGGTTTTCGTGTTTGTTTTCTCAGGTTTAACAGGTTATTTTGGACAAGGAAATGTTTATGGAATCAAGCTTATGGCGATGCATTAGTCATGGAGCTTCAACATTCTCTTTGGAGGAAGATTTAACCGTGTGATTTCACTATCCAACGAGCGAATCAGGGGAGTATTTGATTTCATTCTTTTACTTTTTGCTTTTACATCTTGTTATTTGAACATTAGGGACAATGTTCATCTTAAGTGTAAGGGGGGGTAAAAGTACGATTTTAGAGAATACAATTGCGCTTGATTTTTGTTTGTTTAATAATAGATGTGTAATAAAACTGAGAGAAATACTTGATTAGGGTAATTTTAGTGCCAAATTTAAAATTTTTTACAACATATAGGAGTGAAACTTTGATCTTAATGAGCGTCTCACGGATAGGAGTTATATGACTAGCACAAAAAACCGTACCACTAAAAAATTTTCCACCCCAAATATGTGAGGTTCGCCCCTAGAATTGGTAGGAAAAGCATTTATGCTATGATGTGTGTACCGGTAGCACTTAGATTCTAGAACTTGCGTTTGGACCATTCCAAGGCCACAAGTGAGACTACATTCGTGTAGTTAGATTTACTACATGATAAGAGGCATTAGGACTAACCCATTGTTTTACACCTGTGTTTTTGTTATAATTACGTTGGCTACATTGGTCAAGTAATTCTCCCACACCCTTTGCGTTGTACTCATTTTTAGTACACGATACCCCTAGTACACCCCTCAGAGCCTATCTTTTCGTTTCGACCTTTAAGCATTTTACTTAAAGGAAGAATTTGTTACACCCCACTTAAATGTACACCCAAATCGCCTTAGCCTACCTTGTATGCACTCATCTTTAGTGCATTATTGTTACAACATTTGTTTAAACCCAAGTTAATTATCTAGTTGATTACATGGTTGCTAAGTCGAGTCATATCCTTGTACATATTGTTTTGGGACGATTGGGACTCATGGGTAAAGTACTAGTATAATGGAGTAATGGGGAAGAACATCATTTATTACCCCCATATGTGCTAAATGTTTTAAAAGTACTCCAAGTTTTTCAATTATCTTAATTCGAGTCATTAGATTAGTATTTGTAAAGTTATGTAGAAATTCAAGTGTAAGGGGAATGCAATGCCCCTATGATGTATTATTTTGGATGGTAGGGTAAAAGTGTATGCAAAAAAAAAAAAAAAAAAAAAAAAAAAAAAAAAATATATATATATATATATATATAGAAAAATACAAAAAAATGAGAAAAAGAAAAATAGAAAAAACATACGGACTACCATCCCGTTTCATTTTATGTTTGTTTTATATTTTTGTTATTTTGTTATTTCTTTTTTAGCTTAAGATCGAGTCGAGTCTTGGCTTAGCAACATTGTATAGTACATGTAATTGATCAAGATCTTTAACTAGCCACCAGTAAAATATCCCGTATCCAACAAAACCGTGTTTTCCTTTTCCCTACACCTAACGTTATAACCCATTTAAAAGCCCTCTTTGATAGTGTATCTTAGGTGCTTACGCCTAGTGGAGGAGGTTTTCGATCCTTTCCCAAGCCTATGGTAATCTATTTGCTATGACAGGTAGTGAGAGATATTATCCGTTTTCATTTATGAGATTTATTTTGATGACACTTGAGAGATGTGAGTATCTAAACACTACTTGTGAGGTGCTAGTTTATAATCTCCGTGCTTATTATGATTGAAGTGGAACGATTATTTGTTGTAATTACTTTTATGTTTGCATTAAATGACCCCTAACTTGTATTTTGATTAGAATAAAAGCGCATTTGCTTAAGGACAAGCAAATCTCAAGTGTAAGGGTATTTGATGAGGCGAAAAGTGTACCGCTTTTAAGGGGTCATTTAAGCCCGAAATCGTATTTATTTGATCAAATATTGCCCTAAATCGTTCCTTTTGTCATTTTAGGTACTTTTGAGGAGAAATCTGGAAAAGGAGGCATTTTGGACGTTTTTGGAGCATTAAAGTGAAGAAAACGGCAAAGTCTCAAGAATCGGCTAAAAGTTACTCTTGACGGCGTCACAATTAACATGGGACGGCGTCATGCCTTGGCAAGAAAAGTTGGATGTGAAATTTACTCATGACGGGCCAGTGAGTTAGCATGAGAATTCTGACGGCGTCACGCTTTAACTAAATCAAGGACGTCACGGCTTAAATCATAAGGGGACGGCGTCACGTTCATGATCCGACGGCGTCAAGCCTTGATAGGCCAGAATGGATTTTTGAAGAGCTAAAGAGGGACGGCGTCAAGAAGGTCACCCGGGAACCCTAAAAGCGGCGAGGTGACGGCGTCACACTCCATAAGGTGACGCCGTCAGATCCAAAAATCTATATATAGTTTTCTAATCTTTTGTCATTAGGGGAGAGCTTAGTGTGTGGAATTTTGGGATAAAACCCTAAGACGATTTTAGCTACTTTTTCAGGGCTTCTTGCCTTGAGATCTTCCATGTTTCATTGAAAGATAAGTTATCAATTAATCATTCAATATGTCTATGTGTTGTTTGATTCTATCTTATGCTTGTCTTTTGTTTAACATGTTAGGCTAATTTTATCTTGTGTTTGCTTAGATCTAATGAAACCTAGCTATTGATTATTGGTTGTTAGTGTGTTGTTAGTTGTATTGGATGATTGTTTATCTATGTTAGGCTTAAGAAAACTGGCTAACTTCCTATTCGGTAACTTGCTTGAACGTCTTAAGAAACATGAACCAAACGCGTACTAAAGGTTTTTATGGTTGTATTTAATGCACAAGCGAATTCTAGTGATCCCATGTTAGGAGCTTCCTAGCCGGCTCGACATAGGAGTGAAGTAGGAGCTTGTAGAGTTTGGGGAAGTAAGTACGCCACCCCACGAATGGTATTAAGGAATACACCCGTCATCCACGCGACTAATACACACTAATTAACCGGTAAAAGATAGTTAGGGAGTAAGGAAATCTAAGTAAACACATTTCTCTACACATAAGTTTCTCACCACATTTCATTTTTGTTATTTTATTTTATTTGCATTCGTAGTCATTTGGGTTAGTTGACTAGCAACTAATTCCGCCCACTCCTTCAAAACCGAGATTTTACTTGCTTTCATAAAAAAATATAAAAACATAAAAGAATCTTCCTCAACCCTTAGACCTAATTAGAGTAGCCTTTCACACCTAACGAACACTATTCCCTGTGGAGAACGATCAATCCCCCGTACTTACCACTACACTATACTACATCGGTCAGGTACACTGCCTGGTGGGGTTGTAAGCCTCTTGAGATCCCTCGAGAGGTAAAACCTGTTGTAAGGTTACAAAACCACGCAATCAGTAAACTGAGTTAGTTCTTTCTAGGACTCCACATCTTGGAGGGCTTAACTTTGGAGGTCTTTCTAAAAGTGACAATTGATTCATGGTCTGTGGTTGAGTGGACTGAGCTACCACAGATTTTGCATTTATTTGCAGAGGTAGCCTCAGCAGACTGAGAGGATGACTTGGTCATATCTCTTCTGGTTTGAATGACCTTATCATGTCCTGAGGTGTCATGAGTGGGATTTCCACAAATTTCACAACGATTGTCCATTAGACAATCCTTAGGAAGGTGGTCATTGAATCCACAGTGAGGGCAAGGTTCAAAAGGCTTGTCCTTTTGTTTCTGTTTCTGTTTAGAATCAGAAGGGGGTTTTAAAGCCTGAGCTTTAAAGCTAGCCATCTTTGATGTGGTTGTGTATGATTTGTTATCAGAGGTCCTGTGATCTTCCTTTTTGCAAATCATGCAGTAAAGGATTCTATAACAATCATCAGTGAAATGATTGGTAAAGTGACACAGTTCACATCTTTTCAGGGGTTTGGAGGGTTTTGGTTTGGTGCTTGAGGAAGCTGATTTGGGTTCCTTCTTCTTGGATTGAGAAGGTTTCTCAGAAGATTCAATCTTCTCACTCAGCTTCGTGACCATTTCAGCCAACTGATCAATTTTGGAATCAGGGCTTGTATTTACTTTAGAAGGGACTGAAGTTGATGAGTCATCAGTATTTACTGAGACTTCAAGGGTTTGCCTTTTCAGGATGGTTTTTCCCATTCCTGGATTCTCCTTTGGAGAATACTGAGAGTAGACCAATGGTGGGAGGTCTGAGCTTGGTGCAGCACCCTGAAGGATATTCAGAGGTGGGAGTGGTGGATATGATTCTGATTCGGACTCATTTACTGACTCAGTACTACTGGGTTGGTCAGAGAGTCCAAGCATATTTTTCAGAGCCTGACTTTCAGGAAGCAAGATTTTTCCAGTCTCAAAGTTTGGTAACTTACTGACTGGGTTGTCCCTGACAATCCAGTCATTTGACTTGGGTAGCATTTCTTGCTCAAAAGATATGCCAACTGGAATAAAGGTCATTTCACTGTGACTCTCACTGGGGGTTTCAGTGAGATGGTCAATTCATATTGTTTTCTTAGGAATCAAACCCACAGTATCAAAGACCTTGGGATTCTTTTTAGTCCAGCCTTGAATGACAGCCTTTTCTTTGTTAAGTTCATGTTGTAGGGCTTGGTTTTGTTTCAAGATTTCAGTGTTTTGAATTTGTAGAGTAATAGTTTCTAACTTGGCTTGTTTTAGTACAAGCAATTCATCTCTACACTTATTCAATTCTGACACAAGATTATTATATTTTTAAAACAAGTTAAGCCTTTGTTCTTCAACAAACTTAAGATCTACACAAATATAATTCATATAGGACTGCCAATCAGAATTATCATCCATAGAAATTAAAGTGTTTACCTTCTTCATGGTTATGTTCACCCACTCTCCATTCCTTGCATGGCTTTTCCCAACAGCCACCTGAGGCTTTGTGATTAAGTTGTCTTCATAGATAAACTTCCCATAGATCTCAAGGAGCTCAAGGGTCTGAATGTGATTAGCATTCCTGAGGCCTTGTGAGAAGTTTAGCCACTTCTCAGGGAGACTGTTGACAATGCCAACATTTGTCTCATGCTTAGACAAAACTACACCATCATTTGATAGTTCGTTTATCAAAGTCTTGTATCTGGTATAAGTCTGAGAGAGACTTTGATGATCCCAGTAGAGCTTCACGATCTTATTAATTACCTTACATAAATCTAAAGTAATCGGTATAGAAACTGATTTTGAGTTGTATATCAAATATTATGCGAAAACTAATACTTGATCTTAAGAAGAATAAAGACAAACGAATTATCAAACAACACTTCAATTATATTAATAACGATTGCTCGACAGCAATAGGGTTACAGAAACCTTGAAGTGTAAACAATATTTATGCTAAGATAATCGATCTCTAACCCTAACCTTAGAACCTCCTTTTATAGCGTAAGGAGTCCTAGTCGGTTTACAAGACTACCTATACAAGAAAAATATTCATACGTATCTTTTCTATACTTATCCTTAACATACTATACATATCTAATAAGCAGCAGAGTAAATCTTCTAGCAGCAGAGTCTTCGTATGCTAGCAACAGAGTTACACTATGCCTATTATCCCAAACAGCAGAGTTATCAAAACAGCAGAGTTAATGTACTAATCAGCAGAGTCACATAACTATCCAGCAGAGTTATGTTTCTCGAATCAGCAGCATTTTAGACCCAACAATCCTCCCCTAAACTTGATATTTTTCTTCAAAAATCATCAAGTTTCCTTAAATCCAGATAATCACCAAGAGGATGCTTCCAAACACTTTACTGTTTTGAAACCTTTGATTCCAGCAACTTTTTATATTTCTCAATTAGTTCAAATGCTTGATGATCTGCACCAAATGGTCTTTGTAATGTCAACTTACCAGGCTGCAACATTTGATACAGAATAGATGTACTGTTGTTGATGACATAATCCTTCTCCACAAGCATATACACAGTCACACCTATGCATGATAAGAGATGAACTCCACAAGATTGATATAAATACCATTTCTGAACTGTGGAGCTTAGTAACTTCTTCCATTCAATACTTCTCTCATCTGGTTCAAACATATTCTTCAAGTAGTAATAATTTAGTCTTTCATACACCACCTCTGGTCTAGTATCACCATAATTCGTCTTATAAAGATTCCAGAGTTGAGTAATATCATCCCTATCCATGTAGTGCAACATCTGAGAAAAACTAATATACCCCACACTTGAACCATTTGATCTCTTAATCACCCAGCATCCTTGACTATCAGCAAGAACATCATGTGAGTATGAAATGATTGGATATTTTATTGATAAAGGAACTTCATTAAGTAACTCAGGCTCTTCTTGAGGTTCATGAACTGTGAGATCCATAATCCCTTTCATATCATCTACAGTCACTTCTTCTTTCTCTGAATCACTCTCCTCTTTCTCTGAATCACTCATCACTACTGACTGAATTCTTCTCTTCTTCCTACCCACCTGCTTTACTTTCCTCCTATATCTCTTTGTACCAGCAGAGGATTCAGTCATTACTTCAGCTTCAACAATAATTTCTTTCTCCTTTTCAACATCAGATACTATGGGCTTTGAAACACTTCCACTCCCAGATGCTTTCATATTTTTAGATCCCATAACTTCTGGATTTCTCTTCTTTTCAGAAACTTTTCTTGGATTAAGCTTAGCATAAGTTTCATAAAATTCCTTTTCAATTAAGGCATCTGACTTGCCTTTGAAATCCTTCATCTGATAATTTCTAGCATTCTTCAAGTAATACTTCATATCATTAACCACTGCTTTCCTTGAAGGTGACTTAGGTTTGTAACCATGCTTCTGTGCTTCTTTAATCCTCATAATCAGCTCTTCCCACTTAGCTAATCCATTCTTTCTGAGTATAAACTCAACAAGCTCTTTTGTCTTTTCATTTCCATCCAACTGCTCATCATTTGTTATCAACCTAGCTTCACCTCTTACAATCATATCAGAATCAATGAAATACAGCAATTGTTCATTTAATTCTTCTTGATTAACTTCTTTAAATGTAGAGCTTTCCATAAGTTCAAACTGATTTCTCTCTTCATCAGCTGCAACACTTCTTGCATATTCTTGATCCTGAGCAATCTGAGCTTGTTCATCAGCCAACTTTTTCTTCCTTTCAAGCTTTTCAGTAGATTCAGTAGCAGGTTGTTGTGATGGTGTGGGTGTTTTAGTTCCTTTGTTCATGTTCAGCAGTACTTGAGCTAAAGTCATCTGTTCATCATCTGAATCAGCAGAGTCCTTTACTCCTGCACTCTTCTTAGTATCATCAGCAGAAACCTTTAACCCATCAGCAGAGTGTTCTGCACCAGCAGAGTCAACCTTGTCACTCTTATCACCAACATTTTCAACAAAGTCCTTTTCAACCTCCCCTGAACCTATTACAACTTCCTGACCCTGATCATTCACTACAGTCTCCTGATCATTCCTCCCCTGTTTGGAAGCATCCTCTTCCAAACTTGGTTTGGAACTCTTCTTTAGCCTCCTCTCAAGATGAGTAATCCTTATTTTAAGCCTTCTAATTTCAGCACCCTGAGTAGCTTTGACTGTCTTTAACTCCTTTCGAAGACCAAGGACCTCCTTTGACAATTTTGTACAGTTATCCGTCAATTCTTTTAATTGTTTCATGATATCCTCACAACTTCGGTCTGTGTAACCTGACCCGAGAGGTTGATCATTGGAATTGGCATTATGTACTGGTGTTTTAACTGTCAAATCCTCAGTGTCATGTTCAATACTAGCATTAACACTTCGACCTGTGTAACCTGGTCCGAGAGGTGTATCATTTGCAATGTCAATATGTACATCAGTGTCCATCAATTCAATAGTTTCATCTCTGTCCTCATCACTTCGAGATGTGTTAACTTCTCCGAGAGGTGAATCTTGGGACACAAACTCAGTCTCAACCCTAGGTTGAACATCTGAGCCCCCCATAGAAGCCATTTGGCTGGGGTTACCATCAGTTGTATTGGGTTCTTGAGAACCTTCTACAAAAGATGTTGCCATGGTTGAGGTCTTAATTATGTTAGCACTGTCCTGCTCAACTACTAAGTTGGAAACAGTAGTGCCAGCCTCTTCCATCATGATACCACCAACACCTGTATCAGCCTCATCTGCATCCATACTAACATTGGCCTGAGGTAGCACAATGTTCTCATGTGGTGAAGTCCTAGGTGATTGGGTATGTTGGGTTTCATGTGGCACTGATACATTCAAACTTGTTGATGAGGATGTGTGATGGGAAGCTGTGGGTGTACCAGCCTCTTCATCCTCATTCACTGCAGCCACTATATTCAAGATGTGCTCAGTTAGGGGAGTTATAGTACCAGAAAATCCTTTCCCATTCTTCTTTAGAAAGGCAAACATCTTGATTGCCATTCTACTACAGGGCTCAACATTTGTATACCTCAAGGGTTCTCTTAGCTGAGAGTTAATAACAAGTTGTAGAAACCTTGGATACAAATAGAATTTCTTCTTAATAAACTTCTTCATACCCTCAAAAATCATAGAAGAAAAATCAAAGGGTTGCCCTGTTGCTAAACACACTAAAGCCATAGCCTGAGAAGCACTAAACTCACTCCATCCACCTACTTTGGGAAATAAGCAGTGTTGTAGAGTATGTATCAAGAACTTCCAATGGGGACAAAGACGACCTTTCAAAAATGTTCCACCAGCCTCAGGTCTCTCATATCCTATGTTCTCAAGCTCAGTCATAACTAGTTCTGGGGTAAGGGTAGGAGGTGTAGGTATGCCTGATAAACGAAGACATCTCTTAAGGGTTGTTTCACTAACTACAATATTCTCTCCATCCACACTACCTATCAATCGTTCCTCACCATCTAGTGTATCCAACTTAACAGTTGACCAAAATTGTTTCATATGAGATGTATAAATGGTAGGATCAGCTGTTAACGCATACCTTAATCTAGACGAACTCAGAAAATCCATAACCTCATGAAATCCATCAGCTGCAGTAACCTTACTAAGAAAAGCTATCTGATTATGTTCATCCGGAAACGTTCTTCGCGCCATTTGAATTGGGGTTTTTGGGTGAAATGATATGAATTAATGTTCTTGGGTGAGAATCAAATGTTGTTTTGAGCAATTAAAAGATAATGAGATCAAATTAGTTTATGAGACCGTTTTGATCTAATTAGGTTTAAGAACGCGCCAAAAGTTTCAATTTGACCCTTCAACTTTCAAACTCATCAGCAGAGTTGAGATAGTGTTGACCAAAAGTCAACATTCCCAATATAATCAAAATCACTTCCTTAAATACCATACCAACCCCTCATTGAAATCCAAAAATCCCTTAAACTCTTTAAGCAAATCCCAATTCACAAACCCTAACTTAAAATCAACAAATCATGAGTTCATCAAAAGCTCCAATTATCGACATTTCCTCAGATTCATCATCAGACGATTCAGAGGGATGGGCAAGTTACTTTCCTCAAGGTTATCTTCCAAGTTCATCTTCAGCACAACCAAAAGGCAAAGCGGTTGTCGAAGAGGAATATTCCGACCCACTTCCATCAACACCATCCTCCTTTGAAGATTCTGATGATGATAAAAGAACAAAGATCGATCCTCCACAGCATCCTTTGACCGCTGAGCTTCAAAAACAAATGGAGAATGCCGCCGCCGCCTTTGCGAAGAGTGTCCACCTGCCTCATCCAAAGCCAAGTACGGTTGAGCAGAAACCCCCTGTTCCAAAGAAGAAGAAGCAGCAGAAGAAATCAGCTCCCTCAACAAGCCAACAGCAGAGTCCACCACCACGACCAGTAGTACTTGCACTCCCCTGTCCAAGGGTATTTGAAGCCATGGGTACTCGAGGGCCTCGTAGCAAGGTCATGCCTGACTTTGCTAGGATTTAGGTTGTGAATATTTGTATCGTGTTGTCTTTTGATCTGTCTTTTGAATAGCATGAATGTATGGTAACTGTATGATGTACTTATGCCTTTATTATCAATGAACTTCCTCTTTTCATGCTTTACTTGATTGTGTATGTATATGTATCTGCAAAAGGTTAGTAGCAAACAACAAACACAAGCAAGAATATTCCATAATAGCAGCAGAGTATAACAGCAGCAAATAAACAGCAAACAACTTAATAAACAGCAAATTTTGACTTAACAAACAACACAAATCCTTACAAAACTTTACAAAAACATACAGAGATAAGATGGTTAAAGATTAAAGATTTATCATGCCAATACTAGCAACTAAAAATTGAAATCTACTTATATCAAAACTTTTGGTAAGTAAATCAGCAACATTGTTGTCAGTATGTATTTTAACCACTTGAATAAGCTTTTTCTCATAACAATCTCTAATAAAATGATGTCTTATCTCTATGTGTTTTGTTTTAGAATGAAAAACAGGATTTTTGATAATACACATTGTGCTGTTGTTGTCAATGAAAATTTTTGTGTTCATAAAATTGTACCCATAATCCAGCAATTGGTTCTGAATCCAGAGCACTTGTCCACAGCAGCTAGAAGCAGCAACATACTCTGCTTCAGTTGTCGAATTAGCCACCACTGTTTGTTTCTTACATTGCCAAGAGATCAGCCTATGTCCAAGGTACTGACAGCCTCCAGTGGTTGACTTTCTATCCATAGTAGCTCCAGCATAGTCACTGTCTGAGTATGCTATTAAATCAAATGGTGAATTATTAGGATACCAAAGACCCAATTTTGGTTGACCCTTTAGGTACCTAAAAATTCTTTTGACTACTTCCAAGTGTGAAACTTTTGGGGACACTTGAAATCTTGCACATGCACACACAGAAAACATGATATCTGGCCTTGAAGCAGTCAGATACATCAATGAACCAATCATTGACCTATAAAGATGTACATCAACCTCTACCCCATCTTCATCCTTGAGCAAAGGTTTGTTTTTATCCATTGGTGTCTTAGCTGCCTTCACATCTTTGAAACCAAATTTCTTTAACATATCAGCCACATACTTGTCTTGGCTAATAAAAATCCCATCTGACTTCTGCTTAACTTGAAGTCCTAAAAAGAAAGTCAATTCTCCCATAGAACTCATCTCAAACCTGCTGTGCATAAGCTTCTCAAATCCTTCACATAACACCTTATTTGTAGACCCAAAAATGATATCATCTACATAAACCTGAACAAGTAGGATATCCTTTTTGTCTTTCTTAATGAACAATGTTTTATCAATGGTTCCTCTGCAAAAACCATTGTGTAACAAATACTGTGATAAGGTGTCATACCAAGCTTTAGGAGCTTGATAGAGTCCATACAGTGCTTTCTTCACCTTGTAGACCCTATCAGGATACTTAGGATCTTCAAACCCAGGTGGTTGCATCACATAAACCTCTTCAGGTATCTTTCCATACAAGAAAGCACTTTTCACATCCATTTGATACACAGGAAAATTCTTGTATGAGGCATATGCCAAGAAAAGTCTAATAGCCTCCAGTCTTGCAACTAGGGCAAATACCTCATCATAGTCTATTCCTTCTTCCTGAGTGTATCCCTGAGCCACCAATCTTGCCTTGTTTCTGACAACAATACCTCTTTCATCTCTTTTACATCTGAACACCCATTTTGTACCAATTGCCCTTTTTCCATTAGGCAAATCAACTAATGTCCAGACCTCCTGAAGCTTGAACTGCAGCAACTCCTCTTGCATAGCTTCAACCCAACTTTCATCTTTCAAAGCCTTGTGAATGGTCTTGGGTTCTTCTTGAGATAAGAAACAGGCAAACATGCAATTCTGTAAATCCTTGTGGCTATTCCTCTTCTTAAGTGTTTGGGCAAACAATCCCTGATCAAGCAAATCACTCAACCCTTTTGATTTACTTCTAGTCTGAACAGCAGAGTGAACATCACCAATTATCTGCTCCTTTGGGTGAATCTTGTGGATTCTTGTTGTTGGTGTAGGACTAACAGGTATATCTGTCTCCAAATTGGATAAATCAGCTTCAGCACCAAAAACATCAACAACTTCATCATCAGTATCCACATACACTTCTTCTAATTCAGGCATCTCATCAGCAGAATCATCATCAGAATCACCATTTATATCAGTAGAGTCCTTTGGCATAGCAGCAGAGTTACCAAACCTAACAACAGAGTGTTTGGGCCTAACAGCAGAGTGTTTTGGCTTATCAGCAGAGTGTTTTGGCCTGGCAGCAGAGTTAAGAGAACTGCTGCTATTTTTATTCCCTTGTTGCCCATCAACTTCTGACTCTTTATTCCTTTCCTTATCATCAGTCTTGTCAGCATGAGAAGGTTCATCAACACCTTCTACATTAACCTTTGGAACTTCCTTATGAACAGCATCACCATCTGAACTCTTTTTCTCTTTATCTGTTGGAGAGAAGTACTAATCAAACGTGCTCCTTTCAATCAAAACAAACTCCTTTGCAGATCCATCCTTCTTTGCTTGTGTACCTGCATTGGGGTTAGTTTGTGTACCTGCAGACATGTTAATAGTACCTGCAATGACTGGTTGATAATTCATACTCTTGGTTAAAGAATCAATATCAAACATCCACTCAGGACCTTTTCCATCAACATTAGGTGAGGTTTCTCTTATTCTAACATGCAAATTTTCCACCACATGCCCAGTTATTTGATTGAAAACCCTAAAAGCCTTACTTTCAGTAGAGTATCCAACAAAGTAACCTAAGTCTGCTTTCTCACTAAACTTGCCTAAGTGGTCAATGGTGTTTAAGATAGTGACAGGACACCCAAATGGTCTAAAGAAATCTATTAGTGGTTTCCTACCATGCAATAACTCATAAGGGATCTTATTGTGAGGTTTAACTATCTTAGTTCTATTTTGCACATAACAAGCAGTGTTGACTGCATCAGCCCAAAAGATAGTGGGTAACTTAGACTCTGACAACATTGTCCTAGCAGCCTCAATTAATGTTCTATTTCTCCTCTCAGCCACACCATTTTGCTGAGGAGTTCTAGCCACACTAAATTGTCTAGTTATCCCTTTTTCCTCACAGAACTGATTCATCACTTGATTCTTAAATTCAGTTCCATTGTCACATCTGATGATTTTAACCTTGTGATTAAATAGGTTTTCTATCCTTGTTATAAAAGCCTTAAGAATGCCTGGTGTTTCATTCTTAGTTGCTAAAAAGAATACCCAAGTAAACCTACTGAAATCATCAGTGACCACTAAGCCATACATCTTTTTGTTCAAACTATTCACATAAGTAGGTCCAAATAAGTCCATGTGTAACATAAACAAAGGTTCAGTTATAGAATTCACCAATTTGGACTTACAAGATGCTCTATGTTGCTTTCCCATTTGGCAAGCAACACATACTTCAGGATTCTCAAAAACCTTTGAAGGTAATCCTCTGACCAAGTTCCCTTTCACCAACTTGTTGATAGCCTTGTAGTTCAGATGTCCAAGCCTTCTGTGCCATAGTTTGGATTCATCAATAGTGGCTTTGGCAAATAGACAAGTTAAATCTCTTTTGGGAATAATGTTCTTTATGTCCACACTGTATATGTTGTCATTTCTAGGGACTTTAAGAAGTACCAATTTATCATCAGGTATCTTATAGTCGGGAGATAAGACAAGACATTCAGTGTCTGTAAAAAGAACAAAATTCTTTCTGTCACACATTTGTGAGACACTAAAAAGATTGAACTTTAAACCATTCACCAAGTACACTTTTTCAAAATCCAATTTTCCAGTTCTGATCATGCCTTTTTCCAACAATTTTTCCTCCTTTAGGGTCATTCCCAAAGGCAACATATCCACCATCCAAAGCTTCAAAGTTCTCCAAATTGCTTTGGTCTCCAGTCATGTGTAGAAGAGCATCCACTATCAAAAATGCATTTATCCTTTAGCTCCTTTTGTAGATTGCCCTGCACAAAAAGTAAGAGAATTAGTTTCTCTTAGGGACCCAAGCCATTACTGACTTGGATCTACCTTGTGCATCAAAGTAGTCAAATTTCTTCAACTGCATTAGTGCACTGCTGTGTCTGAGAACATGATCCAAAACTTTAACTTTAGGTTTCCAGACCCAGCAAGCTGAGGCTTTAACAGCATACAAATGATTGCCCACAACAGTATCAGTAACAACTTTAGGCAAAACAGCAGAGTCTGCCTTAACAGCAGAGTTTGCTATAACAATAGAGTTAGCCTTAACAGCAGAATCATCTATATCCTTCTTTATGGTCACTGTTGGTGCAATAGGAGAGATAACTCTAGAAGTACCATCTCTCATCAAAACTTCCTTAGGAACTATGTTTCTTTTGGGGTGAGAGTGAGTTTTTCTAGCAGAGTTTCTATTGTTCACCCTTTTGTACTGGTTCCAAGCTGGTTTCTTATAGCACTCATCTTGCAGATGTTCAAAACTACCACAACAATAACATGCCTTCTAAAGTAATTGAAAATCAGTACCTAATTTTTGTGAAACTAGGTTGTTCCAATTTCTCTGGTTTCCCCTAGGCAAGTTATTTGTTCTTTTAGGATATACTCTAGGTGTGTTTTCATACTCAGCCATCTTCCTAGAGATACCTTTACCAAACCTAGGCTTAACAAACTCAACCTTTTTAGCCCTAGGTACTTTTGATTCAACAACAGTAGGAATTTCTTCCTTTTTGTTCTTAGTGGTTGAATCAAATTCCACTACATCATCATCACTGTCAGACTCCCAATCTTCAATTAGGGGTGGTTGTTCATACTTCTTTAACTCAACCTTAGGTGACTCTATTTCTTTTTCACTAGTTTCAACTACAGGTTTACTAGTTTCACCTACAGTTTTAGCCTCAGACTCAGATATGAAAGACAGTGTCCTAGTAGGAGGGGCATTGGCACTAAGTTTCGTAGGGTGAGCAACAGCATTATATCCTAGACCACTTCCAGAGTCTGCAAAGTGTCTACCTATTGGTTTACTGAGTATATCAGTAGCAAATTGTTGTTTTTCCACCCTAACAACATGTTTTTCAGTCTCACTCTTAGCTAAATCTCTAGCTTGTTCAGCCTCTTCTACTTTTTCCATAAGAACCTTAATCTCATCATCTTTCTTGATAATTTCATTTTTCAGGATAGTGATCTGATCAAGGTATTCAATTTCAGCCTTTTTATAAAATTCTAGCTTCTCTTCTAAGTTCTTTAAACCATATGCATAACTAAGATTATCTAGCTTAAGTGTTTCATTTTCCATTTTAAGGTTTCCATTGCTAGACTTAAGTATCTCAATTGTATCAGAACATGATTTAAAAGAACAAGATGATTCATTGGATACCTCAGAGTCTGATCCAGAAGAAGAATAGGCCATGAGAGCAAAATGCTGTACTTCAGGTTCCTCTTCAGCTATCAATGCACAATTTGGACCATCCTCAGCAAGATCACTCCAATCATAATCACCTAACCCATCACATGATACCATAGCAGTTGTAGAATTTGGCTCTTCATCAGCAGACTTCTTGAAATTCTCATTGCTTCTTTTTGGTGCTTTGCATTCTCTTGCAAAGTGTCCCTTCTTTCTGCAGTTAAAACATTCAGCCTTTGACTTGTCAAATCCCACACTCTTGTTCCTTCTGAACTTCATCTCTTTTCCAGTTCGCTTAAGAAACCTTCTTGCCCTCATAGTAAGCATTGCAAACTGCCATTGCATATCAATCTCCTCAACATCATCAGGATCAAGTTCATCCAGATCTTGAGGCATGACTGAAGTACTAGTAGTAAGTTCAGCCAAATAAGCACAAATTGCAGCATCACTGATAGTGTTGGTGTTAGCAGAGTCAGCAGCAGAGACATGTGAACCAACAGCAGGAGCAAAAGCACCAGCAGTAGAGTGCTGTTCTTGATGTCTACCAGTATTCTTGCTGTTTGAGGAAACAAAAGCAAGATTATTTGTGGTAGAAGATGAGCTTGACAATCCTTTAACTTCAGATTCATACACCTTTAAGTTGTTATACAGATCATCCAATGTCATAGTATCAAAATCTTCCTTATGTCTCCAAACCACTGTATGAGTGTTCCATTCAGAAGATAGACTTCTCAGAAACTTTAGATTGACATCCTCTTGAGATGGCTCAATCTTCAAAAGAGCCATCTGACTGGATAGCTTATGAAGTCGATCATAAGTTCCCTCAATGTCCTCAGAACTTAAAGCAGTGAAAGTTTCAAACTGATGCTTCAGTAGATTCTTTCTTGATTTCTTGGTAGCTTCATTCCCACCAAATCGAAGTTCGATTGCCTCCCATAACTCCTTAGCAGACTCAATATGATTAAAGCTCAATTGATAATCATTAGGTATTCCCATCATGAGAATACTGTGAGCCTTAACCTCCAATCTTCTTTGTGCTTTCTCCTCACTTGTCTTGAGAGTCAAGACTGATCCAGTAGCAGTCTTGGTTTGCACACTGTCGCCATGAAGAACAACTTCCCAAAGTGAGTAATCAACCATTCTTATGTACTGTTGAATCCTCATCTTCCAGATCTCATACTCTCCAGTCTTGAGCATGGGGACTCTTGATGCAGTAATCATGTGTGTAGAGTCGGAATCCATTGCTTACTTTGATGATTAGCAAATCGTGTATTCAGAAATTCTTCTTGGTACCTGTTTCTAGATCACAAGCTCTGATACCACTTGATGATCCCAGTAGATCTTCACGATCTTATTAATTACCTTAGATAAATCTAAAGTAATCAGTATAGAAACTGATTTTGAGTTGTATATCAAATATTATGCGGAAACTAATACTTGATCTTAAGAAGAATAAAGACAAACGAATTATCAAACAACACTTCAATTATATTAATAACGATTGCTCGACAGCAATAGGGTTACAGAAACCTTGAAGTGTAAACAATATTTATGCTAAGATAATCGATCTCTAACCCTAACCCTAGAACCTCCTTTTATAGCGTAAGGATTCCTAGTCGGTTTACAAGACTTCCTATACAAGAAAAATATTCATACGTATCTTTTCTATACTTATCCTTAACATACTATACATATCTAATAAGCAGCAGAGTAAATCTTCTAGCAGCAGAGTCTTCGTAAGCTAGCAACAGAGTTACACTATGCCTATTATCCCAAACAGCAGAGTTATCAAAACAGCAGAGTTAATGTACTAATCAGCAGAGTCACATAACTATCCAGCAGAGTTATGTTTCTCGAATCAGCAGCATTTTAGACCCAACAGACTTTCAGAGTCCTTTGCCCTGAAAGTATTGTACTGATTGCGTGGTTTTGTAACCTTACAACAGGTTTTACCTCTCGAGGGATCTCAAGAGGCTTACAACCCCACCAGGCAGTGTACCTGACCGATGTAGTATAGTGTAGTGGTAAGTACGGGGGATTGATCGTTCTCCACAGGGAATAGTGTTCGTTAGGTATGAAAGACTACTCTAATTAGGTCTAAAGGTTGAGGAAGATTCTTTTTATGTTTTTATAGTTTTTATGAAAGCAAGTAAAATCTCGGGTTTGAAGGAGTGGGCGGAATTAGTTGCTAGTCAACTAACCCAAAATTACTACGGATGCAAATAAAATAAAATAACAAAAATGAAATGTGGTGAGAAACTTATGTGTAGAGAAATGTGTTTACTTAGATTTCCTTACTCCCTAACTATCTTTTACCGGTTAATTAGTGTGTATTAGTTGCATGGATGACGGGTGTATTCCTTAATACCATTCGTGGGGTGGCGTACTTACTTCCCCAACTCTACAAGCTCCTACTTCACTCCTATGTCGAGCCGGCTAGGAAGCTCCTAACATGGGATCACTAGAATTCGCTTGTGCATTAAATACAACCATAAAAACCTTTAGTACGCGTTTGGTTCATGTTTCTTAAGACGTTCAAGCAAGTTACCGAATAGGAAGTTAGCCAGTTTTCTTAAGCCTAACATAGATAAACAATCATCCAATACAACTAATAACACACTAACAACCAATAATCAATAGCTAGGTTTCATTAGATCTAAGCAAACACAAGATAAATTTAGCCTAACATGTTAAACAAAAGACAAGAATAAGATAGAATCAAACAACACATAGACATATTGAATGATTAATTGATAACTTATCTTTCAATGAAACATGGAAGATCTCAAGGCAAAAAGCCCTGAAAAAGTAGCTAAAATCGTCCTAGGGTTTTATCCCAAAATTCCACACACTAAGCTCTCCTTAATGACAAAAAATTAGAAAACTATATATAGATTTTTGGATCTGACGGCGTCACCTTATGGAGTGTGACGCCGTCACCTCGCCGCTTTTAGGGTTCCCGGATGACCTTCTTGACGCCGTCCCTCTTTAGCTCTTTAAAAATCCATTCTGGCTTATCAAGGCTTGACGCCGTCTAACCATGAACGTGACGCCGTCCCCTTATGATTTAAGCCGTGACGCCCTCGATCAAGTTAAAGCGCGACGCCGTCAGAATTCACATGCTATTTTCACTGGCCCGTCATGAGTAAATTTCACGTCCAACTTTTCTTGCCAAGGCATGACGCCGTCTAGAGTAAATCTTGACGCCGTCAAGAGTAACTTTTAGCCGATTTTTGAGACTTTGCCGTTTTCTTCACTTTAATGCTCCAAAAACGTCCAAAATGCCTCCTTTTCCAGATTTCTCCTCAAAAGTATCTAAAATGACAAAAGGAACGATTTAGGGCAATATTTGATCAAATAAATACGATTTAAGGCTTAAATGACCCCTTAAAAGCGGTACACTTTTCGCTTCATCAAATACCCTTACACTTGAGATTTGCTTGTCCTCAAGCAAATGCGCTTTTATTCTAATCAAAATACAGGTTAGGGGTCATTTAATGCAAACATAAAAGTAATTACAACAAATAATCGTTCCACTTCAATCATAATAAGCACGGAGATTATAAACTAGCACCTCACAAGTAGTGTTTAGATACTCACATCTCTCAAGTGTCATCAAAATAAATCTCATAAATGAAAACGGATAATATCTCTCACTACCTGTCATAGCAAATAGATTACCATAGGCTTGGGAAAGGATCGAAAACCTCCTCCACTAGGCGTAAGCACCTAAGATAAACTATCAAAGAGGGCTTTTAAATGGGTTATAACGTTAGGTGTAGGGAAAAGGAAAACACGGTTTTGTTGGATAAAGGATATTTTACTGGTGGCGAGTTAAAGATCTTGATCAATTACATGTACTATACAATGTTGCTAAGCCAAGACTCGACTCAATCTTAAGCTAGAAACAAAATAACAAAATAACAAAAACATAAAAATAAACATAAAATGAAACGGGATGGTAGTCCGTATGTTTTTTTTCTATTTTTCTTTTTCTCATTTTTTTGTATTTTTCTTGATTTTTTCGATTTTTTTTTTTTTTTTTTTTTTTTTTTTTTTTTTGATCATACACTTTTACCCTACCATCCAAAATAATACATCATAGGGGCATTGCATTCCCCTTACACTTGAACTTTTACATAACTTTACAAATAACTATTCTAATGACTCGAATTAAGATAATTGAAAAACTTGGAGTACTTTTAAAATATTTAGCACATATGGGGGTAATAAATGATGTTCTTCCCCATTACTCCATTATACTAGTACTTTACCCATGAGTCCCAATCGTCCCAAAACAATATGTACAAGGATATGACTTGACTTAGCAACCATGTAATCAACTAGATAATTAACTTGGGTTTAAACAAATGTTGACACAATAATGCACTAAAAATGAGTGCATACAAGGTAGGCTAAGGCGATTTGGGTGTACATTTTAGTGGGGTGTAACAAATTCTTCCTTTAAGTAAAATGCTTAAAGGTCGAAACGAAAAGATAGGCTCTGAGGGGTGTACTAGGGGTATCGTGTACTAAAAATGAGTACAACGCAAAGGGTGTGGGAGAATTACTTGACCAATGTAGCCAAAATAATTATAACAAAAACACAGGTGTAAAACAATGGGTTAATCCTAATGCCTCTTATCATGTAGTAAATCTAACTACACGAATGTAGTCTCACTTGTGGCCTTGGAATGGTCCTAACGCAAGTTCTAGAATCTAAGTGCTACCGGTACACACATCATAGCATAAATGCTTTTCCTACCAATTCTAGGGGCGAACCTCACATATTTGGGGGTGGAAAATTTTTTTAGTGGTACGGTTTTTGTGCTAGTTATATAACTCCTATCCATGAGACGCTTATTAGAACTAAAGTTTCACTCCTATATGTTGTAAAAAATTTTAAATTTGGCACTAAAATTACCTTAACAAGTATTTCTCTCAGTTTTATTACACATCTACTATTAAACAAAAATCAAGCGCAATTGTATTTTCTAAAATCGTACTTTTACCCTCCCCTTACACTTAAGATGAACATTGTCCCCAATGTTCAAATAACAAGATGTAAAAGCAAAAAGTAAAAGAATGAAATCAAATACTCCCCTGATTCGCTCGGTGGATAATGAAATTACACGGTTAAATCTTCCTCCAAAGAGAATGTTGAAACTCCATGACTAATGCATCGCCATAAGCTTGATTCAAAACATTTCCTTGTCCAAAATAACCTGTTAAACCTGAGAAAACAAACACGAAAACCTGCATAACATCGGCGGGATAAAATCTATATATAAGGATATAATGCTTGTGGAATGATAACTTTGCAGATTCCTGGAGATTATAAGTTGGAGATTTTAATAAAAACTTTTTTTAAAAACAAAACTTTCAAAAATTTCTGAAAATTAAATCTGACGCCGTCAGGTTATAAACCCTGACGCCGTCAGAAATGACCTGACAAAAATTTTCATTTTAAGTTTCCGGAAAATTTCTGGAAAAACCTTTACCTTACTTCCTGGAAATCCTGCAAAACATCATTATGACTCGATACAAGCATTTGACTCAAACAAATACGAATATGTATGCTAATTTATTATTATTACGATTCATGTTTATTTGTGTTCTAATAAACCAATTTAGATTTCCCTTACACTTATCTTTTGTAAAATACCTTTATATGTAGTTAAGACGAAGTTAAAAACAAAATAAAGCATTTTCACAATTTTAGTTTTGAACATGAATCAATAAGAATAAAAATTAAACACACATACGGAAACAAATAAAAACAAACAAACAAACAAATAAACACACAAAGCAAATAAAACAAATAAAGCTTGGGTTGCCTCCCAAGAAGCGCTTTTCTTTATTAACGAGTCTTGTAGCTAGACTCAAAGTCACGTACATTACGTGACTCCATCATCGGTCACGGTTCCTAGGCCATTCTCCTTTCCGGTTCTATATTCCGGTCCTAATTTCAAACAATCCTTGTAGAAACCGAATATCCTTTCCATAACATAGTCTACTCCTTTACTTCTATCCTCATCATTCCTATAGTAGACCGCTTGCTTGAGCTCCTTCTCAACACTTGACAAGTGTTGGAATTGTTCTATCTTATATGGCATTTGGTAGCTTACTTCATCGGTCTCATCCTTAAATCTAACTATCCCTAAGGAAGGTTCATAAGTCATTCTAGAGACCTCAACAAATGGTTTTCCAAAAACCACTTGAGTTAAGGATGCATCGACTATTGGGCGGATATCTTCTACAATTATAAAGTCGGTGACATAGGTGAAGTTTCCTACATAAACCGGTAATCCCTTAACTCTTCCCGTGAAGTTACTCATCCAACCCTTGTCAGGGAACATCCTATACCCAAGTTGATTCTTCATTATCAAGTTGTAGTGGGCTCTAGTCATGATGTTTATGGGTGATCTTAGGTCGATGTAAGCTTTCCACACATGTAGATGTCCGATGTTGCATGGTATGTTGAGATTAGAAGGGTCGCCTATTTCTATGATTGGTCTACCTAGGAAGTATGGTGTCTCGGGGTCATCGAATAAGTTTGTATGATATGCGCGCTCTTCCTTAGTGGGTAGCTTATTGAAGTAGTCCTCATCATTATCTACTTCTTCAATCTCACTTGTCCTAACTTCCTTATCAACCTCGACTTTCTTATCCTCATCCTTAGGTTCACTATTATCCTCATTCCTATCAATTGGTTTAATAGTGACAATGTTGACAAAGTGGACGTGTTTGGATGAAGAGGGGTCTTTTACTTGGGGTCCGCTATTTGTGTTCCTAGCGTCCTTATGTGGAGGTGATAGCACTTGGTTATTGAGGGCTTTCAACAAGTTATCAATTTTATTGGTCATCTCAATTTGTTGTTGATTGAATTCGGTCTCGAATCTAGCTATCCGAGCTTCTTGAGATGCCATAAATTGAGACATCAATCCTTCAAAGTTATTGGTACTACCATTTCCGGAAGGATTATTGTTGAAAGTACGGTTCGAGTTGGAACCGCTTGATTGGAAACGATTAGGTGGGTTGGAAGAATTGGTTTGTTGTGAGTTTTGGTTTTGTTTCCACCTAAGGTTCGGGTGATTTTTCCATGAGGGGTTGTATGTATCACCGTAATGGTTTGGCTCGGGTTTGAAAGTGTACCACTTGTCTCCCGCTCCGTCGGTACGCGAGGATGCGTAGTCCACAAAAGCTTGTTCGGGGAGTTCCATGCAATCACGAGTGTCGTGGGGACCACTACATAATTCACATGAAGAAGTGATTTTGTTCACTTGGTTTGAAAGTTTAGGAGCCTCGTAGGATTTCATGAGAAACTTGACTTGGTCTTCAAGTTCTATGATCCTACGGTCGGAAGTGCTTGAATTATTCGAAGGCAAAGATATTGCCTTGACCGTTTTATTCAAATCACGGGGATCACTCCAACTTTCGTTGTCATAAAGAGCAAGATCCTCTAGGAGAGCCCATGATTGTTCCGCACTTAGATCACGTAGCTTGCCACTGGCCGATTGGTCAACGGTTTGCCTCGTGGAGAGATTGATATGGTCATAGAAGATTTGGACTTGGAGCCAAAGTTCTATGCCATGGTGAGGGACTTTTTGGAGTAAGTCCTTGAATCGAGTCCATGCCTCGTAGAGAGTTTCGCCTTGACGTTGTTGGAACATCAAGATATCATTCCTTAGCTTGGTAGTTCTTCCCGGTGGGAAAAACTGAGCAAGGAAACGAGTGGTGAGATCATCCCAAGAGGTGATGGATCCTGCGGGTTGACGTTCTAGCCACTGACTAGCTTGGTCCCGCAAAGAGAATTGGAAGAGACGCAATCGGGTCGTCTCTCGAGTGGCAACATCAAGGTCTATAGAATCAACGATTTTAAGAAAGTCCTTGAGATGTTGATTAGGATCTTCAGAACGAAGTCCATGGAATGCGCATCCGCTTTGCACCAACCGGATGGTGTCGGATCGCAAGGGTGTGATATTGGCTCCTTGAGTGAGCTCAATGGTGTTTCGATAGCCATGGTGGCTAGGACGGGAATACTCTCCTAAAGTACGGGCTCTAGGAGGTGGTGGTGGTTGTTGTGGTGGTGGGTTGTGGGGGTTAAGGATATTACCATCTTCCATGATGTCGGATGGTATGGTTACGAACAAAGACACGAAGAAAATAGATAGACTAAAGAAAACCTAGAAAAATAAAATAAAAATCTCACTAGAAAGGAATCTAGTGAGTAGACCTAATAGAAATAAAAATTCAACCTAAACAATAACTATTCCCCGGCAGCGGCGCCAAAAACTTGATTGCGTGGTTTTGTAACCTTACAACAGGTTTTACCTCTCGAGGGATCTCAAGAGGCTTACAACCCCACCAGGCAGTGTACCTGACCGATGTAGTATAGTGTAGTGGTAAGTACGGGGGATTGATCGTTCTCCACAGGGAATAGTGTTCGTTAGGTATGAAAGACTACTCTAATTAGGTCTAAAGGTTGAGGAAGATTCTTTTTATGTTTTTATAGTTTTTATGAAAGCAAGTAAAATCTCAGGTTTGAAGGAGTGGGCGGAATTAGTTGCTAGTCAACTAACCCAAAATTACTACGGATGCAAATAAAATAAAATAACAAAAATGAAATGTGGTGAGAAACTTATGTGTAGAGAAATGTGTTTACTTAGATTTCCTTACTCCCTAACTATCTTTTACCGGTTAATTAGTGTGTATTAGTTGCGTGGATGACGGGTGTATTCCTTAATACCATTCGTGGGGTGGCGTACTTACTTCCCCAACTCTACAAGCTCCTACTTCACTCCTATGTCGAGCCGGCTAGGAAGCTCCTAACATGGGATCACTAGAATTCGCTTGTGCATTAAATACAACCATAAAAACCTTTAGTACGCGTTTGGTTCATGTTTCTTAAGACGTTCAAGCAAGTTACCGAATAGGAAGTTAGCCAGTTTTCTTAAGCCTAACATAGATAAACAATCATCCAATACAACTAATAACACACTAACAACCAATAATCAATAGCTAGGTTTCATTAGATCTAAGCAAACACAAGATAAATTTAGCCTAACATGTTAAACAAAAGACAAGAATAAGATAGAATCAAACAACACATAGACATATTGAATGATTAATTGATAACTTATCTTTCAATGAAACATGGAAGATCTCAAGGCAAAAAGCCCTGAAAAAGTAGCTAAAATCGTCCTAGGGTTTTATCCCAAAATTCCACACACTAAGCTCTCCTTAATGACAAAAAATTAGAAAACTATATATAGATTTTTGGATCTGACGGCGTCACCTTATGGAGTGTGACGCCGTCACCTCGCCGCTTTTAGGGTTCCCGGATGACCTTCTTGACGCCGTCCCTCTTTAGCTCTTTAAAAATCCATTCTGGCTTATCAAGGCTTGACGCCGTCTAACCATGAACGTGACGCCGTCCCCTTATGATTTAAGCCGTGACGCCCTCGATCAAGTTAAAGCGTGACGCCGTCAGAATTCACATGCTATTTTCACTGGCCCGTCATGAGTAAATTTCACGTCCAACTTTTCTTGCCAAGGCATGACGCCGTCTAGAGTAAATCTTGACGCCGTCAAGAGTAACTTTTAGCCGATTTTTGAGACTTTGCCGTTTTCTTCACTTTAATGCTCCAAAAACGTCCAAAATGCCTCCTTTTCCAGATTTCTCCTCAAAAGTATCTAAAATGACAAAAGGAACGATTTAGGGCAATATTTGATCAAATAAATACGATTTAAGGCTTAAATGACCCCTTAAAAGCGGTACACTTTTCGCTTCATCAAAGTATTGTACTCAAGTTTCAGGTCCATTATCCTGTTTTCCTTGGTATCTGAGGGACCCTCAAAGCTATTGATCAAGTCATTCTAAGTTTTCTTGGCTGTTGAATAGTTGATGACTGATTCCATTATATCGTCAGGAAGACAAGATTTAATGATGCTTTTCAGGCGTTGGTCTTGATTGACCACCCTCCTCTCATCAATGGTCCATTGAGCTTCAGGCTTGTTAAGTCCTTCAGCAGTCTTTGGGACATAGGGACCTTCTTTGACACAAGTGATGTAGTATGGTTCCTGTAAAATGCTTAATATTACTCTTTATCACACAACACAATATGAGAATAATAGAAGAATAGAAGAAAGAAAGATGGAGATGGTAACTTCTAGGGATTAGATTGAGATAAGAAAATCAGAGATACAAGAATAGAGAATACCCCCTTGAAGCAACATATACATCCAACCCTTCCAAGTGAGGAGGGGAAGGGTATTTATAGGCTTCAAGGATGGAAGGCTTGGGTGGGCTTGGATTAAGCTTGGGCCTTTTACATGGACTATAATCATACATTTAATCTATAAGGTTAATCCAATCCCATTGACTAAATTAACTAAACTAAACAATGACACACTTAATTAAACTATTACAATGATGAATGACCGTCACTTTAAAATAAATCCTAACAATCTCCCCCTAAGGGATGGTCATTCAAATGATGCTCCATGTGAGATGGTCTTTCATCTTCAATGTCTTTGAGCTTTGAGTGTCGTTGTATAGCAGTTTTTGTTTTTGGTTCCTTCATGCTATGTGATCTTCAAAGTATCGTCTTTGAGGTTGTTCTTGCCTTCGATCAGCATCTTCATGTGATTATGACGTCGTGACCTCCAACATAATCATACATCTTGGACATTATACTTATGCTAACAATCTCCCCATGATCTTTCATTATATGAACTTGTTCTTGACATATTGATTAGCCTTTTGACTTTGACGTTACACTTTGTCTTTAACTTGATTCTTTTGTCTTGATCTTTTACACTTGAGCTTTGTTGGAGATGTTCTTCATAAGTATGGGTATGCTGAGGTGAAGATGATTGATGTATGTGGTGATGGTTAATGGATGTTTATAGGTAGCTGCATAAAACCGTTAGTAATAATCATCCAACGCTTACAGGTTGGGACTTTGAGATTGTCAACAGCATAGTGTGAAGACTTTCTCTAATCCTTCCCCAGGCCGTTCTGAATCGGATACCCCTGAAAGGGCTTACACGGACACACCGAAGTGCACCCACGATTCAGTGAGTCGCTGGAGATCACCCCACGACTGTAGACCGTTTGAAGCACGTAACCATCATGATGTAAATGGCAAGATCCTTGGATCTCATTAAGACTCTTACAACTTGTGTCCTTTTTGGCGAACACAAGTGTATCATATATGAAGTGTTCCTAACGAGATATTTTGTTGAATCTCATGGCTCTAGACTCTATTGTGCGTTTTGGTTTTTAGTCGTCGGAGGCATGGAGCAGAGTGCCACCTTTTCAATATCAACACATCTCGGAATGAGAGGCCGATAGATTATGCAATGTTCTCCGTGAGAATGAAACAAATATCTTTTGAGAGATATCTGAGTGGCTAGGAGGGGTGGTGCAGCGCGTCACTGGGTCCATGACGTCTTGTCTTCAATATCAGTATCACCTTAGTGAATACCGATAGCAGATGTATTAACCCGGTTTCTGCCCTAAGTTTTCATGGAGGGCTATTTCTTTTCACCCTTACATTAAACTTTTCTTTTTCATTCTTCAACCCTTTCTTTCTCCTTTCTCATTTACTCCTTTTTCAATCATACCTAAGGACTTCTAATTCTAATCTATTGGAATTGTCCTTGGGTAGATCCCTTCGGCTCTGGCGGATCATAGGACGGTTTTCCCTAACCTTAGTCACCTTATAACACCATGACTATCCTAGATTTGCCATAAAACCATTTGAAAATCTCTCACAGTGTTTATGAATAAACACATTTAGTTAGAACATTGAGAGTTTTATATTTTTGAAATACTCCCCCTTCACATGTGCTCATGAGATTTAAGAAAGAATTGCACATGTTGGGTAGAGTTCGCACATTTGAAATGATTGATTTTCAATGAACATGACCTTTGCGAGACACGCTTACATCACTAGTTAGACTAGCTTGAAATTATTACCCGTCCCGGTCATATTCAATGATCATCTCTCGAATTGGTACATTCTACTCAGACAAGTCCTTTGCGAGACACGCTTACATCACTGGAAAACCAGCTTGAAATTATTACCCGTCCCGGACAAGTCTTTTCGATAACGGACATTAAGATTTCGTCAATTCGAGGGTTAGAACTGAGTCTGTCTGTAGAGCAAGAACTTTAAACCTTTTGATCGGATTTTAGCACGTCTTCTCCCCCTCAAAAATAGCATGAATTGATATTTTTGATATCAACTGATTAAAATGAAACGTTTTTGGAGAGAAAGACGGATTTTAGCATGAAATAGGAACATTTTTGTTTTTCATTTTTATACTCCCCCTTAAATAAAGCATGATTTATCTTGTTTTGGAGGGAGTTATCTTGAGCACTTTATGAAAGATTTAGAAAAATCTTTTTGAAAAATCTTGAGGAAAATGTGCTCAAAATAGAAAAGATTTGGAAAATCTTTGAAGATATGATAGGAGAAATATCTTCATTAGTTTTTAGGATAAGTGTGTGAAAAGAGAAATTGGATTTGCCCAACACTTTCCTTTATTTGAAGTTCGGGTTGTAAGCTAAAATACTTACAAGCCATTTAGATTTTTAGGATAAGTGCTCGAAAGATATTTAAAACCTTTATTTTGAATGAGCACCTTCCTTTCTTTGAAGCACGGGTCCTGAACTGATGTGAGCAGAAGCCATTAGGTTAAGCGCGGGTTCTAGAGCGAGTCTCTTAGAAGCCATTTGAGATTTTTGAGAAACGACATGTTTTGAAAACATTTAAATGAACTCTCGCTCAAGCATCTGTACATGCCCGTATCATTGTTGAATGACATTTCTAGGTACGTTCAGAATATCGATTATAAGAGAGACATGCCGGAGAAGAATATTTTTGAATTTTATATTTTATATTGTTTTTGTCTTTTTGGAAATTTTCTATTTTTATATTTTGCTTTTGTTGGATTTTCAAATTTTGTATTTTGTTTTTGATTTTTTCTAAAAAAATGTATTCACAAAGAAGAACTAAGTATGAACAAGTAGAAGTGGAGTTAAGAGAGGAATAAGACCAGGATTTCCAAATGCGATGTTGGCATAGAGTTGTTCTTTTCCACATTGGTTGTATGAACCATCTACACTTTCACAAGTTCCTGCATTCACAAAATCCACAAAAGAAGAATATGCACAAATAGTAGTGTTAGAAGCACATGAATCATCACTCTGAGGGTGTTCACTATCAATGGTTGTAGTGGTTTCTTCATCCTTATCCTGATGATTTTCACTACTACTTGTTGTGGTGCGACTATCAAGAATCTTTCCTGTGGGAATCCATCTAAGACCGACTGTTTTAAAAACTTTTCCCGTGGGAATCCACCTAAGGCAGGATCTAGGAGTTGTTTTCTTTTCAGATACAACGGAAGTCTCATTTTGAGAAAAACTACGTCCTGTAGGGATCCACTTGGTAGAATTCTTAGCTTTTTGCTTCTTATCAACGGGTGTGTTTCTATTTGGTGTCTTAGAGGATTGTGCCTTAGCACTCAAATTTGCTTTCTTGATATACTGTGCCACATGTGCATCATGATTAGCTGAAAAGACACATTTTTGACATGTAGGACAGACAAATTCAACATTCTTGTTCAAAACAGCAACCTTAACTTTGTCACTACAGTCATTTGAAGCTTGTTTTCTGTTCGAAGAGGAATTCTTAGTGTTGCATTCTACTTGTTTAACATTTTCTTTTTCGCAACTACTCTTAGATGCAGGCCAATCCCTAGTCTTTTGTTGAGAGATCCTAGGTAGTGGTTTACAACTACTAGCAGTGCCTTGTAATGTTGTAGAATTCATCACCGTAGATGGTGTTCCTAAAATTCCATCTTTTCGAATCTGTGCCTTTTTCCTAGCTTTTTCTAGATAGGAATTGTGGACCATGTTGTTTGAACCAACAGATTCTTTAACAGTATTTGTGGTCACATTTGGTGAGCTATTCCTGGGGGCACACACATTAGGATTCAACTTGTTGTCCTTTGAATTTGTAGTAGCATTCCTAGACTCTTTTAGATTATCTTTTGCACTTTTGTCTATCGCCCTATGTGTTTGAGATGTAGAGGCAGACGCAGTAGTGGGACTAATCCTAGAAAGATCAGGTGCTATCACATTTGAGTTTTCGACAACAGCTTTTCCTTTTCCTTTCGCAGTAAACTTGGGCAAGGGTGTTGGAGTGACTGGTTTTGTCAAATCAATTATCACATCAGCTTTCGGAACATTTTGAGAAATTGATATTTTTGGTTTTACAATCGGTTTGTCCGAAGTTGATGGTTTTGCAAACTTAGTTTCCTCACCCTTCCCTTTTTGACTTTCATGCTGAGACTTCAAAAGATCAATTTGATCTTGCATGTTTTTGTAAGAACGCTCATACGACAATTTGTCATACTTGCATTCTTCTTTTTTCTGATCAAGTTGTTTAAAATATGTTACATTTTGTTTTTCAAGCTTAATAAGCGCCTTTTCATATTTTGAAACAATTTTGGAAGTCTCAGCTCGAAGTCTTTCATCATCTTCGACAGAATACATTTGATAAATAATGGACATAATATCAGTTGAAAGAGCTTCTTCAGAGAGTGCGTCATTTTGTTTTTCCAAAACTTTGATTTTTTCAATGTTTTCATTGGCTTCAAGTACCAAGGATGTGTGGTCCTTGACAAATTCCATTACTTCTTTGATAATTGCGTTCTCAACATGAATTGCTCTTGCATGTATGTTAGATATAATGGGAGTAATTTCTGTTTCGAACATCTTTTTCTGTTCAGTTTGAAAACTTGAAAACCAATCGTTGACTTTAGTATCAGTTTTGGTTGCCACAACATCTTGATGCATTTCAATTCTCCTTTTAAGATTGGCCAATAGTATTCTAGTTTCACTTGCAGAAGTGTCGGTAGAGTACATTTGTTCGATGTTAGAAAGATGTTTTGAAACAACTTTGAATTTTGAGGCAGCCACTGGTTTTTTGAAAAACAAAGGTGACTCCTTTTTAACAAGATGAACACCAGCAAGTTTGTTGGCTTCATTATAATCAATTGGTTTGATTTCTCTATTTAATTGCCTCATTTTGTTTCGACTCTCTTTCGTAAGCTCAATCGTTTCATACGAATCATAACAAGTAGGTGGATCATGCACATCATTTATAAGATTACCATTAAATAGCACATTCTGTTTTTGCTGAGCTTTCTTGAGATAACAAGGGTTTTCACAACCGAGAGCCATTTTCTTTCTTGTATATAAAATCGGGTTTTTGTCGTTAATTAACATATTAATCGTTTGAGTTGAATGACCCTTTTTACAAGAATTTCTTCCAACTTTTTAATAGTTTCCTGTTTGTCAAGTACTTCATCAAGAAGTTCATCTTCTCGTTTTGAAAACTTTGAATGCAACTCGTTCTTTTCTTTTTCAAGATCAGAACAAATTGATTTTTGTTTAGAAAGTTGGTTGGTTAGATCAGAAATTTCTGCTTTTAGGGATTTAATTTGCATGTTTAGTTTAACATCAAGAGTGTCGTATTTGATTTGCAAATGTTTCTCCCTTGAAACAGAATCACTGTAACCATTTTCAAGTTCTGACAGTCGTTTGTGGTGAAATTCAAAAGCTTTTTCGTTCACCTTGTATTTCTCAAGCTCAGTGGTCAATTTTTCATTCGCGGTCTTAAGATCGCTATTGACCTTTTTCACTTTTTCAATCTCAATACGACAATTATTCAGTAATGATTCAAATAAAGCATGAGTTTCCTCACCATTAGCATTATTTTGTGCAGCTTGAACTTCATTAGGATCCATATTTGGTGATGCCAAATTAATATTGCTACAATTTGGCGAGTCCATATATGAATCATAAGTAGGTTCGAGAGGCACAGAATGTGGCTTTTGTTGAGCAAACGGATTAACCTCATTACTTGAAATTGATGTCTCATGGAGTGGTTCTTTGTCATAAGTAGGAGGAATGTCAGAATCGCTGCTTGATGTTGATTCTTGCTGATTAGGCATAGGGTCGGAGATTCCAGTGACTTCTGTAGAATTATCATTAATTCTAGTTGTAACCATGAAATCGTATTCCTCATTAGTCAATGGTATTCCCGAATCATCCTTTTTAGCTAGCATCAACATGTACTGGAGCTTTTCTACCCTATCCATTGCCTGGACATTACCAGCTCTACCTATATCACTCCTTTGGGTTGCAGAATAAGTCATGAAGCAATAATTCTCATTATGATTGACCCCATTCTGATTCACAAACTGATTCATTTGATTTCCCGTATTCTGCCCAGCATATTGCATTTGATTCCCCATTTGAATACCCGTAGCTTTTCCTTGCTGATTCCTGATAACGTCAACCATTTGTCCTTCTTGACCTATATATGACTGCATGTTGTCAGTGTACGGTGAGTTCCATTGGTTGTTGTTATGTGGTGGGATGTTTAATGCTTTGGTGATTAATGCAAACGCATGTGCCAAATCAGTTGTGATATTGTTTTGGTGAGCGGCCATTGATGAAGTTGTATGATAAAGATGATGTTGGATCGGTTAAAGAACTAGGATACGGTTGGTTACGGTTCACGAGTTTTGTTTGGTTTGAGTCCTTTGTCGTTGTCCTTGAATAGTCGTTGAGAAACTTGATAAACCGAGAAAGTTGATAACTTGTGAGAAACTTGATAATCCTTGTGATGCTTGAGATTTAGAAACTTGGTAAGTCCACAAAGTAGATAAACTTTAAACTTGATAAATCCCAAACTTAAAAAATTACTCACAAAGTATATTAGACACAAACAATAAGTATATTAGACACAAAGTTGACTTATGTCAAAATATACACGTGAATGCATGTAATATGGATGACACGTCAAGAACCAAACTCAAAAAACAAAGAAAACTAACACGTTAAAAGCAAACTACCACATGCAAAAACACATCAACTGCCCACGTTTCATCACATGCAAACTCTTGTCAAAATAATACACGTTAAACCACTCATGCAACACACGTAGTACAATACTCGACAAAATAATACAGTTCGATGAAATGAAGTTGTTCGATCAAGAAAGGATGTTCGATCAACTTAGCCAACTCGCTAGTTGTTCGGTTAAATAGTTTCTCGATCAACTGCCAAATAAACTCGATGAAAGTTCGATCAAAAGTTGTTCAATCACTAGACTTGTTCGATGAAATGAAGTTGTTCGATCAAGAATTCTTCGGTGAAAAAAAAATTATTCGAGGAAAAAACAATTTCGATGAAAGAATTTGTTCGGTGAAAGTTGTTCGATGAAGTTATTCGATCATGTAGTCTAACTCGACTAATGACCAAGTTCGACTAAAGAAGAGTTATTCGATCAAATGAGTTGCTCGACTAAACAAGAAGATCGATTATGGGAAGTTCGATCACAGGTGAACAACGATAGTCTAACTCGACTATGTTGTAGATCGATTACACTCTTGTTCGATCAACTAGTCTAGCTCGACTAGTTGCTCGACTAAATCCTAAGTTGTTCGATTACCTAGGTCGACCAAATGAAAAAATGCTCGATCAATGCCCTCTGATGAACAGTAGCGTGAAAAACAATTCTTGATGAAACAGTACTTGACAAAAACAAATACCTAATAACTCTAATGAAACAGTAACGTAAAAAAAATCCTAGATCTTTATATTTTGCTCTTGATACCACTTGTAAAATGCTTAATATTACTCTTTATCACACAACACAATATGAGAATAATAGAAGAATAGAAGAAAGAAAGATGGAGATGGTAACTTCTAGGGATTAGATTGAGATAAGAAAATCAGAGATACAAGAATAGAGAATACCCCCTTGAAGCAACATACACATCCAACCCTTCCAAGTGAGGAGGGGAAGGGTATTTATAGGCTTCAAGGATGGAAGGCTTGGGTGGGCTTGGATTAAGCTTGGGCCTTTTACATGGACTATAATCATACATTTAATCTATAAGGTTAATCCAAGCCCATTGACTAAATTAACTAAACTAAACAATGACACACTTAATTAAACTATTACAATGATGAATGACCATCACTTTAAAATAAATCCTAACAGTTCCATACCAGTCAAGTAGCAAAGCATTTGCTTTTTCCACTTGCTAAATTTACCAGCTTCAAGTCTTGGGGCAACAGCTGAAAAGCTTCAACCCTTTTTATCGACTAGCTGGGGCACATTAATGTCAGCCATAGTAGGATCTTGGTTTTAAAAACTTTGAGCACTCTTGGTTATTTTTGAAAGATTTTATAAACCAGAGGCTCTGATACCACTTGTTGTTCCTTTTACACGCTTAGAGTTAACTAAAAGTTAATCTATTTGTGTTTATGACTGATACATTGTATTTGATTAATTACAACTTATAAGTAAAACGTAAATATAAAAATACAGTGTTTTCAATGTTTAAATTCTTATTAGAAATCAATCAAAGAATCTATTACCCAAGTGTTTTGCGGAACAAACACTTGGAATTGAATAGACAAGGTATGGTGTCTCCTATCTAAACTCAAGCAATGCTTAAGTGGTAACAATATCGACCTACTGAGCTATCTCAAGGATTGGTTACTCTTTGTAGGAGAAAAGGGGTATTGTGAAAGTCTAAGCTTTTATTGCACAAAATACATAACCCACTTTTCTCCATCTGTTTGCTATTTATAGGCAAACATGTTTAGAGTACTGAAGACTAAAAATATATAAACAATAGGAAGGCATGTCTGAAAACTACAACAGTAATTGTCATTTCCAAGAACCAATAGGATTGCGCCAAAAAGTCATCGAGTGTCAGTCCTGACACTTCTTGACTTTTAGCCGCTTTAGGGATGGTTTGTGTCTGACCCCGATAAGACTTGTTTTTATCTCTTCAAACCTTCCCGCTCAATCTCGCCTTTCTTTCAGGCTTCAGATTCTTCAGTCTTCGCCTTTAGTCTTCAGTCTTCAATCTTATTGTTGTTGAGGAGACTGGGTTCAGTGAGCTCTTGTCTAACGCTCACTGAACCCATTACCTTCTTCTTCGTCTCAAGTAACACTTCAGGGAGATCCGCCTCCCTGTGTGGTGAGTCTTTCTTCTTAGACTCGTCCTGAGCATCTTGAAGGTAACTCACCGAGTGACTGTTCACTCAGTGACTTAATTGTGTTTTCGGTTGATTAACACTTAGCGTAATTTGTATTCAAATCCTGTTTTAATGATCCTTGGGTACTGAAGGACCCAACAGATCAACCACCCGGAAAACCGAAGCTAAGAGATAGATCTACAGCCCTATATTTTTACCCAAGCCTCAAAGTCTACTAATTAAGTGCTGTAATTACGAGAACAGTCCCTAGTCAAAAAGGTCTTTGTAAATCTAGTCCAGATTATTGTTTTAAGCATTTTAAGCTATGTACAATGTGCTAGGATCCTGGACACACGATTAAGGTGGTTAAACCTTGTGACTTTGTGTGTATGATATGTTGTGTTAAAATGATTAAGTGCGCGGAATTCACTCAACCAAACTTAGAAGGTTGTGTATGTTATGGAAATGGAATTGTTATGTTTGTTAGTTAGCAATGAACACATAAAGATTATCACCAAACGATTCAATATTATTAATGATAATAATACGAGTGATCTTGAAATATCACTAGGGTTACAACCTTGAATCTTAAGTTTTTCTAACTTGTAATATTCTTGTGTTTGTTCTTATCTAACAGTTATATGTTCTTACAATAACATATGCATGAACTAACTCTTGACTACTACACAAATATCACTTGACTAAGATCTCTTTTATAGTCCAAGAGATCTTTACATATTTCTTAAAGTCTTAGCCGACTTACTTTGTTAACTTATCCTTTTGAGTGTCAGTACATAAGATACAACATGTATCTGTATACACAACTTGTTAACTAAGCACATAGGGTAAGATATTATCTACTGTATATTGTTGACCAAAATACAAATAATATCTTTTCGATCTTATCCACTCAACAGCAGAATGTTCACTATCGGCAGCAATGAGTTATCGCTAGCAGCAGGAACAAGTATCATTAGCAGCAGGATCAACAGCAGCAGAATGCTAAGCCTAGCAGCAGAATCATTTATCACTAGCAGCAGGATGAAATGTTCTAGCAGCAGGAACAACATTAACAGCAGGAACCATAATGCACTAGCAGCAGAATCACACTTAGAGTATTTCTTTGATTAGAACCCGATATTAACCTTCTTGAATATTTAATTCCCAACAATCCTCCCCTAAACATGTGAATCCTTTTCAAACATGTTTCTGAATTAAATCTTGGATTGAAGATCTTTCAAACACTTATGTTCTTCAAGATTGAATATCTTCTCAGTAATTCATCTGCTTCGCTCTTCTTTGACTTTAACAATATCAAAACATATTGAACCAATCTTGGACTAAAAGATGGTGCAATTTTCTTGGATGGAGGAATTATAAGAGGCAATGATGCTGTGTATCTTGGATGCTTATTTCAACAAGTGAAATCATCTAACCAGCATGTCTTTGAAGTGAAATTGAAACTTTTCTTTGTTTGACCTAGATAGAACTTTCTCCTTTGGAATGCTTCATCCCTTCTGAATATATATAATACTCCAGAATAAGCTCTATTCTTGTCATTTTCAACCTCCTCATCATCTTGTATGCTCTTGTCTTCTCCTTCCTTTTATTGGATTATCTTCCTTTTCTGGGCTATTATTTCCTCCCTTGAGATTATTACCTCCCCTGAGATACAAATAACTTTTGTTTCCTCCCCTTGTTTGGAAGATCTCACTATGTACCTTTATATCTTTCTTTATCATCTGATCTAGCATTTAGAACTTGTTGTCAGACAATGTTGTACATGAAGCCATCAACTCCTTAAGAGTTTAAGTTACTGTCCTCATCACTTCTAGGTGTGTTAACTCCTATGAGAGGTGAATCAGTGGACATTTTGATTCATGATCCATCAATGGATGGTTTTTGTGAATCTCTTGAAAATCCTTTTAAGAAACCTTTTTGACTTAGTAGTATGTTCATGATTTTAGAATTGAAAAATCATACTACTTTCAACCATTTTGAAGGGATCAAGTGTATAACAGACACTTAATCAGCATTTCGGTTTAAAGCAACCTCTGGTTGTGTGAGAACCAATATTTTTCAGTTATAAATAACTGCCTGTGTAAAGATAAACCTATTCAAGAGGCTTTCTTGACAGGGTTTCCAGCTCATAGTAATTGTTGCCTCTAACACAAGTGTTAGATTCACTTTTACTAGCTGTTCTTTCTATCAGATGTCCTCAGACTTGCACATTATACTTAAAAGTATAAAATGATAGAAAGTGAGTTGCATCAGTTACTATCTGATCAACTAAGTCATCAATTCAATGTGAAATATCATAACTAGATTTCAAGAAAGAAGTTTTAAGGAGCTTTAAATTCCCAAACTCAGTCCATCATAAACCTATTATGGTCAGCAGCTAATATCTCAATTCTGCTGTTTCCATTTCACTTGAAACATCCTTTGTGTTTACATATTCATACCTGAAATTGTTAGTCTAAAACCAAAAGAACAAAATACAAAGTACTTGTCTTGCATTAGTATAAGCATAAGACCAACTGTATGAATGACACAATTTAAAATTTGTACTAGAAGCACAAACTTTTGTAATAACAGCAGTATCATATAAATCAGCAGTAACAACAAAAATTTATTTACAAAAACACATCATATTGAAAATTTAAAGATTAAGCGTTCCAATACTTGCTACCAAGTACTGAAACCTTGAAACATCAAAAGCTTTTGTTAGCAGATCTGCAAAATTATGTTCTGAAGCAATTTTAAGAACTTGAATTAACTTTTTCTCATTGCAGTCTCTTATAAAGTGATGTTTAATTTCAATGTGTTTTGTTTTAGAATGTTGCACTGGATTTTTAATAATACAAATTGTACTACTATTATCAATATGAATAACAGTGTTTAAGAAATTGTACCCATAATCAAGGAGTTGGTATTGAAGCCATAGAACTTGACTAGAGCAACTTGCAGCAGCTATATATTCAGCTTCAGTTGTTGAATTTGCCACACTTGTTTGCTTCTTACACTGCCATGAGACAAGTCTACACCCAAGGAATTGACATCCTCCAGTTGTTGACTTTCTGTCCAAGCTAGCACCAGCATAATCACTATCCGAATATGCTACCAAGTCAAAAGGAGATTCCCTTGAATACCATAGACCCAACCTTGGTTGACCCTTGAGATATCTAAAAATTCTCTTGACTGCAGTTAAATGAGAAACCTTTGGAGTAACTTGAAATCTTGCTCAAACACAAACAGGGAACATGATATCAGGTCTAGATGATGTAAGGTACATCAAAGAGCCTATCATAGATATGTAAGTGTGTACATCTACACTCTCTCCATCTTCATCTTTCAGAAGGTGCTTCTCAGAGTCCATTGGTGTGCTTGCTATTTTTGAATCAGCAAATTGAAATTTTCTAAGTATCTCTGCAACATATTTGTCTTGACTAATAAATATGCCTTCAGATGATTGCTTAACTTGCAAACCCAAAAAGAATGTAAGTTCTCCCATAGAACTCATCTGAAACTTATCTTTCATAAGCTTCTCAAATTCTAAACACATATCTTTCCTAGTAGATCCAAAAATAATGTCATCCACATACACCTGCACTAACAGAAGATCCTTCTTGTGCTGTTTGATGAACAGTGTCTGATCAATCTTTCCTCTTTGAAATCCATTTTCTAATAAATAGGAAGCTAGTGTTGCATACCAAGCTCTTGGTGCCTGATGAAGGCCATATAGAGCTTTCACTACTCTGTACACTTTGTTCGGATGTAATAGGTCAATGAAGCCTGGAGGTTGTGAAACATACACCTCTTCTTCAATTTTACCATATAAAAATGCACTCTTGACATCCATTTGGTAGACTGTGAAGCCTAAAAATGAAGCATAAGCTAGAAATAGCCTAATTGCCTCAATCCTTGCTACTGGAGCATAAACTTCATCATAGTCTATTCCTTCTTCTTGTGTGTACCCTTGCACTACTAATCTAGCTTTGTTCTTGATCACTATTCCTCTTTCATCCCTTTTGTTCTTAAAAACCCATCTGGTGCCAATTACCTTCACACCTGTAGGTAAGTCAACTAGCACCCAAACCTTTTGAATCTTGAACTGAAGAAGCTCTTCTTGCATAGCCTCTAACCAGCTTGAATCATCTAGGGCTTTCAGAATTGTCTTTGGTTCAGCTTGTGAGAGAAAACATACAAACAAGCAATAGTTTGAAAGCTCATGCTGTTTTGAAGCATAAAGGGCATCAAGAAGCCCTTGTTGGTCTGAAGTCATCAATTGATGTCTTGTCTTCACACCAGATTGTACATCTCCAATCACATGTTCCAGGGAATGGACTTTGTGAATTCTTGTTTGTGGAGTAGAAGGAACTTGATAATTTGATGGAAGATTGTTGAAATCCACCACATTATCTGAGAATTCTGCTTCTTTTGTTTCTGAAGGGCCAACAGCAGAATCAGTTGGCCGAACAGCAGAATCAGTAAGCTTAGCAGCAGACTCATCAGTAGAAACATTTTGTTGTTCCTGAGTTCCATATTCTTTGCTTTCATCTTCAACACTTTCTTTAGCTTTACTAGAAGAAGATTCATCAGTTGTTGAAGTTGATTCCACAATTGTACTTGACCATATTGGCATTATCACATCATTTTGATCTTTCTCTAACTCTGCCTCATTTGTTGTATTAGAACCTGCAAAATCATTAGTTTCTGCAACAAAAGGCACATAATTCATTGAATTTGTTAGATACTCTAGATCAAATAGCCATTTTGGCCCTTTGACCTTCTACATTGGATTTGTTTTCTAAAAACTCCACATGTAGATTTTCTTCTACTATTTCTTTTCTTGTGTTGTAAACTCTAAATGCTTTGCTATTAAGAGAATAACCAACAAAGAAACCTTCATCTGCCTTACCATCGAATTTTCCTAAATGGTCTAAGGTATTGAGAATTGTCACATGACATCCAAAAGGTCTAAGAAATCCTATTGCAGGAGTTCTACCATTAAAAAGTTCATATGATGTCTTATTGTGAGGCTGCACAACTAAAACTCTATTTTGAACATAGCAAGCAGTGTTGACTGCCTCAGCCCAAAAATTTATTGGTAGCTTAGAATCAGCTAACATTGTTCTAGCAGCTTCAATTAGTGTTCTATTCTTTCTTTCAGCTACACCATTCTGTTGTGGTGTTCTAGCAACACTAAATTCTCTCTTAATACCTTTTTCTTTGCAGAAGTCATCTATAACTCTATTCTTAAACTCTGTCCCATTATCACTTCTAATGACTTTTACTTTCTTGCTTACTTGGTTTTCTATCTGTGTAATGAAGTCCTTAAGGATGCTTGATGTCTCATCCTTAGTGGCTAAAAAGAAAACCCATGTAAATCTACTATAGTCATCAGTAATAACTAGACAATATCTCTTATGCATTATGCTCATTACTGAAACAGGTCCAAATAAGTCCATATGTAGCATAAACAAAGACTGATTGATAGAGTTAAAAATCTTGGGCTTACAAGTGGCTTTGTGTTGTTTGCCTTTTAGACAAGCAATGCATGTTTGATCATTTTCAAATCTTTTGTGAGGTAAACCTCTTACCAAACCATTCTTAACAATTTTATTTATGGTTTTGAAGTTAATATGACCAAGCCTTCTATGCCATTTCATTGATTCATCCAATGAGGCCTTTGCAACAAGACAAGTTAAATTCTTTTTAGGAATAATATTCTTCATGTCTACACTGTACATATTGCCCTTTCTAGGAATTCTAAGAAGTACTTGACTTTCATCAGGCATCTTAAAATCAGGAGAAAGTACAAGACATTCAGTCTCACAGAAAAGAACATTATTCTTTTTGTCACACATTTGTGAGACACTAAAAAGATTATAATTTAGCTCTTTTACATAGTACACATCTTCAAAATCTAAATTTCCGGTTTTGATTGTACCTTTACCAGAAATTTTGCCACGAACACCCCCTCCAAAGGTAACATATCCTCCATTGAAAGCTTGAAAATCTGAAAGATAAGACATGTTGCCTGTCATGTGCCTTGAACATCCACTATCTGAGTATCCTTGATCTTCTTGTTGATCACTTGAATGTTCCTGCACACAAATAAGAGTGTTAGTTTCTTTTGGGGATCCAAGCCATTACTGACTTGGATCTGCCTCTTGCATCAATATAATTGAATCTTTTGAGGATAGTTGATGCAACATTGGATTTTAGAATCCAACATGCTGAGGCCTTAACAGCATTTTCCCTTAGCAGCAAAATGAACCACACGCTTAGCAGCAGAATCTGCTAACTTTGTAGTTCTACCCTTTGGTTTCCAAACTTGTTTTTGGACCACTGCTTTTGTTTGAATGGGCCTTAGAACAGTTGTAGGTGCATGTTTGAAAAATGATTTCGCACCCTTAGCTGTTGATTTTGGGTTAATAGTCATAAATGGTCGAGCAGCAGAATGAACTTGTTTAGCAGCAGGATCCATTAGTCTAGCAGCAGGATCTGAGATTGAGCCAGACTTGTTTTTGACTACTCTGGGGTTTGTCTTCTTAAAACTAGAGTGAAAGTGAGATTTAGGTGTTTGCCTTTTAAGGTTCACTCTATGGTTTTCATACCCAGATACCTATTGGTTGCAGAAAGCTGCAAGATGGTCAAAACTACCACATGTGTAACAAGCTTTGTTATAAAAAGCAAAGCCATCACCTAATTGGTTAGACTTGAGGTTGTTCCAATTTCTTTGGTTACTTCTGGGCTTGTTGGTGGTTCTGTATTGTTCACAATATCTAACTGGTTGCCTAACATGCTTAATGTTTGATTTAGGCCTATCAGTATTGTGTTTGACTATCTTAGGAACACCTGTTCCTACTTTCTTAACCACTTCAGGTTTAGACATAACCTGTTCTTCTTCATCATCACTATCAGTTGTACAATCTTCAACAACTATAGTTTCTCCTTTCTTAGCAAAGGACACCTTGTCCTGATAAAGTAAAGTTTTATCTAAACTTTTACTTATCTTTGCTACCTTAAGGCTCTTACTAGCCTTAGAACCATATTCCATGATTGGTTCTTGAAACTCAGCTAAACCTGTATGTGCTAGGTCAACACCTGGAGGTGAAGGAACACCTCTATATGGTGGAGGGACAGTTTTGTAACCTACACCTGAATTAGCTTTATCAATTACCTGAGCTTCCCAAATCTTATTCATTCCTTAACATTTTCTTTTTCATTTTTGACTTCAGATAACTGTCTACTTTGATCATTAAGTAATTCATCTCTAAATGCTATTCCTCTTTTTAAAGCATTTAAGTCATCAGTAAACGTAGATTCATTCTTTTTAAAATGTTGAATCTGTTTTTCTAAAACTCCTACACACCTCTTATGATTAGCTAAATTATGAAGGGCATCAATTAACTCTTCTCTAAAAGCATCAAATCTCTTTTTAATGTCTTCATAATTTTTAAGATTAGGACATGAATTAGTACAAGTAGGAATGGTATCTACCTCTGAATCAGAAGAGGCCATTAGAGCAATCTCATCGACAACAAGAGCAGCATTTGGTGGTGCATCCTCTTCAGTAGCCATAGAGCTCCAATCATATCCAATACCATCAATAGCAAGCATAGCCTTTGGCTCTTCCACCAGTACTTCCTTATTCCTCTCTTGCTTATACCAAGTGTTCCTATTATCCTGCTTCCTTGGGCTTCTACATTCTTTAGCAAAGTGTCCCAACCTATGACAGTTAAAACATTCTACTTTCTTCTTATCGAACCCAGCAGTATCATTACCATTTATGGTAATTTGCTTTCCAGTTTTCTACCAAAACTTCTTAGCCCTCATGCTAAGTAAAGCAACTTGCCACTTAATATCCATCTCTTCCAAATCATCACCATCTACCTGCTCAAGGTCTTCATGATTTAGAGAAGAGCCACTAGCTTGACTGGTTATAAAGGCATAAAATGTTGGATCTCCAAGTCCAGCAATATCCTTTTGTAAACTAGCAGAAGGACTACCATAAGTAGCATTAGAAACACCTTCAGCTTCATCTACCTCTTCTGTATGACTAACACTAGGAACTGATAAGAGTGTAGCATTCCCAGAACTAGTACCATAGTTTCCACCTCTCTTTAGACTTTGTTCAACAATTTTAAAGTTATTGAACAAATCATTAAGCTTCATTGTTTCAATTTCTGGTTTGTTCATCCAGACAATAACATGAGTATGGAAATCAACAGGTAGACTTTTCAAGAACTTCATGTTGAGATCTTCCTTCTCAGTCTCAACACCCAACACAGCTAACTGACTGACAAGCTTGTGTAGTCTTGAAAATAGTTTATCAAGAGGCTCATTACTAAAAGCAGTAAAGTTTTCAAATTGGTGCTTTAGTAATGTCTTCTGTGTCTTTTTGGTAGTTTCATTGCCACCAAACGATGCACAAATCTCTTCAAAAAGAGTTTTTGCATCAAGATATTTGCTAAAAGATAGCATCTGCTCACCAGGAATGGTCATAAGCAACAAGTTTCTTACTTTCTGATCATTTCTCTTCTGTATCTTTTCATCATTGGAAACTGGTCCAGTATTTCTTTTTCTAACTGTTTTCCCTTCAACAAGAACATCTGAATAGCCTAAAGTGAAGGAATCACCATACTGAATTATGTCCCAAAGAGCATAATCTTGAACCATAAAATATTGCTCAACTCTCATCCTCCATAACTCAAACACATTGGGTTTGATCATGGGCAACTTTGCAGCAACATTTGTTTGAACATCTTGTACATCTATTTCTTGTTTCTTCTAAAAACAACAATATCAACCTGAGCTCTGATACCACTTGCTAGGATCCTGGACACACGATTAAGGTGGTTAAACCTTGTGACTTTGTGTGTATGATATGTTGTGTTAAAATGATTAAGTGCGCGGAATTCACTCAACCAAACTTAGAAGGTTGTGTATGTTATGGAAATGGAATTGTTATGTTTGTTAGTTAGCAATGAACACATAAAGATTATCACCAAACAATTCAATATTATTAATGATAATAATACGAGTGATCTTGAAATATCACTAGGGTTACAACCTTGAATCTTAAGTTTTTCTAACTTGTAATATTCTTATGTTTGTTCTTATCTAACAGTTATATGTTCTTACAATAACATATGCATGAACTAACTCTTGACTACTACACAAATATCACTTGACTAAGATCTCTTTTGTAGTCCAAGAGATCTTTACATATTGCTTAAAGTCTTAGCCGACTTACTTTGTTAACTTATCCTTTTGAGTGTCAGTACATAAGATACAACATGTATCTGTGTACACAACTTGTTAACTAAGCACATGGGGTAAGATATTATCTACCGTATATTGTTGACCAAAATACAAATAATATCTTTTCGATCTTATCCACTCAGCAGCAGAATGTTCACTATCGGCAGCAATGAGTTATCGCTAGCAGCAGGAACAAGTATCATTAGCAGCAGGATCAACAGCAGCAGAATGCTAAGCCTAGCAGCAGAATCATTTATCACTAGCAGCAGGATGAAATGTTCTAGCAGCAGGAACAACATTAACTGCAGGAACCATAATGCACTAGCAGCAGAATCACACTTAGAGTATTTCTTTGATTAGAACCCGATATTAACCTTCTTGAATATTTAATTCCCAACACAATGCATAAATTAATACAATAAATAAAATGAAACATGAAAAATACATAAAATGAAATGTACATCAGTAGTTAAGTGGAAAATATAGTGTGGTTTCTTACAAGAGTGAGATGAAATACAAGAAATCAAGATCAAGAGCACTAGATCTAAATCACAACAACAACAAGCTTCCAAGATTCTTTTCATGAAGAACACATTTATTTGAATGATCAAAGATCAATATTTTGCTGAAATGGGGTGTTTGTGGTCGTTGCTATGAAGTGAAAAAAGAGAAAATGCTTGGTTTGATCTCAACTGCATGAACTAATAAGTAGTTTATGTGTTATAACTATTAGTGGAGGACAAATTAAAGTTAGTAGAAATGGAACAAGTGTCCCATGATACTCAAAATAATCAGCCACCTCAAGCATAAGGTGGTGTGATTTGGTTATTTTGCTCCTAATTTAGAGAAGTATATAATTTAGTGTATAGTTTGATCCCGGTAATTGCAAACGTGGAGTTTTTAACACGCGAAACTTAAAACCGGGTAACGTAAAATTATAAAACTTACAAAAATGTTAAAACTTGACATGAAAACCTATTTTGATATTTTAGGTGATCCTTGAGCTTGTTGGGTGATTAATTGTTGTTTAGAAATTGAAAACGTAGACTAAAAATGCGAAAAATGCAAAATGTGCAAAGTTTAACTAAAATGGAAAAGTAAAAAGTAGAATATTTAAAATATGATTGTAAGAAACCAATATGCATAAAAATATATATACTGAGTATTGTCAGGTGTCGATTTGAGTTAAATATACGTTTAACGTTGTATGCAGAATAACCTATCTAGTTATTCGCAAGAGCAAATTTACTTAAAATAAAAATATTAAGTAAAATTAAATAATTAAATAATGACCTCAAAATTGTGAATTGTTACAGTACCTAATCCTTAAAGGGAATCCCGTCCCGGGATTCGGTTCGAGTTAGATGTCGATGTTATGTTGGTGAAGGGGTGTGGATATTTCCGACGCATCTGGTCTTCTCTTTCCCAAGTATATTCTGGTCCTCGTCGAGAGTTCCAACGAATCTTGACAATAGGAATACGGCTCTGCTTCAGCCGCTTGACCTCTCAGTTCATGATTTCTACAGGTTCTTCGACAAAAATGTAGTTTGTCGTCAAGTTGAAACTCCTTTAGTGGAATGTCGAGGGTTTCCTCTGATAAGTATTTCTTCAGGTTCAAAACGTGAAATGTGTTGTGTACTCTACTGAGTTATGGTATAAGTTCGAGTTGGTAAGCTACCGGACCGTCTTCAGCCAAACTTTTGAAGGGTTCAATGTACCTCGGGTTTGTTTTTCCTTGTTTCTCGAAACGTATCACGTATTTTAATGGAAAGACTTTCGGCATGATTATATCTCCAACCTAAAATTTTTAATGGATTACGTGTCACATTGGCGTAACTTTTCTGACAACTTCGTGCGGCTTGCAGCCTGTTGTCTGGGGGTGTTGCTCCTAAGCCCTGATACGTACTAACGATTAATGTAGATGGGATAACCACGGAGGCGTACTAACAGTCGAAAGAAGTAGATATCAATGTCATGGAAGAAATGATACTCACAAAAAAAAATGAATAACAATACAATTGAAAGAGCTAATGAATCATAAAAATAGTAATGTGATTCTGCCGTGTGTAATATTTAGGAGTAAATATTGCTTAAAAGGGATAGATTAAATATCTGTATGAACAAGGAGCAAACCATTATCGATCAATGAAAATGAAGGAATTGATGAATTACAATAATGGATCAAAATTTGATATCAAGAACATTCGTACTTATAATGAGCAAAGAGTGCTCGAAAGAAGATAGGTATTTGTACGAACAAAGAAACAAACCGTTACCAACCGATGCAAATGGAAGGATCAGTGAATTAAAACAATAGTGAATAGATTTAGATATCAATATTATTCGTACTGGTATGAGCAAGGAGTACTCGAAAGAAAGATTTGATATTCGTACGAACAAAGAAGCAAACGAAAGGGTGTGTAAGAGAGAAGCCAATGGCTTAAATTTACGCAAATAAAAGAATCATAATTTATCACAATAGTAAAGAGAAGAGATATAGAATATCAACACGAAGTAATTCAATTAACCGAGAGAATCAATCGAATCAAACCAATAGCCAAAAGAGGCCAATACTGAAAGGCAGAATTCTAAATGAGGTTCAATAATAATGAGACAAACAATATTTATTACGAATGTCAAATGAGAATGAATAATGAAAATCCATATCTAAGAAGGATAATAAACATCATGATTGTTAAGAGAGATTAAGTGAAATGAACAAGAATTGAGAAGGCAATAAGCATTACAATATGTTAAATGAGAACAAATGAGATAGACAATAAATGTGAAAGCAAACGATAAATGAGGAAGACAATAAGTGTCACGAAGGAGATCAAACAATAAATGATGAAGTCCATAAATATTATGAATGTTCAATGAGAATAACTGAGAAAATCAATAAATGAGAAAGACAATATGTATCTCGAATGCTAAATGAGAAGAAATGAGAACGAATAATAAATGAGAAAGACAACTGACAGCACGAATGCTAACTGAGAGTAAACAATTAATGAGAAAGGCAATAAGTGACAAAGACAATAAGCATTGTGAATGCTAATTGAGAATGAATGGGGACCAACAATAAATGAGAAAAGCATTACGTTGTAAGCATGCATGTTAAATGAGAACAAACATAAAATGAGAAAGACATTGAGTATTACGAAAGTTGATTGAGGATAAATGAGAACAAATAATAAATGGTAAAGTCAATAAACATCACGAATGTTGATTGAGTAAGATCCGTACTTGGCTCCTCGAGCTTTACTCTACTCCAACGAGACTGTAGGTTGGCCATCACAGCTCGTGTAATATCTCTCGTAATGTGTCTTGTGTGTCACTAGCAATGGGATGCTGTGGTGGATGGGCTCTCTGGTGATAGACTCTGGTCGGTGGGAGGAGTAGATGTAGTAGCAGTTCTCCTCCTCATCTTCCGAGATGTTCTTCTTCAAGTGAGTGATTTTCTGGTTTGGGTTCACACTCCATAGTCTTGTCCTCGAATGGCTTTGTCTCACTATCGGACAGCAGTACATAGGTTGGTGAAGTGGGTGTCAGAGTGGTGGCCGACAAGTTCTCCAATTTGTCCTTGGAATCGAAAGATAGCATTAGGGTAAACATTGCTGTCAAGTTTCGGCGTTACCTTCCTAACAGCATAATTCTTCAAAACCAAAAGGAGTGAAAAGAATGAGATATTATAAATTCGTGTTCCGAAAGTAGGTGTTCCAAGGTGGCACGTTAAAGTCAAGTTCTAATCAACCCGCGTGTCTTTAGGCGATGGTTTACGAGGCGATGTAGATGTTCCATGAGTATGGGACGAATGTTCAAACTCGTCTCTGGAGACAGATAGTAAGAAAATCGAGGGGATTCGATATACTGTAACGGGTTTGTGTAAAACGATGTTATGAAAGATCATGAAAAGTTTTAGCGAATCATGGAATTACTCGCAATGTTTTGAATTAATTGAGACCATTGTTTTACTCATAATGTCTTGAAAACAAACGAGATCATTGTGTCATCCACAATGTCTTAGGAAAGTTTTAGAGATCATTAAAATGTAAGTGTAGGTATGTGATCGTGGAAAACAGGGTTTGACCTGAAGTTCGGGAAATGAGTATAAGAAATCAATATCAATCAAACGTTTATATAAATAAATAGTGATCAAAAGTCAATCAAGTGTATATATAAATATTCTTTATGTGAAAACGTAGAAGGGGGTGAATACGTTACCGTTTTAAAATCTTAAGACTTGTTGTATCAAATATCCGATTAAGCTTGTTGTAATATGAAAGATGTCAATTATAGTTTATGACTAGCATAAACTAAAACATGTTGTCACACAAGTATAATCAACAAGTTACAACACAAGCAATTATATAATGCAAACATAAAAGTAAAGCAGTAAGTAAAAGAAAGCGCAAACCGAACACGATGATTTATAGTGGTTCGATCACGGAGCTCCTCTCCGCCCTACTCCACTCCCCGAGTACCCAACTCGAGAGTTACTTCACTAGATCAACAAGCTTCCTTCTCGGCGGAGAAAACCTTACAATCGTCGCTTACACTTTTTTCGGTACAAAGCTAAATATCGGGTTCTAGTTCGATGTAGAACCAACCTGACGTCGCTTATACAATATCTCTGACACTAAGCTAGATGTCGAGTTCTTTTACAAGGGTACAACCACTCCGGCTATGTTTTATGGCACAACATAAAAACCTTGTGTTTTATGGCACAAACACATAAACCATCTAATCTAGTTTGGTGTTTAGATTGTGATGATGCTATGATGTTTATAATGATGATCCATGACATAAATGTCTATTGGATATGAATTACTAATCTAAATGAACTTCCATTAATAGGAAGCCTTCAATGGATGAAGATCACAAGTTCCTTAAGCTTGTTGTGATAGATCTTCATATATGCATGCATGAGTAATCTATATGTACTTCTTGAATAAGAAGTCTTCAAACAATGAGGATGAAAAGTGCCATTGAATCTTCATATGTTGGTATGCTTTGATGGATGATGACTTCAAGATCTCCAAGACTTTTGGTAGATCAGGAGGTATGCTATGCTTGTGGTGGATGATGACTCAAGATCTCTGAGCTTGCTTCACAGGATCATTTCGGGAGTATGCTTACAACATAATAAAAGTTAGTAACATTATGATCATAATGATAAGGGTAATTAATATATGTTACTACATGATTATCTATTGTTTTAAGTGTATGCTAAAAGGTAGAGAGAATGTATGATTAAGTGATGTCTTGATGGGTAAAAAATGGGCTGCTATTTATAGCCAACTTGATTTTTCACCCACGGATGGGACGGATCCAAAAGTAGGGATCCGTCTGTGTATGGTTTTGGTTCCGTGGGAACCTGACAAACAATCTTCCTAAATCTTCTCCAAATCTAAACAAGATATTTCTATATCTTTTCATTGTGTAAAGATCTAAGCAAGATATTCCTATGATCTTTAAAATCTTCCTAAAGATTTCAATGTGATGCATGTCATGATGTCATAGTATATTTTCTAAATTAAGACATAAAATGTAAATGTAATATGTAAATGTATATGAATATGTAGCATGTTTATACTAACTTAACTAATATATGTTTACCAAGTTGTACCATGTATATGTGTTACTAAGAATGTTAAACTACTTATGCTATTATAGGACTTAAGATATTATGTCTTTAACATCATTTTCATGAGTAAACACATTTGTCTTAGTTTGACCCCAAAAGTGTACTTATCCTATTATGACATGAATGCAACTAAGAAAACATGGTGTACAAGTAAAAGTACTTGTATATGCAAAATATAAAATGAGGTTCGAAGTAGAATGGTTAGCCTTTTAAAATACTTAATGACTTTAAACGTATTTTAAACATTCTAAATGGTTTGTTAAGAGTTTGATCATAATGCCACATAACAAACATGTACGAACCTGTGTTGTACCATACGAGTACTTGAGAAGTCGAGAGATGTTGAATGTATGTTGAGACAAAATATGATTACAAGTAACTTGTGCATTTTATGTTATGTATCAAGTTACATGTTTGTCATCAATCAAAACAAATAAGACTTTATAGATTAAATATCGTAATATTTGAACTAACAATCTCCCCTTTTTTGATGATGACAAAATATGTAAACGTGATAGAAAGTAAAATGTAAAAAGTTACTTCTGTCCGTACTACCTTTTACATTACCTTCTCCGTTTACACTCTTCTCCCCTATTACTTTCTTCGTTTACACCCTTCTCCCCCTTTTGTCGAAACAAAAAGGGTGTGTCCTTGGAGTTAACTTCATTTCTCCCCGAAATGGCGAGCTTGCATCATCCCTAGTGAAGTTAAGTTGTCTACTCCAAAATGGTTGTTGCGTCCCCTAGGTTGTTAGCGGATCCATGGATCAAATTTAGACTCTTAACCTACATCAAGGTTAGTGTTGTGCAACAAAACAAAAAATATATGAGAAATCCATGATGAATAAAATGCATACAGCAAACGATACACGTGGGTAAGCTATGTTGGACTATCTCCTCCTTTTTGTCGAAACACAAAGGTGTGTCAACGAATGAGAATTATTATGAATGCGTGCATGCTCCCCCTTGACTGTTGCTCTCCCTTGGTTAATACTCCCAATTGTTAGGGTGCCAAAGTATATGATGCAAGGATTTTGAGTGCTTGAATAGCTCCCCTTTGACAATACTCCCCCTAGTTGGAGTTCCAAGTATATGATGCATGAAATAAAAAAGCTACAAAAACAAAGGTTTGTGTAAAACTATATTTGTCCTTGGACGAGTATGTGATATACAACAATGCGTGTATATGATGCATTCTATAAATGCTTGATGGAAGCTCCCACTTGCTCTAGGGCATCAAGATGAACCTACAAATCAAAATATTAGTGCAATATATTTCATCTTAAAGAAGAATAAGATGTATATATATGATGCAATATATCCATGTGATGAAGCGAAAAGTGTACCGCTTTTAGGGGGTCATTTAAGCCCTAAATCGTATTTATTTGATCAAATATTGCCCTAAATCGTTCCTTTTGTCATTTTAGGTACTTTGGAGAAGAAATCTGGAAAAGGAAGCATTTTGGACATTTTTGGAGCATAAAAGTGAAGAAAACGACAAAGTCTCCAAAGCTGCTGGAAAAGTACACTTGACGGCGTCAAGTATTGCTCTTGACGGCGTCATGGCTTGGCAAAAGAGGTGGATATGAAAAATACACGTGACGCGCCAGAGAGTTTTGCAATGGAAAGTCTGACGGCGTCACCCTTTAAGATGATCAAGGGCATCACAGTTTAAGTTAAAGAGAGACGGCGTCAAGCACTATTCTGACGGCGTTAACCCTTGACGCGCTAGAGAGGATTTTTGTGGACTAAAGAGGGACGGCGTCAGAAAGGCCATCCGGGAACCCTAGCCGCGGCGAGGTGACGGCGTCACCTCCTACAACGTGACGCCGTCAGCCACTAAACTCTATATATAGTTTTGCAATTTTTATTCATTATGTGCAACTTTGTGAGGAGAAACCCTAAGACGAATTTTCTGCCATTTTTAAGGGTTTTATACCCTTGGATCTCCCATGTTTAATTGAAGATAAGTATTCATTTAATCAATCAATATGTCTATGTGTTGTTTGATTATATCTTGTTCTTGTCTTTCAATTAACATGCTAGGCTAGATTTATCTTGTGTTTGCTTAGATCTAATGAAACCTAACTATTGATTATTGGTTATTAGTGTGTTATTAATTGTATTGGATGATTGTTTATCGATGTTAGGCTTAAGAAAACTGGCTAACCTCCTATACGGTAACTTGCTTGAACGTCTTAAGAAACATGAACCAATGCGTACTAAGGTTTTTATGGTTGTATTTAATGCATGAGCGAATTCTAGTGATCCCATGTTAGGAGCTTCTTAGCCGGCTCGACATAGGAGTGAAGTAGGAGCTTATAGAGTTGGGGAAGTACGTACGCCACCCCACGATTGGTATTAAGGAATACACCCATCATCCACGCAATTAATACACACTAATCAACCGGTAAAAGATAGTTAGGGAGTAAGGAAATCTAAGTAAACACATTTCTCTCCATATAAGTTCCACGACCTTTTCATTTTCAGTTATTTTATTTTATTCGCATTTGTAGTTATTTGGGTTAGTTGACTAGCAACTAATTCCGCCCACTCTTCCAAACCCGAGATTTTACTTGCTTTCATAAAAATATAAAATTACAAAAAAGAATCTTCCCTCACCCTTAGACCTATTAGAGTAGTTTTTCAATCCTAACGACACTATTCCCCTAGAGAACGATCAATCCCCCGGTACTTGCCACTTCACTATACTACATCGGTCAGGTACACTGCCTGGTGGGGATTGCAAGCCTCTTGAGATCCCTCGAGAGGTAAAACCTGTTGTAAGGTCGCAAAACCACGCATCAAGTTTTTGGCGCCGCTGCCGGGGAATAGTTATTGTTTAGGTTGAATTTTTATTTCATTAGGTCTACTCACTAGATTCCTTTCTAGTGAGATTTTTATTTTATTTTTCTAGATTTTCTTTAGTCTATCTTTTTTCTTCGTTTCTTTGTTCGTAACCATTACCATCCGACATCATGGAAGGTGTTAATATCCTCGATCCCAACAACCCACCACCACAACAACACCCACCTCCTAGAGCCCGTACCTTAGGAGACTACTCCCGTCCTAGCCACCATGGCTATCGAAACACCATTGAGCTCACTCAAGGAGCCAATGTCACTCCCTTGCGATCCGACACCATCTGGTTGGTGCAAAGCGGATGCGCATTCCATGGACTTCGTTCCGAAGATCCTAATCAACATCTCAAGGACTTTCTCAAAATCATTGATTCCATAGACCTTGATGTTGCCACTCGAGAGACGACCCGACTGCGTCTCTTTCAATTCTCTCTGCGGGACCAAGCTAGTCAATGGCTAGAGCGTCTACCCGCAGGATCCATCACCTCTTGGGATGATCTCACCACTCGTTTCCTTGCTCAGTTTTTCCCACCAGGAAGAACTACTAAGCTAAGGAATGATATCTTGATGTTCCAACAACGTCAAGGCGAAACCCTCTACGAGGCATGGACTCGATTCAAGGACTTACTCCAAAAAGTCCCTCACCATGGCATAGAACTTTGGCTCCAAGTCCAAATCTTATATGACCATATCAATCTCTCCACGAGGCAAACCATTGACCAATCGGCCGGTGGTAAGCTACGTGATCTAAGTGCGGAACAATCATGGGCTCTCCTAGAAGATCTTGCTCTTTATGACAACGAAAGTTGGAGTGATCCCCGTGATTTGAATAAAACGGTCAAGGCAATATCTTTGCCTTCGAACAATTCAAACACTTCCGACCGTAGGATCATAGAACTTGAAGACCAAGTCAAGTTTCTTATGAAATCCTACGAGGCTCCTAAACCTTCAGGCCAAGTGAACAAAATCACTTCTTCGTGTAAATTATGTAGTGGTCCCCACGACACTCATGATTGCATGGAACTCCCCAAACAGGCTTTCAAAGAATTCGCATCCTCGCGAATCGATAAGGCGGGAGATAAGTGGCTCACCACTAATTATGGACCCAAGAATTCCGAAGATAGGTATGAGGCATGGAAGAGTAAGCCAAACTTTAGTTGGAACCAAACTCGAAGCGTATCATTCAATGACTCTCCCCCACTCACCTGGTCTGAACATTATCCTCATCAACATACGCATAAACAACAAAATCGCAAGGAATCACTGCAAAAATTCATTCTCTCTCAAGAAACACAGCTATCCAAACTTGAGAATCAATTCAGACAACAGCAAGTTGATATGAACAACAAGGTTGATAACCTGTTAAAGGTTATCAATGATCGCATTGCTGGCAGGTCAACTTGTGAGTTGGCACGAGTTAATGAGATCAAATCTGTCACGGTGACTCACCAAACACCCCCTCCTGTAAAAATCAAGCACCCTAGTAAACTCTTCAAACACATATCACAAAACGGAAAAGAAACTAGAGATACTCATACCCCTTCAAAGCCACTTCACTTCATGAACACCATTACAACAATAGCTATTCCTAAACCCAACCTGGACCAAAAATCAACCGAGAATGTGGACAATGAAATGGAGGGTGAAGTTCCCGAAAAGAACCCCGAGGCGCCCGGCGACTATCTAGACTCACCAATGAACTCTAGTACAAGAGAGGTGAGCAATGAGGAGGGCTCGGAAGAGAAATCCGAATTGTCTCATGGGCTCCCAGGACTGCTAGACCACCCCCTGGTGGAGGAACTTGAGAGGGGCACAGCAAAGTTGCCTATGGGATTTGGAGAGAGAATAGAGGATGGCGCTCCCAGGGTCTTTAAGATATCTTGCACCACTAGGAAAAAGTTTATAAAAGATGCCTACATAAACCCCAACTCTTCTATGAATGCAATATCCCTTTCTCTATATAACGAAGCCTTCACCAAACGGGTCAAATATGAAGGATTTAATATCATCGGGGTAATAGAAAGGGTACCAATTGTGATAGAAAAGTTCCTCTTTCATATCGAGCTAACTGTATTTAATAACATGAACTCGATCATCAGCCCATCCTTAACTAGCCTTGTTCTAGGCAAACCATTCATAAAAGCAACGGGAGTGATACTCGATGAGGATGATAGTAGTGCATTATTTACCGATGGTGTCAGGAAAGTGATTTTTCGGGATGGCAGTAAAGAAGTGTATGAGTATCAAGCATCAACAATTTGCAACACATGGGGGCTACACGGTAGAAGGCCTGGCCGAATTAAGCGACGTGATCCAAATAATCTCAAAATACCTTGCATGATTGGTCACAAGCATTTTTATAATGTTTACATTGACACATGTTTACCCAAAAATATGATGTCCTTGTTTCATTATAACAACATTTGCAGATGGGGGATGATTCATAAAGGGAAGGATGACATCGGCATAGATGATGATGTACGGGTGTTTGTAGGAAATATGACATTCACTATGAGCTTCGTAATCGTCGATAATATCGAAAAGTACATCGATCCCAGGTTATCACAAGTTGTTTTTGGGGCACCTTTTTGCAAGGCCAAAAGCTTGGTTGTGGACGAGCTCAATGGGATCATGACTTTCACCGATGGGATTAGGGAAATCTCATACCAAACGCCTTACAAGATGAGAGAATTCAAGGAGATTGATTATGGAGGGCTCGATGGGTTAAGTTCCCAACTCGTGTTATGTGATGATGATGTGAGAAGAGGATGTAAGGACACTTTTGACCTGTCGAGTGGATTCTTTAAGCAGGTTAAGGAGCTTAGTTCTAAATACCAAAACAATCCTTTTGATCTCGAGGACCCAAAATACCTTTACTATGAAAGTGATTCTGATAGAGAATCAAAGGAGAATGGCCTAGAAACCGTGACCAATGATGGAATCACGTAATGTACGTGACTTTGAGTCTAGCTACAAGACTCGTTAATAAAGAAAAGCGCTTCTTGGGAGGCAACCCAAGCTTTATTTGCTTTTTGTGTGTTTATCTATTTGTTTGTTTGATTTTATTTGCTTCCGTATGTATGTTTAATTTTTATTATTATTGATTCATGTTCAAAAACCAAATTGTGAAAATGCTTTATCTTGTTTTTAACTTCGTCTTAACTACATATAAAGGTATTTTGCAAAAGTTAAGTGTAAGGGAAATCCAAATCGGTTTATTAGAACAAATGAACATGAATCATAACAATAATAAATTAACATACATATTAGTATTTGTTTGAGTCAAATGCTTGTATCGAGTCATAATGATATTTTGTAGGAATTCCAGGAAGTAAGGTATAGGTTTTTCCAGAAATTTTCCGGAAACTTAACATGAGAATTCTGTCAGATCATTTCTGACGGCGTCAGGCATTACAACCTGACGGCGTCAGGTTTTAATTTTCTGAAATTTTTGAAAGTTTTGTTTTCATAAAATTTTTTTATTAAATCTCTAACTTATAAACTCCAGGAATCTGCAAAATAATCATTCCACAAGCATTATATCCTTATATAGATTTATCCCGCCGATGTTATGCATGTTTTCGTGTTTGTTTTCTCAGGTTTAACAGGTTATTTTGGACAAGGAGATGTATGTGGAATCAAGCTTTTGGCGTTGCTTTAGTCTTGGAGCTTCTACATTTTATTGGAAGAAGATCTAACCATGTTACCCCTTTATCCACCGAGCGAATCAGGGGAGTATTTGATTTCATTCTTTTACCTTATTTACTTTTACATCTTGTTATTTGAACATTGGGGACAATGTTCATCTTAAGTGTAAGGGGGGGGGGGGTAAAATACGATACTTTAGAGAATGCTATTACGCTTGATTTTTGTTTGTTTAATGGTAGATGTGTAATAAAACTGAGATAAATACCTGTTAGGGCAATTTTAGTGCCAAATTTAAATTTTTTTACAACATATAGGAGTGAAACTTTGGTCTTAATGAGCGTCTCACGGATAGGAGTTATATGACTAGCACAAAACCGTACCACTAAAAAAGTTTTCCACCCCCAAATATGTGAGGTTCGCCCCTAGAATTGGTAGAAAAAGCATTTATGCTATGATGTGTGTACCGGTAGCACTTAGATTCTAGAACTTGCGTTAGGACCATTCCGAGGCCACAAGTGAGACTACATTCGTGTAGTTAGATTTACTACATGATAAGAGGCATTAGGATTAACCCATTGTTTTACACCTGTGTTTTTGTTATAATTACATTGGCTACATTGGTCAAGTAATTTTCCCACTCCCTTTGCGTTGTACTCATTTTTAGTACACGATACCCCTAGTACACCCCTCAGAGCCTATCTTTTCGTTTCTAACTTTAAGCATTTTACTTAAAGGAAGAATTTGTTACACCCCACTTAAATGTACACCCAAATCGCCTTAGCCTACCTTGTATGCACTCATTTTTAGTGCATTATTGTGACAACATTTGTTTAAACCCCTAAGTTAATTATCTAATTGATTACATGGTTGCTAAGTCGAGTCATATCCTTGTACATATTGTTTTGGGACGATTGGGACTCATGGGTAAAGTACTAGTGTAATGGAGTAATAGGGAAGAACAACATTATTACCCCCATATGTGCTAAATATTTTAAAAGTACTCCAAGTGTTTCGATTATCTTAATTCGAGTCATTAGAATAGTTATTTGTAAAGTTATGTAAAAGTTCAAGTGTAAGGGGAATGCAACGCCCCTATGATGTATTATTTTGGATGGTAGGGCAAGAGTTTATGAAAAAAAAAAAAAAAAAAATCGAAAAAATAAAGAAAAATACAAAAAAATGAAAAAAAGAAAAGTAGAAAAACATACGGACTACCATCCCGTTTCATTTTATGTTTTTGTTATTTTGTTTTTAGCTTAAGTCGAGTCTAGTCTTGGCTTAGCAACGCCATATTGTACATGTAATTAATCAAGATCTTTAACTCGCCACCAGTAAAATATCCTTTATCCAACAAAACCGTGTTTATCATATCCCTACACCTCACGTTATAACCCATGTAAAAGCCCTCTTTGATAGTTATATTTAGGTGCTTACGCCTAGTGGAGGAGGTTTTCGATCCTTTCCCAAGCCTATGGTAATCTATTTGCTATGACAGGTAGTGAGAGATATTATCCGTTTTCATTTATGAGATATACTTTTATGACACCTGAGAGATGTGAGTATCTAAACACTACTTGTGAGGTGCTATTTTGTAATCTCCGTGCTTATTATGATTAAAGTGGAACGACTATTTGTTGTAATTACTTTTATATTAGCATTAAATGACCCCTAACTTGTATTTTGATTAGAATAAAAGCGCATTTGCTTGAGGACAAGCAAATCTCAAGTGTAAGGGTATTTGATGAAGCGAAAAGTGTACCGCTTTTAGGGGGTCATTTAAGCCCTAAATCGTATTTATTTGATCAAATATTTCCCTAAATCGTTCCTTTTGTCATTTTAGGTACTTTGGAGAAGAAATCTGGAAAAGGAAGCATTTTGGACGTTTTTGGAGCATAAAAGTGAAGAAAACGACAAAGTCTCCAAAGCTGCTGGAAAAGTACACTTGACGGCGTCAAGTATTGCTCTTGACGGCGTCATGGCTTGGCAAAAGAGGTGGATATGAAAAATACACGTGACGCGCCAGAGAGTTTTGCAATGGAAAGTCTGACGGCGTCACCCTTTAAGATGATCAAGGGCATCACGGTTTAAGTTAAAGAGAGACGGCGTCAAACACTATTCTGACGGCGTCAACCCTTGACGCGCCAGAGAGGATTTTTGTGGACTAAAGAGGGACGGCGTCAGGAAGGCCATCCGGGAACCCTAGCCGCGGCGAGGTGACGGCGTCACCTCCTACAACATGACGCCGTCAGCCACTAAACTCTATATATAGTTTTGCAATTTTTATTCATTATGTGCAACTTTGTGAGGAGAAACCCTAAGACGAATTTTCTGCCATTTTTAAGTGTTTTATACCCTTGGATCTCCCATGTTTAATTGAAGATAAGTATTCATTTAATCAATCAATATGTCTATGTGTTGTTTGATTATATCTTGTTCTTGTCTTTCAATTAACATGCTAGGCTAGATTTATCTTGTGTTTGCTTAGATCTAATGAAACCTAACTATTGATTATTGGTTATTAGTGTGTTATTAATTGTATTGGATGATTGTTTATCGATGTTAGGCTTAAGAAAATTGGCTAACCTCCTATACGGTAACTTGCTTGAACGTCTTAAGAAACATGAACCAATGCGTACTAAGGTTTTTATGGTTGTATTTAATGCATGAGCGAATTCTAGTGATCCCATGTTAGGAGCTTCTTAGCCGGCTCGACATAGGAGTGAAGTAGGAGCTTATAGAGTTGGGGAAGTACGTACGCCACCCCACGATTGGTATTAAGGAATACACCCGTCATCCACGCAATTAATACACACTAATCAACCGGTAAAAGATAGTTAGGGAGTAAGGAAATCTAAGTAAACACATTTCTCTCCATATAAGTTCCACGACCTTTTCATTTTCAGTTATTTTATTTTATTCGCATTTGTAGTTATTTGGGTTAGTTGACTAGCAACTAATTCCGCCCACTCTTCCAAACCCGAGATTTTACTTGCTTTCATAAAAATATAAAAATACAAAAAAGAATCTTCCCTCACCCTTAGACCTATTAGAGTAGTTTTTCAATCCTAACGACACTATTCCCCTAGAGAACGATCAATCCCCTGGTACTTGCCACTTCACTATACTACATCGGTCAGGTACACTGCCTGGTGGGGATTGCAAGCCTGTTGAGATCCCTCGAGAGGTAAAACCTGTTGTAAGGTCGCAAAACCACGCATCACCATGATATAATCACAAGCAACTCAAGACAGAGAACTATGATCATTTAGAAAAATATGTTACAAGGTGTAATCTTCTAATAAGAATTACAATCATAAGAAGAAAAAGAATATAATATGATAAAATCCTACAAAATAATGCCAAGAAGGAAAATATTAAGAGTGAGTGGTGCTAGTGTTGGTGTTAGTTTACTAGTAGGTTTTTCACTAATCCATGGGGTTGATGATTAGTGAAAGAGGTGATAGAAAGTGGTGGTTATAATGAATGCAATGAATTTAGAAACTCGTATGTATAGCAAATGCTATAAGAGTATTGAAGATGGTTAAGGTTGCGACATTATCATCTACCAAAGATGATGTATCATGCCATAATATATGCTCGAATGAAATTTAAGAGGAAGTGAATACAATGATCACTTAGGAATAGTAATTCCATATGTAACAATTAGAGATACTAGATACCTATACGAGGATGAAAATGACATTATATGATGGGAGAGTGTTGGTTGGACCAACGTGTTGAGAATGATGGTTTTGATATATAGATTTGCACTGACAATGACGTGCTTGATATGTATCAAGAATGAAAAGGATGCGATCCTATGATGGTGTTCTAGACAATGAAGGTGTTCTAGATAATGAAGTTGTGAAATTAAGATTAAAAAGAAAATCCTAGACTCGGTTGTGAGAGGGTTCTTTGTTTTGAATGGTTAAAAACTGAACCAGGTACCTACGGATTGGGCGGAACCAAATTTTTGGTTCCATCCGTCTTATCAAAGGGTACCTTGGGACCAGAATTTGATTTGGTCACATTTTATCATTTTTTATCAAACGAAGGTTCGAGCTAAGATCAGTTTACTTATAACTACAGATTTTGTTCCATTAATCCTAGTCCAAGTCTAAGGAGATTTAATGGTTCTCGTTTAAGAGGTTTGTCAAACACATGATGTGTTTTTCTCTTGACGAGATATTGGTGTAAATATGTGTTGTTGGGTTAAGAAGGTTTGAAACACTTGTGATTTTGTGAATTGAATGGTGTAAACCTATGTGTTTGAATTTGAGGGTGTAAGGGACATGAGTAAGTGTTCTTTAATACAAAAAGACAATTATGTAAATGAATTTCTCTCCTCCTTAATCGGTGGACATCCAACATAATGTGTAATGTATCGAATGAAGAATGACAATGCGGGTTAATGAAAGCGATGAGCTTAGTAATATATTTGTGGATGTTGTTTAGCATACAAAGAACTTCATCCTTGAAGTCACGTAGCTCTTCTCTATCAATGCGAGATGATCGCATGACGAGGCATGTGGTTTCCTCATGGGAGGTGTATTGTTATTAAAAGGTGATGAAGAAGTTTTTAGGAAAGCGGAAGCAATAATGAGATTTGGAAAGAGGTCGATTGAAAGATATGCAAACACAAATTCCAAGTCTCTGAAACTTAATCCTATTAGCTTTAAAAACTATATGCAATTGAATGGGTCCCATATTACTAATCTACGTAGCAATAAAGGGATTACAATTATGCAAAATAGGCATAACGAAGTAAGATAACAAATAATTTGTTATCAACCTACAAGATAAAAGTGTTAATGACAAAAGATGTGATTATGATAGAAATCATAAGATAACATCTTATATAAACAAAAACAAATATTCGACTACTAGACAAAAAGCTACCACATAGAATCAAGACAAATAATCATATTACAAGAGAGCATGACATTGTTTGAAATACTACATTTAGAAATTGTTTTGATGTTAGCCTTAGTCACTTAAGCATACTTACTCATTAATTAACACAATGATCTATGTGATTAAGAAAAAAAACGACTTCTAAATTTTTATCAACCAAAAAGCACTTTGACACATTATAGGTGCACACATGGCAAACAAATAGTGTGACAAAGTCACAAAAGAAGTGAGACGACATATTCATGCAAACCATTGTAACATTTTGGAGCATGTATCATTAAGGCTATCGTACGAAAAGGCTAAATGAACGTCAACAAAAGACAAGAGCTTTCAAATGTAGAAACATCATATAAAAATATCATGTATCAAGATGACATATCATGAGTTAACAAGTAACACATTAATCTGCGAAACAGCATATAACGAAAGAATGAAAATATCATGCAAATTATATTAACATCTAGTAGCATGAAACATATAAGCATGTAGACAAAACCTTTCCAAGGTTTACACATTTTACTATTACTTAACACTGGTACAGATTTGAGTTTTCGTCACACCAAAAATGTGTGACGATATGCATTTAGTCACACACATTTTTTTGTGTGTGTCACCAAAGGTCGCGCCACCGTAGGTGGCATATGGTCACATTGTTTAGTTTGTGGCCATTTTCATTGAAAAAGAGTGACCAAAACCCGAATATGTGTGACAAATTAGGCACAAGTTTTGTTGGATTAATCAGTTTTGTGTGACCGTAAACACTTTATAGTCACACAAATGTTTTTTGAGCGAAACTATTGTTCGTCCTTTGGCCACATAAATATATAATATATGTGACATTTGAGATGATTTATTCAAGTAAATATGTATTTTGTGTGACTATTTCCCGTCCTATGGCCACATGAATATATAATAAATGTGATGTTTGTGATGATTTAGTTACACAACGTGTGTTGTTATTTTGGAGTTAGTTACATACAATTTAAAAAACAGTGGCCAAAAGTGTTAATAAGTGTGACCATATGTTGTTTAAAGTGAAGAAATGTGTATTTTGTATGACTATTGATCATCCAATGGCCACTTGAATTGTATGTTTATGTGGCCTTTTGTAATATTTAGTCACACAAAGCATGTTTGTTTTGGGTATTTAGTCACATACAATTTAAAAAACAGTGGCCAAACGTGTTAATAAGTGTGACCATATGCTGTTTAAAGTGAAGAAATGTGTATTTTGTGTGACTATTGATCATCCAATGGCCACTTGAATTTTATGTTTGTGTGGCCTTTTGTAATATTTAGTCACACAAAGCATGTTTGTTTTTGGTATTTAGTCACATACAATTAAGCAAAAAGTGTTAATAAGTGTGACCATATGCTGTTTAAAGTGAAGAAATGTGTATTTTGTGTGACTATTGATCATCCAATGGCCACTTGAATTTTATGTTTGTGTGGCCTTTTGTAATATTTAGTCACACAAAGCATGTTTGTTTTGGGTATTTAGTCACATACAATTTAAAAAATAGTGGCCAAACGTGTTAATAAGTGTGACCATATGCTGTTTAAAGTGAAGAAATGTGTATTTTGCGTGACTATTGTTCATCCAATGGTCACATGAATTTTTAGTTTGTGTGGCATTTTGTAATATTTAGTCACACATCGAATTAAACAAAGAGTGACCAATAATGTTGATAAACGTGACCATATTATGTGACTGCATCTTTTAGTCACTAGGTTACTACTGCTATTACTACGTTAGTACTGTTGGAGAAGAGTTGCTACTGCTAGTACTAAGTTAGTCCTGCTGAAGCAGAGGTACTACTGCTAGTACTATGCTAGTGCTGCTGGAATGAGTAATATATATATAATATATATATATATATATATATATATATATATATATATATATATATATAACATAATTAAAAACAAAAAGAAATTTCAAATTGAATTAAACTCGAATGTATATAACTGAACAGAATATACAATTTTAATGTCGTAGATAATCAAATTCTCAAGTACCATAATCTAAAGACTTTTGACTCTTCACCGGCTTAGCTTGCATTTGCTACATCAAGTCTTTAACAAATACATATTTTCGCTTCGATGGTACTTATGGTCCACATTTAGTCACAGGGTTTGTTGGTGTAACCTGTAGTAAACAAAAGACGCTTGTATCAAACATTGAATTAAATATGAAGAATTATATATATGTAGGTTGAAAAAACACATGTATGTACCTCCTCTTCAACAATAACTTGATCCTTTGGCCATGCAACGAAACCACCTACGACTGCCTTAACTGTTTTGAACCCATTATTTGCTACGTCCGGTATGCATGCTGCATCAACTAACGATGAATCAATTGACACTCTGTAGCAATCATTTGGAAGTGGTTAGTTATGCAGCATTTGCCTTCCATGAGACTGGTATACGGTACCCAAAGCATAGATATTTGTTTTCTTTACGTGCCACAGTTTGCACTTAAATGTCTAAAAAAAAAGAATTTTTGCATGTATATATCAGAAATTATTTAAACAAAAGAATAACACGAAACATGTTGAAATACATACTGTTGGCAGTGCTTGTGTTGGAGACGCATTTTCTTGCGATTGGGAATCTGGAGACCCATTTTGTCGTGACTTAGGCTTTGTCTTAGGTCCGACAGTTTTAGCATGTTCCTATATGTATATATAAAACACGTTACATTATTTAAACAAAAGAATAACAAGAAACATGTTGAAATACATACTGTTGGCAGTGCTTGTGTTGGAGACGACACATTTTGTTGCGATTGGGAATCTGGAAACCCGTTTCGTCGTGACTTAGGCTTTTGCTTAGGCCTGGCAGTTTTAGCAGGTTCCTATACGTATATATAAAACATGGTACATTAGTCATGTATGTAAAATTCAAAAATCAAAGGCGGATGTTTTATTACTTACCAATGTTTTCGTTACCTTTTCCGAAGTTACAAGGCCATTGGACTTCTCCTGAATTCTCGCATCGTTAGCACTTACACCATCACTTGGCTGAGTGTCGTCCACCTCATTAGCGCTGCTCTCTATATTATCAATGGCCATTGGAGTTACCTGCAATATAAATTAAGAAATACATTGACTCATCAGTTTATGTTCAATGCCTGGTATCATTAGCATCAGTGGTGTTAGCATTAGAAAATAAAATTGTTAACAACATAAAAAATGGCTTACATCTGAGGCTAATGGCAATTGATCAGATGCCAAATTTATATGCATCCTTTGTTTACTCAACTGTTCCATCATTAGTTTAAGCATTCCCTTTATTTCTTCCATCTCACTAGATAATTTCTTGACCATCACATCTTTTTCGGTCATGTCAGTGGACAATTTCTTGACCAATTTATCTTTTTCTTGACGCTCGCGTCTCTCATTATCCAGTTGAGTTTGAAGTAACTCAAGTCTTTCATCGGTTTCTTGTTTTCTTCGAGGTAGGCCAAAATAATTCTTGTATGTTACTCCACCTCCCACTCCTCTTGCATAACCGCCCTTTTCCTTACCAAAGACAACTGTCATGGCATCAGTGCCATTATCAATACTCAAGGTTCCTTCCTTGATTTGGTCATCAGCTTCTTTCTGCACAAAAAATATAGGAAATGTTGGGATTAAAAGTCTTCTTGATGCTGTTAGAGTAACTGCTGCTCATATTTGTGTCAATGCTACTCAGATGGAGTTAGTGCTACTCATGAACTTCAATGAAAAATATACTACTGCTAGTACACAGTTACTGCTGTTAGTACGCAGTTAATACTGCTGGTATACAAGTTACTACTGCTAGTACACAGTTAATGCTGCTGGTATATAAGCATAATAATAGAATTTGCAGTCAAACTTACAAGTTTATCTCCCACTGATCTAATATCATCATCTGGATATTCGCCGTCTTTGTTTACCCTTCATTTCAACCACATTACATCACGCGGGGGGTTCTTCATCTGCTTCAATCTCTTTATTTTGGATCTAATAAACATCAAATGCATACACATGTAAAGTTAAACCAAGATAAACGAAAATATGAGGATGCATACACATGTACAGTTAAACCAAGATAATCGAAAATATGAGGGTATTAAATGCAAATGTGCAAATTGTGCAATGTAAACAGATTCATTTCTCATACTGATCGTCTATCAATTTGTAAAACAAACATTATGTAATCTTACCATTTTCTCTTTGACATAAACATATCCACCTCGTCCCATTTTATGCTGATAAATATTTTGGGAACGCGCCATTTTATCTTTATCAGATTTCTACTAAAAACACAAAATCATAAGGCGTTTAGATGCGGTAATGCTGCAAACTGAAAATTATGAAATGACATATAGACTTAAATAAAGATGACTAATTAAAACCTTGTATGCATCGGTGGTCGTGTAGTTTACAAACTCGACCCAGTCTGCTGAATTCACAATTGCACTATACTTGGCCGGGACTTTAGTCAGTTTGGAAGGTGTATTTAGGTTGGGCAAAATGCATTTTTCTCTGAGCTTCATTCTGAAATTCCTTAGCAGTTGACCAAGACGAGTCATTATCAATTTTCTGAATGTCACATCAACATCAAAAAATTTCTGCAAAGATTAACACAATGTTGTTAATTAGTTGCACATAATGTAACTGCATATATAAACTTATGTAGTACTGGGTTACAAAATAGTATATATGTACCGTGATTTCAGCCCATAGTTTATCTCTTAATTCTTTATTCACCTTCTTCCAGGAAAGAATCTTCAAACCTATGTGCTCACGAACCAAATCTCCTAAAAAACTTGAAAACAGTGCTCTGTGTTCCCCTGATACCCTACTGAATGCATCGAAGGTTACCTTGAGCTTTATTCCACCAGGTTGGCCATACTTCAGGCGAAACTTTTTTAGCCTGGTTATGCCCCTCTTAGCTAGTATCGTATCTGGTTGGTTAGTTCCAGGCGCATCTATATCTTCATCATCTGAATACTTTTCGGATTCACATCCTAAGTTGTTATCATCAAGAGGAAGCAAAGAATGATTATCAACAATGGGTTCAATTTCCATGACTCTTGAGCAACAAAGGGTAAAAGAAAATGATTCTGGCTTAGCTTGGAGAGTAATGGTGATAGAAGATTTGATTTTTGTGTTTTCTTTGCAGTCTTTTTTTTAAGGAGAGAAAAGAGGGTATACCAAGAATATGAATAGTTATTCTTGGTAACTGCTTGTAATTGGGTGATTTAAAAAATTTGGATCAAAATTTTGGCTCCAAGTTCTAATTTGAAATTAACAATTGAATTATTTGAAAATTTTGCCTTTGAACCTGTTAATTAATGCATAAACTTGAATAAATAAAAAATTTGGCTCCAAATGTTATATATCATTATCTTAATAATCGCAAATGTACCACACTGTGCAACCATCACATCAAGAACACAAACTGCTACCCATTTAACAAACCAAAATACTTACATAATTACCAGTTATTGTACCCTTAATAATTACATTTACAAAACACAAATTGTTACCATTTTTTTTTTAACATTGAAGACTTTTTATTCATATATTGAAAACCAAAACCAGCAAGTTGCTGGGGAATACAGAAAGGAGAATATTCAAAACATAATACAGTACATACAAAAGGGAAAAACAGTATCCAAATTAAATGTCAGAATTTAACCAAATACCATTTACAAAACACAAAAGTTGTTAATGTATATCCTAAACCCTTAAACCATCTTCCTCTTGCCTTTCCCATGGCTGCTAGAAGGTGCTCCAAAACCTATAGGATTCTTCCTATACAGCATTCCCAAGACAATATTCTGAGTTAATTTCTTTTTGTGTGCCTTTTCAACTGGTATTTAAACTTGTACAGGGAGATCCAGGATAGGAGCTTGAGATGGGAGTTCCTCTAGAGGTTTAATGGCTTGGATAGGTTACACTTCCCAAGTATCAGTACTTGCATCAGAATGTTGCCCTGGATAATACCAAGCAATGAGGCCAGGAAGGATGTTGAGAGCACCATCATTTGATTCTGAACTGCTTGAATCAGAAGAAATTTGTATGACATCTACAAATAACAACTGTTAGATCAGTTTTATTGATTCAAATGTTAAACTATATCACAATCAAAGAAAAACCTTTTGATGGTTTACCATTGCAGAAGAATCCATTATGTTCTCATATTTGGTCCTCTTTTGTGGTATCCCAAACAATGAAGAAATGTCGCACAAACTAGGCTGCATTTCAAGTCTCATTGGTGGCCAACTAGGCTACAATTGAAGTCTTAATTGGACCTCTCAGTGTACTCACAAACATTGGACCTCTCAGATTTTGGGGGTGTGACAGATTGGTACCAGAGCCAAGGTTATAGAGAACTAGGATGCATCATTGACCCTAGACTATAACCACTAGGTCACGACACTTCACAATATCATGATGTGCTTAGGATTTCGATACATGCTTTTATTCACTTATTTTATATAAGTCATTTATACTTATACATATTTGTATTGACCTGGTTTACAGTGATATGTCTTCACCCACCGATCCTATCATCCTCGATTCGGATTCAGATATGGACGATTCGTCATCATCCACTGTTTCGGTCACACCAGTCATTCCTATTCCTGTATCCTCCGGCGATGAGTCTGCTGAGACCGAGCCATTCGAGGATGCACAGACTATGTCTACACCACCTTTACCATCATCACCCATTGCACCTGTCCCTCTAGTTCCATTGCCACCCGTTTCACCACCAGTGCACCGTGTTAGGCGTGTTCCTATTGTGAGACCAGATCATATCCCTATCGGTCATCGCTACCGATTATATGAGCATGGCCCTGTCATGCTTCGCACCGCTAGGAAGAGGGTTCGCTCTCTACCCAGTCGTGCATCAGCACCTACTATTCCACCTCGTATCCCATCACCACCATCATCTCCACCACCACCACCAGTTACTTACCGTCAGACCACCACAGTTCCCTTACCATCACCATCCAGAGATGTTTCTGACACCCTGCTACCACCTCGAAATAGGGCATTTACCATGGTTCCTTCACCTTCAGATCCCTATGTTATGGCTGCTGCTGAGGCCTCCGCTCGACGCGAGGTTCACAGACGGGTTGACGCCCGCAGATGGTCATTTATTCCGCCTATTCTCAGTAGGTGGAGGTACGATGAGGGTACTCTGCGTGCTTGGGAGTTAGGAGAGAGTTCTGAGATGGCAGCTGCTCGAGTTCTGCCGGTTACGGGTGAGCCTATCCATCATACCATTCCACTTCTGATCGCCAGGATGGTCCGTCATGAGGATCGTATTGGCCAAGTATTTGATCGTCTTGATAAGGTTCCCCTAGAGCGCATTGAGACCTTGGAGACTCAGTTGGAGCACCAGATCGTTGCACACTCCCGGATTGCTACACTAGAGCATTTCGTGGAGGATGAGTAGGCGCGACGACCCGACCAGGATGCGTTGATTGCTAGTCTCCGTGATCAGATCAGAGATCTCCAGCGCCGTCTCGATGGTACATCAGGCAGTGCCTAGACTGGACTTGTATTGTAGATAGCTTTTGTATGTATGTCCTAGCCACGGGGTGTGTGGCATTAGTAGTGACACTTGTGATCTTTTGTTAGTTGTACAACAATTTAGCAAGTCGTTTTGGGATGTATTGTATGGCTACTCTATGATAGGTTATCGGTAGATGTGAACCGAGACTTTTCGTTTTGTATCCATGTATGTTGTGATGTATCTATGTATGTTGTAATTATATCTACTCATGTTGTGATTATCTTATGGTTGACGTGATCTATCCTTATTGTGGTTGATTTTTATCACGCCATATTCTTATCGTGATTTATACTTGTCGTGATGTATTTTTATCTTGTTGTGGTTGTACCTACTCATGGTGAAAATATATTATGGTTATTGTGATTCATTATTCTCATCACGTCATTTTTCTATCATGATTTATTTTTGTCATGATTTATTCCTATATTGTTGTGGTTGAGCTTATTGTGATTTTCACATGTTATGGTTGTATATATATATATATATACTTGTGATGACCTTTGTTACTTATGGATCCTAATTATTGTTGTTTCTTGTGATTAGAAAAATAATGCCGCCTAAGAAACAAAGCATGAGTACAGCTGAGATCGATCGACTCATTGCCCAACGGGTTATGGCACAGGTTGCTGCTGCTATGGCTGAATATGAGAACAATCGCAACAGTGGTAACGGCGGAGAAGCTAGTGGAACGGCAACCAGGGGTGAAACCACGACTCGTGGATGTACTTACAAGGAATTTTCGGGTTGCAAGCCGCAGACTTTCAGTGGCACGGAAGGAGCTGTCGGTTTGGTACGATGGTTCGAGAAGTTGGAATCGACTTTCCGTATGTGCAACTGTGCGGAAAACTGTAAGGTGAAATATGCTACAGGTACCTTGTTGGATGGTGCCTTATCTTGGTGGAATGCTTATGCCCAATCAGTGGGAATTGTTGCTGCTTTTAAATTACCATGGGCTGAGTTTAAGGAAATGGTATTGGCTACTCTCTGTCCTGAGATGGTTTCGACTACTCAGAAAAAGATTGAAAGGTACATCTGGGGTCTTCCATCTTATATTCAAGGAAATGTTACCTCTTCTAAGCCGAGTACTCTGGATGAGACAATCCGAATGTCTCACAATCTGATGGATCAAGTTGTTCGAGCCAAGGCTGCTCGAGATAGCAATAACAGTAACCGCAACAATAACAACAACCGCCACCACAACAGTAACAACAACAAGAGAAAGTAGGATTCTACTCAAGGAGGAAATGCTACCCAACAACCCAACAAAAGACAAGAAGTTGTTAAGGCTTATGTCGCGAGCCCGACTGAAAGAAGAGGTTATGAAGGAAATCTTCCTAAGTGTGACAAGTGCCAACGTCACCACAATCCAGGACGTTGCCCTACCTCATGCGGCATTTGTAAGAAAATCGGGCACTTAACCAAAGACTGTAGGTCTCCCACTGCTGCAACAAATCAAAGGGTTCCTGGAACATGTTTCGGATGTGGCGAAACAGGACATTTCAAGAAAGAATGCCCGAAGGAGAAGAATCAGGGAACTCAGAATAACGGAGCTCGAGGAAGAGTCTACAATCTCAGAAAAAGGGAAGCTACTGAGGACCCGAATGTTGTCACGGGTAAGTTTCTTCTCAATGGTCGTTATGCTTCAGTTTTATTTGATTCGGGTACCGATAGAAGTTTTGTGTCTACTATTTTTTCTCCTTTACTTAACATCTCACCAACCACTTTAGACACCGCCTACAACGTTGAATTAGCAAATGGTAACCTAGTTAGCTCCAACACCATAATCCGCAATTGCACCTTTAACTTCCTAAATCATCCAGTTAACATAGACCTTATTCCTATCGAACTCGGTAGTTTCGACGTCATAATTGGTATGGATTGGTTATCTAAACACCAAGCTAGGATCATTTGCGATGAAAAGGTTGTTCATCTCCCTTTTAATGGTGAAACCTTGATTATCCGTGGGGAACGAAGCGGGACTCGATTAAACATCATCTCGTGTGTCAAGACCGAAAAGTATATAAAAAAGGGATGTCATGCTTTTCTGGCACACATAACCGAAAGGAAGTCAGATGAGAAACGATTGGAAGATGTACCAATTGTTCGAGATTTTCCGAAAGTCTTTCCCGAAGACTTGCCTGGATTACCGCCTACCCGTCAAGTTGAGTTCTAGATAGATTTGGTGCCAGGAGCAGCACCAATAGCAAGAGCACCCTACCGACTAGCACCATCAGAGTTGCAAGAATTGTCTAATCAGTTGCAAGAACTATTGGACAAGGGATTCATTAGACCAAGTTCCTCGCCTTGGGGAGCACCGGTCTTGTTTGTGAAGAAGAAGGATGGATCATTCCGAATGTGCATAGATTATCGCGAGTTGAACAAGTTAACGGTAAAGAACCGTTACCCACTTCCAAGAATAGACGATTTTTTTGATCAGTTGCAAGGTTCCAGTTTTTATTCGAAGATCGATTTGAGATCGGGTTATCATCAACTAAGGGTTCGGGAAGAAGATATTCCGAAAATGGCTTTTAGGACTCGTTATGGTCATTATGAGTTTCAAGTAATGCCGTTTGTATTAACTAATGCACCGGCAGTATTTATTGATCTCATGAATCGTGTGTGCAAACCGTACCTAGATAAATTTGTAATTATGTTCAATGATTATATCCTCATTTACTCTAAAAGCAAAGAAGAGCACGAAGAACATCTCAAGACGATCTTAGAATTGCTCAAGAGAGAGAAGTTGTACGCTAAATTTTCTAAGTGTGATTTTTGGATCCGAAAGGTACAATTTCTTGGGCACGTAATCGACAGTCAGGGATTGCATGTTGACCCAGCTAAGATTGAGGCTATTAAAGATTGGGAAACGCCTAAGACTCCCACAGAGATTCGTCAATTTCTAGGTCTTGCCAGGTATTACAGAAGATTCATTGAGCGTTTCTCTAAGATAGCAAAGCCTTTAACCAAGCTAACGCAGAAGAACCAGAAGTACGAATGGGGAGAGAAACAAGAATCTGCTTTTCAGTTGTTGAAGCAAAAACTTTGCAGTGCGCCGATTTTGGTATTACCCGAAGGAATGGAAAATTTTGTAGTTTATTGTGATGCTTCGCATAAAGGACTTGGAGCTGTGTTGATGCAGAATGAGAAGGTTATAGCTTACGCTTCTCGACAACTCAAGGTTCATGAGAAGAATTACACCACTCATGACTTAGAGTTAGGAGCAATTGTCTTTGCGCTAAAGATTTGGAGACACTACCTCTACGGTACAAAGTGTACAGTGTACACCGACCACAAAAGTCTTCAACACATCTTAGACCAGAAAGAGCTAAATATGAGACAACGTCGTTGGCTAGAACTACTCAGTGACTATGACTGCAAGATCCGATATCATCCTGGTAAAGTGAACGTAGTTGCAGATGCCCTTAGCAGGAAGGAACGACTTAAACCCTTACGAGTAAGATCATTGGGTATGACCATTAGTTCACCTCTTCCATCCAAAATTCTCGAGGCTCAGGCCGAAGTACTTAAGATAGAAAACTGACCTAAGGAGAATCATCATGGTATGCCAGAAAGTAAGAATGGTTTTGTAAAAAGATCCGATGGAATGTTATGCTTCAAGGATAGGAGTTGGATACCACATTTTGGTGGCCTACGAGAGTTGATCATGCACGAACAACACAAGTCCAAATATTCCATACACCCAGGTTCTGATAAAATGTACCAAGACCTTAAAAAGCTGTATTGGTGACCGAATATGAAGGCCGACATTGCTACTTATGTTAGCAAATATCTTACTTGCTCCAAAGTTAAGGCCGAATACCAGAAGCCGTCTGGATTACTACAGCAACCAGAGATTCCTCAATGGAAATGGGAACGTATCACTATGGACTTCATCACTAAACTACCTAAAACTTCGAGCGGTCACGACGCGATTTGGGTGATCGTTGATCGTCTCACCAAATCAGCTCATTTCTTGCCCATTAAAGAAACCTACAAGATGGATAAGTTAACCAGACTCTATATCCAGGAGATTGTCTCGAAACATGGTGTACCAGTTTTAATCATTTCAGATCGAGACAGTCGATTCACTTTAAGATTTTGGGAATCGCTTAACGATGCCTTTGGAACCCGTCTCGATATGAGTACATCCTATCATCCACATACCGATGGTCAAAGTGAGAGGACCATCCAAACACTCGAAGATATGCTTCGTGCCTGTATGATTGATTTTGGTAGTAGTTGGGATACTCACTTGCCGTTGATTGAGTTTTCCTACAACAATAGTTATCACACAAGTATAAAGGCTGCACCATTTGAAGCACTTTATGGTAGGAAATGCCGATCATCAGTTTGTTAGGCCGAAGTCAGAGATGCTCAACTTACCGGACCATAAATTATTCACGAGACAACCGAGAAGATTGTTCAAATTCGAAATAGACTGAAAGCCGCCAGAGACCATCAAAAGAGTTACGCCGATGTGAGGTGTAAGCCCTTAGAATTCAAATTTGGAGACATGGTAATGTTAAAGGTATCACCTTGGAAAGGTGTAATACGATTTGGGAAGCGCGGGAAATTGAACCCTAGGTATATTGGACCATTTAAGATTCTAGCAAGAATCGGTCCAGTGGCATACAGACTTGAACTCCCGCCAGAGCTTAGCAGTGTGCATAATACTTTTCATGTTTCTAATCTCAAAAAGTGCTTATCTGACGAATCCCTCGTCATTCCATTAGAAGAGATTCAACTCGATGACAAGCTTAATTTCATCGAAGAGCCAGTAGAAATTATGGATCGTGATGTCAAGAAATTAAAGCATAGTAGAATTCCTATCGTCAAAGTTCACTAGAATTCTCAACGAGGTCCTGAGTTCACTTCGGAACGAGAAGACCAGATCCGTCAAAAGTATCCGCACCTCTTCACCAATGACACTCCAATAACCAACACTGGCTGAATCTCGAGGACGAGATTCATTTTATGGGTGGTAGACTATCACAACCCGCAAAATTTCAGTTCAATACTATTCATCAAACTCGAATTTACTTTCTTGACATTTATTTGAAAACAATTTACGTGTGACTTTTTACTTGAACCGACGTGAAAACCTAGAATAAATTCCAAGTACACTAGGACTTAGGTTATATTTAGTCCACAACGCTCCAGTATCTTGCTCCTGCTCCATTCCACAATTTTAAACTATAAAACAGTTTTCTATTCTTTAACTACTTACGGTTTTGGAATTCAACAAACGTTATTTGTTATTCAATATTTAACACCCGACATACCCGATTCTTTCAACGATTATTTTCATCATATTTTTATACTTCCAAAATTATTACAAAAGTTCCAAAATAATTCCTGACACCTAAAGTAATTTCTTTATAACTTACGTTTAATTACGTATAATTTTCGTTAATCACCAAACTAACAACCAATACTTATTTTTAACACCCAATACCTACAATATATACATTTTTGTACAAAAACTACTCATCTCAACTCAAAAATGTTACCTTTGCCGCCCCACCCCCTTTTGTTTGTAAATAATTAACTAGAAAATTTGTACACAAAAATTAATTAGCATACAATTGACCACAAAACATGGAACAAGGTTTTACAACTTGGAGGCTTGACTTCATATTGTCCCCTTTGATCCTCCTTGACCGGCCACCCCCCCCCTCCCCCACCAGCTAAAATTAATGATTTTGACCATACTATTCATCCTTTGAACCATTTCAAGTGTATATAGGCCTAAGTTAACTTCCATTTCATTTCTAATAGCCAAGTGAGAAAAAAAATCCTACCCTTTTATTACATACAATTCGACACACCTATTAAGGAGCAAGAAGGAGAAGATTTGTTGTGGCAAAGATCAAGGATATTAGGGCACATTAGCAAAGGTTTTGGAGCATAAGTCTTGTGGTTAAGCTAGTAATTTACAACTTCCATCTCACTAATCACTCTTGTAAGTGATCTTACTAACACTTCATGATTTTCATGTTTTACATGCTTGTCAAGTATCTATACTCATTATCACTTGGTACATGTTGATAAAATTTACATTTATAATGATCCTTTAACAAAGATTATGTTTTTAACAATTTTTTGTTACAAGGAAACTAGCTAGAAAAACTCTTCATAAAAAGGGTGGTAATAAACCTTATAAATGTGAATATTAGTAAACTTGTATATTTAGACATGCTTGGTAATTTATTAAATGGACTTCGAATATTGTTAAGTTTATGTTTAGATCACTATTGATATGTTAGGAAGTGGATGGAGAAACTAGGACTAGAATTGAAGTTGTGGTTAAGTGGATATGTTAGCTAGAAGGGTAGAAATGTAGTTTTGACACTTCCATAAACAATCTGTCTCAATTCGTACAAACTGGAAAAATCAGTAGCTCAGGGGCATTATTAGGATAGAAATATAGAAAATAGACTTAATAACGAAAATATAGTCGCTTGAATGAGTTAAAACGGGCTAATAACGAAAAAGATACGCTATTTTCAAATTGGACGACGAAAACTATATTTTCAGAAAATAAATACATTCTGTCCAGAATTTTAGAGGATGAAAACTGAGATTAAATGAAATCTAGACTAGCCGAGACCTTGAAAAGCCTAGAGTATACTTAAATACCTTCGCGGGGATAGGTCAAACTTATGAAACGGAGTTACGACGCAAAAGTTATGGCCAAAAGAATGTTTGCGGCAACATATAAATTAGACAGCTTCTATTTTGAAAGCTTATAGGATTTTTAAAAGTGGATTTTGGACCTTTTAGTGTACATTTTTGTTAAAATGAGGTATACGGAAATGGTAGAACAATGTATATACTTATTAGACGCGTTAGAGAATTTTGAAACACATATTAACGCGACGATTAAAACTTGGTTATGAGACAAACAAATTATGCATGTTTTCCAAAAAGGGTGATTTCTAATAAATGATCAAATTGCCGTAACTATATTTTGACAACAAATATTACAACAACATGTACAAGTGATAAAGTAGAGTATGAACTTGCATGCTTGACCTTGTTTTCGAAGCCTAAGACATATGTATAATTAGGTCGCGATTAGAGTTATTGGACCTATATTGCCGTTTACAAAATACCAAACGAGATTTGCTTTTGCTAAGGTGAGTTTCGTAGCCCCGATTTTACATTGTTTATACATGATTTCTAAACCCTCGGGATGGGAATACACTTCTTGTTTTTACATACGGACACAAGTATTAAAACTGTTACTTTGCCTAAGTTACCACATTGCCATTAAAGTCCCCTACGAATCATGAACCGTTAATTATTTGTAAGCGCAGATGTTATAAATAGATCTATTTGGGTTGACACCCCGTCCGGGTTGGTCGCGCCAACTGGGTAAATGGACGCATATCATTCAGATTATTTTCGAGTGCCTGGCAAACACTTATTTGGGGCATTTATTATTGTGCTTGATTGCATACGATTACGTCGAGCTTCAGGGTCATGAGCTTAGGCACTGTATTTATTATTTTTGGTTGTGACATTATATTTGTTGTAATTGTCTGCTATTGAAATCTTGTGGTCCGCCTTACTGTTTATTTTAACCTATGACTCTCACCAACATTATTGTTGACCCTTTTAGCGTGTATTCTCAGGTAACTAGGTGATGATGATACACCTCTTGTATGAAGCACCTTCGAGTCACATTTTGGAAGCACATCATGATGGAGATTTTTCTACATTATTTAGCGTTTGATTATGTATTTAAATCTTACATTTTGATGGTGAACTCTAATAACTATGTTTTGTAAAACATAACTTTAAATCAAACGCTTGTTTTAAAATGACTCACTTAGAGGTCGTTCTTTATTACCTTGTACTTTGTGACCGAGAACATCACGCCCCCGGAATTCCATTCTGCTGCAAACACAGATTTTGGGGGTATGATAAACTCCCTCTAAATTAGCCCCGTTTTCTTTTGATTTCGACACACAAGATACCATTTATTTTACGTAACTCAAATCTTTATACTTCCAAGATACAAGAATGATTTATATCATTACTTGATTCGAACGTTTAATTCATTTGAGAGGCCTAAAGCTAGCCTCCTTCGAACACAAAACCAACTCACCCAAATGTATACGAAGTCGACCAAAATCATTTTTTTCTATACCATTTATATTTAAACGAGACCTAAGGACTCTATAAACATTTTTGCACCTTTTCTATAAATTTGGACACGTTCAAATATTGCATGGACCTTTTAAAATGTCGAATAAACATAGATATATACCACTTGACCTATGCTTGATCAAACCGAACCACAACTCATTTTAAACTAGTCCACGTGAGCAATATCTAAATCATATTCTCTAAAAATCTTATCCTACTGCCAAAGAAGAATAAAACCACCACTTGTTGAATTTAAAACCAATATCTTTGATGTCAACATGCATATATATACGTATGAACTTAAAAAACATTCACACTAGATATTGACTTTCCAAATCCTATCCTACTGACACAAGATCGAATATGCTGTTCCCATTTGATCACCAACTTGTAACATATAATACAATACAGTCCATGTACATGCATGTATATATATAGTCATACGTATACACATACCTTAAAAACACATTTATACTTAAAACATTTCAATTCATTTTCTCTAGTATCCATCCTTGCCGAGAGTTCCTAAGAAGACCAGGACCATTCTCCATCATTTCGAGTCCTTTCCAAGTCATATAACTCATTTTTCGATTGTTGGTGATCACTTACACGAGCCACAACCATTTTTTTAGTGTTCTTGATAATTTCGAACGTAAACTCCACCTTAAAGGTGTTGTAAGTTTTCCTAAACACCTTTCAATTCATTAATATCGATTTATATTCATCTCATGCATCGTATTTCCTTTATTTCGATCGTATATCATTTTTGTTACATTTATACGATTTTCATTTTATTTATTTTACATATTATGCAATGACCACTTCAATGGATGGCTAAGAACTTGTGTTTTATCTATATTCGGCACTTACATACTCGTACATTTACTTATCGCATTTCATTTTTATTTATTTCGAATCGCATATTCATTTAACACACTTATATGTCATTTTATTAATTTTTGCAACTCATTATATCGACTAAGAAAATGGCTATTAAAAATCGAATTTGAACATACAATTTGTAGTTTTTATTGCTCGACCTAATTATCTATACACTCACCTAATAAGCCATGCAAATAAGCTCTTGATATAAGCTTGTATTAGTCCTTTTTAAACACCCAAGTGTTCGCTACATGAAACTAGTTAAAATCCTTTATATTATTTGGTTGGGCTTTGTAGCCCAATAAGCCCTTTTTAAGCACATATGATAAGCTGGTCCAATAAGCTCAATTTTTACGTTTTTCTAACCTTAAAATAAGCCCAAACAAAAGCCCACTTTGCCTAAAAACGCCATGGATCATAAACTCTTAACAGGCCTTTAATTATACTCGTTAAGCCCATTAAGCTTAAAAATAAGCTCTTTGACCAATAAGTAGTTGAGTTTGACTTAAATAAGCTTTATAAAAATGTTGAAACTTTCAGAAATCTTTTCCCACTTTTTTGTGATTTTGGGACTAAGTTTGCAAAGTATTTCAATTTTAGGGACTAAAACTACCAACTTTATAAAACTATGTTCAAAACTGCCAAATCAATAAGTTATGGGTATAAAAGGATCGAACAATAATTAGAAGTCATAAAATGTAACATTTGACCCTTTTTGGACTAAAAATGTAAAACAAGGACTAACGGTGCAAAACATACACCGTTAGGGTAAAAAGTGTAAATTCTGTGAAAGACCAAGGGCTGAACAGTAACATTATTTATAATCAAATTCTATTTCATGTTTTACTCATTTCATATGCATTTTGTCATTCGTTTCAGTATATTTATTTTTCATTACGGTTATATTTATATAACGAACTTTTAACGAATCACTTAACATATGAATTTAACGACCTTCGAGGAAACAATAATGATGGAAACAAAAACATAAAAACATTATAATATTATATATAATATTATTTTTGAACTTTAAGCATTTTAAGCATATCATTCACTCACATCACAATTCAATCCGTTACCCGATATTCTTTCACAATCATTATTCACATCCTGTCAATCTTAAACCATCGAAATCTCAGACTTCCCTATTATTCAGGTCGTGTGTTGGAGCCGTTACCGTGATACTTTTGACATAACTTTACTTTGACCTTTACAGCTAAGGTGAGTCGTAGCCGCTACTCTTTTAATACTTGTTTTATACTCTTTGGGGGAGATACATGCTCAACTATATTTATTTACTTTTTCAAGTACTCTAGAAACTTTCACGGTTCACTATGATTCATAGCCCCACTTTTACTCTTTTATTCATTTTAGACTACTTGGGGGAGATACATGCTTAAATTATTTTACTCGTTTATCAAATTCATGAATTGCTTTGTGATTCAATTTCTCAAATATTTATACTCTTATGATACGTTACGCTTTTATACTTTTTGGACATGATGTGTAGTTTTATTACGATATGTGCCTTAATGGGTTAAACTTATTCTATATTCATTATTCTTTGCAACTGTTTAACTCCTGGATAGGAGCCGATGGAGAGGTATTGATCGTAACTATCGGGCCGATGCCCCCTACCCTTGTGTCCCTCAATTCTTGACCTTGGGTGAATATAATCCACTTTATATATTTGATATATTATTCGCAGTCAGGAGGTTCAGTTTGCTGTTATTCATTACATTAAGTGTTCATATAATCGTATACACATATGTCCTAATCTTACTTTGGCAGTGGGTTGTAAACACACAGGTTGCAAGTCTTGTATGGGCGGGACTTGGGACTGAGTGGATTTACAATGCCTTTGCGGTGGAAACTTTATTCATTATATTTAGCAGTGGGTTGTAAACACACAGGTTGCAAGTCTTGTATGGGCGGGGCTTGGGACTGAGTGGATTTACAATGCCTTTGCTGGGAAATCTTTATTCAAATGCTTTACATTTTAAACTAAACTCTATGAACTCACCAACCGTTGGTTGACACTTTTTGTTGGATCGATATACTCTGACCAAACTAACTTGTAGCTTGTTTAAGGTTTAACAACCTTGGATAAATCCAAAACTGTTAATGGTGAAACACTGATATACTTTATTGAGTATGCGGAAACTACTTCAACAAAGCTAAGAAGAATTACTCTAAACTTTAACGATTTTATTAATAACTTGAACCTGCTTATAATACACAGATTCACTAAACAAACTCTAATCGCTAATACTCTAATAATCGACTAATACTTTTCTCTATGTAAAATCTCGTACGTCTAATGCCAACCTAGGGGTCCTTTTATAGGCACAAGGAAAACCCTAGTCGGTTTACAATACTTGAACGACAAGTAATTCTAATTATAGTCTAATAATAACTCTATGAACATTCTAGAATTACACATTAATCCTTAAACGTATTTGCATAACAGTCCTTTAACTTTTGCAGTACTTTGACTTCTTTAGAACATGAGCAGTACTTTGACTTCTATCGAGCAGTACTTTGACTTTCTTCATGTAGCAGTACTTTGACTTTCTTCATTTTGATTTTATAGCCCAACACTTTTTAGCATGTTTATCTCAGGTTAATAAAGGCGATAGTGGATGCATGGATTCTAGGGTCATTTGCATACTAGAAGACTTATATCTTTATCTTTACCATTCGATACACTTTGAAAACTTTTATGTAACTTTACTTTGGAACTTATTGTCATAACTCTGATTTTAATAATTCGAATGGAAACATTTTAAAACGTCTCATTTAGAGGTCGTTTTCTATACCTTGATCTATATTATGAAGTAATACCCCCTTGACTCTACCATTCCGCTGCGGTAATTGGGGGGTGTTACAGATTGGTATCAGAGACTTGGTTATAGAGAACTAGGTTGCATTTAGGTGCCTAGACTATAACTACTATATACATTGAGACTCTCATCCCTATCGCCTTGCATAAGTAGAACTTTTCCGTTATTATCCACGCTTCGGATATTATAGTATCTGTACCGATAATCCTAATGTGATGAAATATCAGTAGAGGTGTCCTAATAACAGGAATCAATGATCTAAAGTGCGGGATTAAACGAAGAATTTAAAAATGTAGCTGTTGATCTGCGGAACCAAACGATTACACAAGCGGATCCCTATTTTTGGTTCTGCTTGATCCGTTGGGTGAATTTTGGCGGCACCAAAACTTTGGACAGACGGATCCCTATATTTGGTTCCGTCTGATCCGCCAAGCAAAATTTCTTAACAGAGGGCATTTTTCAATCCCCGAAACCTGTTCAAATCCCGTAGTTTCTCCTACAACATGTGTAATTAATTAGTTGTGATTGAACAATAACAACTGAACTGGTATTAACACATGTAAGCATATAGATCAATCCGAGGATAATGAACATGCTAATAATAGAAGTTATGCCAAACAGTGGCTTAAGATTGGAAAATTGATAACATCAAAATGTTATCGTCCTGCATGAAACGGTTAGTTCACATGATCATTCAAAGGTAAGTTATTATCCTATGACAAGACAATTACATTAAACATCATTGTTAGAAGCACATGTACCAAACACCTTTTTCAAAGATACTACATGTAGTGACACATTTTAACACTTGAACAACATCTTTCAAGATACTTAATTAGTATTACTTAATTCTCATTCCTAAGTGAATCATGCAAGATTTTCACATAACATATGCAAAGAAAAATATCTAAGTCTATAAGTAATACAAAAACAATTTACCAACTAAGTGCACAAGATATAGCAAATGTCCTACTGTGCATAGACAAGAAATTAATAAATAAGTAAATGAATATCATGGCAAGACACTTATGTATCACAAATAAACGAGTGCAATTACAACTTTCAATAAGCAAACAATATGTATGCAAATAACCAAAGCATGAAAGAAAATATATTTTTCGTCACTTTGTGTTTAAATATGACGATATATACCAAGCTTGATTAGTTTCCTTTATATATAAATAACTCCTATTTAGCCTCATTTCTACTTATGTGACTTATCAAATCATTTACGAAGGGATTTTTCAACTAAATTTACAGTTATCCCAAACACTCCATTCAAAACCGTATTTTTCGTAAATTTGTTTTAAGCACACAATTCGACACTCAATCATTTTAAGAAATCTTTTATTTTATTTTTCAAAGATATATTCAAGCTTGTATACAAAGTAACATTTAACAACAAAGTTTCTAAGTATAATTACCAAAACATTTTTCATATTATATTCCGCTTCAATGGTAATTTGATACATGGATCGTACTCCATTTTAAAAACTATTTGTTTTGAAAATAAGAGCCACGAGGGTCTAATACCAATTGTGAAAACGTAGAGGGGGGGGGGGTGAATACGTTACCGTTTTAAAATCTTAAGACTTGTTGTATCAAATATCCGATTAAGCTTGTTGTAATATGAAAGATGTAAATTATAGTTTATGACTAGCATAAACTAAAACATGTTGTCACACAAGTATAATCAACAAGTCACAACACAAGCAATCATATAATGCAAACATAAAAGTAAAGCAGTAAGTAAAAGAAAGCGCAAACAGAACACGATGATTTATAGTGGTTCGGTCACGGAGCTCCTCTCTGCCCTACTCCACTCCCCGAGTACCCAACTCGAGAGTTACTTCACTAGATCAACAAGCTCCCTTCTCGGCGGAGAAAACCTTACAATCGTCGCTTACACTTTTTCTGGTACAAAGCTAAATACCGGGTTCTAGTTCGAGGTAGAACCAACCTGACGTCGCTTATACAATATTTCCGACACTATGCTAGATGCCGAGTTCTTTTACAAGGGTACAACCACTTCCGCTATGTTTTATCAAATCATTTACGAAGGGATTTTTCAACTAAATTTATAGTTAACCCAAACACTCCTTTCAAAACCGTATTTTTCGTAAATTTGCTTTAAGCACACAATTCGACACTCAATCATTTTAAGAAATCTTTTATTTTATTTTTCAAAGACATATTCAAGCTTGTATACAAAGTAACATTTAACAACAAAGTTTCTAAGTATAATTACCGAAACATTTTTCATATTATATTCCGCTTCAATGGTAATTTGATACATGGATCGTACTCCATTTTAAAAATCATTTGTTTTGAAAATAAGAGCCACGAGGGTCTAATACCAATTGTGAAAACGTAGAGGGGGGGGGGTGAATACGTTACCGTTTTAAAATCTTAAGACTTGTTGTATCAAATATCCGATTAAGCTTGTTGTAATATGAAAGATGTCAATTATAGTTTATGACTAGCATAAACTAAAACATGTTGTCACACAAGTATAATCAACAAGTCACAACACAAGCAATCATATAATGCAAACATAAAAGTAAAGCAGTAAGTAAAAGAAAGCGCAAACAGAACACGATGATTTATAGTGGTTCGGTCACGGAGCTCCTCTCTGCCCTACTCCACTCCCCGAGTACCCAACTCGAGAGTTACTTCACTAGATCAACAAGCTCCCTTCTCGGCGGAGAAAACCTTACAATCGTCGCTTACACTTTTTCTGGTACAAAGCTAAATACCGGGTTCTAGTTCGAGGTAGAACCAACCTGACGTCGCTTATACAATATTTCCGACACTATGCTAGATGCCGAGTTCTTTTACAAGGGTACAACCACTTCCGCTATGTTTTATGGCCCAACATAAAAACCTTATGTTTTATGGCACAAACACATAAACCATCTAATCTAGTTTGGTGTTTAGATTGTGATGATGCTATGATGTTTACAATGATGATCCATGACATAAATGTCTATTGGATATGAATTACTAATCTAAATGAACTTCCATTAATAGGAAGCCTTCAATGGATGAAGATCACAAGTTCCCTAAGCTTGTTGTGATAGATCTTCATATATGCATGCATGAGTAATCTATATGTACTTCTTGAATAAGAAGTCTTCAAACAATGAGGATGACAAGTGCCCTTGAATCTTCATATGTTGGTATGCTTTGATGGATGATGACTTCAAGATCTCCAAGCCTTTTGGTAGATCAGAAGGTATGTTATGCTTGTGGTGGATGATGACTCAAGATCTCTGAGCTTGCTTCATAGGATCATTTCGGGAGTATGCTTACAACATAATGAAAGGTAGTAACATTATGATCATGATGATAAGGGTGATTAATGTATGTTACTACATGATTATCTATTGTTCTAAGTGTATGCTAAAGGGTAGAGAGAATGTATCATTAAGTGATGTCTTGATGGGTAAACAATGGGCTGCTATTTATAGCCAACTTGATTTTTCACCCACGAATGGGATGGATCCAAAAGTAGGGATCCGTCCGTGTATGTTTTTGGTTCCGTGGGAACCCGACAAACAATCTTCCTAAATCTTCTCCAAATCTAAACAAGATATTTTCATATCTTTTCATTGTGTAAAGATCTAAGCAAGATATTCCTATGATCTTTAAAATCTTCCTAAAGATTTCAAAGTGATGCATGCCATGATGTCATAGTACATTTTCTAAATTAAGACATAAAATGTAAAAGTAATATGTAAATGTATATGAATATGTAACATGTATATACTAGCTTAACTAATATATATTTACCAAGTTGTACCATATTTATGTGTTACTAAGAATGTTAAACTACTTATGCTATTATAGGACTTAAGATATTATGTCTTTAACATCATTTTCATGAGTAAACACATTTGTCTTAGTTTGACACCTAAAGTGTACTTATCCTGTTATGACATGAATGCAACTAAGAAAACAGGGTGTACAAGTAAAAGTACTTTTATATGCAAAATATAAAATAAGGTTCGAAGTAGAATGATTAACCTTTTAAAATACTTAATGACTCTGAACGTATTTTAAACATTCTAAATGGTTTGTTAAGGGGTTTGATCATAATGCCACATAACAAACATGTACGAACCTGTGTTGTACCATACGAGGACTTGAGAAGTCGAGAGGTGTTGAATGTATGTTGAGACAAAATATGATTACAAGTAACTTGTACATTTTACGTTATGTATCAAGTTACATGTTTGTCATCAATCAAAACAAACAAGACTGTATAGATTAAATATCGTAATATTTGCACTAACACTTTATATATAAATAGAATAATGGTGCATAAAATTGTGCATAAGTGTTCAGAAAGTGTAAGCGCACGGTGAGCGTAAGGCAATGCAAAGTGGAGTAGTTAAAATATAAAACGTGGTTATAGTCTAGGTCTAAAAAATGCGACCTGGTTCTCTGTAACCATGGCTCTGGTACCAATCTTTAACACCCCCAAAATATCGCAGCGGAAAGTAATATCATTGGGGTGCTACTTCATAGTACAACAGTCATAATCATAGAAAACGACTCTAAATGAGACGTTTTTAAAAGTTTATCATTCGATCATAATAAAAAATCAGAGTTACAAGAGGTCCCAAATAGTTTTAGAGTACATGACACATAAACATAAAAGTTTATAAAGGTTTATCGAATGATAATATTATGCAAGCCATCAATACATTCTCCATGCGACTTCATGCTTGTCAAATACCTTAAGGACCTGAGATAAAACATGCTAAAAAGTCAACACAAAGGTTGAGTGAAATTCATAGGTTTATAAATAAATAAATGACCACAAGATTTCAAGTTTAAAAGACAATTGCGTAAGCCACAGTAGTCATAAAATAGTTATTATTGCACTAAGCTCATGAACTCAAAACGTTAATTGAATCATAGAGATGAATATAATAATGCCCTGAAAGGTAATTTGCCATTTTACCTAATTATTCAAATATAGTGCGTTCGCTTGTCTATCCAAGCAACACAAACGGGATTCGTCAATCCCAATAGGCCTATTCACAATATTCGCGTTTACATAAAGTAATTAATGGTTCATGATGTTAGGGATTTATTTGGCAGTAGCGGATGTGGAAAACTAGAAGGGGGGTTGAATAGTTTTATGTCTTTTTAATTTATTATAAAAACTTTGTTTACTTTTAAAAACTTAGATTCAAGTTTGTTAAAACTTAAATCTTATTGTTAGTTATATATGTATTCTTTTAAATTGATTGTAAATGTTTTGGTTTCTTGAATGGATTTTCAATTTGATCTTTATGTGAAGTCGATCTCTAATAAATACTAGCAGTTATATAATCCTATGTGTATGAATGTAATAACGATATAAATAAAGAAGTAAATAAGGTATGGAAAGATCTAACCGAGACACGAGAGATTTATAGTGGTTCGGCTACAAGGACACCTTCCTTGCCCTACTCCACTCCCCGAGCACCGAGCTCGAGAGTTTTCTTCACAACTTCAATAAGCTCCCTTATGGCGGAGAAAACCTTACACGACTTTGGCTTACACCGGCTTAACGACACAAAGCTAAATGTCGAGTTCTAATCGTAGCTAGAACCAATCTCACGACTTCACAACACAACTTCTTCACGACTAATTCACGACTACTTCACAACGGCTTCACGACTGCTTCATGACTTCAACACGACCGCTACACAACCTCTATGCTACGGCTTCACGGCTTCAACACTATGTCTTCACGACTAAGACTTCACGACTTCAACACGACCGCTACACAACCTCTATGCTACGGCTTCACGACTTCAACACTAGGACTTCACGACTAAGACTTCAAGGCTTCAACACGACCGCTACACGACCTCTATGCTACGGCTTCACGACTTCAATATTAGGACTTCACGACTAAGACTTCAAGGCTTCAACACGACCGCTACACGACCTCTATGCTACGGCTTCACGACTTCAAAGCTACGGCTTCACGACTTCTACTCCGCGGCTTCACAACTTCTACACTATGTCTCCACAACTTCTATACCACAACTACTTATACAACTTCTTCACTACTTACATACAACACAAATCTACTATACACACCTTACACAAATGAATGAATGATTTACAAACTTTGTTAAACTAACAACTTAAGTAACAAGAAGATACTAAGTTGTAATACTTCTAATCTTGATTGATAGAAGTATTCTTCTTTTGCACTTGAATGAGGGAAGCTTGGATCACTTGGAAACCAAAGCTTAAGATTATATGATCAAAGGATTATTAGAAAGTATTTACAAGATTTAGATCAGAAAGTTTGGGGTGCAAAAGGTGAGTAAAAGTCCAGGAGAAGACTGGTATTTATAGGAGAAAAATTGGACAGCTGGAAGTCTACTGGAGCGGGGGCGGTCCCCTTAATAATTAAGGGGGCCGCCCCTTCTGTCCGTTGGCCAATTTTGTCCTTTTGTGGGGAAGGTTTTTCTGGAACATTTTAACTGATTTTGGCTAAAAATTTGAATTCATATTTTTATAAAAGATTAAACATTTTTATTTAATGCCAAAAATGTTTTTCAAAAATATATAAAATGTTTTTGATGTTTTATAAAAAATCTAGTTATTAAGAAAATGTTCCTTTGATCATATAATGCATTAAGCATTAGTTCATTCATACCTTAAGTGATTTGAGTTGTAGAAATAGATATTTACAACTAAATACTTGTTTACGTCATAATTTTCCGATTAATGATTTTACATTTTGTGATTATCAAAACGTAGAGATATCGAAAAATATTAATAACGTGTTTAGGCATTATTTATATCAACAGCGGACTTAGGCAATAATACACTCTGGTAAGCATACAGTTTAAAGCACTTGTGTCTAAATTTTAAAATAGCATGTATCTCCCCCAATGGGTTTATAAACAGTTTAAAGAGTTAAAGTGAGGCTATGAACTCACCAAAGATCAAATAGCAAGATGTAAATAAGGAATGAGGAAACCGAGATGTCCTACGAGCAACCTAAAACTAATATGTTGCGTCTTAGGTTTTAATGTTTATAAGTCTTATAAGATATATAGGACAATTTCTAAGCAAATTTTGATAAGTTAACAAATTTTTAAGTTAAGTGGGTTTTTGTTTAAAAGTCGATATTTGTTATTAAAATTTCCGTTTCTCCTAAACCGTAAGGAGTTATATGTCTAACTTTTTTAATTGTGCTAATCAGATTTGTGGTTATTACTACTCTTAGAATTGCATAGCCCATGTGAAATTACCATTTTACCTTTATATGTCAAGTCTGATCTAGGACAGCTCTAAATAGTCTCACCATTTTTGTGATAAGTTGAGTTTCGTAACTCCGTTTTACTCGGGGTTTTCGGCTACGTTCAATTTAAAGTGTTAACTTCATTTCATAAAAACGGATCGAGTCACAGAAATGACTAGATCTATGAGCTTTTTACGTTTAAAATCTGGTGTGCATTTTCCGACAAGTTTTACCATTTATTTTCTAATTAAATCATCGGGTATTGCCACGCGACCAACCACCTGGAAAACCGAAGCTAATAGATAGATCTACAGCCCTATATTTTTACCTAAGCCTCAAAGTCTACTGATTAAGTGCAGTAATTATGAGAACAGTCCCTGGTCAAAAAGGTCTTTGCAAATCTAGTCCCAATGATTGTTTTAAGCATTTTAAGCTATGTACAATGCATAAATTAATACAATAAATATATGAAACATGAAAAAAATATAAAATGAAACGTACATCAGTAGTGAAGTGGAAAATATAGTGTGGTTTGTTACAAGAGTGAGATGAAATACAAGAAATCAAGATCAAGAGCACTAGATCTAAATCACCACAATAACAAGCTTCCAAGATTCTTTTCATGAAGAACACATTTATTTGAATGATTAAAGATCAATATTTTGCTGAAATGGGGTGTTTGTGGTCGTTGCTATGAAGAGAAAAGAGAGAAAATGCTTGGTTTGATTTCAATTGCATGTACTAATAAGTAGTTTATGTGTTATAACTATTAGTGGAGGACAAACTTAGTAGAAATGGAACAAGTGTCCCATGATACACAAAATAATCAGCCACCTCAAGCATGAGGTGGTGTGATTTGGTTATTTTGCTCCTAATTTAGACAAGTATATAATTTAGTGTATAGTTTGATACCGGTAATTGCAAACGTGGAGTTTTTAAGACGCGAAACTTAAAACCGGGTAACGTAAAAATATAAAACTTACAAAAATGTTAAAACTTGACATCAAAACCTATTTTGATATTTTAGGTGATCTTTGAGTTTGTTGGGTGATTAATTATTGTTTAGAAATTGCAAACGTAGACTGAAAACGCGAAAAATGCAAAATGTGCAAAGTTTAACTAAAATGGAAAAGTAAAAAATAGAATATTTAAAATATGATTGTAAGAAACCAATATGCATAAAAATATATATACTGAGTATTGTCAGGTGTCGATTTGAGTTAAATGTACGTTTAACGTTGTATGCGGAATAACCTATCTAGTTATTCGCAAGAGTAAATTTACTTAAAATAAAAATATTAAGTAAAATTAAATAATTAAATAATGACCTCAAAATTGTGAATTGTTACACCTTGTGCAGTACCAGTCCTTCTAGTCCCCAAGAATGGAAATCAATGGAGAATGTGTGTTGATAGCAGGGCCATCAATAAGATAACTATCAAGTATCGATTTCCAATTCCTCGACAGGAAGACATGCTTGATGAGTTGTCAGGTTCTAAGGTGTTTTCGAAGATAGATTTACGTAGTGGATACCAACAAATCCGACTCAGACCCAGAGATGAATGGAAGACTGCTTTTAAGAGCAAGGATGGGTTGTATGAGTGGTTGGTGATGCCTTTCGGATTGTCAAACGCCCCGAGTACATTCATGCGGTTGATGAATCAGGTTCTTCATCCTTTTATAGGTTCTTTTGTTGTGTTTTATTTTGATGATATTCTGATTTATAGTAAGAACCAGATAGAACATATAGAACATGTGAAGCAGGTGTTGCAAGTATTACAGGAGAATCAGTTGTACATTAATCTGAAAAAGTGTACATTTTGCACCAACAAGTTACTTTTCCTAGGCTTTTTTGGAAATTCATTAGGGATTTCAGTACCATTACCACACCAATAACAGAATGTTTGAAGAAAGGGAAGTTCAAGTGAGGGGATGAGCAGGAAAGGAGTTTTGCATTGATCAAAGAGAAGATGTGTAGTGCTCCAGTGTTAGCTCTTCCTGACTTTGACAAGGTGTTCCAGGTTGAATGTGATGCCAGTAGAGTGGGTATTGGAGCTGTACTGTCCCAAGAGAAGAGACCAGTGGCTTTCTTCAGTCAGAAGTTAAGTGATGCTCATCAGAAGTGGAGTACCTATGATCAGGAATTTTATGCGGTGTTTAGAGCCTTATGCCAGTGGGAACATTATTTGGTTCAGAGGGAGTTCATTTTGTTTACTGACCATCAAGCTTTGAAGTTCCTTCACAGCCAGAAAGTGATAAATAAAATGCATGCTCGTTGGGTAAGTTATTTGCATAAGTTTCATTTCATCATTCAACATATGTCGGGGACTCTTAACAAAGTAGCAGATGCGTTGAGTAGAAGAGCTTCTTTGCTCATTACCCTGAACCAGGAGATTGTGGGCTTTGAGTGTTTGAAGGAGTTGTATGAGGGCGACGGTGAATTCAAGGAGTTATGGGCCAAGTGCAGTAGGGGGCAACCTAGTGCGGATTTTCATATTCGAGATGACTATCTTTTTAGAGGGGATCAACTTTGCATCCCTTGCTCGTCCTTAAGAGAAAATTTGATTCAAAACCTTCATGGTGGTGGGCTAAGCGGTCACCTGGGTAGAGACAAGACAATCGCCGGATTGGAAGAGAGATATTATTGGCCTCACTTGAGGAAAGATGCTGCCGCGATAGTCAGAAGGTGTTACACTTGTCAGGTTTCGAAAGGTCAGTCTCAAAATACTGGTCTTTACATGCCTTTACCTATTCCTAATGATATTTGGCAAGATTTGGCTATGGATTTTGTGCTGGGATTACCTCGTACTCAGAGGGGCGTGGATTTTGTGTTCGTAGTAGTAATTATATTCTCCAAGATGACACACTTCATTGCTTGTAAGAAGACTGTTGATGCATCCAATATAGCCAAGTTAGTTTTTAGAGAGGTGGTGCATCTCCATGGGGTCCCTATATCTTTCATGTCAGATACGGATACCAAGTTTCTCAACCAGTTTTGGATTACTCTTTAGAGGATGTTTGGAACAGCCCTGAACGGGAGTTCTACAGCTCATCCACAAACTGATGGGTAGACTGTGGTAACTAACAGAACTTTGGGGAATATGATTTGAAGTGTTTATGGAGATAAACCAAAGTAATGGGATTTAGCATTGCCCCAGGTGGAATTTGCATACAACACTGTTGTACACTCGGCCACGGGGAAATCACCATTTTCTCTAGTTTACACCTCCGTTCCTAAGCATGTGGTTGATCTGATTAAATTGCCCAAGGCACTTGGAGTTACTGCGGCAGCGGAGAACTTGGCTGAAGAGATTGTAGCTGTTAAAGATGCTGTGAAGGCTAAGTTGCATGCTACAGGACAAAAAAACAAGGTTGTTGCTAACAAAAAGAGGAGAGTCAAGGTTTTTAGTGTGGGGGATGATGTGATGGTGTTTTTGTGTAAGGAGCGATTCCCAGTTGGTACTTACAACAAGCTTAAGCCACGTAAATATGGTCCGTTCAAGGTGACGCGCAAGATCAAAGACAATGCTTATGTGGTAGCTCTCCCCGTCGACATGAACATATCCAACACTTTCAATGTTGCTGACATTTATGAGTACCATGCAGATGGAACCCTTTATGAATATACGAACTCGAGGTCGAGTTCTTCAGAAGTGGAGGAGACTGACGTAGGAAGGACGACTGCACGATTCGACAAAGAGGCTAGTCGGGCCTGATGGGCTTTTTTTTAAGCCATATGAGTTTTTAATTCCATTTGTATTAGGGTTTTGTGTTAACTATTTAAACACTTTATTTTCATCGATAGAAATCAACTATCCTTTTGACAATAAAATAAGAGTAAATTGCATAAATCGTCCCTAAAGTTTGGCCAAATTGCATGTTTCGTCTCTAATGTTACGAAAGTGCAAGGATCGTCCCACAGGGACGATACTTGCACCAAAAGTTTTCCCAAAAAAGGACGATACTTGCACCAAAGTTTTCCCCACAGGGACGATCCTTGCACTTTCGTAACATTAGGGACGAAACATGCAATTTGGCCAAACTTTAGGGATGATTTATCGCTTGTAAATCTGTTCGTTCGGTCTAAAGAATAGCGCTTGCTTTTCGTGTTATCTTCCTACTGCGTCAGGAAGGCTCACTCTTATGTTATTTGTTTCATCCTTTGCACCATTTGGAAACCAATCCGAACTGTTTTATGTGTGAAAGAAATCTGATTGTGCAACGGCTCCATGCAAGGGTACCTTTATGCTTCTGTCCTTGCTCCGTGTCCAGGGGCGGAGCCAGTGTACAAGTAGGGGGGCGGTGCCCTCAACAAATTGGCCCAAAAAAAAATTTTATAGTGCAAAATTTTGAGTTTTAGTGGATTTTATATTTCTTGCCCTCATCCAAAAACTGAAATTGCCCTCAACAAAATTGAGACCAACTGAAATTAACCATACAAATCTCTGATTTTTTGTGAAGAAGATGAAAAAATCATTTGGGAAGATGAAGAAATGGGGAAGACGAAGTACAGTGTATGACAAAAAGTTACTACTAGTACTATAAAGCAACTTTTACTTTTTGTTTTGTATCAATGAGTCACGTGAGTGACAAAATGTCCTTTTTTTAACATTTTTTTTATAAAACATCTTTAGTTTTATTATTTTTTTTGTTTTGTTTTAGATTTATTTTCTCAAATTAGTTTTTGAACACAATAATATGTGCGGTATAATCAGAAAGAATTATTTACAAATATAAAAACACACTGTTAACTAAGATATATTTGATTCAATGTAAGATGTAAGGTTTTTGGAGTTTGACATTGTTAAGCTTTTTAGTTTTTGTCAATACATTAAAAATGACATATTTTAACATGAAATTCAACTTAAATCCGACCCGACCCGATTTTCTTTTAAACTATACTAAAAATGACATATCTCGAACTCCAGTTGTTATTAGTTGCACCCATTGTCTACGATTTCTGGCTCCGCCACCGTGTCCGTTATCAATTGTAATCGGTCCTGGTTCAATAAGCCTCAACACCCCTCCTGGGATTCGCTTTCATTGGGTTTGGCGTAAAGAAGTCCACTTCTCTCCTGAGATTAAAGAAATTGATGACATAGTAATTTTTTTTTATCCCAACTCAATCTCTCTAAAGTTGATGATTTTTGGGCTTGCACGATTGATTCTTCAAGAATTTTTTTTTTGTCAAAGCTATATTCGAATCATCTAATTGGAATAAATTTGTTCCACTGAAAATCAACTTTAGCACTTGGCGAGTTTTGAGTCGAAGATTGCCCACTAGGACAAACCTTGATTTTAGGGGAATTGACTTTCACGTTGTGAGATGCCCCATATGTGATGACGATGTGGAAACGGAAGATCATTTATTTATCACTTTCAACATGTCTATTCAGATTTGGAATGATGTTCTTAATTGGTGGCGTATCAGCAATGCCTCGATCAACAACCTTGAAGATGCAATAAATCTAGCTAAACATGGCCACATTGTAGTCAGACATGCAAGATTCCTTGATGTGGTTGTCCCCTTGGAATCTTAGGAACAAGTGGTCATCTCCAACAAACACCAAACAAGGATAACTCAGTTAGATCAAACAAATATAGTACAACTAGAGTACCGAAAAATATAACGCAAGATAAAATTGAAAAGGCAAAACATAAATTAAATAGCTCTAGATAGGCCATACACAAAGCATTAACCTTTTGGGTTTAATACATTGCCACATCAACAACACTTTTATACAATATCTTCACAATCCATTCAACCCCCACTTATTAATAAACTCTTAGGCTATGTTTGATGCGGAGCTTTTTGGAGTTTTTTGAGGCAATAAGCGGTGAGAATGAGTTTTTTTATTTTTGATGTTCGTTTGGTAAGAGAGCAATGAGTTGTAGCAATTTTTTAAGAAAGCTTTTTTCCCAATGCTTCCTTTTGAAGCTGTGGCAATTTACAAGAGCTGTGGATATATTCAATGACTAAAACACCCCCTACCTTTGATCTGTTCTTTTATTCTCGCCTTACCATGTTACTCATTTCGTTAGTAATCTTCGTTACTAATCTTCTTTTTGATCCATGTGGGACTGAAACAGAAAAGTGAAGTACTAATACAGCAAATGAAAAAATGTTAACAACATATGTAAATTGCTCATTGGTCATATGTCATGTTGTTTTTAATCAACAACACGAGACATCACCAACAAACAACATAATATACTAATGTCAACCTATGAGAACCAAGTACACCATAGTATATTAGCTAGCAGAATTTCTTATCTTTGGCCCATGTGAACAAGTAGTCTGCAAACTTCGTTTATGAAGAAGGGAGGTGAAGAACTTTGTGACGTACGTGGTTCGAATGCAAATAATAATGATATTTCTAGTGCAACATCTACCGAGATGAAATAGATTCGCAATGATATTGCCACTTCAATATGGAATGCACGTCGCCGGTAGTACATTACTAGTGTATAACGGTAATATGAAATGTCCAGCATGTAAACGTAACTTTATTATTTATTTAGACAATTTTCTATTGAAATATGCATATGTCCTTTTACGTCATTTTACATATATATAAATACAGCTACAGCTATGTTATCAAACGTTTTTATTTAAAAAACAGCTACTGCTCACGACTATTGCTCACTGCTACTGCTACTTTTACCAAACACAGCCTTATACCCTCCTATTATTTCAACTACTTTTTTTAATATTTATTTCTAAATATATTTTAATATTTCATAAATTACATATCTAAAAGTTCAAATACATATTAGATTTAATAACTTATGAGTATACATAAAAATAAATTTTATTCTAAGTTGTATTGATATTTAATAATGATCTCACCATATTCTTGATTTAGAAAATCGATGCACGTTGCATCGTAATTTAGCCTAACTGTTATGGTCACCAAACTCACCTCTTTCACATCATCATTCAACACACCACCAAACATGTGTAATGATCAACACCAAACCTATTTTTTTAATAAATTTAATTAAAAACTAAAATAAATTTTCATTCATAATTAAAAACATTAAATTAAATAATTAAAAACATCACACACAAAATTGTTTTAACGATAAACGAGAATGAGAAATTTTTACACCAACTCACTTGAACTTGAACTCTGTACACCCCAATAAAAACTCAATCAAAATACAAGTAAATTTTGGCCCACACAAAAACTCAAACCTAAATATATAAACCTAACTTCACTTACCCTTCAACCTAAAATTATTAAATCTTACGCCTCCTTCCTTCATAAACTAAAATCACTTCATTTCATTCGTTCAAACAACATCAGCCACCATTTATATCCATAAATGGACCATTGGGGGGGGGGGGGTATTATTGCCCGTTGAAAATGAAAAGAGGGTGCAAAGTATTAGGTGTTGGCCACCACTGAACCAACCAAAACAACCTAACCGCGCGGTGTGAGTATCTTGGTGTTACGGGGACCACACGTGGTGGTGCCAACCACCACTATAACACCCGGTCATAGTAGTGATCTGCATCTATACATTTGTGATTTAGTACTTCTTCAACAGTTATTAAATATTTCCAGTGTCGAAATAAATACATCAAATTCTATCTACTATTACAATGTAAACATAATAAAATGGTAAATAGGTAGCCCACCAAATGGTTTAAATTGAGCTTGTTCAGAAAGGAGTGTTCAATGAACTCTTAGGCTCTAGGGTGCGGTCACGGGAAGATTCACGGGAGCCTCAATTTTCTTTCTTTCCTTGCGGGAAAGCCACCCCTTTCATGCAGCAAACACCAACTTTTTGTGAAAAACTAGAAAGGGGGGGGGGGTGAATATTTGAATAGTTTTACCGATTTTTCTTTTAAAGGATTACATTTTTGGAAACTTTTGATTCTATGTTATGTGAAATCAATCGACAACACTATAAACACTCAATACAATAAACTATATCAACTACTGTATTAACTACGAAATAATGAAAGTAAAGTAAGAGTAAAGAGTTAGAAGGGTGACACCGTGATTTATAGTGGTTCGGTAACGAAGCTCCTCTTCGCCTTACTCCACTCCTCGAGTACAACTCGAGAGTTCACTTCACTATGTCAACAAACTCCCTTCAATCAGAGAAAACCGTACACGTTGTTTGTCCAATTTTCGACACTAAGCTAGATGTCGAGTTCTAATCTTAACTAGAACCAATCTACCACACGATCAACACGATCACACTACACAACTTCCAAGATCCTCCCGATCTTGACACAATCAACACAACAACTACACAACACACAAGATCCACCCAATTTTGTCACAATCTACCCAAACAACTCACAAACTACACAACTCACTAAATCCTCACAATCAACTCAATCTACCGAATAACAGAACTACACAAGAATGGAGATGATGATCTTGATGTATGCTAAAATACAACAAGAAAGTAACCAATGTTACTTATGATCTAACTACACTAAGACTCTAGATAACTTGATGAATGTAAGTGTTCCTCTCTTGCACTTGTAATGGAAGAAGAATTGAATCACTAATGAATTAGATTAAACTAAGTTTATGATCAAAGAAATAAAGCCAGAATGTGTGAAATGATAACAAAAAAAATCAGTGGAAAAAGGTTGGGGAAAATGTGAGATTTTAACTGCTGTTTATAGGCCAGGAAAATCTGTACGTTCAACGGGTGGACGGTACCCTTAATTATTTAAAGGTACCGTCTCAGATAAAGGTACCATCCACACGCTCTGTTTTTTGTCCTTTTGTGGGGAAGATAAAATCTGGTGAAATGATTATTTGGGGGAGGAAAAACCAGATTTTTGAAATTCAAATTATTTATTTTGATTAAAACATTTTGTTAAAATTAAAAAATAATTTGTAAAATAAACTTTGTATAAAATGTTTGTGTCATATTTGTGAAAATATCTTTCTTTGATCATTTACTATGTTTAATGTTCATTATTCATACCTTTAGTATTATGATGTCGAGATGGAGTTTTACGACTAAAAACTTTATTTACGTAGAATGTTTTAATGTTTTATTATTATCAAAACGTAGAAAAAACGAATAACGTTTTTAGACATTATTTTTATTACTCCCTCCGTCCCAAAATTATTGTCCCATAACAAAAAGCACATTCTTTTAGAAAAACATCACTATCACTACTTTATCTCTCTTACTTTTTTGCCAAATGACAAGTTTACCCTTAACCAATTAATTAATACTTCATTAAAGTTTGTAATATTAATTTCAACCAAGGGTAATATAGTAAACTTACCAAACTCCACTACCTATTCACTTTCTATTTTTGGTATGAGACAATAATTTTGGGACGCCCGAAATGGAAAAATGAGACAATAAAATTGGGACGGAGGGAGTAACACTTTTTTTCCTTTGCGGGACTCGAGTCCCAAAGCATTAAGGAGAGAGAAAACTTATTTTTAGGAGAGAGGGTTGGTTGTTGAAAGATGGTGTGTGTATTAAATGTATTTAAAAATATAAAAAGATAGGGAAAATGATGCCTGCTTCTGGAGGCAGGCAACTGCCTACGTCCCTTTGAAAAAAAGGATGGGGACAGGGGAAAATATGTAACAATGGCTTACTGGAGGGGCTAAATTATACATTTTTAAAACTTTTTACAAAGGAGAAGCAGACAACTTGCCTACCTCCAGAAGCAGGTATGTTATCCCCAAAAAGATAAGGGGAAAAGAAAGAATGTGTTGCAATGTTGAATGAGAAAAAAAATGTGTGTTTTTTTATGACGTAGAGCTGATATCATATAATTAAGCATTGTAGACGTTCTTAGATTATCTTGCATATTACGGTATGGAAATTCCAGTTTTGTAAATTAAGTATTTTGATTCAAAAAGATTCGTTATGGAGCACATCCAAGCTACCTCTAAGTTGGTCCAAACATATTGGACTACAAGTCTACAACCTAGTCAAGATCTTAATTAAGTCATCTGATTCTTTGCTCATAGATTAATTATTTATAGAAGGACTAGTTTGAGCTGAAAAACGACTGTTTTGTTCTATTAGATTTTCGAATCCACCAGCTTATTAGGTTTATCCTATGTGTTGGTTCAAACACAGGGAAATTCGAAATTTCTAATGGATCAGTATGTTTAGTATTCACTCAAATGAAATGATCATATCCAATTTGGTTAATAAGCCCAATGGCCTAACCCATGTAAGATTTATCAAGTTGCCTTCCTGGGCCTCACTGTTCACACTTTCCTAAATAGTCCTTGTTTTATGTGTAATAACCGAAATAAATCAAAAACAAAAATCAAATCGAAAAAAAAAAAAAAAAACTGAACTGAACTTATAACCGAACCGAATTTACCAAAATCGAACCGAACTAAAAATCGGTTTTTGGTTTGGATATGGTTTTTGCTATCTGAACCGAAAACCGAATTTACAAAAATATATATTTTTTGTATATTTATATATACAAAAAGACCATTAAAATTTTATTCTAACATAAAAAAAAAAAAAAAAAAAAAAAAAACACTTTTTATGCTTGAAATAATTTTATTCGACTAAAATCTATATAATTAAATTAAAAAAAGATGATGGTGTAATTCGGGTTATTCGGGTCAAACAAAAATCGAACCGAATTCAAATTCGGTTTTCGATTTGACCCAGAAATTTTTTTTAACTGAACTAACCGAATCGAATAAACCGAACAACCCGATAACCAAACCGGTGAACACCTCCAGTTTTATGTTCCGCTCGTCACTTGTTAGCTAGCGAATCTGGTTTATCGTGCATGTATAAACAAATCATTTTACTTTTATAAATCTTGATCAAGTATGCTAGAGTGAGTGCGGGACGGAACCAGGATAAAATATGATCGGGTGCGTATAAAAATACATTTCGATGGATCGGATACATTTAAGAAATTAAGATGCATTTTAAGAAAATCTGATTTTTTTTTTTATTTTATTATTATTTTTTTTTTATCTAAAATAAATATTACATCGAAAAAATTCATCCGCAAGAATCTGGTTCTGTCCCTGAGTGAGTGACTCGAATTATTTATGTAGCTTTTAATAATGATTTAGTGATTTACTAATATACTAAAATTCGTTTACATCCACATATCAATAACTTTTTAGTAATCGGATATATTAACATGTTAAAAAGTACAGCATCCATGTATGCCAAAACAAAATTATATTATAGAGAATCTCTTTTGCTTTTTTAACATTATTTAGGATCTGTTTTCTATTACATTAATGTATCATGTATACATACAACTAACTACAAACGATACCTTTCCTTTAAAGCGTAAAGTTTAATGAATCATTCGTAAATCTATTGAAATGCATTTGATAACATTAAAAAATTCACATCTTAGCAAACTGTGACATTGATTGTACATATAATTTAACATGTGTTAAAAACAATTAGATATGAAAGTTTATTTAGAAACTAAGAGAACGAGTGACAAATATTTTTGGACCTACGAATTATATATATATACTAAAAGCGACTTTTTAATGTGAGGGAAAACACTGTAGCAGCATTGCTACAGTTGCCACTATATATTCAAGGCAACTGTAGCAGTCATTTCCCTTCTTCCACTTTCTAGAACAACATGAATCACAAAACACACACATGCTTCTTCTATCTTTCTCATTCTCACACCAAAAACGTCCTTTCTCCCTCTCCATCTCAATTTCCCTCCCTCTCTTTGATCGACAACCAGCAGTATCACCACAGCCAACTATCCTAAACCTAAACAATCCTAAATCCAAACTACAAACCAAATCCGAATACAACATAAACATATCCAAACATGACAACACCAACAAATCCACATCCTAATCCTACCCACGCCTCGCCGTGACCCACGGCTTGGGCTCGCGTTACCCGGCTGCCGAGAACAACCAACCCAAAACGAGTCCAAACAATACCAAATGCTACAAAATAAGATAAAATAGTTGGTAAAAATAAGAAAAATAGAAGGAAACGAGTTAACTCAACCGAGTCAAACGAGTTGACTCGGTGAGTCATCGAGTCGTGACCGAGTCACATGAGTCGCGGCTAAACTTTTAGATCCACACAAGTTTTTATAGTTTTTAAAAGTTTTATAAAGGTTTTATAAATAAAATCGGTTTTATTAAAAAAAAAAAAATAGAATTAGGGTTTCGATTAAAATTAAAAAGAAGGGGAAGGGGAGCACGTGAGTGGTGTCACCGTCGAGAGAAAAAGAGGGGGATGACTGTGTCGGCGGTCCGGTGACAGTGATGGTGGGTGGCGCGTGAGTGGTGGTACGGGACGAGTCACAGGCCGAGAAGCTCCAGAAAGAAAGTAGGTGAGCCGATCTAACGATTTGGAAGAAAAAAAACCTCGCCGGAAAATTTCCCGGCGACGGTGGTGGCCGGAGATGACGGTGGTTGGCGGAGGTAGAGGGATCGCCGGCGAACTGAGAGAGAGAGTGTGTGTTAATGTGTTTTTAGTGAGAGAGTGGGAGAGATATTATGAATAAGAAATTGGTTTTATAAAAATTTGAGGGATCAAATGTGTACAATTAAAACTCAAAGGTTATTATTAAAAATAGGGTGGAGGACTAGAAGGGACAAGTAGCAAAACATTTAGGAAACACGCTCCGGGACTCATTCGACATACCAAACGGATTCGAAAAATTATAAAACTTGCGCCATTGTTCTCGAAATAATTTTTCTAATAAAAACGAATATAAATACGTATAACTCTCTCGAAGTCAATTTATTTGGCAAATTCGATTCGTTTCGAGTTTTCTAGGTTGTGGGAGGAAACCGAGCAGGTGGAGGTTCTGCCGGTGCCATTGGACCAACCGACTCTATGTCAACAATGCCTGCAACTTTCACCAGCGCTTCACCAATGGTACTATGTCCATGTCTCCAACTACTGTTACCCTCTAATCTTTAAGGTCTGCTGCTATTGACTACACTCATGTACGCACTTCATAGTGTGAATCATCCAATTTGGACTTCATGTTGAGATTTCCAATAATTAAAAATAAATAACTTTGGAATTCATGTTGAGTTGCCATAATATTTCGAGACGCACCTTTATCAGTCTTTTTGCTTCATTTTGTCATCAATCATGCTACAAGTTGCAGTTTTATAACTCAGTTGTTATAGTTTAACATTTTAACTCATTCTTATTTAATTTGCAATTTGGTGCTGTGTGGATGTAGTAGATATTTCATTAGAACAGTGTGCAAATTGTATACAACATTGGAACAGTGTCATACAAGTTGTATACAACTATTACCGGACAAAAAAATGTAGACACAAACTCACCCGCCGCAACGCGCGGGTTTCCCAGCTCGTTAGGTTTATATATTAAATTACTTTTAAAGAATATGCAATTTTAGAATATGAAATAAGGGCACTCGGAGTGGGTAAGTTTATGGCCAGCGGTATGGCCCATACCGCCGGCTACACCGCCGCCGACCCAAAATTTATGGGCAAAATTTATGGCCACCGGTAATAATACCCGGTGAGCATAAATTTAAAAAGTTAACGTTGGAGCTTGACTTTGGGAGGACAAAAAAAAAGTGAACGTTGGCTACTTTAAAAAGTGAACGGTGGGTAGTTTTTAAATAAAAAAAAAAAAAAAAAAAAAAAAAAAAAAAAAAAAAAAAACTCCCTATATATATTTTCAACCCCAAAATTTATATTCTTTCAACCCAAAATTCACACAACAACTAAAAACACTTTCATGGATTAAAGAAAACAAAAAAATGTTTCATCCGGGTCTAAAAGTCGAGGCCGAGGTGTTCGAAATCAAGTTGCTCCTCCACCGAGTTACCAAGGTTACTACCCTCAACCACCGACTCCCCAAGCTTACTACCCTCAACCATCGACTCTCCATGCTTACTACCCTCAACCATCGACTCCCCAATCTTACTACCCTCAACCACCTCCACCGATGCAACCAAAGGAATACGTGATCGATCAAACGGCGGAGCTTGACTTTGATCCGATGCTTAACTATCGAGATGAAGTTGTTCCCGAAACACAAGAACTATCGAGATGAATGAACAAACAAGTTCCTTTTTACAATAGAACAAAGTAAAAAGATTACTATGTCAGTTGAAGGCAATATACCTATTAGTGGTGATATATACATCTAGCTAGAACCAATTGAGATATATTTGTGATTGTGATACTTGTATTTGATTGATGTATAATACAATCATAATCATTTCTATTCAATCTATAATCACGTTTCCTACCACGTGAAATTAAAAATGAATACTTGAACTTCTAATAAGTTCTAACGTCTTAATAGCAGAATAGAATAATAAAAATAAAATGCAATATTAAATCAAACAACGTGGTTGTATCTTATTAAAAAACATATGGTCCATTTTCTTATTTCCTATAATGTTAAAAGTAAAAAAGAATACTAGAACAAATATCATTAATTTAGAAATTTTAATAAGAGAGGATTTTATGCTTACCCAAATAAGTGTATAACACTAATGTGTGTATTTTTATCTGTTACATATGACAATTAAATATGTCTCTTTTTCTTCAACCTAAATTAAGTACCAAACAAATATTGTCATGGGCGAGACCGCTTGTGAGCATCCAATGGTACCCATAGTTGTGTGAGAAGCTTACCAACCAAAATGAAGTCCTGCTTAATACATGTGAGATAGTTTGTAGTTTGTATATTATAAGATTGCTAGTTTCCGTTAAATAAAAAAAGAAGAAAAAAAAAGAAAAAAAGACACACACAAAACTTACGAAATATAATCCTATCTATGTTAGTTAGTTGTACATTGATGACCCCAAATGAGAAATTAACTAGTAGAGTAAATTACACCGTTCGTCCTTGTGGTTTACGTTGACCAACAAGCTTCGTCCTTTGAAGAAAAAAGGTTTACCGTCCATCCTTAACTGGCAAACGTTATGTAGCGTTAATCCTCCACTCTAAATGGGCTACACTAACTGGCGTTAGTCACCCATCCACTGAGGGTATTTCAGTCTTTTTCAAAACCCACTAGCATTTAAACCTTCATCTACCCGAGTCATTTCACTCACATTCCCCCGTATATTTTCTCACACTAAAACTTTTCATCTTCTTAACAAAATCCAATCAATAATTAACACCCTAAAATCTGAAAATAATTTACACGTAAGACGCATAAAATGGTGGTACCATTGTATAGAATACGACAACGGCATGGGGTTGAATTTGATCTTAATGTGGTTTATGGTAAGCCCTTGTTTTCTTATAATGCTAACCGATTTTTGATGTGTTTACTTGTTAATTAAGTTGTAAACCCTTTTTATGTTGATGAAAAATAGTTTAGTTTATTGTTAATTTTATAAACCCTATTTTTTTTCCTTTTTTTTTAGCGGGTCTTCGTACTCTTGTTTCAGTTAGGCTACATTATGGAGGTACATTCACTTCAGCACCTAATTGAAAACAGAGTACGAAGACCCGCTGAAAAAAAGGGAAAAAAATTGGGGTTTATAAAATTAACAATAAACTAAACTATTTTTCATCAACATAAAAAAGGTTTACAACATAATTAACAAGTAAACACATCAAAAATCGGTTAGCATTATAAGAAACCAAGGGCTTACCATAAACCACATTAGGATCAAATTCAACCCCATGCCGTTGTCGTATTCTATACAATGGTACCACCATTTTGTGCGTCTTACATATAAATTATTTTTAGATTTTAAGGTGTTAATTATTGATTGGATTTTGTTAAGAAGATGAAAAGTTTTAGTGTGAGAAGAAGTTTAGTGTGAGAAAATATACGGGGGAGTGTGAGTGAAATGACTGGGGTAGATGAAGGTTTAAATGCTAGTGGGGTTTGGAAAAGACCAAAATACCCTCAGTGGACTCAGTTAGTGTAGCCCGTTAGAGTGGAGGACTAACGCTACATAACGTTTGCCAATTAAGGATGGACGGTAAACCCTTTTTTATCAAAGGACGAAGCTTGTTGGTCAACGTAAACCACAAGGATGAACGGTGTAATTTACTCTAACTAGCATAATGAGGTTAGCTCCCAACTATGCAAACTAGCATAAATTAAGTTATAACCAAAATACCTTATTACATACTCTATATATGAAAGAATTTTATATTACATCCAACGACAAGTAATTCTTTCATTTTTAGAAAAAAAAAAAAAAAGGCATTTCGTGTTTAGTTTCGTATGATCCTTCTATTGCTTGTGACGGTTAAAAATATGGTGATTCTAAACTTGTGTTTTAAGTTTGGTAATAATCTTAACATGACGGTTATGTTATAATCATCAAGAAGTTCAGCTCGAGATAGAATGAGATTAACATAATTGTTACATCGTAACTTACATTGTTTTGACAGAGCCGTATATGAGGGTGTGCGAGGTGTGCTGTAACATATGACCTCCAAGTCAAAAATTTTATACAATATATATATATATATATATATATATATATATATATATATATATATATATATATATATATATATATATATTCAATAAATGTTACTACAATTATTTGATTTAAAAAGTTGCATTGAAAATGATAGTTGAAGCACTTTGAAAACGATTATTTCTCATTTAATATCTTTAGAAAAGTATTTACTTTCTAATTAGGTCTCGTTTTTATTATTAAACTGAATTTTTGTACGAAGCTTCCGTAAACTCGTAGACGGCACTATGTTTTGATCAGGTCCTATTATTGTCATTGAGTGCAATACGTAAAATTGAAAGATATGGGTGGCTGCATATAAAACCACCAAACTTTACATAATGGAACATTAAAAAATTCCAAAATATGGTCCTGTTGATAGACGAAAAACAAGACCAGACTGACTTACTAGTTACAAGTATTCTTTGCTTGTAAAGACACAAACACAACTGTACTTAAAATATCCTGACTGATTTCATTTCATAAAATATCCCTTTCCAAAACTTTTTAACCACAAAAAATTCAAACTTCCATAAGTTTAAAAAACCAACTCATTTGTCTAAAGTCTTGTATGCACATATCAAACAGAATATTTATAAATAAATGAAGTGTACTCCGTATTATTTAAGCCATTAATATAATAAGTGTAACTTGAATGATTAGTTAATTATTGCCAGAAAGATTTGTGTGTCAAGCCAAGTGGAAGTATTCAAATAGTTTGACTGTTGGGATTTGCAAGATTCGGGTCGGATCTTGATGTTGGTTTTCTTGAGATCTGAGTGAAGAAGAAGAAGGTTTAATGGAGCCTGCAAGAGGGTTTTGGAAATCTTTAGGACAGTTCATTCTTTTCTTGCCTTATTTCATTGGTCTTCTTGGTCTTGGCTTCATTAAAGGTTTGACTTACTCAACCTTTTGTTCTAGTGTCATATTTTGTGTAAACACTTTGACTTGGTGCTAAATGAGCTTTAAGTTTAATGTTTTGAAATTTTAATGCCAAGTTCAGTTATTGAATGCTATTTTTAGTTGGTATGTTGAGCAAAAAGGTTTCCTAATGTCAGGCATCATTTTTGCTCCAATTTTAGGCAATCATGTACTTTTTTTCATTGCTCTTTTTTTAGTTAGATTTCATTGCTTTTTACAACATGCTTTATTTGGGTGTTTTAAGGATAAAAAAGCTGAAAGCTTTAATCTTAAGAGTTGAATGCTAATTTTAGAGGGTGTTTTGTGAAATTTGTTTCTTTATTTCAGTAGTTATTTATGAGCTTTATTATAAACTTAAGAACTAAAATGGCCTCAAATAACTTTAGTGGGCATTTTGTAAAAATTGTTTCTTGATTTCAGGAATCATTTTTACTTGACTATATGTATCTTTCTTTCTCTCTTTTGTTTTTTACAGTGATTAATGCTATTTTGGTGTTCTTATGAAACCCTTTTCAAATTATAACTAAATGAGTTCAAATTACATTTTTTGAATGTTAAATTTGGCAGGTGCTATGTAAAGGTTGTTTCCTGATTTCAGGAATCAATATAGCTTACTTATATGTGTTTTTATTTCCTCGTTTTGTTATATTTTGCGACTGTTGTTATTCTGGTGTTTTTATGAAACCCTTTGAAAATTAGCAACTAAATGAGCTCTAACTCCAGCTATTGAATGCTCAACCTAATGTTTTTCTTGTCAAAACTTTTTATTTGATTGCAGGAATCATTTTCGCTCCAATAATATGTCTAATCTTGACAATTGGAAACTCTGCTATTGCAATTGGTTTATGGCCAGCGCATGTTGTTTGGTCTTACTTTTCCACATTGAGGTGATTTCTTTAGCCATTTTGGATGCGTTTGGATGCTTGTTTAGAAAGCTTTAAAAAGTTTGTAGTGTTTGAAACTTTGAATAATCTACTTCTGCGTATGACATGTTTATCCGGTCAAATAATTAGCCGCAGCAAAACTGATTTTCAAAGAATTGAGGAAATATACTCATATACACCTTTACTTTAGTTGTTTAAGATCTTGTACTATATCATCAGATTTTGCCAAACACTCAACGTCATTAAAAAGTTACTCCGACGGCTACTTCAAACACTATCTAGTGCTACTCGTGTTATTACAGTTTCTGAATATACAATATCATCATATTTCAAATGGACATCCAAACTTCTTGAAATACTTGTTTTGATCTATAAAGATTCTGTATGCTGTTTCTTTAATGGCAGTGCTAAACGATTAGGGCCGGTGATGAAACTGGTTGTATGCGTATTAATTACACCAGTCTTGGCTGTCTGGCCTGTTGCGGTGGTTGTGGGTAGCTTACTTGGTGGCTTAGCTTATGGTTTCCTTGGGCCAATGTTTGGAACTTTTAAAGCTGTTGAAGAAGGGAAAACCGATCAGTTTATCCATGGTATAACAGTAAGCAAACTTCAAAAATTTAATTTGTTTCATTTATTAGAGCAAGGTTTTTGCATGATTACGCTTGTCAGGATGGAACTTGGGACACTGTTCAATGGAGTTTTACATTTGTCAGGGATTTAAGAGATGTATGCTTATATTCATATTTCTCAACAATGGATGACTTTCGGAAACAAGTTCCGCCAGAGGGTATACTCGAGATCAGGTTTGTTAAGATCTCATTCTTGAAGCTTACGTATCATTCTAGATGCACGTTTAAACTGGTTATTGAGTACTTGAGTAAAAGTCATTATGATTGATTTACTTATATTTTATGATCAAATAATCAAACTGGTTAGAAGTTGCTTTGAGGAAACTGATTTTTAAGATAATCAGAAATTTTCTACCTATTCTTATTCCCTTGCATAGTTGCATTAATCAGTTGATTACATAATTCACATTCTTACTTTTCACCTACACAATAAGTTAATAACCCCTTCAAAAATCAAAACACCCCTTAATCGATCTTATTAGTGTTTTTGACCATTACACAAACGCCCATTAATTCATGATACATGGGCATATCCTCCGACGTTTAGGAGTGTAGAAATGCATACATTGATGTTTTTTGTTATGGTTAGTTAATAATATGAGTTAAGTAAAATTAAGATTCATTGAAATATTTATTTTTACAGGGTGGTCTATGTTGTAATGTCCATTTTCTTGGGGATACTAGGAGTCGTGGTTGACTTTCCAGTGATCACGGTTATAGCTGTAGTGAAAAGTCCAATTATGTTGTTCAAGGGTTTACACCGTCTGTTTCATGATTGTGTGGGCCGAGAAGGCCCTTTCTTGGAAACCATCTGTGTACCGTTTGCAGGTCTAGCCATCTTGCTATGGCCACTAGCTGTAGCTGGAGCCATAATAGCCTCCATGTTATCTGGTATAGCATTTGGTCTGTACGCAGCTGTGATTGTCTATCAGGTTACTATTTGACCTCAAAAATCAAAACTAAATGAATTTATTTTTCTTGGATTGACCGGGCTAATTCTTAACCTTGAGTTTGTGTGAACAGGAGTCGTCTTTTTATCTCGGGCTTTGCTATATTGTAGCTGCATTGTCGATCTATGATGAATATAGCAATGATATCCTTGACATGCCTGAGGGATCATGCTTTCCCAAGTAATAAAGTTTGCAACAATGTTTGGGCCTTTTGCATGAAATATCAACGCTTTTATCCATTTCTCCCGCTTTAGGCGTTGTAGTTCTTTTTTAGTCGTTAAAGATGGCTTTGTGTTCTGTATGAGTCATTTTATAACCCACATTCTGAACATTTTTCAAAAAAGTCAACATTATGTAGAATTCTAACATTTTTATATATAAATAATAATTACTCTGTATCATTATTGAACGTTGGGTTTTCAGGTTTTTTTGGCTACAAAATAACTCAAGCGGGACCAAAAGCCGTCTTTTAGTGACCCGAGTGTACAAAAAAGGACATGATTAGACCTGGACAAATGAAATGCACCTTGGTATTTTATAGTTTTTGCACTTAAGTTTTTAAACAAATTGGCCAACACTTTTGTTTTAACAGACCAAAATATCAACGTAACCCTGGATTATCTTCTTCGAGCTCTTTCTCGAGGGCAGGGTCCTTAAAGAAACTACCATCACGCTCTGGATCTGTCAGGGTCCCCATGATCGAACTGAAGCCGTTGGAGGTTTGCTCCTACTATAAACTTGAATCAAACAGATAAATGTTATTTCTAGACTGGATGTGCATTTAAACTGAGTTTGATTTCTTACATCTATATAATCATTTCAAAAAATTACATCCAAACTCGAGCCAAGTTTTTATCATTAAATCAAATTTTCCAGTATTTTAAAGAGGGAAATTTGTCAATGTGGGGTTATCTACTACTTTCTCATCAGTTATGGAAGTTAAATTTTTTACAAATGTAAGGGACCCAACATTGAAAAATCTAATATTTATGTTACATCTTTTTGGCAATTTTCCCTTTGGAAAAAAAGAAAGAAAAAAATATTAACTTTGACTTGTATAGGTGCTTGATAGCTTCTTCCAAGAATGTCGTCGACAAGGTGAAATCTTGGTTTTGGAAGGATCGATAACAGTTAAAGAGATTGAAGATCCACAGTGTAATATTCTACCAGCTTATTGTATCTACTTGGGACTTCTACGTTCAGCAAAAGCCAATAGTCCTGGTTTAATTATGTGTAAGTAAAAGAAAAGTTCATTTTGCATAAATTATTTTGTTATATCATTTATGCACTAATTTTGCACATTGTACTCCAGCGGAGAATGGTACAGAATTAACTAGCGCAAATAGACCCAAGGATACATTCTATGATTGGTTCACAAACCCACTTATAGTCCTGAAAGACCAAATCAAAGCAAAAAATCTAACAGAATCAGAAGAGGTTTACTTGGGCAAGTTAATTTTGTCAGGTGGTGATGCTGAAAAGTTGACAAAATTAAAAATTGGTCAACCCCCCGAGTCTGAGCTTAGACGGGCTGAACTTGATGCACTAGCTCGAAGGTAATAACTCTTACGGCTAAGGGTGGTCAAATGAGCACTGGGTGAGTTGGGTTGGGTATACAGGTCATGTCAGATTGTGATAACTTGACAACAGTATTAATTCATTTAATAGTGATTGCAAAAATTATATTTATTTCTAAACTGTTTATCCGACTGTTTTTAATATAGAACAATAGAACATTCAAATACATATTGTGCACTTTCAACCCATTTGACCTACAGACAAAATATACTCAAATTTGACCCATTTTATGTAAAATAGGTTGAGATTTTTTGCTTCTATCATGATAATAATATTTGCTTTGTTTTATGATTTGCTTGGTCTTGTTTTCGTGTTTTGACTAAATCTTGATTGTCATGGTGATAAATTTGAAGGCTTCATGGGATCACAAAGTCGATATCAAGGTACCCGACATACAGAAGACGATTTGAGAATATTATGAAGGCAATATCTCAAGAACTTGAAAAGAGGGAGAGTGGTAGCTACAGAGGACCTGATGTAGTTCCCAGGTCCAAAAGCACGTTTGCTCGGATTTTTGGAGCAAATAGATCGGTTAGACACAAACCAAGTAATTATGAAAGAGATGTCAATATTGTATAAGTAGATTTTGAGTTTATATTTGTAAGAATTTACATCTCAATTCTTGGGGGGAAGTTTAAAAAACCTATTGGGGCCATTCAAGATTCTTTAAATCGTCATTTCTTTTGATCTGTAACTGGAATTATATTGATTCATGGATTTTTCATGTAAGAATGTATTTATTTTCAATCTAATATAGTTAGGAATATAAACACTCTTTTGACCTAGCGGCACAAAAAGTGTCTTGTCAATTTAGTTATGCATTCAAGTCTTGTTAAAAATAAACGTTTGGGGATCAAGAAGAGTTTGGGGATCAAGAAGAAAATTCATGGGTTGAATCTTTGAATCAATTACCTATTTCTCAGTTGCATGCATTCATAGATTCAACCCATGAATTTTCTTCTTGAATACTACTACTACATAGTTATGGAGGAAGAATACTTGCGAGCCCATGAGTCTCTCGGCCTTGAAAAAGAAATCCACGTATGATGAGACTAGGGGTGTTCGCGGGGCGGTTCGGTTCGGTTAGTTAGAAGATTTAAATTATCCATTGCGGGGCGGGTAATTAATTTTACTATTCGAAACCGAACCGTACTAGGCGGGTAACCGGACAAGCGGGTACCCGAAATGAGCGGTTACCCGCGGTTCGGGTCACGGTTAACCATTTTAGACATTTAATCAAGTTTAACCTTTTAAACAATAACATGTTCTAGAACGTAAAATGTCATTTTAGTAAAATTAAATGACATTTAATAGATAATAGTCATATAAAAGTTATCCCGTTAGAATAATTGCATTCAAATATCCATACATAACAAAATAATAGTTATTCGACGTTTATAGATTACAATCACATTTATCAACTTTAACACATAAATGTTTAGAAATGTTCACATTAGGAGCGAAAAAGGCGTTATACAATAAAATTAGTGCAATAATATAATTAATACTTGTACAATTATTAGAATATTTAGTTAAAAAAACCTTCATGTATTAATCACGGTTAATCACGGTTCGGTTCGGTTAACCGCGGATATCAAAAAATAAAAACCGAAACCGAACCGTGATAAGCGGGTTTTTTCGGTTTCGGTTTTTTTTTTGTTTCGGTTTCTTCGGTTTCGGGTTTTTTCGGTTTCGGATTGAGCGGTTCGGCTCGGTTCTTCGGTTTCTCGGATTTTTTGAACAAGAAATCCCCCTAGATGAGACTATGTGACAGGTAGTTGGTGATTGCCATGAGTCTCTCGGCCTTGAAAAAGAAATCCGCGTATGATGAGACTATGTGACAGGTAGTTGGTGATTGCCGTGGCGTGTTCTTAATAAACTGACTCGGTGGAAATGGAAAAACATCTATACACTGCTCTCCGAGATATGGTCACGTCCTCTTCTAGCAAGCAATCGCGACCACTTCGTCATTCCTGCGGCAAAATACATGTTGGGTGGGAGAACAACTCACTGACAATTAATGGTTTTCAAAGGTGATTTCAATATTTTAGATAGGGGCGCTAGTTATAACACATAACATTAAACGCAACAATGTATCTGTAATATTTTCCAAACCGTGATTCAATCTAACACCGTGATGTTAAGAACTAAAGTAAATTAGAAAAGTATAGTTTAAGAAGTAACTTCATTTTAGTTTTGTATTTGATCGTTTAAGTTATCCGTTTCTGATTTCACAACATAATATCTATAGGAACAACGGGGGAAGCTATTAAGGAATTGGCTTAGAGCACACGGTATGGTGACTTTCAACATGAGTTATGGCTTAACTTTTGCTGCGTTAAAGCCGAGTTACCACACCGTGTTGGTGAGTTAAGCGTGGGCGTTAAGGGGAGAGTTATGGGGTTAACGCTGCGTTAAGCAGCTTTGAATAAAAAAAATTACATTTTGACCCCCTCGGCTACTTTACCGTTTGAAATTCATAAAAAAAAAAATAATAATAAAAAAAAAAAAAATTACACTTTGCCCCCTTTAACATTTATAGACGGGCAGATTTAAAAAAAAAAAAAAAATAACAAATAAAAAAAATTAAAAAATAAAATAAAAAATCAGAACCTTTTTTTCCACCGCTATAAATAACCAATTAACACACAACTTTTTTTCACACTTCCACAACTCAATCTCATATACATATACTTCCATTTGCTAAAAAGAAATGTCGGGATTTAACAACGACGTTAGTTTCTTGAATCTCATAGGGTGGAATAACCCAAACGCCGGTTCATCTTCAAATCAGAACGCGGGTTCATCATCAACCAATATCCATTTGCCCAACCCACTCGGCTTGTCGACGGAGGAACTTTACATACAACATCAACGATTTCTAATATGGCAACAAAACCAACAAAACACGCTAAACACCAATTTTCAAAATCTACAATTCGAACAACAATCACAACCGTCATCCCAATCATTACATACACAAACCGGAACAAATGAAGTATCCGAAGCACCTACGTCTCCTCCAAAGCAATACAAACGAGGTGGTAAACGAAAGGCCAAAATATCCAAAGAACCCGAACCAATTGATGAAAATCCCGACGTAACCAATACTTCATTACGTTGGCAACCAAGTGAGGAAAAACTACTTGCAAAGTGTTATGTGGCGGTTATCGAGGATCCACAAGTCGGGGCGTGCACAAGCTGGCGATGCGTTTTGGAGACGGGTTATCAACGAGTTCAATAGACTTAATTTTCAACCACGTAACAAGGATATGTTAACAAGCAAGTGGAAAACGTTGAACCGTGATTGCACAAAGTTCAACGCGTTCTACAAACGTGCAAAACGTTTGGAAAAAAGTGGAGAAAATGAGTTGGATAACATGAAACATGCTAGACAAATGTACCGTGACGAGCATAAAGGTGCGCCGTTTAATAACGAGGATGCGTAGGAGGTTTTGCGTGCTCATAAAAAATGGGACGCGCCGGAAGGGGTTGATTTAACCGGCGATGTCCCAAGCCAAACAAACGAGGCGTTATTCGGTCAAGATGCTCAACCACGTCCGATGGGCAAAAAACGTGCTCGAAGAAGGCCAAATCCGAGAGAACGACAAGTACCGGGGGAGCGAGTACCGGAGGAACGAGCTCGTCAATCCAATTCAGGGTGGCTATGACATCCGAGTATCGTATGAAACGGGAAACCGCCCAAGAGGCGTATCGGGCGGCTAAAGAAAAAGATCTAACGATTATGAGGTTGGAAGAGATGAAATTTCTCGGTACTGACACTTCCAAAATGAATCCAAACATTGCGCATTGGATCGATTCGGAAAAGGTCAGAATCATCAAAAAAATATAATTTGCAACTTCTACAGTAGATGTAATTGTATTTCGTAATTTCCTTATGTTGTAGTTTCCTTTATGTCGTGTTTTTTTTTTTTTTTTTTTTTTTTTTTTTTTTTTTTCTTTTTTTTTTTTTTTTTTTTTTTTTTTTTTTTTAAATTCGTATTATAATGTTTAAGTTTTAATGTTATGTTATTTATTAAATGAAGTATTTATTTTAGTTTAGGGCTTGAATTTGTAAATTGTTGAGTTATGGACTTATTGTTGAGTTATGATAAGGAGTGTAAATGGTTGAGTTAAAGTTGAAATGTTAAAGCTGATGTGGCGCTGACGTGCCGCTAAGTTAAGTTATAACTTGAGGTTATTGCACCTAGTGCTCTTATGGGTTGAAAAACTAATGACTAATGAGGGTTGATTAGGGTGACTCAACATCCATTAGTCATCGTGTTAGCTTCTTATATGATACTCCTTCCGTCCTAAAATAAGTGTCCAGTTTGACTTTTCAGAGTCAAACTGGTTCAACTTTGACTTTAAATATTTTTTTTGTGTTATATAATGTTAGATGAAGAATTATACCAATGAAAAATACACTTAAAACCCAATCCATTCATATATTTTGCATCAAGTATTATAAAACACTCGCAAAAATAGATAAGGTCAAAGTTGAACCAATTTGACTCTGAAAAGTCAAACTGGACACTTATTTTGGGATGGAGGTAGTAGCATGGAATAAATTGCAAATGTTTTCGGTAATATATCTAAAGGTCAACATGCTGAAAAAAAGTATATTCCACATAATTCTTTTAAGAAGGCGACATGATTGACTGTTTAGTTTCGGCTAAGATTTGGCATTACAATTACTAAGGGCTCAAGGACAAACATTTCTAAGACGTTCTTGTTACACAATCACATGTATTTGCAGTTATACAATTATACTATCAGATAGATTCGGACATACTTGAGGCAAAGGGTATGCGGGTATGCACGTGTATACCTTAAGTGCACATCACAAATGTAAAAATTTTTTTTTTTTTTTTTTTTTTTTTTTTTTTTTTTTAGTGCACAGCTTTTTCAAAATTTATTAAAGATTGCATGCCATGTGGCAAATCCGACAGCGTATACCACCCAACCAAGCTCCACAACCTCATATGTTGTAATACTTACTTTCGTTATTTGTCTTCATTTAAATTACATGAAACATGTTCCTCTAAAATTGTTATCCTTATGCCACCCATAAAAAAGGGTCCCAAGACGTGTCTTCAAGGGGAAAATTGCAAGGCGGGGGAGAGTCTTCGAGCAAAAAAAATAAAAATAATAAATAAATAAATAAATAAATAAATAAATAAATAAGGCCTAACAATCAACAAACCAACTCTTAGGCATTTTTATTAAAAAAAAAGAAAAAACAAATCTTTAAAAAACCAACTACAACTCCAACTGTTGGGAATACGTTTAACTAGTATCACGTCTTGGTCATTCATTTATGTAATAGGTTGCTTAGAACAGGCATTTAAGTTTGTTTAATGGCTCGGCTCTTGTAGAAGGCCCATGGGCCGTGAGCCTTGTTTAACTTCTAAAAAGAATGCACAAGAGTGTTGCCCTAACACTCTTGTCCTATAAATATTACATGTATGCTACTCTTATAATTGTTGGTTATTTCACTAATGCAAGCAAACCTTTGTTATATTATTGTGTGAATTGATCGACCATATCTTTCTCTCTTTCTCTCATCTCTCTCGTTATTATACTTGTGTTACATCATTAAGGTGATCTAACAAGTGGTATCAATCGCCTAAAGATCATTGAGTAGTGTTTTTTTGTGGAGTTCGTATCTTTTACTAGTTTATACGGTTTGGTTTTGCGTTTAATTTGTGATAAAATCTCATTTCTAGCACTCATTATTCACGCTTGTAAAGTGTTAAGAATTCTATAGTGTTTATAAGTTAGATTTGTAGTCGAAAGTTTAGATCTTTTTTGCTTTAAAACAAATTAGGATCGTAGTTTTATTAAGATACTTTATCGAAATTGGTCAAATTTCGTTTAAAATGTTAAAGCTTGAAACTTTCTTATTATTTAAGTGTTTTTAAACGTTTTTATCCAAAGAGAATCAGTTTAAACATCGTTTTCGATAGAAAGAAAGTGTTTTGATACAACTGTCCTCCATCGGAATTGCTTCAAAAAGGGTTTATCGGAATTGGACATAAGGGTTTATCGGAATTGAAGAAAAAGAGTTTATCAGAATTGCAAAAAAAGGGTTTATCGAAATTGATACTCAGTAGATTCCTTGCTTGTACAAGCTTGTGAAAATACTTCGACTTTGTGGAAATCTTCTATCTTGTATAAGATTAGTGAGATAACATCGGAATTGCATATTCTATCGAAATTGCTAAATTGCCATCGCAATTGCAATCTCTATCGAAATTGTCAAGTTCCATCGGAATTTAGATAATCCATCGCAATTCCCAAGCTCCATCGAAATTGCAAAGTCTATCGCAATTCAGCTATCTTTGTCGGAATTGGATAAATTCATCGCAATTGTAACTTTGTCGCAATTCAGTGAACTCGTCGCAATTGGTAAACTGTGAACAATGTTTGTCGGAATTGGATGTGAACAGTGTTTGTCAAAATTGGACGTGAACAGTAATCATCTTAATTCAAACTTAACCAAAACCAAACTTCATAACTCACAACACACTTCTAAATTGTCTACAATATCCATAACAACACAAGCTAACTAATCACAATCATGTCTCAACCACCTTATTTTAACTACTTTCAACAGCAGTATCCTCAGCAACAGCAGTATCCTCAGCAACCGCAGTATCCTCAACAACAACTATTGATGCAACAACATCAATTCTTTCCACAGCAACAATCCCCTCAACAACACACATACCAACAACAACCAATGCAATCCTTCCCGCTTCCTGCAAAGCTGTTACAAATGGTAATTTTCACAATTTAAATTAATAATAAATGGTTATTTATTATTTTTAAGCTGAGTATTTCTATGCGCGATTGCATATTTCTGAGCATTTTGGGAGCTGTCCCGTATACTGTAGCTTACAGTCACTGCAGAAAAAGTTTATTTTTGTCAGTAAACATAAATTATTCTATTTCTGATAGTTACTGACAAGTTTCGTAATTTACTGAGAGCTTTCTCGTAATTACTGAAAAGCAACCCCACACGCGTACCGACAGCACAATATATATGGTAGCAGTCAAATAAATGCATTTTTGAGAAAATAATAATATTTTATTATTTTTCTGACGAAAACGTCAATAAAAACTCTATTTTGAGTATACGTGTCCAAAAACGTCAAACCGGGATTTCACGATAACTTTTAAGCTTAAACCGACACACGATACACCAACGAGGATAAAAAACACACTATTTTCCCCCTCCTATAAGTCGTGTATAGCAAACACAAGAGGACAAACAATATTATATGGTAAATATTAGTTAGTGGGATTACATGCATAACTTTTGTATTTATACCCATATTAGCACATTACATTTTCACACATCCATACTCCTCCAAGAAAGTTACTTAGATCAAAAATTCCCTTTCTTTAACTTAAAACATTCAAGATCCATTAAATTTTGTTGAAGTTATAAGTAATCGGGGTGTACTTTCAAGTGTTTCGGGTTATTTAGAACGTGTCTTGGGTAAAATTGGTGCATTTTGGTGTTTTCTTGAGCCCTCAACCTCTCGAAATTCTTAAAGCATTGTAAGGATTCTTGAAAACTTGTTCAAATCTTGTTCATATCATGATGTTTTAATTTTTAAAAGTGTTAAAAAGTGTTAAATGTGTATGATTTGTTTAAATGAAAAAGTTATGGTTTGATGTCTAATATATACTTGCTCGACTTTTATGAAGTTTTTGTACAAATTATGTTATTTTTTGCTTGTGTGGTAAATCTTGTTGTTTGTGGTACTAATTTGATGGTACAAAAGTGATTAGTGCTAATTACGCGTAATTAAGTCGAAATATACACTTTTATATGCACTCGCACTTATTAATTTCGCAAAGACTAAATACTTGTAATTTTCTTTATAATTATTATTATATTATAAATAAATATAATAATTTATAATATAATAATACCCCAGTAGCACTATTATCAAATTAATTATTCAATGATTATTTAATTATTTATAAGTCTTAATTGATTAAATATTTAATTATTAAATATATATATATATATATATATATATATATATATATATATATATATATATATATATATATATATATATATAATATATATATATATATATATATTACTTACGCAGTTTGCTACAAGTAAAGCACGGAAGTTCCGTCGCACGTACATTTACCGTACACTTTCATCATGAGCCATCACCAAAGAGTTATATACGATAAACCATTTTGAAATGTACTTTACCACGCAGCAAGCAAGAAATACACGAGCACAGGTCACACGTAAACTTTTCAATTGAGTTAAGACATATAAGATACGAATATTTCGCTAAGACTTACCATACTGATTTAGGTCGCCTATCTGAGCGGTTGCACTGTTTTGTTGATTGATTTGCAGATTGCTATTGTTTTAAGGTGAGTTTATAGCCCTCTTTTTATACGTATTGCTTTTATAAACCTTGGGGGTGAGAAACATGCAAAACTGTTTTCATGGACCAAAAATAGATTTTGTTTTATACACACTTGTATGCAGAAACCTAAGTTAGCTGAATCCCATTGCGCCCACAATCATCAACCGTCAATTCCTGCTGGGAAATGCGTGTGATATAAATAGATCTATTAGGGGTGACTACCCCGTTCGGTTGGCTCGGCATAGTCTTTACGAACGTATACCATATCGAAATCGGCCGAGTGTCTGGGGATTAACACTCGCGGGCACCCTTTAGTTGCTATGCCAGTTTGGCATATTTTGTTGTCTAGTTCGATTAGATGAGCATAGTGTTTGCATAGCAGGATAGTGTGCCATTTGCTGAATTGTTTGCTGAATATTTTGCTATGGTCCATATGTGCTTATTTACTTTAAACCTATGAACTCACCAGCATTAGCTGACTTTTAGCATGTTTTTCTCAGGGCATTGAGAATGTGTTTACTGAAGGCAGGGCATGGCGATGGTCATAAAATTTGTTGGAAATATTTTTATTGTTGCGTTAAACTCTGAATTTGTGACCGCTTGTTAAATGGGTTACATTTTTATTTGAACTAAATTTGATGTATGACAATATGACTTTGAATATGTAATGTATTTTAAAACGGATTTTTAATCCGTTCTCTATATCTTGTGTTGTGATTATCGATTTAGTAGCACCCAAAGTGTATGCTTCCGCAATATCTTGATTTTGGGGGTGTTACAGATTGGTATTCAGAGCCTAGTTTATAGAGAACTAGGTTTATAAAAACCTTAAACTATAACTGATTTATGAAAACTTCCCCGTTGCGACGACCAGTTCCATTTGCGGATGACCCGTTGATGGAAGTTGTCAGAACCGCTGTTCAGCCACCCATTCCAGCTCAGCATACACACACCTCTCCAGTGTCTACCTCACCATACTTACCCCGCTACACTACTGCTCACCGCTCATCTCCAGCCCAGCTTTACACTATCACCCAGTATGCTCATACTACCCCACTCATCAGCCGACGCACTGCTCGTATGTCAGTATATTCTGGATACTGTCTGCGATTCTCAGATTTGCTAGGTTCACCATCTCAGAGGAGGACCCGATCAGATTATGAGTGTACCCCTATTTCATCACCATCTCCGTCACCCATGTCATCTCATTCCCCTCCCAGTCAGAGACTTAGGAGATCTATTGAGTCTTATTCATATGAGGATGAGGATCCAGAGCAGGTTCAGGTAGAGCCTACCCCAGCAGGGACAGAGATGCACCTATGGATTTGGATTAGGTGATGATGTCACGGGATGGTAAGGGCATCATGGAGGAAGTGCATGGTATATTTGAGGTAGGGCAGAGTTCTAAGGCTGGCCAGATACAGGATGTGAGTGATAGTCAGTGGATGGATATTGCTTGTGATACAAGCACGGGTGTGCATGTACCTAGCCCAGAGTACACTCCATCATCTCCTTCGTTCGTGCCACCTCCATCTCCGATACCTACTCGGCTTCCATCACCAGTGGTTTCTCCGCTTGCAGAGCTCGAGGAACCCACTGAGATGGAGCAGATATGGATTCAGCTGGCGAACCAGGCCAGTCTACTTGATGTAAACTCAGACCAGATTGAGAGGTTAGAGCAGTCTGACCGTATTCAGAGTGTTGAGAGGAGGATTGGGACAGTTGACAGGGCTGCTTGTGTGTTGTTTGAGGAGATGTATTCTGACAGACGTTTGATGATTGGACTGAGAGCTAGATTGGATGCATTAAAGAGATTGCATGGTAGTGAGCTTAGGAACTTGGACTTTAGGGCTATTGGTTTAGGTAGAGGCCAGACCAGGATTCAGGGGATGTTGAGGAGAGCTAGAGGTACTGATCGTACACAGTGGCAGAGGATTATGACTGTAGAGCATACGATTAGTGCTGTGATGAGAGAGAATCAGGAGTTGAGAGACCGTGTTGGTCAGTTGGAGACTACTATTAGAGGGATGACTGTAGTTGATGATGTATCCCGTTAGGTTGATTAGTTATCATTTAGTATTCCAGCACTAACTTTTAGCCATGATTGTAATTTTGTAAACCTCTATTCACTCGATATATATATATAACAAACTTGGTTTTCTATTCGATTGTTCGTTTTTCCTTTATGGTTGACTTTATTCTTGCATTTTGTTTGCGATATCCATATATTCATATGACACCTTCCTTCTATAATCGAGATTTCATTTAACGTCATCTTCCTGTGATGCAGATAAATGGCACTTAAACGAAAGTCAACCAGAGTCACACGAGGACAAACTGCTAACACACCTACCTAAACAAGGACAGTAAGAGGAAGGATTGCTGAGAATGCCGCCCCGGAAAGAGCCGCACAGGGCCGAGTTGCTGAGAACGTCGCCTCACCCAGGGTCGCGGCAAATCCACTTGTGGTGAATCAAGCAACTCTAGATCAGTTTGTTACTGATCGTGTGGCCGCCGCTTTCACAGTCGCAAACAATTCAACCACCAACACCGGAACGTCAAGGCCAGTGACCAACAGCCGTGGTTGCACTTACTCTGAATTTCGAAAGATCATGGTTGGAGGTTTCGGAGGAACAGAGGGAGCCGTTGGCCTGACTAGGTGGATTGAGAAACTAGAGACCGTGTTTCGCATCAGTGGTTGTAACGATGACGACAAGGTCAAGTACGCATCTTTCACGTTCATGGATGCTACTTTGACCTTGTGAAACAACTACATGAAATCTGCCAACATGGATGTTGCTTATGCTATATCGTGGGATGACTTTAAGGAATTAGTGCTTAGGAAATATTACCCACGAAATGAGGTCAAGAAGTTGGAGATAGAATTTTGGAATTTGAAGGTGTAGAACAACAACATGGCTGCTTACAACCAGAGATTTCAGAAGCTGGATTTGCTATGTCCTGAAATGGTTCAGACTGAGGCAAGGTTGATTGAGAGGTATATCGGAGGTTTGCCGAAGTCCATAAGAGGTGATGTGACTACCTCAAGGGCTTCAGATCTCCATGAAACCATGGAAATAGCAAACAAGTTGATGGACCAGGAACTAGAGGATGTCCCAGAAAAGAGTGCTGACAACAAGAGGAAGTGGGAAGATCACTCGAAGGGTAGTAACAGTAACTCTAAGAACAAAATACAGGATGTAGCCAAGGCTTATGCAGCGGGTTCGGGTGATAAGAGGAGGTATGACAGGAATGCACCTCTTTTTAACTGTTGTAAGCTACACCACAAGGGACAGTGCACAGTAAAATGTCACAACTGCCAGAGAGTAGGACATTTGACAAAGAACTGTATGTCAAGACCCCTAGCCACCACTCAAGCAGCACCATCCAACAACCGTTGGGTGGGAGTTACCTTCTTTGGGTGCGGTGAAAAGGGTCATTACCGTAATGAGTGCAACAAACCCCGAAATCAGGGAAATGGTGGTGGTCAAGGTAACCAGGGAGCAATAGTCAACAATGAAAACCAGGGCAATGGAGGAGGAGCCCGTGGAAGAGTTTATGCTGTGGGCAGAAGGGAAGCCCATGACCACCCGAACGTGGTGACGGGTACATTTCTTTTAAATAATCTTTATGCTTTAGTGTTATTCAATACGGGAGCAGATAGAAGTTTTGTTTCGACTGCTTTTAGTTCTTTAATTGATATTGCTCCGACCACCTTAGATAATGTATTCGACGTAGAATTAGCTAACGGGAACTTAGAAAGAGTAGATACCATTATAAGGGGTTGCACTCTAAATTTATTAAACCACCCATTCAATATCGATTTCATGCCAGTAGAGTTGGGTAGTTTTGACGTCATCATAGGGATGGATTGGCTATCGAAATGTCATGCCATAATTATCTGTGATGAAAAGATCGTCAGAGTACCCTACGGGAACGAGTTTCTGATAATTGAAGGAGATCGGAGCGACCGTGCGCGTTCGTCAAGATTAAACATCATCTTATGTACGAAGGTGCAGAAGTGCATTGAGAAAGGATGCCACCTCTTTCTAGCTCATGTTACTGAGAAGAAGGGAAAGGAGTCCGGAGAGAAACGATTGGAAGATGTGCCAATTGTGAGAGATTTCCCGGAAGTTTTTCCAGAAGACCTACCTGGACTCCCACCGGCCAGACAGATCAAATTTCAAATCGATTTGGTGCCAGGAGCCGCGCCTGTAGCGCGAGCACCCTATCGGCTGGCACCGACGGAGTTACAGGAGTTGTCTGATCAGTTAGCTGAACTGTCAGGAAATTTTTTTATCAGACCGAGTTCTTCACCTTGGGGAGCTCCGGTCTTGTTTGTTAAGAAGAAGGATGGATCCTTCAGGATGTGTATCGACTATCGGGAGCTGAATAAGCTAACTATCAAGAATCGGTACCCACTCCCGAGAATCGACGATCTATTTGATCAACTACAGGGTTCATCGGTTTATTCCAAGATAGACCTGAGATCAGGTTATCACCAACTTCGAGTCCGGGAAGGGGATATCCCGAAGACCGCATTCCAAACCCGATATGGCCATTACGAATTTCAAGTTATGCCATTCGGTTTGACTAACGCACCAGCTGTATTCATGGATCTCATGAATCGGGTGTGTAAGCCGTACTTGGATAAATTCGTAATAGTATTCATTGACGACATTCTGATATATTCCAAGAATGAGAAAGAGCATGAGGAACACCTCAAGCTAATTCTGGAATTATTGAAAAAGGAGGAGTTATATGCCAAGTTTTCGAAGTGTGAATTTTGGATATCGACTGTGTAGTTTCTGGGTCACGTGATAGATAGTCAAGGCATTCACGTGGATCCCGCCAAGATTGAGTCAATAAAGGATTGGGAAACATCCACAGCGCCTACTGAAATACGCCAATTCTTAGGACTTTCCGGTTATTACCAAAGATTTATTGAAGGTTTTTCCAAGATAGCTAAGCCGTTGACAAATCTGACACAAAAGAATGTGAAATATGACTGGGGAGATAAGGAGGAAGAAGCTTTTCAACTCCTTAAGAAAAGATTATGTAGTGTTGGGAATTATATTTTCATAGATTTGATGATACAAAACAAGAAGAATGAAACTTAAGGATTACTGAAATGATAAGCAAAATACACCTAGCAGTTGGAACTGCTAGTGCAAACAGTTGGAACTGCTAGTGCAAAGAAGGTAGCAGTTGGAACTGCTAGTGCAAACAGTTAGTACTGCTAGTACAAGGAACTGCTGATCAGTGAGTCATACTACTGCTGAATGGATAAAGATGAAGAAGATATTTTGTATTTGAGTCAAGTATATCAAATAGATAATATCTAGATATGTTTTCAGTCAACAAATTGTAAAAGATACATGTTGTATCTTATTGACTGACATAACAAGCAAGTAGTAGACCAAGGCTTATCAACTTTGTAATGATCTCCTTTGTACTATAAAAGGGAGATCATACCCTTAGATAAAACTGTGTCACTGTGTCACTATGTGAACACCAGTATGTTTTATGTAGTGTTCTAGTGTGCTTAGAATTTAAACACCAAAGGGTGTCAATATGTAAAACATCAAAAGAGTGTGTGGGAACATTAGACATGGGGTCTAATGTTGTTTATTTTTGTTAAGCCTCAAGGATCATTGATCCCTGTTAGAGTGTAACCGTATTACTAATGATCAAGTAGTATTGGGGCTGAGTTTAATAACAAAGAGAAAGTTTGGCAAAACCTTGTTGTAATAATATTATTTCTTTCATAGAATATTCCGTCAATATTATCATCATGCTTTTCATAGTAAATCCTAGATCAAAGGTGTTACAACCTAGAGTCCATAAACGATCACGTAACCTATTTTAGTAGATGTAAGTCGGTCTAAAATAAGTTTCCACAATTGGTATCAGAGCGGGGGGCTCTGGATCTAGGAAAAGAAAAGGTTTTAGCTAAAGAAAGAAGAAAAATTCGGATCTGGTTCGTATTTTCGTAACTCACTGCAGGGCTGTTTTCAAAAGGCGATAACTCCTTCGTTAACCGTTGGATCGGGTTGAAATTTTTACTGGAGATTCTTGGTATATCAAGGTAGATTCTCACAGGAGGGATCTTCAATCTGAGCCTTAGGTTGCAAGATATGCATCGTTGAAAACTGCTGCAGAAACAATTGAGGTATAGTCGAATTTTTGGTTTTCTTTCAAGGTTCACACACAAAGGGGAAGAATCACACGCAGAAGAGAGTTGGTTCTTAAAAGATTAAAGGCTTGTTTATCAAGTTATTATTGGTGAAAAAGATTATTTGTTGCTTATTTGAAGTTAAAGTTGAATTTTTCAAAATTGTGTTCTTATCATATCTTAAAGTGGTTGACTACACTTTAAAGATAACTTGTTCGTTCGTTCAATTGACTACGAATTGACAAACACTTAAAGGAGTAACGTTGTAGTGCTCAGTGTCTCATAGAAGATGAGTTTATTGTCAAGAGATTGCGGTCTCCCTATACAAGAAAGTTGGGTATACGTTCGAAGTCAAATTTAGTACAAGATATAAGACACAAGGATGGTTTATTCTGTTTCATCAAGTTAGTAATGGTTGGTTTTTCTTCATCAGTCATTAAAGCCTACAGAATTGGAGATTCGAATGGTTAACATATGGGTTTCAGGGGAAGCTTAAATGTTCAAGTGTTTAACCATTTATTATACTTATGCATCACCACAAAGGAAAGTTATTGATTTTTATTACTGTTGATTAGTATTGCTACTGATGGTTTAAAATTTTAGTGTCTCAAGTTCATTTTTAGTGCGGAAAGCTTAATGGAGGGTAATTTGAGATATTAGAAGGATAAATTGGATTTGTAATATTAGTTTGTAGTCGTAAAGATCATATTTGTAATATTCTCTATTTGTTGATAACAAAAAGGGGAAGAGATGTGGTGGATAGCATAGATTAAGGGGAAGACAGTATGGTTTCATTCATGGTGAGATTTAATTATCTCAATTTCTCTACTTCGTCTAGGGAAATTCGTACAAGAATGTGTTTGTTTTGTAATCATCAAATAGGGGAAGATTGTTGGGAATTATATTTTCATAGATTTGATGATACAAAACAAGAAGAATGAAACTTAAGGATTACTGAAATGATAAGCAAAATACACCTAGGAGTTGGAACTGCTAGTGCAAACAGTTGGAACTACTAGTGCAAAGAAGGTAGCAGTTGGAACTGCTAGTGCAAACAGTTAGTACTGCTAGTACAAGGAACTGCTGATCAGTGAGTCATACTACTGCTGAATGGATAAGGATGAAGAAGATATTTTGTATTTGAGTCAAGTATATCAAATAGATAATATCTAGATATGTTTTCAGTCAACAAATTGTAAAAGATACATGTTGTATCTTATTGACTGACATAACAAGCAAGTAGTAGACCAAGGCTTATCAACTTTGTAATGATCTCCTTTGTACTATAAAAGGGAGATCATACCCTTAGATAAAACTGTGTCACTGTGTCACTATGTGAACACCAGTATGTTTTATGTAGTGTTCTAGTGTGCTTAGAATTTAAACACCAAAGGGTGTCAATATGTAAAACATCAAAAGAGTGTGTGTGGGAACATTAGACATGGGGTCTAATGTTGTTTATTTTTGTTAAGCCTCAAGGATCATTGATCCCTGTTAGAGTGTAACCGTATTACTAATGATCAAGTAGTATTGGGGTTGAGTTTAATAACAAAGAGAAAGTTTGGCAAAACCTTGTTGTAATAATATTGTTTCTTTCATAGAATATTCCGTCAATATTATCATCATGCTTTTCATAGTAAATCCTAGATCAAAGGTGTTACAACCTAGAGTCCATAAACGATCACGTAACTTATTTTAGTAGATGTAAGTCGGTCTAAAATAAGTTTCCACATGTAGTGCACCTATTTTGGCCTTACCTGAGGGTAGTGAAGATTTTGTTGTGTATTGTGACGCTTCACACAAAGGTTTGAGAGTTGTGCTGATGCAGAGAGAGAAGGTGATAGCATACGCTTCTCGACAGCTGAAAACCCATGAGAAAAACTACACAACCCATGACCTAGAGTTAGGATCAATCATTTTTGCACTAAAAATTTGGAGGCACTATCTTTATGGCACTAAGTATGTGGTGTATACCGACCACAAAAGCCTACAACACATCTTGAGCCAGAAGGAGCTGAACATGAGACAGCGTTGAATGGTTAGAACTACTTAGCGACTACGATTGTGAGATCCGTTACCACCCAGGCAAGGCAAACGTGGTTGCCAACACCCTTAGCAGAAAAGAGCGGATCAAACCCCTCAGAGTTAGATCGTTAGGGATGACGATCAGTTCGTCGCTTCCAACGAAAATTCTTGAGGCTCAGGTCGAGGCAATCAAGGATGAAAACCGAGAACGTGAGAAGATTTACGGAATGCCAGAGAGTGAGAATGGCTTCGTAAAAAGATTTGATGGAGTTTTATGTTATAGGGACAGGAGTTGGATCCCGCTGTATGGAGGAATTCATGATTTGATCATGCACGAATCCCACAAGTCCAAATACTCCATTCATCCAGGATCTGACATGATGTACTTAGATTTGAAGAAGTTGTATTGGTGGCCAAACATGAAGGCCGATATAGCTGAGTACGTCAGTAAATGTTTAACGTGCTCGAAGGTCAAGGCTGAACACCAGAGACCATCCGGTCTGCTAGTTCAACCTGAGATTCCAGAACGGAAATGGGAGCGCATCACTATGGATTTTATCACCAAGCTGCCTAAGACGTCGAGCGGTTACAACACGATCTGGGTGATCGTTGACCGTCTCACTAAATCATCTCATTTCCTCCCTATAAAGGAGAATGATAGCATAGACAAACTTGCGCGACTGTATGTGAAGGAAATTGTCGCAAGGCATGGTGTGCCTGTCTCTATCATCTCTGATCGAGACAGTCGGTTCACGTCTAACTTTTGGAAGTCGCTCCAGGACGCATTGGGAACCGACCTTGACATGAGTACAACTTATCATCCTCAGACTGATGGTCAGAGTGAAAGGACCATTCAGACGTTAGAGGACATGCTGAGAGCCTGTGTGATTGACTTCGGGAACGGTTGGGATAGGCATTTGCCTTTAGCTGAGTTTTCCTACAACAACAGCTATCACACCAGCATTAAGGCTGCACCGTATGAGGCGCTTTATGGTCGTAAGTGCAGATCGCCAATATGTTGGGCGGAAGTCGGAGAAAGTTAACTTACTGGACCAGATCTAGTCCACGAGACTACTGAAAAGATCATGCAGATCAAGAGCCGAATGCAAGCGGCTCGTGACCGTCAAAAGAGCTCTGCCGACAAGAGGCGAAAACCCCTTGAGTTCCAAGTGGGTGACAAAGTGATGTTAAAGGTCTCGCCATGGAAAGGCGTGATAAGATTTGGTAAGCGTGGAAAGCTGAACCCTCGCTATATTGGACCTTTCGAAATTCTTGCCAGGATCGGGCCGGTAGCCTACCGACTCGAACTGCCGTCCGAACTCAGTGCTGTGCATGACGTTTTTCATGTCAGCAACTTGAAAAAGTGCTTATCTGATGATAACGCCGTCATTCCTTTGTATGAGATTCAGCTTGACGAGAAACTGAATTTCATCGAGGAGCCGATCGAAATCATGGACCGGGAAGTTAAACGGATAAAGCAGAGTCGTATCCCAATTGTGAAGGTCCATTGGAACTCTCGCAGAGGCCCCGAGTACACGTGGGAGCGAGAGGATGAAATCAAGCGAAAATATCCTCATCTCTTTTCGTACTCATCGAGTAACGTAAATTGAAATCCGGGATGGATTTCCCGATTAGCTGGGGAGACTGTGACAAATGGTAATTTCACATTTTAAATTAATAATAAATGGTTATTTATTATTTTTAAGCTGAGCATTTCTATGCGCGATTGCATATTTCTGAGAATTTTTTAGCATTTTTGGGAGCTGTCCCGCATACTGTAGGTTACAGTCACTGCAGAAAAAGTTAATTTTTGTCAATAAGCATAAATTATTCCATTTCTGATAGTTACTGACAAGTTTCGTAATTTACTGAGAGCTTTCTCGTAATTACTGAAAAACAACCCCACACGCGTACCGACAGCACAGTATATATGGTAGCAGTCAAATGAATGCATTTTTGAGCAAATAATAATATTTTATTATTTTTCTGATGGAAACGTCAATAAAAACTCTATTTTGAGTATACGTGTCCAAAAAGGCCAAACCGGGACTTTACGGTAACTTTTAAGCTTAAACCGACACACGATACACCAACGAGGATCAAAAACACACTATTTTCCCCCTCCTACAAGTCGTGTACAGCAAACACAAGAGGAAAAACAATATTATATGGTAAATATTAGTTAGTGGGATTACATGCATAACTTTTGTATTTATACCCATATTAGCACATTACATTTTCACACATCCATACTCCTCCAAGAAAGTTACTTACATCAAAAATTCCCTTTCTTCACCATCACAACCCACGGCCAACTTAAAAAATTCAAGATCCACAAAATTTTGTTGAAGTTATAAGTAATCGGGGTGTACTTTCAAGTGTTTCGGGTTATTTAGAACGTGTCTTGGGTAAAATTGGTGCATTTTGGTGTGTTCTTGAGCCCTCAACCTCTCGACATTCTTAAAACATTGTAAGGATTCTTGAAAACTTGTTCAAATCTTGTTCATATCATGATGTTTTAATGTTTAAAAGTGTTAAAAAGTGTTAAATTTGTATGATTTGTTAAAATGAAAAAGTTATGGTTTGATGTCTAATATATACTTGCTCGACTTTTATGAAGTTTTTGTACAAATTATGTTATTTTTTGCTTGTGTGGTAAATCTTGTTGCTTGTGGTACTAATTAAGTCGAAATATACACTTTTATATGCATATATATGGATCGGCTACTTTTTAAAATATATAATTATTAGGGTTTTGAAAAACATAATATTTTGGCTCTAGTGGTGAAATGGTGAAGATTATGCTTATTAGCATATTATAATTAGCTTATTGTAATTAGCACTAGCTTATTGATTTACACTACAAAAATTGGACAAAAATTTAATTTGGCATAATTGGGCCGAGCCCACCATGTTGTCGGCCTATGTGGGCTGTTTTGGACCAATTGCTTATTTGAAAGTGCTTATTGCTTATTTGATATTTAACATAAAATATAACTTAACTAAAATGGATTAATTGGTTATCAGACTAAAAATGTGTTATTTGGCTAAAAGTGGCCTATTCGACCCAATAAACATCTCGGGAGACAAAAGTAAATTTTTGAACATTTTTAGACTCGCTATAATTATTTTCGCAAAATAGAACGGTTTATATCGATAAAAACCATTTTGGGCTTATTTTGGCATTTTAAACCCAATAAGCCATATAAAAGGAATTTCGGCCCATAAAATATGAACATTGACTTTTGAAAGAATTTTGACTAAACGTTGACTTTTGTATCGAAAACTATAATAATGAAGTAATTATAACGATAAGTATAGTTATATCGATAAATATACACTTTGGACTATTTTTGCAATTATAGTGATAAAAAGGGATTATTTGAGGAAATTTGCAACACTTGAGAAAAATGGGAAAGCTTGAATAAACGAATGGGTCATGCTCGAAACAAGCTATTTTTATTATAAAAAATTATTAATTTTCCTAAATTAATATTTTTAGGCCTTATGAGACTTATAAATATTTTTTTGGCACTTATGCACTCGCACTTATTAATTTCTCAAAGACTAAATACTTGTAATTTTTTATAAATAAATATAATAATTTATAATATAATAAAACCCCACTAGCACCATTATCAAATTAATTATTCAATGATTATTTAATTAATTATAAGTCTTAATTGATTAAATATTTAATTATTAAATATATATATATATATATTATATATATATATATATATTATATATATATATATATATATATATATATATATATATATATATATATATATATATATATATATTACTTACGCAGTTTGCTACAAGCAAAGCACGGAAGTTCCGTCGCACGTACATTTACCGTACACTTTCACCATAAGCCATCACCAAAGAGTTATATACGATAAACCATTTTGAAATGTACTTTACCACACAGCAAGCAAGAAATACACGAGCACGGGTCACACGTAAACTTTTCAATTGAGTTAAGACATATAAGACACGAATATTTTGCTAAGACTTACCATACTGATTTAGGTCGCGTGTCGGAGCGGTTGCACTGTTTTGTTGATTGATTTGCAGATTGCTATTGTCTTAAGGTGAGTTTATAGCCCCTCTTTTTATACGTATTGCTTTAATAAACCTTGGGGTGAGAAACATGCAAAACTGTTTTAATGGACCAAAAATGGATTTTGTTTTATACACACTTGTATACAGAAACCTAAGTTAGCTGAATCCCATTGCGCCCACAATCATCAACCGTTAATTCTTGCTGGGAAACGCGTGTGATATAAATAGATCTATTAGGGGTGACTCCCCCGTTCGGTTGACTCGGCATAGTCAATGCGAACGTATACCATATCGAAATTGGCCGAGTGTCTGGGGATTAACACTCGCGGCCACCCTTTAGTTGCTATGCCAGTTTGGCATATTTTGTTGTCTAGTTCGGTTAAATGAGCTTAGTGTTTGCATAGCAGGATAGTGTGTGATTTGCTGAATTGTTTGCTGAATATTTTGCTATGGTCCATATGTGCTTATTTATTTTAAACCTATGAACTCACCAGCGTTAGCTGACTTTTAGCATGTTTTTCTCAGGGCATTGAGAATGTGTTTACTGAAGGCAGGGCATGGCGATGGTCATAAAATTTGTTGAAAATGTTTTTATTGTTGCGTTAAACTCTGAATTTGGGACCGCTTGTTAAATGGGCTACATTTTTATTTGAACTAAATTTGATGTATGACAATATGACTTTGAATATGTAATGTATTTTAAAACGGATTTTTAATCCGTTCTCTATATCTTGTGTTGTGATTATCGATTTAGTAGCACCAAAAGTGTATGCTTCCGCAATATCTTGATTTTGGGGGTGTTACAAAAACAACCACATTGGTTTGATGAAATGTGTTAGGCCATCAGTAGCCAACAATCTAGACATGAAGCTGGATCACTTGACACACCTCCAATGCTCACTCCTGGTAATTATGTTCAATGGGCAAGTCGATTCTTAAGGTTCATAAAACTCAAGAAACCACATGGCAAATATATGAAAAAGGCTATAATTGTAGGTCCATTCCAAATGGCAATGACAATGGTTCCTAGAGATCCAACTGCTATTCCTCCAAGACCTGACACCGTGACCCCTGTTCCTGAAGCTCAACTTACTGTAGAGCAAATACTTCATCGTGAAGCAAATGAACTTGCAATATCATATATTCTTCAGGAAATACCTAATCCGATTTTCTGAAGCATTGATGCTCAGAAAATAGCTAAGGATATGTGGGAACACGTTCATCTCTTAATGAAAGGCACTGAACTGAACCAAGAAGACATGGAATCCAAATATACAATGTTCATGATTGAATCAGGGGAGTCACTAGAGTCTTATTACCATCGGTTCAAAAACATCATCAATGTTGTTCCCGTAACACGCTTAGAGTTAACTAGAAAGTTAATCTATTTGTGTTTATGACTAATACAAAGTATTGATTAATTCTAACAGTTAATGAAACGTAAATATAAAAACACACAAGTATTTTCAATGTTTAAATTCTTATTAGAAATGAATCAAATAATCTATTACCCAAGTGTTTTGTGGAACAAATACTTGGGATTGAATAAACAAGGTATGGTGTCTCCTAGCTAAACTTAAGCTATGCTTAAGTGGTAACAATTCGACCCACTGAGCTATCTCAGGGATACGTTACTCTTTGTAGGAGAAAAGGGGTATTGTGAAAGTCTAAGCTTTAATTGCACAAAATACCTAACCCGCTTTTCTCCATCTGTTTGCTATTTATAGGCAAACAGATCAAGAGTACTGAAGATTAACACTAGATAAACAAATAGGAAGCGTGTCTGACAACTACAACAGTAGTTGTCATTTCCAAGAACCAATAGGATTGTGCCAAAAAGTCTTCGAGTGTCAGACCTTACACTTCTTCGACTTTTAGCCACTTGAGGGATGGTTTGTCTGACCCCGATAAGACTTGTTCTTATCTTCTTAAAACCTTCCCTCATTATCCCGCCTTTTATTCAGGCTTTAGGTTCTTCAGACATTTGTCTTCAGTCTTCAGTTATTGTTGTTGAGGAGACTTGGGTTTCAGTGAGCTCTTGTCTAACGCTCACTGATCCATTACCTTCTTCTTCGTCTCAAGTAACACTTCAGTGAGTACCGCCTCACTGTGTGGTGAATCTTTCTTCTTAGACTCGTCCTGAGCATCTTGAAGGTAACTCACTGAGTGACTGTTCACTTAGTGACTTAGAATGTTTTCAGTTTAATTTACACTTAGCTTAATTTGTATTCAAATCTTGTTTTAACGACTCTTGGGTACTGAAGGACCCAACAATCAATGACTTGGACAGACACAACATTATTTTACCCAGGATTGCAATCAACACTAAGTTTCTCAGCTGTCTTGGTCTAGATTGGCAAAAATATGCCACGTTTGTTCATCATGCCAAAAATCTACATAATGCATCTTATGGGTTGTTGTATGATTAACTGAAGCACCATCAATCTGAAGTTGACAAAGATCGAGCTCTTCGTGGTACTTATTCACCTTCTACAACACCAAACTCATTGGCACTGATAGCTCAATCTCACTTTGCTCCACCTCCACAGTCAAACCATGCTTATGTCCAACAGCAATATCACTTTAACTATCCTACACAAACCTCTTCCACCCAACTCATTCCATATGATTCGAAACAACAATCAACTGAAAATCAAATGGTCCCCTATGACAACACTGACACCATGTTCTACACAAATACAAACAATGATGAAGATGATGCATTCAACCCTTTGAATGAAGGATTTGCACTCATTGCTCGTGCTTTCAGCAAATTCTCTAACAAATCCAACAATCATCTCCGCACTTCATCCAACACAAGGAATCAAGCTGTTGTACAAGATGGACGTGTTGATATACAGAATCGTGCTTATGGAAGAACTGGATCAGGAGGTTATATGGGAAATTCAGGAAATGGACAACGGTTTACTGCAGCTAGTGGAAGTAGGAACAATGCAGGTGCTCCTCAGAAAAGGGTTGAAGTTGTTGAAATGGGAAAGGTCAGAGGCAATGAGTTTCATAAGCAGGCACTGGGAAAGGTCATCTGGCTAATGCATGTCCCAAACCTAGAGTCAGAGGCAGTGAGTTTCATAAGCAGGCACTACTTCTAGCTCTAAAGGATGAATCAGGGGGAACTATCAGTGACAAAGAAAACAGCTTCATGGCAAATGCATATTCAGATGATGACATGGAGGATTTGGAAGCAAATGCAGCTGTGATGCTAATGACAAACATGCAGGAACTTCACATGAGTGACACAGGCCCAGTGTATGATACTGATGGTCTGTCTCGGTACCTGATCCAACAACATGTCTAATATATGAAATTGTATCACCATCTGCATCTGCATCAGACGAGGAGCAAGTTGTTCAAAATGATTCATTATTATCTCCTCAAGAAGATGAACATATGAACACAGTTGTTACATTTTATGAAGATCAAATTAACCCAGTTGTTACTTTTGATGATCCAATTGATAACGATAACAATGATCAAATTGAACAAAATGAACCTTCGCTCGGTCTAGATCCAGAACTCATGACCTTACTATTGACCACCCAATCCTAGTTGGACTCACTTAACTCTTAGATTGAAAAATGCAATGAGATCAACAGAAACTTAAAAGCCAAAGTTGCATCATTAACTAAGGATCTTGAGTGCTATAAAATAAAACTCACAAATTTTGAAACAAAAGAAAAACGAGAACAAGGTTTTGAAGCTGCATTTCAAAAAGCCTATGTCAAAGAACAAGATTTACAACATCAAATACGAGAATTAGTTGCTTCCAAACATAACTTGGTTTCTCAAATGGAACAAGAAAAATTAGAATTTAAGCAACAGGTTGAACACCTCTGTAAAACCCCGAAACTAATATAATCCGGAATGACAAAAATACCCTCGAACCTAAAATTTTGAGAAAATATAAAAAACTATACAAGTAATGATAAGTACACTTAACCTAAGTTCAAAAATAATTAAAACATTACATTATACAATGTGGTACAAAAAAAAAAGAAAAAAAGAAAAAAAAGAAAAAAAAGAAAGAACTTACCTATATGTGCCACCCCCCCATGACCACAATTGAGTCCAAGTGCATGATTGCTAGAAACTTGGCAAGCCCATAATGTGATTGATACATTCCCTAAATACCAAACAAAAATATTCGGCCTCTTAAAATCCCAAATACCGATCTTCAAAAAAAAAAAAAAATAAATAAACCCTAAAACAAAAAATTCGGTTCCTCTTGTGTGTCCCTGCTGCTGTCGATCCAAGAACCACAAAAAGGGTGTTTTAATCTTGTTCTTTTGTCCTTCACATCATCAACAAGGTAACCATGTAATACTCAATTAATCTACATGAATTCTTAATCAAAAACTAACCCTAAAAATCGTGTTTTGGTCCTGTTTTGCTGCTGCTGTTTGTCGATCAAAAAGGGAGGAAGAAGAAGGAGTTTTCGTGTGGTGTTTTTGATTTTGTCGTGTTCGTGTTCTTCGTGGCCTACGAGGGTATTGTATCACCTACTATATTCGATCATTGTGCTTGTTTTTCTTTTGATTCTAGTCGAATTAACCACAAGAGATATCACATAAAATCATAAAATGAGAAACCCTAAAAACTGTTTTGGTATAAATCGACCCATGATTTTGTAGTAAAATAATTCGTTGTGATCATGTTAAATCTGTTTTAGACCGACCTAAATGTGTTATGGAATTATCTAAAATCGTTTGGAGTAAAGAACTAATGAATAGAATGATAAAACCCTAAGATTAAACATGTTGCTGTGAGGACTGCTTCTGAGTTGGATTTTTGTTCGACTTTAAACGGCTGTAACTTTATGATGGAATCGAGTTTTTGAGTGTTTTAAAAGCCTAAAACTAAGTTCATTGAAATAGCTACCTGGGAAAATTTAGTTTGTAATTTTTAGAGGCCTGGAAGGTTACTTTTTGATTTTTAGAAAATTATGTGTCTGATCGGATTTGTGAGTCTGGAAAATCAGTCCGGGTTTTTGAATTTTAATTTCCAAACCGTATTGAATTAGGAGGTTTCCTTTGAACTGGGTAATATTTGGGATGTCTATTACTTCCTAGAATTTTTGTAGATTTTTTTTGAATTTTTCTTAAAAGGTTTCAAATTAATAACTTTTCGTATAGTAAAATTTCTCAGAAATCTGGACGAGTTGGTTTTGGCGAATTTTAATCCATAGTTATGCTACTTAATAAAATCTGGAAAAATTTGGTAAAATACTTAAGACATTTGAGCATCTCTGGAATTTTTGAGAATTTTATTACTGAGTTCTTGTATGATTTGCAATTTATTGAAAACCTAACAATTTCGTATATAAAACTGTGAGAAATTATAAAAGGGTAAAATTGTAAACTAAAGGGTGTGATGTGTTTATTGTGTAACCTAAAGGGTGTAAATGGATATTTTGCTAAGACCAAAGGTCATAACTTATAAAATCTGTAACTTGATGATATTTTCATATTATACCCTAAACTTATGATAATTACCTAATGAACCCTAAATTATGGAAACTACTATATGAACACTAAAACTTTGTAAAAGACATTATGAATCCTAAACTATGAATACGATCATCTGTAATACTTTGAATGGACAAACGAGAATGTTAATAATCAAAGTTAATTAACATGGAGAGAGAACTTAAAATGAGACATTATGATTACATGAAACTTATAAGAGAATTTGTGATTATTTGTAGATCGGGTGAAGAGGGAGTGATCTCCTACTTGATTTGCTTTTCATTTCTTTGCTTGCGCATTTCATTAAGGTACAGATATTCTGCTCTTATATAAGGAGCCTTCGGTCTCTATTTTGATTCGTATTAGGGTTTCCCTATACCATTGCTATGTTCCCTACACTTTGATATGAACCTTTGATTTCTGAACCTCTCATATGAACCCTTTGATATGAACCTTGAGATTTGGACTATGATTATGACATATGAACCTTTGCTATGATATGAACCTTTGACCTTTGACCTTTGACCCCAGTTTGATACTACGAGCCAAATATGTTTCCTAGCCATGAAGGTAACATGGCCGTGTCATTGATGCACCAATGGCATGACTCTTGTGTGGTCAGAGTGATTAACCACACCGTCCCCATTTTGATTTGATATGAGCTCACTATGATATGATTTGATATGGCCAATATGATATGTTTGGGGGGCGTATGGATGCATCCTAGATATGTTCTGATATGATATGTTTTGATATGATATGATATGGTGACTGGGGCTGGGTGCAATCCACTCCTTTCACAAAATATGGGAGCTAGCTACTCCATTTGAAGAATGAGGACACCCCTCATATTATCTGATTATCTGAGAGGTCTCCCCTCTATATGATTATGAAGATATGATATGATATGTGATATGTTATGATATGGGCTCGTGGTGGATGACTGTCCTAAACCTTACTCTTTATTTCCTTTTCCTATATCCCATTCATTATGATATGTCTGTTCATTTCCATTTGATTTTGGTTTCCGTTTATTATATATCTATTCACTGGGCTTTTTAAGCTCAGCCGCATTTCTTTTCCTGCGGCAGGTTTTAGTAGGAAGCCAGGAGCTTGGGTTTGCTTTGGGATGAGAGATTAGCTTTTGAAGACGATACCTTAGTTTTAGTATTCATTTATGTATGACTGCGTAGATTTGGTATATTTTCCTTTGTAATATTGTAAACCATTTGTATTATGTAAGTCGTATGTTATGCTTGCCTTTGATATGTCACCATAATTGTAACACCCCAACCCTGTCCTAAACCTTACTCTTTATTTCCTTTTCCTATATCCCATTCATTATGATATGTTTGTTCATTTCCATTTGATTTTGGTTTCCGTTTATTATATATCTGTTCACTGGGCTTTTTAAGCTCAGCCGCATTTCTTTTCCTGCGGCAGGTTTTAGTAGGAAGCCAGGAGCTTGGGTTTGCTTTGGGATGAGAGATTAGCTTTTGAAGACGATACCTTAGTTTTAGTATTCATTTATGTATGACTGCGTAGATTTGGTATATTTTCCTTTGTAATATTGTAAACCATTTGTATTATGTAAGTCGTATGTTATGCTTGCCTTTGATATGTCACCATTTTCGTGACACTTCTACCCTTGCCGGGTTGGGGTGTTACAATTATGGTATCAGAGACAGGTTTACGACTTGTAGTACATCTACCCTTGGCCTGTGTAAGTTAGGACCCCTAAGTTTCCACTGTAGGCGCTCGTAGGATAACCTTTGCGAAGTTGCGTAGAATTTTTCCCATAGGAATATAAGCCATAACCGGTGAGGAATGGGTAGTCTAGGACATCCATGTGAGTAGTAATTGCTTCCGCATCACTCTGAATCTTGCCTTTGCCTTTAGTCATGCCTTATAAGAGCGTTTGTCGCAGAAGACGAGGAAGTATTACCTTCCGTCATTTGAATGATGAACGTTGTATGTTAACCAACTTTTCCTTTAGAAAGATTTGATGTTGATATTTGTCTAGTACGGAATTGTTATCTAAGCATGCTGATTGTAACACCCCAACCCGGCAAGGGTAGAAGTATCACACAAATGGCTCCATATCAGATCAAACAAAGCATACAATCAATAGTAATACAATGGTTCTCAAAGGTTACAAATGAAATCTTGCAATACAAAGGGTTACAAAGGAAAATAAACGCTGCCTATCAAATCCATAAGTACATCTCTTCTAATGGCTTCTACTCAAAGTCTTCTAGATTCAAAGTCTCTTCACTCTTACCCAGCTTCCAACTAAAACCTGCCGCGGGAAAAGAAACGCGGCTGAGCTACTAGAGCTCAGTGAACAGATATAACGTAACAAACAGTAGTATAATGTATAATTTACATGAGTAAAAGAGTGTGGAAGCATGAATACATGGTATCAAGATGAAAGGTAAGAGTACATGGTATCATAAGGAAAGGTAAAAGGGTACATGGTAAAGGAAGTCAGAAATCCACTACGAGCCCATAACATAACATGAATCATAATCATAATCATAATCGTAAACATGCAGAGGGGAGACCTCTTAGTATCCTGTGAATATGAGGGGTGTCCTCAATCATGGGTATCCTGTAAATATGAGGGGTGTCCTCAATCATGGGTTGGAGTAGCTAGCTCCCGGAGTGTGAAAGACGTGTATCGCACACACCATCAGTCACCATGAATAACATAACATAACATGAACATGAACAAATCTAGGATGCATCCATACGCCCCAGGTGGCCATAATCTGCCTCTACGTAAACATAACATGCAGGGACGGGACAGGTCATCACTCTCCTGCCCTAGAGTCATGCCATCGGTGCATCGACTGACATGGACATGAAACCCTCATGCCTAGTGAGTGGCTCGTAGCATCAAACTGAGGGTAAAGGTCAAGTATCATGGATCATGTTTTAAGTTTACTTGCATAGGTCAATATCATGTTTCATAAGTTCATAATCATGGTTCATAATCATGGTTCATAAATAAGGGTTCATGAGCAAAAGTTCATAAGTAAAGGTTCAATATCATGATGGTTCAATAATCGGAGTCATAAAAGAGCATGAAGGCCTCTTATCAAAGAAGCAGAATATCTGTACCTTAGCAGCACTGAAAGTGAAGGAAAGGACCAAATAACCCAAGCTAATCCCTCTTCCAAAAGATCTTCCTGAATTAATAGTCATTCATTATTTAGGAGTCTATTTATTATTTAATGACATAACTGAATATGGTTATTCTTATATCCATTACATTAACATGTTTAGGGTTCGTAGGTCTTTTAAACGTATCTAGAAACATGGACACCTTCTAGACTTAACTCACACGAATAGAAGAAACCCAAATACGCAACAAGTCGAATAAAAGTCGATCAACAATTCTTATAATATATATATGAGTTCCTTATTACGCATTAAGAACCAAAATATTTTACTCCTCATTAACCTTGCATATTATGTCTAAATTATGGATTACCTTTTAAAAGAAATTTTCATCATTTATACTCTGTTAACTAAATAACTAGTTTTATGTGAATTTATTCTTCTACCTTTTGACAAATTATTTATGATCATCGTAATATCTTAATGCAAGTGGCTTAGCCATCCAAAGTCTCGTGAGTAGTAAATTCGACCCATGTGATGCCCATCGATTTTTATTATAAAAATAGCTTAGCATGTTGATTATGACCAATGCATGATTTCAGCCCCACAATTCACATACACGACCCATACACGACACCAAAACCATCAGTGAAAACACTCTTCTTCGATGCACATAAGATTCAAACTATAACCCATGTTCTTGACCTCTCGTTTAAACCTATACTACACCACAATCATTCCACATCTAATCATGTTTCATGCAAGACAACCCACACAACGCTATCGCACCCATATACATATTCACACACTTAGTATACTCTTAACACACACACCTTCTCGTATACATGCACACACTTACACGTTTTATACCACACACCATCATGCGAACCACCGACCAACCGATTACATAAACTCACACATATGCAAATCTTTACCCACCCAACTGAATACATATACCCCATGTTTTATTTACTCAAAGTTTATATCCAGCTCCTAGTTGTATATTAGAGATCAAAGAATCATTTAGATGACCAAATATAAACGTGTCATGACTACAAATTCAAAAAGGAAAAACAGGAGCAACTTGACATGTGTATAGTATCCAGTTCATGGCTTCTAATAATAGTTTCTGTTTATGATCTTTATACCTGTCATATTAACGACCAGTTCATCCTATTTTACTCTTACAAAATCTGATCAGTGACCCCATTTTCAAGCAATAAAACTGATGCTACAACAGCCCATGCACCCTCTTATTCAATACCTAAATAAGTTTTATATATCCTGTATTTCATCCAGTTCCTCATTAATTCTATGTGATCGATAACATACTTTTATAACAGCTTAAATGACCTCATAACTGATTTTTTTTAAGAGTGGTCTCATCAGTGGATATATCGACCCATATCATTCCTTTTATCACGACCAAGTTTTATAACAAAAGGCCACACACACACGACACACAAATCACACCGACACCATATTAACCCACAAAAGACACTCGAATAAACCTTGGTTCAGCCCTTCTCGACCTACCCATTCACAACCATAATTTATGCAGAAGTTCGGATTTTACCAGTCTCGTTAATATCTATATTTTATGTGACATGTAATCTTTCGTTCGTATATCCTTCTTTGATCGTTCAAAACATTATTTCAGGTTATATCTTATGAGTATATTACGCGTATGTATGTTGAAGGAACCAAGTTAAGTACAAGTTATACCTTGGGATGACTTGGTGATCGAAACAAGAACGAGGAGAACCAAAACCCAGACCCTGCTTTGAATCAACATCACATCCTCGAACCCAGGATACATCACGATCCACCACTTCCTTCACACCTTCACGAACCACTCTTGTTGCATCACTTTTGCACCTTCGAATGAGATCAACTATGCAGCCGACTGGTGTGTTTTATTTAGGGTTTGAGAGTGAGATGGAAAAGGTGGCAATTGGTTGTGGAATGAAGAAATAAATAAGGGAGTGCGTGATTATGGGGAGTTATATTTGACCGAGAATTATGGGAAATTTGTGACTATTTCCTCCTCTGAATATTCGATTGGCATTTGCCATCTTTTTATCATTAAAATATGTTATCTAAATTGTGGTTAGTTATTTTCATTGATATTTTTTTGGATCTTCTAAATAAAACATGTATGATGATATTCATCAATGTGGATATGTATTGATTTTTTTCAAAACGTGTAAACAAGAAAAAGAAAATAATGAAGCTGCTATTTGGAGACTGTTTATATTTTCGGACTGTAGAAACTTCTTAAACGTGCCATACTTCATATCATAACGTTCTTGTATCATTTCGCATTTTACTTTAGCTTATATGTTCATATCGTATGGTTTCGTTATATAATTCAAGTTTTAATTTATAGCGTATTTAAATAGTTCTTAAAATTTCAAATTCAGAGGGTATTTTTGTCATTTCGGATTGTTTTAAATTTTAGGGTTTTACAATTCTTCCCCTCTAAAAAAAAATTTTCGTCCTCGAAAATTGAAGTGAAACGAAACGAAAAACATAACGGACAGCGAACGGAATTGTGAATGACTAGTTTCTCATGACTCGATTTTGCCGATCCAAGAGTAGCTTCGGTTTCTTCAGAAAGGACATACCATACCGAATCCAGATCAAAAGAATAATATACCAATGTAATAAATGATAATCGTAACCTCTCGAGAGAGATACAGGAAATACATAGGATTTGACGGGTATGCCGTCCATAGAATTTGATTAAACAAAACAGATGAGAATGTACAGAAAACAGATTGTTCGATATCATCAAACGGTATTTGCCATAAGATCCTTATCGGGAGTACAGAGGTCAGCAGAATACATGTCGAGAATCCCAACGTATCAAATCGTATAACGACGAAGGCAGATTGCGCGCATAGGTAGAATGAACCTAATGTCTCACTAATCACGGATAAACCAACGGAGATCAGATTCTAAACTTCTTAGGTATTCCCCAAGATATCCTATGGCCACAATGAGCGCACGTTATATGGTGTAAGTATTATCACGTTGATCAGGCGTCATAATACTGGCATCATATAAATATGCCCTCATGATGGTCATACTTTATCTCAAGTCGAAATCAAAACCACCTATCATAATCCACCTAGTACTTCTACAGTTTCAGAGGTCCACTAAATCAAATGCCATAGCCAAGAGGAAAACAAAACTATTCGTAAGAGTATCAAAATCCCAGATTTCCAAGCAGAAGTGAGGTATGCCATCACTAGCATCATATCTTCCACAACTCGCCAACATCTCTCAAAACAAAGCCATCACCGATCATATGAAAATTGAACACGGAACTGAAATGCTTCTAGGGAACTTGAATCATTAAAGGATCTTATTATTATATAACGAAACTTAAGAGAGTCAACGGAATAAAGGTTAGTCGCCAAGAACTTTGGCCTTCATAGAATCAATTCTTCCAAACATAACGGGTCTGTTTAAAAAAATCCGTTCATTTAACACGCCCAACCTCCTCAAGTCCGGTTAATCTATCTTTGTCTGATCATCGATCGGGAAGTGAAACCAAGATCGGGAACTTGTGTTTGGTTCGTCGAGCCTCCTGCAGTTCTTCTTGGAATGTGATGGAGTAATGTGGATTTCCGGCACGATCTTTAAATCTCTCCATCATCCAGTCTGCTTCCGCTCTCAATTCATCTTAGTACAACCAAGATGAATAGGGAAGTGAGACTGCATGTCTTCATCAGCTCCAGGTTCGCCATCTTGACTAGAATTTCTTCATCTGCATCGCCAACACTTCTGCCTTGTAAGGAATGTCTTCATTCTTCAGGGTAGTCTCCATTGTCGTCAACTCCAGGTCAGGCAAAGAACACCGTTGTCTCAACAAATATCCATCTCCCAGAATGCACGAATGATCGTCAAGTTTCTAACAAGGTGCAAAAATGATTTTCATGCTCTTCCTCGTCTCCGAATGTACCATTAAGTCATACGATGACCATTTGCCCAAGTACTTACGAGAAAACATCATTTATCAATTTCACAAACAATCAAGGCTTTAGCTAATACTATTAGCGTCACTAATCGTCATAGCAATCGTTTACGAATACGGAAGGAGATTTCACGAATAAACTCAATTTATCAGAAAGAAAAACTTCGCGCTCCGAATTTAAACAAACACATAGTCGTTTCAGTGTGGAGGAATGTTGGCTTCTAACAGGAATATGGTTCAGCTCTCTCCAGTCGCCATCCTTCTTCATCGCGAACGAAACTAAAAACACGCCCAGAAAATACCCTTAAGTAAACTCACTTCTTGGTCTTCGGTTGCTGCTCTTCCCGGTTGCTCAAATCAAACTGGTATGATCTGGAAGACGTCTTCGCTTGCTGGCTAGACAATCTCTCAGTATCATGTCAAATCCTACTTCACACTTCGATGGAAAACTTGGTGGTTCCAACAAGATTCATATTCAAGAAATTCAGGGCGCCAAATAACGTTCAAATACAAGGTTCATGCTCAGAAAACTCAAGGTGCCAAATAGCTTCTAAGATAAGGTTCTTTCATTGGTGTACGAAAATGGTTTCTAGAAAAACTCCATACCGCGAAAGTAACACATGACTCTCCAGAGTAATAGAAAACGTTCAACAATCGGTAATCATGGTAAGGAGTTCAAAATTATTACAAACATCAAAGGTGAGACATAGAAGGGTAGTTGTCAATATTTGACTGATCACTCAACAAATTCCTTGTCAGAATAGAATCGAAGTTAGCTATCCAAAGAAAAACGGTTCGCAAATCAAAACTTTATCATTCAAAAGTGAGGGGGAAAACATTCTTATACTCGTGGTTACACACCACACGGCTTCTTATAAGGACAGAGATGGTTGAAACAAAATCAAATAGTGTCGGAAGATTCATAGATACTTACCAAAAGCAAAAGACAACAAAAACATATCCAGTACGTTATCGCCATGGAGGTTCTCAGAGTGCCCGAAGAGGCGTCAAAAGATTAACGAAAGGATCAGAGATCAGAGTCATAATCTGAAGACAAGAATCAATTAGTGTCAGGAAATTATTATGAAATTCTCAATGCCTTCAAGATTTAATCAGGTTCAAATCTTAGGTGGTGCAAATCATAAGCTTTCACTTTCCAAAAGTGGTATCAACAGGATCTAACCACAAGCAAGGCACGAATCAGAGTGATGCGGAAGCAATGATACTTAAACAAAAGCCTTATAGTCTACCCATTCCTCACTGGTCAAACTTAAGTTCCTATAGGGAAATCCTAAAGCAATTCTTAAAGGTTGACTTAGGAGCGCCTACAGGGAAAACTTAGTGGTCCTAACTTACACAGGTCAAGGGTAAATGTATTACGAAATCGCAGCCTGTCGTCTCTGACACCATAATTGTAACACCCCAACCCGGCAAGGGTAGAAGTATCACACAAATGGCTCCATATCAGATCAAACAAAGCATACAATCAATAGTAATACAATGGTTCTCAAAGGTTACAAATGAAATCTTGCAATACAAAGGGTTACAAAGGAAAATAAACGCTGCCTATCAAATCCATAAGTACATCTCTTCTAATGGCTTCTACTCAAAGTCTTCTAGATTCAAAGTCTCTTCACTCTTACCCAGCTTCCAACTAAAACCTGCCGCGGGAAAAGAAACGCGGCTGAGCTACTAGAGCTCAGTGAACAGATATAACGTAACAAACAGTAGTATAATGTATAATTTACATGAGTAAAAGAGTGTGGAAGCATGAATACATGGTATCAAGATGAAAGGTAAGAGTACATGGTATCATAAGGAAAGGTAAAAGGGTACATGGTAAAGGAAGTCAGAAATCCACTACGAGCCCATAACATAACATGAATCATAATCATAATCATAATCGTAAACATGCAGAGGGGAGACCTCTTAGTATCCTGTGAATATGAGGGGTGTCCTCAATCATGGGTATCCTGTAAATATGAGGGGTGTCCTCAATCATGGGTTGGAGTAGCTAGCTCCCGGAGTGTGAAAGACGTGTATCGCACACACCATCAGTCACCATGAATAACATAACATAACATGAACATGAACAAATCTAGGATGCATCCATACGCCCCAGGTGGCCATAATCTGCCTCTACGTAAACATAACATGCAGGGACGGGACAGGTCATCACTCTCCTGCCCTAGAGTCATGCCATCGGTGCATCGACTGACATGGACATGAAACCCTCATGCCTAGTGAGTGGCTCGTAGCATCAAACTGAGGGTAAAGGTCAAGTATCATGGATCATGTTTTAAGTTTACTTGCATAGGTCAATATCATGTTTCATAAGTTCATAATCATGGTTCATAATCATGGTTCATAAATAAGGGTTCATGAGCAAAAGTTCATAAGTAAAGGTTCAATATCATGATGGTTCAATAATCGGAGTCATAAAAGAGCATGAAGGCCTCTTATCAAAGAAGCAGAATATCTGTACCTTAGCAGCACTGAAAGTGAAGGAAAGGACCAAAATAACCCAAGCTAATCCCTCTTCCAAAAGATCTTCCTGAATTAATAGTCATTCATTATTTAGGAGTCAATTTATTATTTAATGACATAACTGAATATGGTTATTCTTATATCCATTACATTAACATGTTTAGGGTTCGTAGGTTTTTAAACGTATCTAGAAACATGGACACCTTCTAGACTTAACTCACACGAATAGAAGAAACCCAAATACGCAACAAGTCGAATAAAAGTCGATCAACAATTCTTATAATATATATATGAGTTCCTTATTACGCATTAAGAACCAAAATATTTTACTCCTCATTAACCTTGCATATTATGTCTAAATTATGGATTACCTTTTAAAAGAAATTTTCATCATTTATACTCTGTTAACTAAATAACTAGTTTTATGTGAATTTATTCTTCTACCTTTTGACAAATTATTTATGATCATCGTAATATCTTAATGCAAGTGGCTTAGCCATCCAAAGTCTCGTGAGTAGTAAATTCGACCCATGTGATGCCCATCGATTTTTATTATAAAAATAGCTTAGCATGTTGATTATGACCAATGCATGATTTCAGCCCCACAATTCACATACACGACCCATACACGACACCAAAACCATCAGTGAAAACACTCTTCTTCGATGCACATAAGATTCAAACTATAACCCATGTTCTTGACCTCTCGTTTAAACCTATACTACACCACAATCATTCCACATCTAATCATGTTTCATGCAAGACAACCCACACAACGCTATCGCACCCATATACATATTCACACACTTAGTATACTCTTAACACACACACCTTCTCGTATACATGCACACACTTACACGTTTTATACCACACACCATCATGCGAACCACCGACCAACCGATTACATAAACTCACACATATGCAAATCTTTACCCACCCAACTGAATACATATACCCCATGTTTTATTTACTCAAAGTTTATATCCAGCTCCTAGTTGTATATTAGAGATCAAAGAATCATTTAGATGACCAAATATAAACGTGTCATGACTACAAATTCAAAAAGGAAAAACAGGAGCAACTTGACATGTGTATAGTATCCAGTTCATGGCTTCTAATAATAGTTTCTGTTTATGATCTTTATACCTGTCATATTAACGACCAGTTCATCCTATTTTACTCTTACAAAATCTGATCAGTGACCCCATTTTCAAGCAATAAAACTGATGCTACAACAGCCCATGCACCCTCTTATTCAATACCTAAATAAGTTTTATATATCCTGTATTTCATCCAGTTCCTCATTAATTCTATGTGATCGATAACATACTTTTATAACAGCTTAAATGACCTCAGAACTGATTTTTTTTAAGAGTGGTCTCATCAGTGGATATATCGACCCATATCATTCCTTTTATCACGACCAAGTTTTATAACAAAAGGCCACACACACACGACACACAAATCACACCGACACCATATTAACCCACAAAAGACACTCGAATAAACCTTGGTTCAGCCCTTCTCGACCTACCCATTCACAACCATAATTTATGCAGAAGTTCGGATTTTACCAGTCTCGTTAATATCTATATTTTATGTGACATGTAATCTTTCGTTCGTATATCCTTCTTTGATCGTTCAAAACATTATTTCAGGTTATATCTTATGAGTATATTACGCGTATGTATGTTGAAGGAACCAAGTTAAGTACAAGTTATACCTTGGGATGACTTGGTGATCGAAACAAGAACGAGGAGAACCAAAACCCAGACCCTGCTTTGAATCAACATCACATCCTCGAACCCAGGATACATCACGATCCACCACTTCCTTCACACCTTCACGAACCACTCTTGTTGCATCACTTTTTCACCTTCGAATGAGATCAACTATGCAGCCGACTGGTGTGTTTTATTTAGGGTTTGAGAGTGAGATGGAAAAGGTGGCAATTGGTTGTGGAATGAAGAAATAAATAAGGGAGTGCGTGATTATGGGGAGTTATATTTGACCGAGAATTATGGGAAATTTGTGACTATTTCCTCCTCTGAATATTCGATTGGCATTTGCCATCTTTTTATCATTAAAATATGTTATCTAAATTGTGGTTAGTTATTTTCATTGATATTTTTTTTGGATCTTCTAAATAAAACATGTATGATGATATTCATCAATGTGGATATGTATTGATTTTTTTCAAAACGTGTAAACAAGAAAAAGAAAATAATGAAGCTGCTATTTGGAGACTGTTTATATTTTCGGACTGTAGAAACTTCTTAAACGTGCCATACTTCATATCATAACGTTCTTGTATCATTTCGCATTTTACTTTAGCTTATATGTTCATATCGTATGGTTTCGTTATATAATTCAAGTTTTAATTTATAGCGTATTTAAATAGTTCTTAAAATTTCAAATTCAGAGGGTATTTTTGTCATTTCGGATTGTTTTAAATTTTAGGGTTTTACACTGATGCTAATAACTGATATTCCATACATCTCAACTCTGACAGTTAAACGATGTTCGTATTACTATCGGTGCACACCCTACCATTCCTATGTTATAAGCTAAACGAGATTCCAATCCTTTGAACTGTTCCCGATGCTAACCTTCAATTTGATATATTTGACTTTGATATATTCTAATACTCTCCCATCCCACACTTTGATGAACCATGTACCTAAATTTGACATGTGAACTATCCGTATGTTTTGACAACCACATTCGCTCTAGGAATCCGTTTGTCTTTGGATGCATTTAAACTTGAGGTCTTTTGATTTTGGATTGGTGACTTTTGTGAAGCTACCATAGACTGCCATATTTGAGACGTAACTTTTCATAATTCTGCTCCACCATATTTGGATATGATACTCTAAATCATTTGAATCTGTTAAAATTTTGGGCTTTGGAAGCACATACCCTGATCTCCTTGATTTCCAATTTTCTCCTAACGTCTGTTAGTATCCACTCTTGGAAAGCTCCGACACTTGAAAGTTTGTTGTACGAATTTCTGGTGTTCCGATAAACCTTTTGAGATCCGTTGGAAAGTGAAGTTTGCATCGACCTGAAGGAGTTAAGAGATTGTAGGAACTGATGGAATATGAGTTTGTTCACTTCAGTAATCTCTTTGAATGCTCCTGTTCGTTTATGAAGAAGAAAGAGAGAAGTATGCGGCGGCGCACCGACTATTGTGAATTTCAACCGTAATCATTATTCATTTCCGCGTATCAGTATTTGATTCGATTTGTTCCATATTTGTGAAGAGGAAGATTTGTGATATGAAGCGTTTTCCTAAGAAGATTTCTTGAAGCTGTTTTAGTACTCGTGTTGACCACTATGAGTTTGAATAATGTCAATTGTATTGGCTGGAAGAAGCATATTTTCGCAAGTAGCTGGGCAATTGTCATAGTATGACAGTGTGTTTATGCTCAGAGGACGAACGAGGAACTCGTAGACCATTTGTTTGTATTTTGTGAACCGACCCTTTGTTCTGGAAGAATAGTTTTGATTTGCGATCAGAGATTGTAGCAGACAACACCCAGGTATCCGATGACGACAGAGCTTCCACAGAAAGGACCAAGACTGAAGACCATGGTTAGAGTTAGAAACCTTGTAGAAGATTGGTAGAAGATGTTCGTGACCGGCGTTACCAAGAGAGAAGCATGAGAGGAGAAGACAGACTGAGATGAGACTCGATTATACCTCAAGCAGCACGTGGAGACTTCAGTTGGGCATCAGGACAACCAGACCGTAGAAGATGAGCTTTCAGCACATAACCCAGGAAGGCCACAGCAGATTGAGTTGGTGAATTTTGAATCATGCTAGAAGACCTGTAGGAGACACGCAACCTGAGTTCTCTATTCATTTTAGTTGTACTAAGATGAATTGAGAGCTGAAGCAGACTCGCAAATGGAGGAATACACGGTGATCACGTCGGAGATTCACGCTACCACACCGAGGTGTCCAGAAGAAGTGTCGAAGACTTGAGGAACCAGACTCAAGTTTATGATTCCCTGTTCACCCTATGATCGTATGATTAGACAAGAGAGCGGCTACTTGGAATTTGAAAGGATTCGAGATCATGAAATTGAAGGGATGAAATTTTGTAGTAAACGTTTGGATTTGGAAGATTTGATTGTTGTAAAGGATGGAGATATGGAAGACGTAATTCATTTTCTCTTAGACCACTTAAGTTTCCGTTACCTTTCGATAGGATCTTTTGAATGAATTTTACCCTATTAGAAATTCCGTTCTGTGTTCGTTATGCATTTGTTTGGATGATGGTTTTGTTATGAGAAGGATGATGAATTGTGGAAGACCTAACGTTTCGACGACGAGTTTCATTTTGAGTTGTACACATTCCGTTACGCTATTTGTACGTTCAAATTCCTCCGATTTAGAATCCGTAGTGATGTTTGTTTTGGACCAACCTTAGGAGGTAGAAAGACTGATAGGTGGTTAAGATAAGTAGTTATGTTCGCGACTTGAGATAAAGTATGACCATCATGATGGTATACTCATATGATGCTGGTATTATGACGGTTCGCGAACGTGATAATACTTACGTCATATGACGTACCCTCATTGTGTTCATAGGATATTTCGAGGAGTACTTTAGAAACCTTAGAATTTTGATTAGAGATGTGAGAAATTTTGCATTTGTAAGATTTAGGTTCGTTCCACCTATACGCTTAATCTGTTTCGCCGTTATACGATTTGATACGTTTGGATTCTCGGAACGCGGTTGTTGACCTTTGTAATTCCGATAAAAATCTTAAGTTCTGCTATAAGTTCTTCCATTTGATATCACCTACAATTTATTTTCTGTACGATCTCATCTGATTTGTCTAATCGAATGCTATGGACGGCATATCCGTCGCAATCTTGCGTATCCTTGTATCTCTTCTGAGAAAATATGATAACCATTCGTCATGTGTGATTATGATCCTTGCAAATTGAATTCCGTATGATATGTCATTTCTGGGAACGGAAGTTACTTTTGGATCGGCAATGAAGAGTCATGAGAAACAAGTTTTTTTACATTTCCGTTCGCTGTCCGTTGTGTCTTCTGTTTCGTTTCATCTCCGTTCGTAAAGATTCTTTGGAAAAACCACCCAGAGCGGGAGGCTACTTGGGAAACCGAAGAGTCAATACGATCTGATTATCCGCGTTTCTCTTTTTGATTTGGTACGTATTCATTTTGTTATTGTTTTCGATTTCGCACCTTCATTTCGATTTCGCACTTCAATTTTCGAGGACGAAAATTTCTTTTTAAGAGGGGGAGAGTTGTAAAACCCCGAAACTAATATAATCCGGAATGACAAAAATACCCTCGAACCTAAAATTTTGAGAAAATATAAAAAACTATACAAGTAATGATAAGTACACTTAACCTAAGTTCAAAAATAATTAAAACATTACATTATACAATGTGGTACAAAAAAAAAAAAAAAAAAAAAAAAAAAAAAAAAAAAAAAAAAGAAAGAACTTACCTATATGTGCCCCCCCCCCATGACCACAATTGAGTCCAAGTGCATGATTGCTAGAAACTTGGCAAGCCCATAATGTGATTGATACATTCCCTAAATACCAAACAAAAATATTCGGCCTCTTAAAATCCCAAATACCGATCTTCAAAAAAAAATAAAAATAAATAAACCCTAAAACAAAAAATTCGGTTCCTCTTGTGTGTCCCTGCTGCTGTCGATCCAAGAACCACAAAAAGGGTGTTTTAATCTTGTTCTTTTGTCCTTCACATCATCAACAAGGTAACCATGTAATACTCAATTAATCTACATGAATTCTTAATCAAAAACTAACCCTAAAAATCGTGTTTTGGTCCTGTTTTGCTGCTGCTGTTTGTCGATCAAAAAGGGAGGAAGAAGAAGGAGTTTTCGTGTGGTGTTTTTGATTTTGTCGTGTTCGTGTTCTTCGTGGCCTACGAGGGTATTGTATCACCTACTATATTCGATCATTGTGCTTGTTTTTCTTTTGATTCTAGTCGAATTAACCACAAGAGATATCACATAAAATCATAAAATGAGAAACCCTAAAAACTGTTTTGGTATAAATCGACCCATGATTTTGTAGTAAAATAATTCGTTGTGATCATGTTAAATCTGTTTTAGACCGACCTAAATGTGTTATGGAATTATCTAAAATCGTTTGGAGTAAAGAACTAATGAATAGAATGATAAAACCCTAAGATTAAACATGTTGCTGTGAGGACTGCTTCTGAGTTGGATTTTTGTTCGACTTTAAACGGCTGTAACTTTATGATGGAATCGAGTTTTTGAGTGTTTTAAAAGCCTAAAACTAAGTTCATTGAAATAGATACCTGGGAAAATTTAGTTTGTAATTTTTAGAGGCCTGGAAGGTTACTTTTTGATTTTTAGAAAATTATGTGTCTGATCGGATTTGTGAGTCTGGAAAATCAGTCCGGGTTTTTGAATTTTAATTTCCAAACCGTATTGAATTAGGAGGTTTCCTTTGAACTGGGTAATATTTGGGATGTCTATTACTTCCTAGAATTTTTGTAGATTTTTTTTGAATTTTTCTTAAAAGGTTTCAAATTAATAACTTTTCGTATAGTAAAATTTCTCAGAAATCTGGACGAGTTGGTTTTGGCGAATTTTAATCCATAGTTATGCTACTTAATAAAATCTGGAAAAATTTGGTAAAATACTTAAGACATTTGAGCATCTCTGGGAATTTTTGAGAATTTTATTACTGAGTTCTTGTATGATTTGCAATTTATTGAAAACCTAACAATTTCGTATATAAAACTGTGAGAAATTATAAAAGGGTAAAATTGGAAACTAAAGGGTGTGATGTGTTTATTGTGTAACCTAAAGGGTGTAAATGGATATTTTGCTAAGACCAAAGGTCATAACTTATAAAATCTGTAACTTGATGATATTTTCATATTATACCCTAAACTTATGATAATTACCTAATGAACCCTAAATTATGGAAACTACTATATGAACACTAAAACTTTGTAAAAGACATTATGAATCCTAAACTATGAATACGATCATCTGTAATACTTTGAATGGACAAACGAGAATGTTAATAATCAAAGTTAATTAACATGGAGAGAGAACTTAAAATGAGACATTATGATTACATGAAACTTATAAGAGAATTTGTGATTATTTGTAGATCGGGTGAAGAGGGAGTGATCTCCTACTTGATCTGCTTTTCATTTCTTTGCTTGCGCATTTCATTAAGGTACAGATATTCTGCTCTTATATAAGGAGCCTTCGGTCTCTATTTTGATTCGTATTAGGGTTTCCCTATACCATTGCTATGTTCCCTACACTTTGATATGAACCTTTGATTTCTGAACCTCTCATATGAACCCTTTGATATGAACCTTGAGATTTGGACTATGATTATGACATATGAACCTTTGCTATGATATGAACCTTTGACCTTTGACCTTTGACCCCAGTTTGATACTACGAGCCAAATATGTTTCCTAGCCATGAAGGTAACATGGCCGTGTCATTGATGCACCAATGGCATGACTCTTGTGTGGTCAGAGTGATTAACCACACCGTCCCCATTTTGATTTGATATGAGCTCACTATGATATGATTTGATATGGCCAATATGATATGTTTGGGGGGCGTATGGATGCATCCTAGATATGTTCTGATATGATATGTTTTGATATGATATGATATGGTGACTGGGGCTGGGTGCAATCCACTCCTTTCACAAAATATGGGAGCTAGCTACTCCATTTGAAGAATGAGGACACCCCTCATATTATCTGATTATCTGAGAGGTCTCCCCTCTATATGATTATGAAGATATGATATGATATGTGATATGTTATGATATGGGCTCGTGGTGGATGACTGTCCTAAACCTTACTCTTTATTTCCTTTTCCTATATCCCATTCATTATGATATGTCTGTTCATTTCCATTTGATTTTGGTTTCCGTTTATTATATATCTATTCACTGGGCTTTTTAAGCTCAGCCGCATGATCGGTTAAAATCAAGTCGTTATTTATTTCCAAAGAATACAGCGGAAGTTGTATTCCCGGGTCGTTATCCCCAACGAAGGCGTGAATGGAATTTGTGATCTCGGATTGTGAATACGTGTTTTGAATGAGAATAAGAGTGATTGATTTTTGGATTACACTACTAATATTAAAATAACAAACAAGATAAACTAATTAAACTAAGCTAATGGAACAATTAAACTAAGCATTTAACCTAAAAACAACTAATAAAAACAACTAATAAAGCTACGGGTACAAATAAACTAAACATGTGAATTTAAAAACGAAAACTGGAATTTAAAACGTTACGCTACGAAATTTAAAAACGCGAATAAAAGTGAAAAGCTAAATTTTAAAAACCTAAAATTTTGAAAATAATTTTTCTAAATTAAAACTGATAAAAGAAAATTTTTGAAAAAAGAAAAATATTTTTTTGACTTTTGAATTATTTATTACGCATTAAAAACTAATTAAACTGAATTAATTTATAAAAAATACTAAACCTTAAAATAAAAATCTGAAAATTTTTGAGTAACTACTTTGAAGTAAAAGTAAACTAGGAAAAATAATAAAGGTGAAACAACTTATTGAAATAAGCTGTTCAACAGCTAAACAGCTTAAAAAGGTTTAAATGAAAATAGAACAAGCTATAACAGCCAACATATAACAGGCAACAAGAACAAAAAAGTTTTAACACTCTACAAACTTTAATACTATGCTAAGCAGAACAAAAAAGTACCAAGAGCAGTAATAAGCGAATTTTACCCGTTTGACTCAAAAAAATCAAACACACCTTCATAACTCAAACAAAAATCAAGCCAACCTAAAAGCTACTAGTCTAAAAGCTTAGAACCTAAAAGTGCAAAATAGATTAAGCTATAACTACTCAAAACTAACAACATTAACAGGAAAATTAACATGCGACATTAACCTATAACTATTCTAAACATGCGGGCTGCTAAGGGGACTTAAAGCAACATGTAATAATAAATCACTATCCTAACTCTAAACTAACAAGAAGCAATAACACAGCATCAACCATTTCTAGATTAACAAGAAACAGAGAAACAAAGGCAAGAAAAGACAGGGAATTAAATTAGCGTAGAAAATTAACAGAAAACAAGGAAAACATAAAACTTTGAATTAACAGGCAATTACATTAGAGTAAATTACAACTGAATTTAAATTACTACACTAAAAAAACATTAAACAATAAAAATGGTCAACATTTCTTCTAAAACATGAAAAAATGGGACAAGAAGAAAAAAAAATGCTAATCGGCTACATATATATATTCTATCTTGTGTTTTTCTTGTGAGAGAGTTCTTGTGCTTCTCTTGTGTTTCTTCTTGGACCATTCGATCAATCTTGTTGCCCACTTCTCTAAATCTTGATCGTTGATCTTTCTTTTAAAACGCGGATTGATGAGGTGGAGGTGAACCCGTGAACATGGTACTTAGGAGAGTATGGGGGAAGGTGAAAGGTGATGGTGATGGTACTATCTTTTGGGGAAGAGGGTTTGGCGGGTTGTTTATTTGGGGAAGAAGACCGGCTGAGGAAATGTTAGGGAATTAGGGATTTTGACCGAATTTTGGGGATTTGACCCTTTTTATTTCATCCGGTTTTAGTTAATTGTGGATTGTGGGCTGGATTGAGGTGGGCTTTTAGGGGAGAGTGGGCTTGGTTGTGGGATAAATGGGTTGGTAAAGGGTTATCTTTGGATCCGGTTGGCTAGATTTAGTAGTAGGCTAAAAATGGTTTTAATCACAAGGACTATATTTGTAAATCTTGAAACTGCAGGGACCTGAGTTGAAATTTCACCAAAATATTCCAAGGGACCAAACATGCCAAGCTTATTATTCCAAGGACCAAAAATTTATTTTTTATTATTTTTTTTTATTTTTTTTTAAAGCTTGAGGGACTAGACTTGCCATTTGCAAATTTTATTTGTTTTTCAAACGTTTTCAATCATTTTGCATATGGAATACAAAAACACATCTCAAAGATATTTTTAACATTTTTTGATCGTTTTAAAGTGTTTTTGGTTGTTTTGACTCGAAAATTGGACGAAAAGATATGTGTAAAACGACACATATCAAATCCCCCACACTGAGCAATTGCTAGTCCCTAGCAATTTTTTTCAAAAATTGATGGATGTATCTCTTTACCAGAAGCCATCACCTCTGGAGTAGCCAAATGTTTCAGTTCAAGTAAGAACTATGGTACACTGATAACCATATGATTTTGAGCAAATCATCAGCTGCCAACGGATTTGATTTGTCTTTACCAGAAGCCGTTTGCTTCTGGACTAGCCAACTCTTAGATAAAACCACTTATTATCTTTGGTGAGCTGATGACCAATTATGGTTTTCCAACTGCCTTTACCACAAGCCATAATCTTGCGGGCTAGCCAACTCTTCATCTTTTTAGGATATGGTGAGTCGAATACCATACAATTTTTGGCAAATTGTAAGCCGTAAACGGATTTGATATATCTTTACCAAGAACCGTTTGCTCTTGGATTAGCCAATCCTTTTGTGTGTTAGACATGGTGGACTGATAACCATTTGTTGTGTAAGTGCAAAACACTTACACCAAAAAAAAAAAAAAATTTTGGCCAAAAACGGGGGAATTAGATGGTATATATACGTGATTAAATTCGTGAGAATTCCCCCCACACTAGAAATGAATATTGTCCTCAATATTCAAAGTACCGGCTGTTATGCCGAAACTGAGAACGTAAAAGGGAAATATTACGGGCCATTTATTTTATTTTTGAAGTTTAAAACTTTTTTTTTTTTTTTTTTTTTTTTTTTTTTTTTTTTTTTTTTTTTGAAATTTATATACAACAGCGGGGCATCTCCCCCACACTAGGTTGGTAGAAAGTAGAAAGAAGTCAGAAATATGGGTGAAAACCCATATGGTGTGCTACTGTTTTTGTTAACCGAGTCGCTAGCTTGACTCGACCCCGAATTTATTTGTCCATGGGGAAGCATGTGGAAAAGAAAATCTCCATCGGACTTTCATTCGAAATGTTTGGATAAACATTGAAGTACTTGAAAGTTCCACTCCGATGAGATACATCCGGCACCAAAGAATGATAAATGGGGATGCCGGGATCAAAAACCTTGTCCTCGTTCCCAAAGGAGAGAAGGGAAGGACAAGCTACCTTATAATCACAGAAAGGTAGAAAGACTCGAACGACATATGTGATATCAATATAATGGCGATCCTCAAGGGGACGTGTCACATATGTCGTAGAAGGAGCATCCATATGAATCTCGGGATCAAGTGAGGTCATATCATTGAGTTTAGGACTAAGAGAGTCCTCGACCTCATCGTTCTCTAACACTTTATCAAAGAGAGGATTTATTTCGCTAGAAAAGTACTCATCATCAAATTCAAAAAGAGAATTCGAATAGACTTTGAGGCTTTCATTTAAAGCGTCCTCATCAGAAAGTGATTCGTCATCACTGGAGGAAAAATCATCATTTGCATTGAAGAGCGAGTTAGAGAAGATCCCGGAAGTATCCTCAGAAATGTCATGAGGATCACAATAAGACCAATCACACTCATTATAGGATATATCCTCAGACTCACTTGGGATTGGGATAGAGTTCTCAACACTAGACTTTATGAATTCGTCCGATTCCTTTTCAGGAATAGTGTCAAGATGCTCATCCCCCATAATGAGAGAGTCCTCGGAATCTAAAGTATGTGATATGGGTGTGGATGCAGTGGTCTGAAGGGGTTGAATAATAGAATTATTCACAAGAATAATATTCTCCCCTTCCTCATCTTCGTCATCGAGCATGCACGCCTGATCAAACAAGAAACGGTTGCGTGCTGCTCGTTCTATGGCGAGTAAATCTTCCATAGACTCACCATGACGATCATTTGGGTAATGTTTAACAGCCAGATTTGTAAGTTCAATTCGTATCTCTTGAAGTTCTTGGAATATATCTTCAAGAGATATCTGAGGCTGGCTTTGAGTGGTATGATACTGTGGAGGATAAGAATAATCATAATTGTTACAAGGGCCATGCTCATAGCTAAGCGGGTACCTTGTTTGACAATCAGAGCTGTAGTGAGGACCTCCACAGTATTCACAACAGTAAAACTGTTGTGGTGGTGAATAACATGAAGATGTGTCAAATCCGGATGATGTCTGATTGTCATAAGGGTTCTGCTCATAGACAAGCATGTCTCCTGTTCGACAATCATATCCAGGATGAGGACAACCTCCACAAAATTCACAAGAATATGTTTCCATCTCATGGTGCGGGGGTTGGTTAGGGAAATTGGTTGTTTCATTGTAGGGATTTTGGTCATAGACAACCCGTTTCCCGAATCCACAATGCTACAACCTTGGCAATTTCCACCATTTGGAGGTCCCCCACACCATTCACAACCATAGTTGTAAGATGTAGACATAAAAAGAATCAAACGTGTAGAGGGTTAAGAAGATAGAATAAAACGTTTAGAGGGTGAGAAAAGGAATTAAACGGATAAGAGGGCAAAGAAGAATCTTTTTGGATTTTTAATAACATTTTTTTTTTTTTTTTTTTTTTTTTAAAAAAAAAAATTCAAAGGGAAAAAAGGAAAATAAATTTTGAAATAAAAATCTTTTTGGGGTTTTAATAAGAAAATATTTACGAAACACGCAACGACAAACGAGATTTAAAAACTCGCGTCAAGCCTTCCCCGGCAGCGGCGCCAAAATTTGATCGGTTAAAATCAAGTCGTTATTTATTTCCAAAGAATACAGCGGAAGTTGTATTCCCGGGTCGTTATCCCCAACGAAGGCGTGAATGGAATTTGTGATCTCGGATTGTGAATACGTGTTTTGAATGAGAATAAGAGTGATTGATTTTTGGATTACACTACTAATATTAAAATAACAAACAAGATAAACTAATTAAACTAAGCTAATGGAACAATTAAACTAAGCATTTAACCTAAAAAACAACTAATAAAAACAACTAATAAAGCTACGGGTACAAATAAACTAAACATGTGAATTTAAAAACGAAAACTGGAATTTAAAACGTTACGCTACGAAATTTAAAAACGCGAATAAAAGTGAAAAGCTAAATTTTAAAAACCTAAAATTTTGAAAATAATTTTTCTAAATTAAAACTGATAAAAGAAAATTTTTGAAAAAAGAAAAATATTTTTTTGACTTTTGAATTATTTATTACGCATTAAAAACTAATTAAACTGAATTAATTTATAAAAAATACTAAACCTTAAAATAAAAATCTGAAAATTTTTGAGTAACTACTTTGAAGTAAAAGTAAACTAGGAAAAATAATAAAGGTGAAACAGCTTATTGAAATAAGCTGTTCAACAGCTAAACAGCTTAAAAAGGTTTAAATGAAAATAGAACAAGCTATAACAGCCAACATATAACAGGCAACAAGAACAAAAAAGTTTTAACACTCTACAAACTTTAATACTATGCTAAGCAGAACAAAAAAGTACCAAGAGCAGTAATAAGCGAATTTTACCCGTTTGACTCAAAAAAATCAAACACACCTTCATAACTCAAACAAAAATCAAGCCAACCTAAAAGCTACTAGTCTAAAAGCTTAGAACCTAAAAGTGCAAAATAGATTAAGCTATAACTACTCAAAACTAACAACATTAACAGGAAAATTAACATGCGACATTAACCTATAACTATTCTAAACATGCGGGCTGCTAAGGGGACTTAAAGCAACATGTAATAATAAATCACTATCCTAACTCTAAACTAACAAGAAGCAATAACACAGCATCAACCATTTCTAGATTAACAAGAAACAGAGAAACAAAGGCAAGAAAAGACAGGGAATTAAATTAGCGTAGAAAATTAACAGAAAACAAGGAAAACATAAAACTTTGCATTAACAGGAAATTAAATTAGAGTAAATTACAACTTAATTTAAATTACTACACTAAAAAAAACATTAAACAATAAAAATGGTCAACATTTCTTCTAAAACATGAAAAAATGGGACAAGAAGAAAAAAAAATGCTAATCGGCTACATATATATATTCTATCTTGTGTTTTTCTTGTGAGAGAGTTCTTGTGCTTCTCTTGTGTTTCTTCTTGGACCATTCGATCAATCTTGTTGCCCACTTCTCTAAATCTTGATCGTTGATCTTTCTTTTAAAACGCGGATTGATGAGGTGGAGGTGAACCCGTGAACATGGTACTTAGGAGAGTATGGGGGAAGGTGAAAGGTGATGGTGATGGTACTATCTTTTGGGGAAGAGGGTTTGGCGGGTTGTTTATTTGGGGAAGAAGACCGGCTGAGGAAATGTTAGGGAATTAGGGATTTTGACCGAATTTTGGGGATTTGACCCTTTTTATTTCATCCGGTTTTAGTTAATTGTGGATTGTGGGCTGGATTGAGGTGGGCTTTTAGGGGAGAGTGGGCTTGGTTGTGGGATAAATGGGTTGGTAAAGGGTTATCTTTGGATCCGGTTGGCTAGATTTAGTAGTAGGCTAAAAATGGTTTTAATCACAAGGACTATATTTGTAAATCTTGAAACTGCAGGGACCTGAGTTGAAATTTCACCAAAATATTCCAAGGGACCAAACATGCCAAGCTTATTATTCCAAGGACCAAAAATTTATTTTTTATTATTTTTTTTTATTTTTTATTTTTAAAGCTTGAGGGACTAGACTTGCCATTTGCAAATTTTATTTGTTTTTCAAACGTTTTCAATCATTTTGCATATGGAATACAAAAACACATCTCAAAGATATTTTTAACATTTTTTTGATCGTTTTAAAGTGTTTTTGGTTGTTTTGACTCGAAAATTGGACGAAAAGATATGTGTAAAACGACACATATCACCGCATTTCTTTTCCTGCGGCAGGTTTTAGTAGGAAGCCAGGAGCTTGGGTTTGCTTTGGGATGAGAGATTAGCTTTTGAAGACGATACCTTAGTTTTAGTATTCATTTATGTATGACTGCGTAGATTTGGTATATTTTCCTTTGTAATATTGTAAACCATTTGTATTATGTAAGTCGTATGTTATGCTTGCCTTTGATATGTCACCATTTTCGTGACACTTCTACCCTTGCCGGGTTGGGGTGTTACAACCTCAATTCTGAACATTCAAAAACAAAAACAGAGTTGTCAACTTGTCAATCTAGTTTTTCTGAACATAAACAAGTGTCGAGGAAACAAATTGATTCTTATCTTGATGAAATCATAGATTTGAAAAGTAAATTAAAAGAGTTTCAAAAAGTTGTTTATAAAACTGGTGAGTCTGTAACAACAATTCAAAAGTTTACTTTAAAGCAAAATCCCCAAGGCTATGGTTTTGCTATTGGTGATGACAAACCACATTTTTTACACAAAGTACTCAAGGAAAATCCAAAGTTGTATAGTGCAGATCACCTCTTTGATGATTCAATTATACGTACTGTTGTATATAACTGTGAGGAAGAACAGGAACAGGACGAAGAGAGTCGATCAAAAATGAGCAATGTTAAGTTCAATAAACCATTTGATTATACAAAATTGCCTCATATTTCTGACACTTTCGTTCCTCAAAAAGATAAAACAGCACAACCATGGTTTGTAATGCAAATTCATTAATCTTCTTTTGATGTTGGTCCTGTTAAAGCGGTGGCACAAATAAATGGTCCTTTACCAACTTCTGGTGTAATTGCACCATTACCTAAACGATGTCTTGTACTTAGATGCTTTGATATGTTTATGGAAGACATCAACCTTTTAGAACTAGCAATTGAACGTAACTCTGAGATAACAGTTTCCACTTTTCTATCTCCTTACGAAAAAGAAAAGAGAGAAATTTTTCAAAAACAATTTTTACCATACGTTAAACATTTGCGTCTTTGTGCTACACTCTGGGAACAGGAACTCCAAACAGAAGTAACATCCATGATGAACACTTTCAATGCAACTGAAAATTCGATCTCAAAACAAAAACGTCGAAACAAAGTTTTACAAAATGATGTTGATCGGCTCTTGGAAGATGTTCTAAGTTCTGATATTATCTCTCTAGTTATGAATTCGATTTATGAGTCTTGCAATGCTATGCTTGTTGATGATCACACTGCTGACACTGAAACATTGATACAAGAAATTGAGACTTTAAAAAGAGAAAATGAGAGAATCATTAAACACAATGATGATGTGCAAAGTAAACTTTCAAATGAAAATTTTCAACTTAATCAGAAGCTACAATGGTGTCAAACTCAGAGTCTTGATTTTGAATTAAAATTGCAAAGTCAAAATGAAACGATGTCCTTTTATAACTGTCAAGCATCCAAAGTTGAAAATCTTGAAGATGAAAATGCCATTTTAAAAAGTCAAAATTTCAAATATGAAAAGGAAATCGATGAAGTTTGTCAAAATATTAATGACATCGTTCGCTTAAATAGAGAACTTGATTCAAAAATTCAACAAAAGAATCACATCATCATTGAACTCGAAGAGAAAATTCCGTTACTTGAAAAAGGAAAGTATGTTAACACAAATGTGATTGCACCGAGAATGTACAAAATGGACACAACACCTAGGCAAACATCCCCTCAGACTAGTAATTTGCATCATTCCACTTCTACAGGAATAGTCCCCACTACTAGCGTTAGCAGATCAAAGCGTAAGAGCAACAAACAGAAGAATAGGATCTGGCAACGTAGAAGCAGAAAACTAGAAGCCCAAGAAGTAGAAGATCAACTTAGGAATGTGAATAAAACGCATGTTACGTCTGCTTTAGAATCGAACTTAAAAAGTTGTAATTCTAATATCGATGTAACGAATGCTCAGACTTTGAATGTTTTGAATGTTAATGCATCTTGTGTGTTCTGTCATAAAAGCATGTTATCTGGTGATCATACGAAATGTGTTGCAAAATCTCTTTTATCTCGTAACAAGAAATGTACATCTGGCATTCCCTCTAGGCCTTGGTCAAAACCTTTTCTCCGTCTGTCAATTGGATTGAATCAATGCAAGAAGAACTCGATCAATTCAAATATCTTGAAGGTTGGGAATTGGTAGAAAGACCAGATGGGGTCTATGTCATCGGACTGAAGTGGATTTGGAAAAATAAGCTAGATGCAGAAGGCACAGTGATTCGTAACAAATCGCGTCTGGTAGCTAAAGGATTCACATAGCCAGAAGGAATTGATTTTGAAGAGTCCTTTGCTCCAGTTGCTAGGCTTGAGGCTGTTCGTATCTTTCTGGCATACGCTGCTCACAAGAATATGGTGGTTTATCAAATGGATGTGAAAATGACATTTCTGAACGGCCAATTACGTGAGGAAGTTTATGTTAGTCAACCAGAGGGATTCGTTGATTCAGACCATCCCAATCATGTGTACAGACTTAAGAAAGGACTTAAAAAAGCCCCAAGGGCATGGTATGATAAACTAACTGCTTTCTTGCTTGCCAATCATTTTACTAAAGGTTCAGTGGATCCAACTTTGTTTATTCAAAAACACGGGGAGAACCTTTTAAATGTTCAAATCTATGTCGATGACATTATTTTTGCGTCAACAAACAAAAAATATTCAAATGCTTTTGCAAGATTAATGAAACAAAATTTTGAAATGTCCATGATGGGTGAACTTACGTTCTTCTTAGGACTTCAAGTTCATCAATTCCTCTGTGGAAATTTTCTAAGTCAGTCCAAGTATGCTCTTGAGATTTTAAAGAAACATGGCATGACAAGTTGTGATACTTATAACACACCTATGTCTGCATCATCCCCAAAGCTGGATGCTGATTTACATGGTACACCTGTTGACCCTACAAAATACCGTAGTATGATTGGGTCCCTCATGTATCTAAAAGCCAGCAGACCAGATATAGTTTTTGCTATATACCTATGCTCCCGTTATCAGTCACGACCAACTGAAAGACACCTCTCTGAGGTTAAAAGAATCCTTCGATACATAAAGGGAACCATCCATTTGGGGATCTGGTATCCGAAGGATTCTGGTTTTGAACTAATAGCTTTTTCAGATGCTGATCATGTAGGATGTTTATACACACGGAAATGTACATCTTGGGGAGTGCAGTTTCTAGGAGACAAACTTGTATCTTGGCAGTCAAAGAAGCAGGATTGCACGTCATTGTCATCTACAGAATCAGAATATGTAGCCATGTCAGCATGTTGTGCTCAAGTCATTTGGATGCGATCACAGCTGATGGACTACGGTTACATGTTCAATAAGATTCCCATGTACTGCGACTCCAAGAGTGACATTGCCATCTCATGCAACACAGTTCAACATTCGAAGTCAAAATATATTGCACTTCGATATCATTTCATCAAAGAGCATGTTGAAAAAGGGACAATTGAATTATACTTTGTGGGTACTGAATACCAATTTGCGAACTTATTACCCAAAGCCTTGCCCCATGCAAGATTTGTGGAATTAGTTCACTAGATTGGTATGCGGTGTTTGACTCCAGATGATTTGCAAAACTTTCTTAAACACAACTAAGTAAGTCAAACACCAAAACTTTGTTTGTAAATATCTTATTCAAAAACACAAAAAGATTTTTCATTTTATCTTTTATTATTCTATAAAAAAAATGCAAGTACAAAATTTCCATCAACACTTTGTTCTTTAAACATATTAACCATTCTTTCTGAACAAGTGTTGAGGGGAGTACGAAATTCAAATTTTAAAATTTTTCATTAAAATTTGTACTTGCATATTTCCTAAAAGATGTTGTTTTATAATGTGTTGGTAATATTATTCTTGTGATACCCTCCTTGTTCGTAAAATGTTTTCTCATATTCCTAAGACAAAGGGGGTGTATTAAAATTGTTCTTGCCAAATATATTACTAAGTGTTTTTTTTATTTTTTTTTTTGATAATTGGACTAACTGTGTAAAATCTTTAGTTAAAGGACCAAAAGTGACAAAAGTTGAAAACTTGAATTTTTTACACAAAAACAAAAATTTAGATGCATTTACTGCATCTGAATATTTCACCAAACACATTTAATATATCAACCACCAAGATCAACGACCAAAAATCAATCTTCTAATCCATTCGTGCTTTCAAAAATCTGTAAGTGGAAACATGTTTATCATATAAATATAAGAAATGGTTTTTGATTTCACAAAGATCCAACGGCTAAATTTTTCTAAATCGAATGATATAGGTTTAGGGTTTAAGTCGATTTGGGTAGAAATGATTTTGAGAGTTAAAGTTTGATTTCTGTGGTGGGATATGTTATTAATCAAGTGATAAACATGATTCTATAACCCAATCGTACCCAGAAACTCGAATTGATGAATTTTTCAAATTAGGGTTCATACTCATGATTTGGGGAAAAATGATTGGATATGTTTGAGTTTAATTTGTGTAGTGGTATATAGTCGGAACATTGTCCTAAACATGTTACTAACATCGAATCATACCAAGAAACATGTTTGAATCTATTTCGATGTATAGGGTTTAAGAAGAACTTGACCAGGTTCAATCTTATTGATTCATGGCAAAAAAGTGTTAAAATACATTCCATTGTACTCTGTAACATCATAGGAATCTATTGGAATCAAACAATCAAACATCTAACATGTTAAATTGAATTTCGATAAATCTGAATTTAGGGTTTTTCGGAATTGCAACAATTCGTATTTAATTTAGATAAACGGTGTTTAGATGTGTTTAAATGAACTTACTGATCATATTGTAACTTGAGATTTGATTTAAATTGGACAGGAAAAGAATTTCGATAAAGATTCACAAGAAAATGTACGTCTACAGTGTTATCGGAATTTCTTGTATAAGAAATTATCAAAATTGCAAAATCCATCGGAATTGGATAACTTTGTCGGAATTGCGAAATTGTCGAAATTGCAAAATCCATTGGAATTGCATAAATTTGTCGCAATTACACAAAATTTATCGAAATTCACATTTTTCATCACAATTGGGCAAAGTTATCGCAATTCAAAAATTTTCATCGCAATTGGACATGGTTTATCGCAATTGCACTATTTCATCGAAATTCAAAATCCATCGGAATTGGATAAAACCTTTTGGAATTCAAAAAATTTATCGGAATTGGCCAAAATTGTCACAACTAAATATATCCGTCGCAATTCATCAACATTGTCGCAATTGGGTCTAAATTATATCAAAATTCAAACATAATCACATGTTGTCGAAATTGGATGATTGTCAACAAAAGTGAATCTGTTTAATTGGTAATTCACACAATGTCCAAAGATGATAATTGCAATATTCATAATCTTAAGACATGTAAAATCGATGATAAAACAAAATGGTCACATGAATGATAACAAGATTAACAATGTGCTAACTTTCATGTATCATGCAAATTTGTTTTGATTGATGTTTCAGATATCTCAAATGGCTGCACAACAACCACTTTCCATGCTCACAAAAGAAAATACCTTTCCACAAGACTATGATGTGGAAATTGGCAAGAACAACGTACATGTTGAATTTCACAAGATCAAGTGTGCAGAACCATCATGTCAAATTGCCATTGAAATTCTCAAATTACACAAGCGTAGGAGCATGCTGGACAAGTCTGCTTCCATTCCCGAGTTCTACATTCACCAAATGTGGCGCACAATCAAGCTGGACATGGGAGAAGACTCATTCACTTGTACACTAGACAGAAAAGAAGTAATTGTTGATGTTAACTATCTCCGCAAAACCTAACTTCTGCCAGAAGCTCCTGCACCTACCGAGAAGTTTCATCTTACTCCATCAGAAGAAGACGTTCTCAACTTCCTCTTGGAGATTAGTTATGAAGTACAACCGAACAAGCCACTGAAATCATTCTCCAAGGTTGAAGCCAAGCTTATTCCCTAACCATGGAGAACCATTTACTATATCTTGGCTAGATCAGTCTCCGGAAGAGACAGTGGTCATGAGAATCCTCGTCTTTCTCACCTGCAAATCTTCTGGGGAATAGTGAATCAGAAGCAAATAGACTACGCTCAACTCATCTGGGATGACATAGTCTTTCAAATTCAGAGTCACTACCTAAAACCATTCACCAAAATCCCCTTTGTCAGATACTGTTGGGTTTTAAAGTCACTACTGCTGATATTGCTAAGACTGCTCAGGAACTACAAAGAAAATAGTACAAGTTGTTAATGTTGCTGGTTACAGAGTTAATGCTGCTAATGGAAGATTAATGCTGCTGCAAGATTAATACTGCTAGAACACTTAGTTAGTATTGCTATTACATTGTTAGTGTTGCTAGTGTATTAGAGTCGGTTATTTTGTAAAGTATGTTTAGATAAATATAGAAAAGATTCTATAGAGATTTATCTTGTATAGGAAGTTATTGTAAGCCGACTAGGACTCCTTAGTCTATAAAAGGAGGATCTAGGGCATATACAGATATACGATTCTAGAGAAAACTTCAAGGTTGTAAACCCTAATACTCAAGGAGTATTCGTATTATTAATAATATTGAAGTGTTTAGTTTGATAATCATTGTTTACTGTTTTGTTCTTCTTAAGATCAAATACAAGATTCCGCATTGTGTTTGATAAACCACAAGTCAGTTTCTATACCTAGTTGTGTTAGATTTATCTAGCATAGCTAAACCTTTACAAGCTAAGGGATTCGATCAAGTACTCAACTGGAATCAACAGATACACCAAGTTGCTCATCTACCATCTTCTTGATGACAATGAAGACATCCCTCGACGTCTAGAAGATCAAGAAAAGCATTTGTATGCAATGGACAAAACAGTCAGTCAAGTCTACATCCCGAAAGGAAGCACTCGCAAACAAGGGATGAGATTTCCTGAATCTCTTCTGACAGACAAGATTAAGAAAACGCAAGCATACCTTAAGTATGATAAAGCGTTCAAGGAAGGGTATGTTGGATTCAGCAAGTATGATGATCAACCTGCTCCAGCTAAGACTCGAGTAAAAGGAGGTAGCAAGACAGGCAGCACATCCAGCACTTCAAAGAAAATTAAACCAGGTCCTCCTAAATACACCAAGAGGAGAGTACCTGTCAAGATTGCTAAGCCTGAGCCTGAAGATGAACAAATTGTAAAAGAAGATGAATCTGGTTCTGAAACGGAAACCGATGAAGAACCAATTATCTACAAAGAGGAAATTGCTACCAAGATTGCTCTGGACGAAAGTCGTGTATCTCTTAAAGCTGATGAAGAGAGGAGAAAGATGAAAATGCTTGAGGAACAAATGAGAATAGATGAAGAATTTGAGAAAGATTTTGGTGAAGACCAGACCCTCATTAATCCGGTTAATCAACCCGGTGGGTCTGGAGGTGCATGAGGAGTCATTCAACCTCGCTCAGATCCGGTTAATCAACCCGGTAATGATGAGGAGCAGGATGAAGAAGAACAAGTTAAAGATTTTGACATGGATGAGGATGATAACACGGAGAATCTGTTTATTGATGATGAAGTTATTAGGAAAGCTGCTAAAGAATTGGAATTAGAAAAGAAGGCAAAGGAGGAGGAAGAAAGGTTTTCTAGGATAACTGTTGAAGAGAAGGAAGCTGACGATTACATTCAAACACCTCCAACTACTCCTCCATACTCTCCTCCAATTACCCGCGATACACCTCCAGTCTCTCAGCAAGCATCGCCTCCAAAAGACAAACAACACCCTAAATCATCAACACATTCTTCACCAAGCAACATCAACAAGCAAGTCAATCAAGAAACCCATCAATCCGTTGGTCTCCCAAGCATCAAAAAGGGTGAAATAGGCCGTGAAGCTTGCAAGAGTAAAGAAAAATGACAAGCTTCTTGACCAGATCGAAACGTTAACAAACATGGTCACCAGCCTTGCTGGACAAGTGAACGAGCTCCAAAACACCAAAGCTCGAGTTGATGAATTCCTTTCTGATGACATTCAAGACAAGATGCTTACTGCTATCAAGGGCAACAATGAAGAATACTTGAAAAAGTATTTGCCCAGAATCACGTCAAAGAAAGTCAAAGAATATCTTGAACCAAACATCGAAGGTCCTCTCAAGAATATTGTTGCTACAGTTCCACTTGTCCTACAAACCCAACCAACGAAGCCAAAGTAACCAACTCTTGAAGAACTTCAGCTTCAATTGTTTGAAAGTTTGACAAGTCTTACATCACCAACTCCAGAACAAATTGCCATTTTTGAGGCTATTAAATCTAATATCTTGAAGGAGTCATGCAAAGCTGATGCTGACAAAGGTAAACGTCTAAGAGAAGATGAAGACCCTGACCCAAACTCACAAGACAAGAAACCAAAGAATGTCGGCGGCTCTTCTTCTTAACATCAAGAAACTGTCAAACCTTCAGCAACCACAACAACAGCCAACCAACCACCAAAGGCTTCTGGCTCCGGACCAATAGCAATGGAACATCATTTTGAGTTAACTAAAGACGATGAGTTCCAACAACAGCAAGATCAACCAGAATCTCCACCTAATTCGAAAGCAACAACGTCTAAGCATGGAAAGAAGTCAACAAGCAAAAAGACAACGGTTGTCTCATGGCTTGATGAAGACACGACTGAAGGGAACGAGTGGTTTGATAAACTCGTCAGTGCTCAACCATATGTCGACGATGACTCCATGATCGAAGGACGTACACTTGAGTTCACACAAAAACTCAAACGCAATCAACGAATCAAGAAGCTTACGAAAGGAGAACTTCGTTTCATAAAGAATGATGAGTTCAACTTGCTGAAAGATCGGTCCTCTAGTGCAGCTGAGCTCGAATATCACTTGGAAAACATTGCACGAGCAATGTCTAATGATATCAGCTAGACAAATCCGGACACGTATGTGATTGATAGTACTTCTCAACACAAACAACCATACGTTACGGATTGGACAAAGCCTCTGCCAGTAATTGGAACTTCAGATCAACCTGCTATTCCATACAGCTTCTTCTTCAACAACGATCTGGAACTTCTTATACACGGCAACAAGTGTCAACCTAAGTATGCAACGTTAATAACCTTGATTCCTGCTGCAAGCTATCCGTAACCTGCCATCGAAGAAACAACAACAAGACTCTTCATTACAAAAAGAGTGCTGTACGATCAATATGCGCAACTGGGAATATACCACTGGAATGAGAAAAGGAGAACCTGGTACAAAAGCAAACTTATGAAATGTCTCCAACTCCAGTGATGAGTGATCTCAGAATAATTGGTGTGGTCAGCATTGAAGTAGAAAAGAGGTATGATTATACCTTTCTACATAAAATAAGGGTTAGAAGACAAGATCAGAAGATATACTCATTTTCAGAAGCAGACTTCCCGGATTTGAACCTCAACGATCTTGAAGATATGTATCTCATCAAAGTTCAAGGGAAGATGCATCATTTCTCAACTGATCTTACATACGCGTTTAGCACTTCATTATTATACTTCATCAGAAGAAAGATCATTCAAGAATGCATTGAAGACTTGCAACTTAGGGTCAAGATCTATCAAAGGAAGCTTAACTTAACCACACCACTTCTACACCTTCCTGAGATCAACCAAGAACCCAGTACACCATGAAGAAAGACCCAACCTTTGGGTTTGTCTACAAGAGTGATCTCTCCATCAACTGCTTCATGGGATACAAGGAGGTTCATAAGTTCTGCGACCACACGCTCAAGAAAGTTTGAGATGGGTTAGTGATCCGGGTGAGAGATCGGGAGTTGTACAAGACTAGCAGGTGGACAGCTTCTCAACAACGAGAATTTCGTCAATTTATATTGAAGATTGAGAAAAGGTTTGTTCCCAGAGATAAGATGAGGAGACTTGAAAGCTACGTTGGAGGCAGGCCATCATTTCCAATAAGGGATTTTGAATGACCTGATCCTGTCTTCACGATTTTCAGAAACACTGATTGATGTAAGAGTTGGATATTCTAATGATTATTTGCTTGTGAAATATTATGGCTTGTGCACATATAACAGTGCACAACCCGATCTTTGTAAAGAAAGAACCCTGAGGTACGTTTCAGTGCCTCAATCCTAATATAAGGAGCGAAAGCTTCTTACTTTTGAGTAGAATTAACTAAAATTCTGACAAGTTTTTCAAAATTCTACTCAAAAGAACAAGTATTCCCTCTCGTGTTTAAAACCTCAAAAAGTGATTTCACTTGTTGAGGGGGAGTACTTGAAACAAATCTTTGTTCAAAACAAAAAGTTCTTGTTGAATTCTTCCCATAAACCTCAAAAGCATATTTTAATCTAACGTTTTCCAAAAACAACATCAATATGCTATTTTTGAAGGGGAGAAAGAAAAATGTGATTAAAATATGTGTGTGAAGTATGGAATCTCGCATGAGCTCGACTCAGGCATTACCAATGAATTGACGAAACTTAAGTGTCATTAATCGAAAGGACTTGTCCTGGACGGGTAATAATTTCAAGCTGGTTTATCCAGTGATGTAAGCGTATCTCGAATAGGACTTGTCTAAGTAGAGTGTACCATTTCGAGAGATTTTCTTTGAATATGACCAGGACGGGTAATAACTTCAAGCTAGTTTAACTAGTGATGTAAGCGTGTCTCGAATCGGTCATGTTCAATGAAAATCAATCAATTCAAAAGTGCAAACTCCACCCGACATATGCAAATTTATCTTAAAAACTTATGAGCACATGTGAAGGGGAGTATTTCAGAAAAAGCAAAACTCTCAAGGTGTTAACAAAATATGTTTTATAATCATAAACACTTTGAGAGATTTTCAAATAAATGGTTTATGGCAACATAGGATAGTCATGAAGTTATAAGGTGACTAAGGATAGGAAATACGTCCTATGATCCGCCAGAACAGGAGGGATCTACCTATGGACAATACCAATGGTTAGTACTAGAAGTCCTTAGGTATGATTGAAAAAAGGAGTAAAGAAATGAAAGGAGAAAGAAGGGGTTGAAGAATTAAAAAGAAAAGTTATGAAAAAGGGTGAATAGAAATAGCCCTCCTTGGCTTGGACAAGGCATTTAGTCTATGCCGTTATTCCCGCATCTAGAGGGGAGTACGTTCGATGGGGCATTTTTCTCGTTACTGTCCCAATGTTCAGACAGACGAATGCTGCCTGAAAAGTGAGAAATTCTGACACCCATCATTTTCGAGTGAGTATTACACCAAGAATTGACAAGCATTTAGTTGTATGAGTTGTACGTTTTCTATTTCTTACGTGACTTTACCTTTTTTTTAAAAGTATGTATGTATGTAGTTCAAGTTTTCACCAATTCATATGCTACTTGTAGTTACTAAGGTAACACCGGTATTGAAAATAAAGCCGTCATAGACCCAGTGACGCATTGCACTAAACCTTCTAGCCACTCAAGTGTCTCTCAAAAGATACTTGTTTCATTTCTCACAGAGAACCCTTCTTAATTTATCGACCGTTCACTCCGAAATGTGTTGATATTGAAAAGGAGGCAATCTGCTCCATGCCTCCGACGATTAAAACCAAAATGCGCTAAATCGAGTCTAGAGCCACGAGATACATCAAAAGATCTCTTAGGAACACTTAATATTTCTACACTGGTTGTTCAACATTAAGGACACCAGTTGTAAATAACAAGAGTCCTACGCAGATCTTAGCAATCTGCCAAGAACATTCATGAGGGAATTCACAATTGTGATTCTCAATGATTGAATGGAAATTCCTGCCAGGGTCAACATCAAACAGCCCTGACAGCAGGTCACTTCGGTAATCCCTTGTGGGTTACGCTTAGTGATTCGCGGTGGTTTCATACGGTCTACAGTCGTGGAGTGATACTTCGGTATACTTTAGCGGCTCACCTGAATCGTTGATACACTTCGGTGTATCTGTGTAAGCCCTCTTGGGGGCATCCGATTCAGGAACGGCCTTGGCAATGATTAGAGAAAGTTTTCACACTATGCTGTTAACGATCTCGAAGACCGAACCTATAAGTGTCAGATGTTTTATTGCTAACTGTTTCATTCAAAGTTCAAAGACAATTCTCATCAAAGATCGAAGCAAACGTTCAAAAGTCAAAGATCAAAGCTAAAGAATGAGAATCACTTGAAGGATAAAGATCAAAGTCAAAAGAAGTATGAGCATGGTGGAAAAGACGTAAAGACACCAGAATTAAAGACGTTGATGAAAGGCAGATCACTACAATATCACATCACACAAAACAAGAACAAAGAACAAAGATAATAGAGACGTCAAAGCCAAAGAAGCAAAGAAGACGTCAAGCAACCTTGATGACCAACCCTTAGGGGGTGATTGTTGGGAATACGTTTAACTAGTATCAAGTCTTGGCCATTCATTTATGTAATAGGTTGCTTAGAATAGGCCTTTAAGTTTGTTTAATGGCTCGACCCTTGTAGAAGGCCCATGGGCCGTGAGCCTTGTTTAACTTCTAGAAAGAATGCACAAGAGTGTTGCCCTAACACTCTTGTCCTATAAATACTACATGTATGCTACTCTTATAATTGTTGGTTATTTTACTAATGCAAGCAAACCTTTGTTATATTATTGTGTGAATTGATCGACCATATCTTTCTCTCTTTCTCCCATCTCTCTCGTTATTATACTTGTGTTACATCATTAAGGTGACCTAACACCAACAATCTGTCCCAACTCATTAATCACAAACAACAACTAAGTTTCGACACTTAAAAGAGAACAAAATAAGATCACGGGTTTTTTGATATCATAACAAAACTTTAAAAGACCTAAAACAACCCATCATTGATCTTAAAAGAAAAACGAGACAATACACCTACCTGAGACCTTGCAGAGCAAAGATCTTAGCCGAAAGTTGAGGCATCATCATCTTGGCGAATCTTTTGCTTCTAATTCGTGATTTGGAAAAAGAAAGAAAGCCAAGATAAGTTCTAGTTGTCGACTAAGTTTGTGAAATGTATGCTCAGTTCTCAAGATTATTTAGAAAGTAAAAGTAAATAAACAGAAAGTAAATTTCAGAAGAAACACTTTACTTCAAAATCAACCAAATCAGTTTTCTTTTTCAGTCATTTTCTTTTTGTGATACTCAAGAATATATTTTTTTTTTGTTTAAGTGATACCCGAAAAAATAGTGAAATTATTAGTTTAGTGTAATATTATCTTGAACTTAGGGATTTTGTGGTATAAATATATTGTGGTGAATGATAAAGGGTTATTGTAATTTATTTTATTTTATTTGACTTATTAGTGTAATATTTTTTAATTATTATTGAAATTTTAACTTTAATGTTTAAGAAAATTTGAAAATTAAGAAAAAATAAAATAAAAGTTGGTGAAATCGGTTATATTATTATACTAAGTTAATGGTTATATTAATTGTAAAAAAAAAAAAAAAAAAAAAGAAGAAGCTGATATAACGTTAAAATGACGGTAGTGAAATTTGTTGCGATGCTCTCTTACTAGGGATAGCCTTAAAAAAACACAAGTTGTTCTAAAAAAACCCAACCCAAAACAAAGCTATATAAAATCATCTTGGAATGTCAAACCAGAAATGTAAAAAATTTGATAAAGACAAAGTACACATAGGACTTTGTTACCCTTTTTCAGTTAAATAACAATTTCAAAATCAGAAGAACGTTACATTTATCATGATTCACCCCACTCCATTTTCAAACCAACAAATGGGGACCCACACATTTTAACAAGCTCATAAAACAACCACTTTTTCTCATAACGTACACACACACTTTTTACATTTGAATTTCAAAATATGACTGTTGTACTAACCAAACACTAAAAATTAACCATAACCAATCTATAATTTCACTTTTTAACTTCTGGGTTTTGTTTGTTTGGTATTCAATGGGTGAACCCACTTGTCTTATGCATGTAAGTGTTGGGAATTTGGTGTTTTTTTTTGTTGTGTATACTAAGTGTTTGATGAAATGCTTCACTCAGTTGAATTTTGTTTTTCTTTGATGTGGGTGTTTGGTTTTGTGGTTTTGGGTTAATGGGTTTGTGTTTTTGTGACATATTTTTCGATGAGTGAGTTGGTTATAATTTTTGTTGAAATGCTCCACTGAGTTTAATTTTATTAAAAGTACTAATTTTATGTAATTGGTTGATTATGTGCTTTTGGACTAATGGGTTGCTGTTGTTTGTAGCACATTTTGTTCAATTAGTTAAATTTTTTACTGAAAGTGTATGTTATGTGTTTTTTTACGTTCTTGGTTGATTTAGTTCTTTTGTGCTTTTCGGTTGATGGGTTGCTCTTTTTTGTATCACATTTTGTTTAGTGAGTTGAGTATTCTCTGGAAGCATATAACTTTACGTGATTTTAGAATGTTTGGGTGTTTCTTTTATGTATTTGGTTTGTTTTGTGGTTTTGGGTTGACGGGTTGCTGTTTTTTGCTGTTGTTTGTATCATATTTTGTTCAACGGGTTGAATTTTCAATGGAAGCATACAACTTTATCTGATTGTAGAATGTTGGGGTGTTTCTTTTATATATAGGATTATAAATCTGGTATTTTGTGTTTACGGGGTAATTTATTGTAAATTTGCTGTTGTATGAATTGTAGGGCAATAATGTACATGGTCTTGGTGATTCGGTTTCTTTGGGGAGGTTTGCATCAGAGTCATTAGCTTGGGAAAAATGGTCCAATTTTCCGCATAAGCGATATGTTGAAGAGGCCAAGAGTTATGCCCAGCCTGGATCTGTTGCGGAGAAGAAGGCTTTTTTTGAAGCTCATTATAAGAAAGTTGCTGCTCAAAAGGCGGCTGCTGCTGCAGCAGCGGCGTTGCTTGAGCAAGAAAAGGCTAATGCGGCTGCCAGTTGCCATAAATCTGATGTTGAAGAAAGAGTTTGTGGTACAGATCATGGTGCTCATGATTTGTTAACAGGAATATCGAACTTTGAAGCTTCAAAAAGGACAGTGTTGCACCCAATTAAACTGCCACAACCACCAGTTTTGAATTTGAAGATGTTTGTCAATGAAAGAAAGCAGATCGCAACCCAGGCTGCAAGTAAGGCGATTGATGCTGCAGGTCATAGTTCTGCTATAAGTCAGGTTGAACACCCAAGTGAGAATATTGTGGTGGCTGCTGATCAGAAGAACAAAGCAATTATAAATAATACGGAGAATCCTGAAGATCATCCTTCTATTTCAGAGGATAGTGGAACATCCCAAATGGACCGCCCATTGTTGAAGGTGATAATTCTCTTTACTATAACTGAAAAAAAAAATTGCCCAACCAAAACCGAACCAAGAAACAAACCAAAAAATATTTTAATCGCACGACATTGTTTGTTTTTGGTTTTGGAAAACTTTTCAATCTGTATAGTGTAGTTTGAGTATGGTTGTGTAATGTGTACCTAAGAATAAAACAGTTCTAATTACTAATATCAGTGCAATTAGATTTGGTGTGTTAATTAAGTTAGATGTGAAGTCCATTTCTATTAAGTATAGAAGTAAACCCTAAGGTTATCCACAGACTGATGTTCTTCAACCCTCAAAGCCATAAAATTAGCTTTAGGTGTAGGTTTAGCTTTATGATGTAACTGCATTTTTGAGATTAGCTTTGAGAATTCTCATAATTTTTATGGTTACTCAGATAGGAAACACCCCTACACCTTCCCTCACCCCTACCCACACACAGTCACACACACTTTGGTTCATAAAGCAAGTTATTAAATTGTAAATATTTGATTCTGCTGCAGTCAAAATTGAGCACAGACCAGGAGGTTTTACAACCGAAGATCAGTAGAAAACCAGCTACACCGTCTTTCAGGTCATCGTCATATGGCAGGAAACAATCCAGAATCCCACTTTCACCAGCCAACAATGCTTCTATGCATCCCCGCAAAGAAAATATATTAACTCCAAGAACCAAAAACTCCACTGCAATGGACTCCATTGATAAAAGGCGAGCAGCCCCAAGATCGCTGTACACGTTAATGAATTCTGGTTCTGTCAAAGAGTCATGCAAATCAAACTCTGCAGCTGCTCGCAAGATTGAAAGCACAAAAGCAACTCCTAGTGCTCATTCCACACCCATATATTATTGTGCAACACCTGCAAAAACTCCTTCAAAGGTATTTTCTCCTGATTATATTATTGTGACTCCTACCACTTTAACTTGTGTGAATTTGGCGCTGCAGGTTACAAATAAGGTGAACAAACAACCTTTTGCAACCCCTTCAAAGGTATTATACGCAAATTATGTTGTTATGACTTAATGACTCCTTTATACTACTTTAGCTGATGTGAATTTGATGTTGCAGGTTACAAGCGGGGTAAATAAGCAACCTATGGCAACCCCTTCAAAGGTATTATTCGCTGAATATGATGTTTTGACTTCTTTATACGACTTTCGCTTATGTAAATTTTGTGTTGCAGTCTGCAAATGGAGTGAATAAAACCTCGGAAACTCCATCAGTAAAAAGAAGGTAAATTATCCAAACTATTCAGTGAAAGTCATTCTAGCAATAGTGTCAGATTCCATTTTTTTTGGGTACAAATTTTGACCTTTTTTGTATTTTTACCATCTTGAAGGATGGAAACACCTGTTCATCCTTCAGCTGTAGGAAGCAAAACGCCTGGCCAAAAATGGCAAATTTTCTCAGCCGTGTAAGTTATTCCAAGCATCATATATTAGACATTGATAGAATAGTCACTTCATGAAAAAGGATGAATCTTTAATTTTGTTATCTTTGCTTTGGTGCGCATAGTTCGAAGTCCCTGAGTGCTTATAAAAACAAGTTGCAATCGCCAACTATATCATCCCCGTTCACTTTGAGAACAGAGGAAAGAGCTGCTCAAAGAAAAAAGGCAAGAGTTCACATTTGTTTCTTTAATCTGGGTCTTTTATTTGAACTGCAAGTCTTATTTCTTAACCTGTAATTTACATTTCGCAATTTCAGAAGCTTGAAGAAAAATTTAATGAGAAAGCAGCACAGAAAGTGCAGCAGCAAACAACATTGAAGGTTATAAACCCTCTCATTCTCGTTTCTTATCTCCATTTATCTTTTGTATTTGTCACTGAAGAAATCAAAATATGCTTTTCAATTTCAAAATACTGCCATGTAACATTTATGCATGGCGACTTCTAGCATTATCATGCTAAGTTATGGCAATTATGTTGCAGGAGAAAGCAGAGTCAGAATTCAGAAGACTAAGACAAAGCTTTTGCTTTAAAGCTAGGCCACTACCGAGCTTCTATAGTGAAAGAGAAACACCAAAGAGTCCGCTAAAGAAGGTATGTCTAGATTCTAGAACTCAAAAGGAACCTTAACGTGTGGAGGTGGCAAAATGATGGGTTGGGTGGGTTACTTTATTGTACGGTGTTGAAATGAGTCTGGGTCGGGTTAGGTTTGCTTGAGTGATCTTATATTGTTGAATAAAATGATTTAGGAGATTTTATACTTTCAAAATGCACTTTGTGCTACATTTAAACCATTACCTTCTAACTAAGTTTGTACATGTTTGACCCATTAGTTTTGAAAACGTAATCGGAATCGACCCGTTTATAAGTAAATGGGTCATTATAGTACTTTAATAATGAGGATTAAAACTTAATAGCTCCCAAATGTGTTTTCATGATTGCTTGTGTTTCATTTGCAGACTCCACAAGCAAATCTAAAGTCACTAACACCCGCAAGAAAACCACCCACAACAATCTCACAACAGTCTTCGGTCAAGAAGTCTTCAAGAAGACTTTGGAAAACTAGCGATCAAAACCCAGCTGATCATCCTCTCTCTCAATTAGCTAGAAGGTTAAATCATGAGAATATATCTCCAAATATGCAGCATTAATTGATAGTGAAGATACACGCTATCCCATTTATTGATAGGTACGAGTCATTCGACTTCTAATTGAGAATCAGTAATCAGTTTGTGTATAAATTTGCTGGTCTATGTCTTTAGGACACAACATTTCTAGTTAAGAGGTCATATTATGTTACTCTTTGCCATTGTCAGGCCTTTTGGTATCATAGCAAAATTTGTTGTATGAAAGAAGGTTGTTGGTCATTTTCATGGGGTCATAAGTCATTTAATCTATAAAAATGAAACATGACCCACAAAAATTTAAAAAGTATATCATTTATCAATTTCATTTTGTGGGCTCCTCAACATAAAAAAAGATTATCACATGATCCACAAAATTTATTTGTCACTGACCCACAAAATGATCATAAGGTTGTCATACATATTATCTTATGCGATTAATTCCAAATTAACAAATGATCTATTGAGCCATAGGTTATTTAAAAGTGTAAAACAAGAATTGAGCAAACTTTATTCATATAATACACAGTTAGCAGATAATAAGATACATAATTAACAATTAATATCAAACAGATGATAAAGAATTGGAGTTTAGCAATTTGCTGCATTTGTTTGACTACTGCAAACTTTATTATTGAAATAATACACAATCAGCAGATGATAAGATACATAATTAACAGATAATATCAACAATATAAATCAAATCCTGAATCATCATGCATAAATAGATTATGATGATCATTTGAATTTGATCAAAAGAATGGGAATTAGTCATTTACTGCATTTCTCCACCCACCAAGTACCATCCATCTTCATCTCCAGACACATCCTCATCATCATGCCCCCAACATAATCCCACATCACAAAAGCTCATCCTGTCGTCATCATCATCGTCATATGATTCACCGCAATCAACATCACTTTCGATCTCTTCTGCTGCAATGGATGTAACAATCCCTAACCCGAATCCAGCACGAAGGTCAATATCATAGCTATCATTATAATTATGATGCTCATCATCATAACCATAATTATAACCATGATTGTAATTTTCTTCTACTCTATCCTCATAATCATAATCATAATTATCATAGCCACCATCATCAGCCAAATAAGCCAATACCCCTGTGGCCGAAGTCCCAAAGGAATATTTAGTCAGCTCCTTTTCGTCGTCTAATGATCTAATCTTCATGGTACCTTTAGCCTTGTCTTTAGCCTTGCAAACTGGATGAATATGACAACCGTTGCACCTTGGCTTTCGACATTTCCCTGTGAACTTTGATTGGTTTGTGGGCTTTGTCGGGACCTTAGCGAAAACTCCCATGTTGGAGGCAGAATCCACCATCTTTATGTATCTTTGTCGAGATAACGAAGATGGAAGGATTCGGTAGCAAGTAACAACACCATGTTGACGACCTTCTCTTTTCATTTCTTGTATTTTTGAGAACTGTTTTTGGGTATAGAAATGATGAAATTTGTTGGGTATGTAAAGAAATGTAATAGGAATATTGTGGACGAAAGAGGTTAGATTATTGAAGACGATTTGTTAACTTGATACGCAAGATGTTTCTTTTATTTTTTTTTTTCTTTTTTTGTTTAAGTGTGCGTGTTATTTAAGTCGACAGCCTAACTTCAAGACTTTATCCTAGTTTTGGCAATATGCATTTTTTTTTAATGATGTTGTAGTATTGGTGATAAGAAGAACTAAGTGGCTCTTTTAACTATTAAAAATGTTAAAAGTGATATTTAACAAAGTTGAAGTGTGAAATTAGGGCCCGTTGTGATTATTAAGGGTATAGAATCAAATAAAATTAAGAGTAAATTACACCGTTCGTCCATGTGGTTTGGCCAAAATCACTAATCTCCGTTAGCTCTCAGTCGTCAAGTGGCAACGTTAGTCCATTAACCAAACGATCGTTTGCAACGTTAGTCCTTTATACTAACAGTCGTTTATAATTAAATAAAAATTTGGTTTTCTTACGTAACTCGTCCGTTTTTATACGTTTTCGCCCGTTTTGCTACATTTTCGTACGTTTTCATCCGTTTTTTTTACGTTTTCTCCCGTTTTTACACGTTTTCGTCTGTTTTTATACGTTTTCGTCCGTTTTTACACGTTTTTGTCCGTATTCACAGGTTTTCATCCGTTTTTGTTACATTTTCGTCTGTTTTTATACATATTCATCCGTTTTGGTACGTTTTCATACATTTTCTTATGTTTTCGTCTGTTTTTATAGGTATTCGTCCGTTTTTATACGTGTTCATCTGTTTTTACATATTTTCGTCCGTTTTTACACGTTTTCGTCCGTTTTTATACGTTTTCGCCTTTTTGTTACGTTTTACACGTTTTCATCCATTTTTATACGCTTTCGCCCATTTTGTTACATTTTCATATGTTTTCGTCTATTTTTATATGTTTTCGTCCGTTTTTCTATCGTTTTTACAAGTTTTCATTTGTTTTTATACGTTTTCGTCCATTTTTACAGGTTTTCGCCTATCTATACATGTTTTCGTTCGTTTTTACATGTTTTCGTCCGTTTTCATAAGTTTTCGGCCCTTAATAAAACGAACGAAAACGTAATAAAAAAGGATGAAAATGGATAAAAACGGACGTACCGTAACAAAACGGGTGAAGACTTATAAAAAAGGACAAAAAGTGTAAAAACGAACAAAAACGTGTAAAAACAGACGAAAACGTATAAAAACATACGAAAAACGAAAGAAAAACTGACGAAAACGTATAAGAACGAACAAAAACGTGTGAAAACAGACGAAAATGTGCAAAACGGACGAAAATGTATAAAAACGGACAAAAACGTGTAAAAACGTGTAAAAACGGACGAAAATGTGTAAACACGGACGAAAACGAATAAAACGTAAGAAAAACAGGCGAAAACATATAAAAATAGATGAAAACGTAGCAAAACGGGCGAAAACGTAAAAACTGATGAAAACGTACAAAAACGGAAGAAAACGTAGCAAAACGGGCGAAAATGTATAAAAACGGACGAAAACGGACAAAAACGTAAGAAAATGGACGAGTTACGTAAGAAAACCAAATTTTTATATAATTATAAGTGACTGTTAGTATAAAGGAGTAACGTTGCAAACAATCGTTTGATTAATGGACTAACGTTGCCACTTGACGACTGAGAGATAACAGAGAAGATAACGACAGTTAGCGATAAGGACTAACAGTGTTACGAAACTTCATTATAAGGATTCACAATGCAAAAATGAAAATGGAGGGACGAGCTTAGAGATTTTGGCCAAACCACAGAGATGAACGGTGTAATTTACTCTAAAATTAATAATAAGTTATTCGGTACAATTTTTTTAAATATGAATGGGTGTTGAATCATAGATGTCATAGGAGCCACATGAGGTCGGTATAGTGAAGTAATAGAATCTTTCTGACTGGGCCTACGTTTACTTTTAATATCAACCACTAAATCCTAGGGGTGGTAATCGAGTTGTGTTCGTGTTAACCAATTCGGGTTCGCGTGTTGGCGGGTTAGTATAACCTCTACCCAAACACGACCCATTTATTAATCGTGTTAAGAAACTCAACCCTAACCAGCACCTGCATAACACGTGTAACCCATTTTTGACCCGTTTAACCTATTTAAATAAATAGGTCAAGTAGTGAATAAGGTTGGTGATTTGTTGATTTAACTAGTTTAAATGCCAAAATGATATAAGGATTTAAAATATGATAAAAATAACAGACAAATAACTATATGACAATTTTCTCAGTTATATGAGTCAATTTCTATGATATATGAGGTATAATCGTAATTCAATCATATTAAGTACATAACAGAATACATTTAATCCACATCCAATACAAAAAGGCATGTTATATATTTTATTTTTAGAGTCTTATATACTTAAACGGGTTCACGGGTTGACCTGTTTAATATTTACTCAACCCAAACACGACCCATTTATTAAACAGGTTAGACGGGTTGACCTGTTTTTGACCCAAACCTGTTTATCATCAACCCAAACCTGTTTAACTTCGTGTCAGGTTCGTGTCGTTTATCGTGTCGTTTCGACAATTGCCACCCCTACTAAATCCTAATACTTTTTCTTTTAAAGTTTTTTTCTCACTCTTATTTATAATAAATAAATATTTTTAAATATAATATTAATTTATAAATTATATATATCATATATTTTCTCTCTCATCCTTTTCTTTCAAACTTTTCACAAATCTGAATCCAATTCCAATCCTACTTACAAACCAAACGGCCCTTAATGTATATTATTCAAGAACAAGTACAAAAATAGATTTCAGTTGACGAAGCAAAAGCTAAAAATATAAATGAGTAGAAGTTTTTATTTATTATTATTATTATTATTATTATTATTATTATTATTATTATTATTATGCTTTTTCAGTTATGAAATCCACGGTAAAGGAGTCAAGTTTGGATTGAAACTTATTAGGCCAACCTCTTAAGACGTGACAAAACATACTTCACTAGTCCAAATTTCTTTTGATGCAACGTACAAATTTCTCTTACAGTAACTATAAAATTATAGTTATATATGTAAATATAATTGTATTTAAATTATAATATAATAAATAATTTTTAAACTAATACTAGTAACTATAAATTTATTGTTAAATGATTTGTATAGATTATAAATTAGCATTTTTTTTAAAGAATTATTCTAATGTGAAAACCCTGTTTGTACCTTGTGCAATGGGTGTAGCAACTCTGTAAATTTGTGTCACGAGTCGATCTGATCAGCCAAACTACTTCAGTGAACTTTTGAAGCAACCTCGAGTATTAAGATACTTGACCAATAAAACTTATGAGCCTTATCGAGTATGTGTTTTTATCCATGAAAAAGTTACTAAGATCATGCTAATTTTCCTTATGCCTTAGTGTGATTAATATAACTCCCTATGCTATGCAATCAAGTCACCGAGTTCATTGTATCCCTGGTCAATCTTGTTATAGTTTTTAATATAAACATTCTTGTTGATTCGATCCAATCTCGAAATTATACACTCATTCATCAAACTTAGGCTTAATCTCTAATCGAAAGCTGTGGCAACCTCAAACCCAGGTTTCGAGCTTGTAGCAATTTTGAAGGTGAGTCACATGGACTTGGTAGTGTTTTTGTTTGTCTTGACTTGATCTCACTCTGTTTCTTTTTGTTAAAATTATATATCCTTTTTGCAAGCTTATGTAAATTCAGGGGGTTTATATGTAAATATTGTATAACTAACATAGCACTAATAAACTTTTGGTGTTATGTTTGTTATATTTGTTTGTACAGGGGTTTAAGTGAAACATTGGGCTATATAATATCTTAATCCGGATATAGGGTTTCACTTTTGTTATTACACTTTCACATACACCATATTTTCACATACACTTTTGTTATTACACTTTTGTTCATCTGGTTTCATCTTCAAGATTGTTATAGTTTGTTAGGTTGTTAAGAGAGTTTCACTAGTTTAGATCTTCTTGATCTATTGTTTATGTATTTGGTTTTAGTTTCAGTTTATGGGTTTGTAAGGGTGAGTTCTTGTATTCTCAGGTTGCATCCGTGTTTGGGACAGTCTTTTCTTTTGTATGTTTGGTTAGAATCCAGTTGGGAACTGATCTAATATAGCAATAGTTAATAAAAGATCACCGAGGGGTGGTTGGCTAGGTGATTTAGATATTGTTGTTGTTTCTGTACCATTTTTACATGGTATCAGAGTGATAGGTTCTGATTGGTAAGTATTGGGGGGGGGGGGTTTCTTGATCTTGAGTTAGATCTAGGTTTTGGTTGGTTGATTCAACGGTTTTATTGTTGAATCGTGTGGTTTCTTGGTTCCATTGAAGATTTAAGGTTTTTCTCGAAACCCTAATTTTTAGGGGTTTTTGGTTTTAAGAAGGTATAAAGGTTCTGGTGGTGTTTAATTGAATTTACGGTGTAATTGGTTGATAATTGGCTGGTTTTTGAAATCCCTAATTTGGCACTTTGGGATTTTTGAGTTCCGGTGATCCTGTGGTGTTTCTGTGTTGATTTCTGGTAATAATTACTCTATAATAAGTGAATCTAGAGTAGTTGTTGTGTTCTTCCGCTATTTCTAATATTTTGTACTGCAAGTCTATCTTTCTCTTTTAAGATAATAGTCTCTTAGTTAAGTAGGTGCAAACGGATTGGTTAACACCTTGACCTGCCACCATTGAGTGGTACAAATACCTGCTCTGGCCAATCCCAATATACTTGGTTGGATACTAGTTAATCTTGGGTGTGTGTTGCTTTACTTTACTTTACTTTTTTTTTTGGTGTCTAGATTGCTTGAGGTTAGAATTGGGCATTATTGGTGGTTATCCGTGATAGAAGGAGTGCAGGGTTATTTGTTTGGTTGTTTATCAGTTTTCTTGGTTGGATGTCTATTTATTTGTTATCTGTTTTCTTGTTTGTTTGTCTGTTTATCTATGATTATGGCTATTTTGTTGGGTCTTTGGGTCAGATTAACCCTATGCATCTTCATGCTAATTATTCTAATAGTGCTCCTATTGTGTCTATTAAATTGATTGGGGTTGAGAATTATAGAATATGGGCTAGTGCCATGAAATTGCTATTCAGATTAAGCATAAAATGGGTTTTTTAAATGGAACTTGTCTTAGATATGATTTTGCTGCCAGAAAATCCCGTTCCTATGCATGGGTACTCCTCTAGTTATTTTGAAACATCCAATATGCATACGCATCTTTTATATAACCTGTGCATAACTCGTTGATATGTTTGTACAGTAAAAGTAAAGTGATCAACTATTATCTAAGGAAAATAGTAATATTTTTTTATTTATTAATATTTTTCATTTCAATAAACTAAATTTATAAATGCTTTTTCATCATACAGATACATAAGAAGCTATATAAAGAAAGTAAATTTTTTAGTTTTCTTAACCCATGATTTTATGATTTAAAAATTGACTTTATATATATAATTTATTGCTTATATATGAGTTTTCGTTCGGAAATAGTGGAAGACAAAGTACATCCCATATATAAGTCATATACAAGTCTTTCATTGCCATGAATGTATTACCAAATTTACCACACCTTTCCTGCAATTTCGAGCCCCATTCAACATTTCACATATTTATCTCAACTTTGACCATTTTCAACTTTCAACATTTCACATTTGACCATTTTCATTTTATATGTAGTATAGATTATGTTGATAGTCCTCTTTTGTTTGAACAATGGGATAGGTGTAATTGGGTCATGTGTTCTCTGATAATTATGCTTCTGTTTGGAATGAATTAAAGGAAACTTATGATAGAGTTGATGGCTCAATTATCTTTAATTTGTTACAGAAGATTAATACTTTTAAATAAGGTGGTTTGCCTATGTCTGAATATTATCATAAACTGAACTCTTTGTGGAGGGAGTTTGATATTCTTACCAAGCTCTCAGATTGTACTTGTGAGGCTAGGGCTGAACAAATTGATCATGGTAAATTGTTAAAATTAATGCAGTTCCCAATGGGACTTGATGACATCTATCAGCCCATAAGAAGCATTCTTTTAACTAGAGAAATCCTTCCTGAAGTTAAGGATGCTTTTGTCATTGTTGCTAGGGAAGAATCCCATAAAGGGATTCCTTCCACTTGTACTAAAACTAATAAGCAACAGGTGTCTGTCTTTGTTTCTAAGTCTAATGATAATAATAGAAGTAGGAATAATGGTAATTGGAATAACAACAATGGGGGTAATATGAATAGAGGCAATTATGATAGTTTATTATGTAAAAATTATGGTTTAAAGGGTCATATTATTGACAGATATTTTGAAATCATTGGTTACCCACCTGGTTTTAAAAGAAATCCAAATTTGAAGCCTACTAGCAATTTAATAATAACAAGAGTAATAATGTTGATGCTAGAGGTGTGTTTGGGGTAAACAGTTATGTCAAAACTTCTACTGATACTTTGTCTTTTACTAATGAACAAGTCATGAAGTTGACGAGTCTTTTGAATGATAAAACTTGTACTACTGAACATGCCAATATGGCAGGTATCTCCTCCTGTTCCTTTTTCAACCAAAATTTTATAGATTTTTGTGTGCAAATGTTAAAATAAATGGAATCAATTATCATTTGGGTTGGATAATTGATTCAGGGGCTAATCAATATATGACTAATAATTCTGAAAACATGTTTAATTTGGTTGATATTTCTTATTTAAAGCTTACTATTGGTCACCCAAATGGAACTTTGGCTAAAATAACTCATATGGGAAACCTAAAATTGAATAATGATGTGGTTCTGTTTGATGTTTTGGTTGTGCCTAAATACTGTGTGAGTCTATTATATGAGCATAAATTGATTAAGGATAGTAAACTAAGTGTTGGTTTTGATGAGACTAAGTGTTACATTCAGGATTTGAAAAAGGAGAGTGTTCTAGGGACTGGTAGTGAATTTGGCGGTCTATACTTGTTTGATAAAGAGTATAAGAAGTCTGATGTGGTGAATCAAAGTGAGTTTTTTTGTTTTTCGTGTTTCTAAAGAGGTTTGACATAATAGGCTTGGGCACCATGCTAATCAAGTTTTAAAATTGTTAAAAGGTTCACTTAATCTGTCTAATGTTAAGCATGAAAGCCCTTGTGAGGTTCGCCATAAGGCAAAACAGAGCAGGGATTCTTTTCCTTTAAGTGAAAATAAATCTATGGTTTTTGGTTAACAATTCATCTTGATGTTTGGGGACCTTACAAAGTGGTTAGCAAGGAGGGTTTTAGATATTTTTTAACCATAGTTGAATGATTAAAGTAGATCTGTGTGAGTGTAGATGTTTATAACTAAAGATGAAGTTTTTGTAATGTTTGTAAGTTTCTATAACCTTGTTTTAACACAGTTTAACAAAAAGATCAAGGTTATTAGATCAGATAATGGTACTAAGTTTGTAAATCATAAAATGTCTAATTTTAAAATACAATGGGTATTTTACATCAAACAACTTGTGCATATACACCATAGGAAAATGGGATTGTTGAGAGGAAACACACATATCTGCTGAATGTTGCTAGAAGTCTTATGTTTCCCGCGCGGGGGGGGGGGGGGGGGTGATTCCTTTTGTGTTTTGGTCGGAATGTATTTTAACTGCTACTTACTTGATTAACATCCTTCCTCCCTTTGTTTTAAATGGTAAGTCTCATTTTTATTTGGTGTAGAATAGGGAACCAAACCTTTCTCATTTAAGGAGTTTTGGGTGTTTGTGTTTTGCTTCTATTGTTAAAGGGTCTGATAAGTTTTATGAAAAGTCTGAGAATTGTGTTTTAATTGGATATGCTAGTGGAAAAAAAGCATATAAACTTTTGATTATTGAAAATAGGTCTGTTTTGTATTCAAGGGATTTAAAATTCTATGAAACTGTTTTTCCTTATAAAATGAGTAAAAAGAAGTCTTTTGAGTCTGAAAACAATTTTTTTAGTCTAAAAATGAGGTTTCAGGTTTGAACTTTTTTGATTGTGTTGAGTCTGAGTCTAAAATAGCAACCAAAACTCCTAACTTAAGTCTCAATGATGATGAGTAAGGACCATCTAGTGTTGGTAGAGATGGCAGTTTGCATCAACCATGGGTTGGTAATTACATAGCCCGGACATGTTGAACAGATTCTTCAACCAGTGCCTTATGTTAAATACCAACCTGGACATGATGATCAACATTCTACAACTCCCATAAATGAAAGAAACCAATGTGAGGGCAATGTTGGCTAAGAATTGGAGGTTCCTATGTTTCAAAATGTTTTTCAAAATCAAACAGAGGAGGGTAGTCAGAGAAGGTCCAAAAGGACTTCTAAATTGCCTGCTAAACTGAATGAGCTTGTTTTAGATGGTAAAGTTAAGTATGGTTTGAATAGGTATGCTAATCATTATGTGTTAAGTGCTGAGAATTGTTGTTTTATATCTAATTTGAACAAGTCTGATGAACCTTCTTCATATGAGGAAGCTTCAGACATTAAGTAGATTAATGCCATGAATAATGAGATGCATGCTCTATATGAAAATAATACTTGGATTGTTACTGAACTTCCATTTGGTAGACGACCAATAGGATGCAAATGGGTTTTTTAAATAAAATACAAGTCTATCGGTGAAATAGAAAGGTTTAAGGCTAGATTAGTGGCAAAAGGGTATAGTCAGAAGAAGGCATAGACAATGGAGAGACCTTTAGTCATGTTTTCAAAATGGGAACTGTTAGGTGTCTAATTAGTCTTGTAGTCCAAAAAGACTGGAAATTTTTTCAAATGGATGTCAATAATGCCTTTCTATATGAGAATTTAAATGAAGAGGTTTTTATGTTACCTCCTGATTTTATTAATGAAGGGGAAAACAAGGTTTGTAAGTTGAAAAACTCTTTGTATGGATTGAAAAGCTCCCAGATAATGGAATCATAGGTTGTCCAAGGCTTTGTTTGAAGCAGTCTAAAAATGATCATTCTTCAAATATAAAACATAAAGGAAATGTTTCTTTATACTTACTAGTTTATGTTGATGACTTAGTCATAACTAGTAATTTTGAAACTCAGATTGAGAACTTTAAAATGTTTTTAAGAAACAAGTTTAAAATCAAAGATTTTGGTGAGTTGAAGTTTTTTCTTGGTATTGAAAACCAAAACTGGGTTGTGTTTAAACCAAATAAAATATTGTCTGAAATTACTTCATAAGTTTGGTTTGCTGGCTTGCAGGCCAGTTATGACTCCTTTGTCAGAAAACACTGTTTTGGCACATAAGGAGTCTGATGGTGATAAGTTCTTGTTAAATGTTACTAGTTATCAAAAACTAGTTGGTAAACTGATATACTTGACAATGACCAGGCCAAATATATCTTATCATGTTCAATGCTTGAGCTAACATTATATGCATACTCCATTGCACTCACACTTTGATATTGGTTTAAGAGCGCTTAAGTATTTGAAAGTTGATGAATGATCAAATAAATAATTTTTCCATACAAATGTGCCAAAACATTTTTCACAAATGTGACAAAACATTTCATTTATGTTTCTTGTATAAAGGTAATAAAGGCGAAGAAGAGGTAATTTCCTCGGCGCGGCTTGAAACTTGTTAAGTGTGACCTCTAAAAGACGACATTCTTATACAATTTTCTATAGGCTGTAATCATGTTGTATATATTTTAGTTGATGTTGTAGATACAAATTTTAAACTGTTAAAATCTCTTTCTAAAAAGGTGGTAATTATTATAGAAAAATAGAAACATAGTTTTCAAAAAACACAATTAACATTAAAACTGATCGCGTATAACACCCCCGGACCCAACATACCAGGCCGGGAACGCTCATAATAACTCCGACCCTAGGATAACCCAGACCATGTAAGACTCCGGTCTTGCCAAGCCGGGCAGGACAATAACACCTCAGCATAGAAGCCCGCGGGTCAGCATCTTGCCCGCGAAGGAATTTAGTATCCGGGGACAATCCAAAGGTCAGGACCACAGATCAACCCAAAAAGAGTAAGGAATATTATCAGCTATCATATAGCTGACCTAGGTAGACACCAAATAGGAAAGATAACAGTCCCCTTCTGAAGGAACCGCCACTCACGGCAAGGAGACAAGAACAAGAGGGGACCTCCCAGGAAACTGACAAGAAAGACCATGATATAAATAGAGGGCATTAGCCACTCTCGAACGGTAACTCAACTCTCACAATCCATCCTATCACATACTTTATCTCTCTAAAACAATACACTTACTCTCACACCGGAGGTTGACCGCGGAAACCCCCTTCCACGGTGAGACTAACGGTGCTTTCTTTCTTAGCAGCTTTTACACAGATACTTAGTTCGAAATTCGCCCCATCAAGAGCTAGCCTAAACTAGGTCTTGCATTGAGCCCAATTTTTGTACTAACAAGTGGCGCCATCTGTGGGACGCTAACACAACTGCGTTTCCAAAGATACTCTTACCAAAATGAGTAATCCGGCAAATGGCTCTCCTCCCACCCAAGAACGCTCCGTGGTACGGAATACCTTGGAAAAGGAAAAGAGCCAAGGAATGGGGGAGCACCATTCTGGCCCGCTGCTACATGAGGCAATAAGGGAGTTTTGCAATAAGCATTACGACCAACTATTGCCCTTGATGGCCGAAAAGGTTCATCAGGAGAAATTAAGGCAGGTGCAAACTCGCCTTGATTTCGATAATGAAGAACCGAAAAGTTCGTGGTCTCGAGAACAGTCTCGAAACTTTGAGTCAAGATCCTTGGGGGAAAGAAAGGCTGAAAAGAAGTGAAAGTATAGCCCTAGTGTTAGGTCCGGACCTTCCGAGTATTCCTACTCCCAAAGTGCTTTTTCCAGACTCAGCCGCAGAGAGACAGGACCCCCCCCCCCCCCAAGAAGACTGTGAGAGAACCAAATACCCCCGATCAGCTGTCTTTACTCGCCTAGGGGAGAGATGAGAAGACATCAGGTCACGCCTGGGGGAGAGAAAACCGGAGGTGCTTTTCCGGCTCAAATCCAATAGTAGCGCTCGGAGAGAGCGAAGAGCTGAAGCCAGACGCAACAGGCGAAACAGGCTGTACTCAACAGAAAGGAGTCCAGGAAGACCAAGAAGGAGAACCCCCAGCCCGACCCATAGCCACGCCCCCCACTCCAGGGAGACAGGCGCTAGAGATAGAGCTGCATACTCTGACCTCGGCCGGTGAAGGGAACTAACGCCGATGGAAAGCGAAGACAGTGCTGGGGGGCATTGGAAGTCCAGATTCGGAAAAAAACGAAGGTGATGAGGATGACCTCTACCGTCCACACGATATTGAGGATACAGACCCCTTCACACAACGGATCCAGAACTTTGAATTCCCAAAAAGGACCCGGATGCCCTCAAATGTCAAAACCTATGACGGGACCGGGGACCCAGAGGACCACCTAAAAAATTTCTGTACCACAGCTAAGGTAGAGCGGTGGGCATACATGTTAAACTCCACTCTCATGGGTCATGCACGCATGTGGTTTGATGAGCTGCCTTCAGAAAGTATTGAAAACTTTGAGGACCTCGGGAAGAGTTTCTTGTCCTACTTCGTCCAGCAAAAGAAGTACACTAAGGATCCGGTAGAACTCCACCACATCAAGCAAAGAGAAAGGGAGCCGACAAGAGCATTCATTGACCGCTTTAAGGCTGAGAGCATGCATGTGAAGGGCGCTCCGGAGTGTATGAGAGTTTCGGGCTTCATGCAGGGAATCAATAATCCGGAGCTGATCAGAAGACTCAACGACAATATTTCAAAAACTGTCGATGAAATGTGGAAGGTAACCGCATCTTTTCTCCGCGGTGAAACAGCCGCAGCAAACCTGTCAAGGAAGAAGCAAGACCGCTCCTCATGGAAACCCCATGAAGGCGGATCCAGGGTAGCCAACAGCCAGGTATTTGAACGGAAGACGGAGTTTAAAGGACGCTCCAGAGCCGACCGGAGGCGGAGTGACCGGTTCACACCCCTCAAAAAAAAACCAAAAGAAATCTTGGCAATGAACTCTGTCAAGTTCATTGCTCCACCCCCCATGGCAAGCACGGTGGAATCAAGAAACAAAGACAAATACTGCGACTTTCACAGAGAAAGGGGACACCACACAAATGAGTGTTTCCAGCTAAAGAAGCAAATTGAGGAAGCAGTCAGATCTGGCCTGTTAGCACACCTGGTGAAGGAGATCAAAAATGGTAGCCAAAAGGGCGGAGCTGCCAAAGGTGGCAAGAAGGAAACCGCACCCAAGGATAAGGCTCCGGCTATATTCATGGTGCAAACTTGGAAGCGGAGTGTGAAACAAAGAGTATCCCCTCATGCAGATCCAAATTTGGAGATATCTTTCCCTCCAATAGCAGAGGATGACTGGGATGACCATCCGCTGGTGATAAAGGCTAAAGTGGGCGGACACCATGTACACCGGATGTACGTGGACAACGGAAGCGCCTTAGAGGTGCTCTATGAGCACTGCTTTAACCGTCTTATCCCAGAGATCAGAAGGAAGATGATTCCCACCGCAGCACCACTCCTCGGTTTCAGCGGCGAGATATCATGGCCCTTCGGGCAGATCCTTTTGGAGGTAACGTTTGGGGATGAAGAAAACTCAGCTCGTGCATGGATGAATTTCATGGTTGTCAGATCACCTTCCCCGTATAATGGGATAATTGGTAGACCGGGGATACGACTGCTCAAAATCATCCCTTCCATGGCTCATGGTATGTTGAAATTCCCCACCCAAGGCGGAGTAGTAACCTTGCGTAGTGACAAAGTTGTCCCGGTAGAATGTCGAATGATCATGGAACCCTAGCCGCAGCAGAATTCCGGTGAAGCCCCGGCAAAGGAGGGTGTCAAGGTAGCAATACACCCGAAATTCCCAGACCAGACTATCACCATAAGGGGAAGCTTAACTGGTCAAGGAAAGAAGGATCTATGCGAGCTGTTGAAGAGCAACCTGGACATCTTTGCTTGGCAGCCATCAGATATGAATAGAGTGCCGCGGAGTATAGCTGAGCCATAGGCTGAATATCCGGGAAGGGTATGCCCCGGTAAGGCAGAAGAAACGAGGGCAAGCCCTGAAAAGAAACAAATCGATCAATGATGACGTGGCAAAACTGGTGGAAGTCGGCATAATGAGGGAAGTCCACTACCATGACTGGCTATCAAACCCAGTTCTCGTCAAGAAAAGTGATGGGAGCCGGAGGATGTGTGTCGACTTTAAAGACTTGAACAAAGCTTATCCCAAGGATTGTTATCCCCTTCCGGAGATTGACTGGAAAATTAAATCTCTCTGCGGATACACCTTCAAGTGTTTTTTTGGACGCGTATAAGGGATACCACCAAATCCAGATGGCCGCGAAAGACGAAGAGAAAACCGCGTTCCACACAAACCAAGGAATTTTTTGCTATAAAAAATGCCTTTCGGCCTGAAGAATGTTGGGGCCACATATCAGCGGCTGGTAGACAAAGCTTTCGAAAGACAAATTGGAAGAAACTTGGAGGTGTACGTGGACGACTTGGTCATCAAGAGCCACTCAGAGACAGAGGTGTTAAGGGACATAGAAGAAACCTTTGGGACCCTCAGAAAAATCAACATGAAGCTAAACCCGAAGAAGTGCACTTTTGGAGTAGAGGAAGGAGTATTCCTAGGATACGTGGTCAGTAAACAGGAGATTCGGGCTTGTCCGGAGGAATCTGAGGTCGTTGCCCAATTTCCCTCCCCGAGAACCCTGAAAGAAGTGCAAAGCTTGAACAGGAAACCAGCAAGTCTCAACCACTTCCTATCCAAGTCCGCGGAAAAATCCTTACCGTTCTTCAAAACGCTAAAGAAGTGTATCAAAAAGAGTGATTTCCACTGGACACCAGAAGCGGAGCTGGCATTCAAAGAAATGAGGAAGCATATTGCCAACCTCTCCACGCTTACGGCCCCCCGGCCGAAAGAATAACTGATAATGTATTTATCTGCGGCGAGGGAAGCTATCAGTGTAGTTCTGCTAGCAGAAAGAGGGCCATGTCAGGAACCTATCTACTTCATAAGCCGCGCACAACAAAGTCCGGAGATAAACTACAGCCCGATGGAAAAATTGGTGTTAGCACTGGTTCACGCGGCTAGAAGGCTCAGAAGGTATTTTCAAGCACACCCGGTAGTTGTCATCACAGACCAACCTATCAAGCAAGTGCTTGCGAGAACAGAGAATACGGGTAGAATGGCCAAATGGGCTATCGAGTTAGGGGAGCATGACATCAGCTTCAGACCGCGGACAACTATAAGAGGGAAGGAGTTGGCAGATTTCATTGCAGAAGTCCCAGTGGAAGAAGTCCCAGCAACAGAAATACCCCCAGAAGAATTGCCATATGCTGAGCCATGGAATCTGTACACAGACGAATCTTCTTGCCAAGAAGGTTCCGGGGTAGGCTTGATTCTTACAAATCCTGAAGGCACAGAGTTCACCTACGCCCTACGATTTGAGTTTGACATGTCCAACAATGAGGCAGAGTACGAAGCATTACTGGCTGGTTTAAGGATAGCCGAGCAAATGGGGTGAAGGACTTATCCGTGAATGTAGATTCCCGGTTGGTCGTGAACCAAATCAATGGACTGCATGAAGCAAAGGAGGAGAGCATGATCCGGTACTTAGCAAAAGCCCAGACGCTGATACAGAGCTTCCGCACGGTTTCTATAAAGCAGATCCCATGGAGCCAAAAAAAGCAGGCAGATGCGTTAAGTAAGATAGCCTCCACTAGTTTTGCTCACTTGACAAAGCAGGTGTTGGTTGAAGTTCTAAAAGAAAAGTCAATTGAGGAGAAGGAAGTGATGGCAGTAGTAGAATAGGAAGGAGACACCTGGATGACTCCACTGGTTGAATATTTAAGAGATAGAGTTCTCCCCGCGGAGCAAAAGAAGGCCCAGAAGCTGAAAATCAAAGCAAGGCAATGCGCCATCATTGATGGGGTGTTGTTCCGCAAGTCTTTCTTAGAACCGTGGCTACGGTGCGTGGGTCCAACACAAGCCAACTATGTGATTAGAGAAATCCATGAAGGGTCGTGTAGCATGCACTCGGGACCACGTGCCATTGTAGCTAAAACAATCAGGTATGGATACTATTGGCCCAACATGCACAAAGACGCAAGGGAAGTGATACAAAAATGCCATGATTGCCAAGTGATGAGTGTCCAAATACTCATCATTTCTGTCACATTTAGACTGCAAAAACATTTAAAAACATGCAAATATGCTTCAAAATGCAGAAAATATCATTTGATTGTGTTTTTATGTATTTCAAATGCAAAATGATTAAAAACAAGTAAAAATGAACAAAGTTTGCATAAATGACAAGTCTAGTCCCTCGAATTTCAAAAGTTGTCAAAAGTAGTCCCTGGGGTTTTGAAAAATGACATTTATGGTCCCCGGGTGTTTTAAAATGGAAAATATTGTTTTATGGTCCTTTTGATATCTTTGTTGAAATTACAAGTTCAGCCCCCTCAAGTTTCAGGAATTACACATATAGTCCCTAAACCTTTAAACTAATCCTTAAACCTAAACCAACTTAAATAAAAACCCAAAACACTATCCTGCTAAACCCAGCCAACATAAATACCCTTAAACCCATTTAACCCACAATCCTAACTAAAACCCAGCCCACTCACAAACAATTAACCAAGCCCAATCACCAATAACCCAAATACCCTATCCCGGTTTGATTTTTAGTTAAACCACACAGGTTTGACCGAAAGTCAAACCCTCAAAACCACTCACCTTTTCTTTTTCCCCAACCTGCCAAAACAACCAAACCAGGGATACCACCCCTCACCATCCTGACAACTTTCCCCCTCATATCCCCCTTTTCTCTGATAACACGCCTCCCCCCTCCTCTTAGCTATCTACTCACACCAACTTGTTCACGTGCAGAAAAAGATTAAAAGAAACCCACTTGGCCTTTTCCCGCCAATTCGGTAAACCAAAGGTTCAGATTGATTTGATTCAATCCAATGGTGGGAATGATTCAGAAGAGAGAGAAGATGCATTGGGGATTAGTATTTAAAGAAGAAGATGACTCAGAATAAAAGTCACTGTTTTTAGACCTTCATAGTGTAATTTTTAAAGTTAAGTCCAGTTAAGTTTATTGTAATTTTAATTTTAGTCAATTGTAACTCTCAATTCAGTCAAGTTTGGTTTCAAGAATCTTGTTTTAATTTCATTGTAATTTCATTTTAAAGTCAATTTAAGTTCAGTGGTTAACAATTTGTTGCTGTTTCAAGTTTAAACGTTTCTATTTCCAGTTTAAATAAGCTAATCACAAGCCTGTGACAACTTGTGTTAGCTTATAATTGCTTAATTTAGTATCCATTTACAAATTTCCAAAAATTAGTCCATGGTCAACAAAAGTCAAAGGAGGGGGCTTTCCTGTTCTTGGGACATTGGAGCAGATCTGGAAGTAGTTGTGTGTGACATGTGATCTTGTTTAGGCCTGATTCAGATAGAATTCGAGGTCCTCAGTTTGCTTTCCTTAATTTTCAAGTTTTTAATGCAAAATTTACTTTACTAGTTCCTGCTGATTTATTGTTGTTTAATCTTGTTTATTTGTGTTAATTTATGTTTAAATTAAGTTATTAAATGTTTGTTTAGTGACTGCATGCCCTGACTCCCTCATTTGCTCATTAAATTCTCAATTTGACAACTTTAAGGGGTGTTTGGGACTGCATGATTTCTGGGTCTTGAGCATTGTTACTGTGCATTTGCACATTGGTGAAGTTTGATCATACATAATTGAAGCTATAGGAAGTGAATTCAGTTAGTATTAATATGTTTTAATGCCTTGTGTAGTATTTGATATGTATGAGCAGTTTTAGATCTAGATTTGCCATAACATGTTCCCTAGGGTTGGATCTGTTTTAGATGCATTTTTTTGGTCATTTTAGAGATGTTTAGGAAGTGGAAGTAGTTTGTTGTTACTTGCTCTGTCTCATTCAATTATTTGTCCAAACTGCAACTGTGCAGAATCTGCAGATTCACACTAGTCTGCACTGCTGATCTAGGGACAAATTAGACATCAATTGGTGTGTTTGTGATAGGGCTTTTAGGTTTTTTAGATAGCCAGTCATGTAATCTACGTTTTGCCCCCATAATATTGCATCTCAGTGCTTATTTAGACTGCTTAATTTGCCTTGAAAGTCTGCCTTATTCTGCTATTTTCTGTCTTGATTTTAAAACAGTCAAAGTGCTTAATTGGGTTATTTCATGGGTTAGCTGTTTGATTTAAGTTGTTTTGTGCTTATTTAAGTTGGCTTATTCTGTTCTGAGCATTTGGTTGAGTTTTGAGCTTTTTAGCTTATGTTTGGCTTATTTGTCAACTGCTTATCTGCCCAAATCTACTTATTTGACTTATTCAACTTTTCATTTTATTTTTCCTAGCTTTTTAATAATATTTTAGATTTACCTGTAAATTTTCATAATTTTCTGAATAGTTTTAGTATTTTTAATCTTTTTAATTAGTTTAAAATAGTAATTAAATCATAATAAATAGAAAAATAATCAGAAAAATACAAATCCAATTTTCATAATTTTCTTTTATCATTTTTAATCTAGGAAAAATATAATTTCATTTTTAGTCCTTAAGAAAATCAAAAATAGAAATATAGTGATAGCTTCTATTTAATAGAATTTATCTTTTTAAATTTTAATTAAGTAAATTTCAATTTTATAATTTTCTTAGCTTCTATTTACTTGATAATATTTTTAGAAAAAGTTTTAGATTTTTCTTAGCTCATTTAGTATTTTTTATAATTTAAATTAGTTTAATTAGAATTTAAATAATTAATAATTAGAAATAATTAAATAAAAAGTGTAAAAAAATATAATTTAAGTTTTTAAATAAGTTTTTAGTAATTTTACATTTTTAGGTTTTAAATTTCATAAATTTTACTTTTTAGTCCTTTTTAGACTTTTCGTTGCGCGTTTTTAAGTTAGTTAATTTGCGTTTGACTTTATTGTGCATATCTGTTTTAAATTTGTTATTTAGAATTGTTAAACAAAGCAAAATCAAAAGCAATCTAAATCATCAATCACTCTAATCCAAAGCTTTCCACAATGGCCCATTCACATCTCGTTGGGACACGACCCGGGTAATCACTTGCCCGGTATCACACACATCACATTCACGGGTTTTGCAAGTTTGACTTTTCCTAAGGTTTGACTTGTTATTTCCCAAGGTATCACGTGTGCACGATACTATATTTATTTATATATACTCACACACGGACCACCAAGTTCACCGGCCAGTGCCCAGGAATCCACAGCACAGGTTGAACCCCATCAAATCCCCGTGGCCATTCTATAAATGGGGCATAGACATCAGCGACCCATTCCCAGAGGCTCCAGGGAGGATCAAATACTTGATAGTGGGGATAGACTACTTCACCAAGTGGATTGAAGCAAAACCCCTTGCAACTATCACCGACAACCAAGTGAAAAAGTTTGTCTGGGACAATATTGTATGCAGGTACGGCCTTCCGGGGGAGATTGTGTCAGATAACGGCAAACAGTTCAGAGACAACCCTTTCAAGGACTGGTACAAAAAACTCAACATTAAGTAGCGGTTTGCGTCAGTAATCCGCAGGCAAATGGACTGGTTGAAAAGGCAAACAGAAGCCCAGGAGAGGGAATAAAAGTAAGGATAGACCTGAGAAGCAGAGATTGGTTAGAAGAGGTGCCACACGTGCTGTGGGCACACCGGGCCATGATCAAGTCCAGCAACGGAGACACATCATTCACCCTGACTTACGGGACGGAGGCTGTAATTCCCGTAGAAATAGGAATGCCTTCTCTAAGGTGCGCTCTTTTCGATCCAGTAGAAAACGATGAAGCCCTACTCCTGAACCTGGACCTTATAGAAGAAAAGAGGGAGGTCGCGGCCATCGAAGAAGCAAGAAGCAAGGCCAAAATGGAGAAGTACTACAATGCCAAGGTCCGCGGTACAAGCTTCAAACTAGGAGATTTCGTTTACCGCAGCAATGAGGCTAGCCAGGTTGAAAACACCGGAAAATTGGGCCCCAAATGGGAAGGCCCATATGAAGTCGTGGAGGCATTAGGCAAAGGGGCATACAAGCTCAAAAACCGGAACGGCCAAGCCCTGCCATTTCGGAACCTTAAAAAATGTTACATGTAATCCCAATCAAATGTAAGTTTTCCCATTTCTGTAGCTGGCCGCGGTTAAAACCGGCAGCGGGAACTCATTTTAACATATTTAGTCTAAGTTTTATGTACTTTTTTTTTTCTCTATTAATGACATGTGGAGCCTGATCAACTCCACAAATTTTCCAAATTTACTTATTATCTTTCCTTTCCTGTTATTATTTACTCTTGTCATGTGCATGCATAGCCCGGAAATCAATTCCATAATCACAAAAATGCGTAAGAGGTATTGCAAACCCGGCATGAGGCCAAACAACCTTAGAATTAACTAAGGCATATAAGTGGTATTGCAAGCCCATTGACCAAACCAAGCTATCCCCGGAATACTAAGTACGGATACATAAAGATAGTAAATCAAGTCCGGCCATCCAAGCCTCGGCAGAAACAAAAATAATAATAATATAAATAACCAAGTGTAAACACAATAAAATGGTTATGTCATATTCATGTTCGGTTACAATATTCACGGATGTATACATCCGGATTACATCGTCAAAACAACAGGTAGAAAAGCTTCACAAAGACGCGGCAAGGGAGATATAGTTGAAATATCACCCGGAGAACTGCCAAAGAAAGCGAACAACTGAGATAAGCTTCAGTAAGATAACAAGGACGGTATAGTTGAAATACCGTCCAACACAAAACTATTATAACCAGCTTCAGGAAAAATCTTTGGGGTCAATCTTGCCAAGGATAGTGGTGTCAAACATATCATTCTCATCATTTTGGACACTATCATCCCCGGTAGGAGCATTCATCGGCCCTGAGGGAGTAATAACAGCCTGAGGTTCAGAAGCGGCAGGGGAAACATTGGAGGAAGGCTTAGAAGTGGCAGGGATAACGCCTGAGGGAAACTCAGAAGCGGGAGTTGAGACGACAAGACTTTTGTCGCTGCAATCAAACTCCTTCCCATACTTTCTATTCTTCATCTCCTTGTACGTGGCAATGGCCTGGGGATGAGCAGTAACGCACTTAAGTAAAGAATTCGGAAGGATACGCTCTTCCTCCAGCACCAGCTGAGACATCAAAAACTCCAATGGAGAATCCTTGCAAGCTTCAAGGGAATCCAACAGCGGAAAGGGCACATTCACCAACACCGCATCTTGATAGCGTTTTTTAGCCTCAGGGTTATAAGCCATCACATTCTCAAGTTTGACCCCTTTTGACCCATGCACAACCCCGGACTCCAACCCCTGACGCAATCCCTCTGCGAGAGTCGCAAAAATACATTCTCCAAGCCTGGTTTTCAACTCTAAACACTCCTTAAATTTCTAAAAGGTCTTACGAAAACCGTGGCCGATAGCCCATCTTTTACCTTCAATGGCCATCAAACACTGAGGGAAGAGCTCTGTGTCAAATTCCTCATTCAAAGCAGCCAACTTGCCATCCAACTCTGATATATGCTGTTGAAAACTAGTACGGATAGCCTCTTCCGTCTCCTCAAATTGTTTGCCCAAATACTCCTCACCTTTGACCTGCCCCTCCAAGGTACCACAAACTATCTCCAACCCCGCCACCATTTCCACTAACTCTTCATTTTTCGTAGCCAAATCTCCAGCCGAGGCCACCTCCCCAGACAATCTATCACACTTAGCTCGGAGTTCAGCCAACTCCTGGTCCTTGGCTTCCGCGGCGGATTCCAGCTCAGATACGCGCCCGCGGAGCTCAGCCGTCTGAGAGGATTCACCTTCTAGCTCACTAACCCGAGCTTTAAGATCAGCCACCAACTTCTCCCTTTTCTCTAGCTTTTTACCCAGTTTTCGATTCTGCTGGAGTTCGTACTTCAATCTCAGACGGACCTCCGAACTCATAGAAACCTGTTGGGAAGTTAGCAGATTGTACTGATCCAACAAGTCTTTGGCTGCCATGTTGCGGAGCATGCACACATAACCAAGCGTGGCAAGATTATCCACGAAGCTATGACAAACCCAAAGGTCATCCATCTTGAACCCATTGGTAGGCAGCCACTTCGGAACGTAAGCAGATGAAGCTTCAGCAGTATCAACAGACAAAGACTGGTAAAAATCTTCAGAACCGGCAGGACTATCAACCCCGGCCTCAACATGATCTGACACACCTTCAGCATGGTCCGGGCTGGATTTCTCGGCAAACTGACTAAAAGAATCAAAGTTCACGGACTCAGTATGATCCGGAGCTGAATTCTCAGGAGCTTTGACTTCAGAATCATGATGAGCAGGAGTGGTGGAGTCAGAAGAAAGGACAGCGGCATTCTTCATAATGTTGGTTTCAGTATGTGGACCAGAACGATGGAGCCCATCACCAGACTCGTCCTAGAGCTCTTGAAGCACGGGAGTAGCTTCCATAGAAAAAGCACCTAAAAGATAACAACAACGAACACATAAGTACAGTAAAGGGGAGAGAGCGGCATGCGCGGAAAATAAAAAAAAAGAAGAGAGGCACACCTGACCCAGCCGCGGACTCCTTACGGGAAAGCGGAGTAATTCTCTTCCTTTTTCGGGGCTCCTCCGGGTCGTCAATAGTCACCCTCTTCTTCCCCGCCTTCTTCTTGGCTTTAGCAGCCTCCAACTCCTGCACCATGGTGTGCTCCACCACCGTGATCACATTCTCGGATGGCTCAACCACCCTGTTGGCCGTCTCTGCTCTCAGAGTTGGCTCTCCTTCCTTCAAAGTCCTTTCCCCGGTAGCAACCTTGAAAGGATCCAGCTGGCTGATAAAGGCAAACAAATCCATCTCTGCAAAGAAAATAAAGACAAGAAGTCAGATGCGGATATACATATAAAAAAAGAAAAAAAAAACAACAAATAATAATAACAATAGGAGCAAATATGTATATCTAACGACCCACCCTGATCATCCGGCCACAAAAAGGTCGGACGGCTGGTGTCATCATCCCAGGTCTGACTCAACCCTATAACTTTCAGAAAGACGTCCGGATACTTCTTAAATGCGGCCCTTCGGGTATCAAGAAGCCGCAATAATTCTTGATCCACATCCGCGTTCGAAGGGGGAGGGTCGCGGTCTATCGACACTTTGTCATACCAAGGAATGGAAATAGGGAAAATGGTTTGTTTTATAAAGAAAAAGTGATCCTTCCAATTCTTTACCAAATCAAGAGCAGCAGTATAACAGACAGGGACTACCAAGGATTTAGGACCTTTTCTTTTTTCCAAGGTCATCAAGCCGTTGTTGACACTGGCGTAATAAAACTTCCTAAACAAGGCAACACTGGGAGTACCACCATGGACGCGACAGAGGATCTCAAAATGACTAACTTTACACGCCGCTAAAATCGATAACTAGGAAAGGGCAATTTGAAATACTCCAAGACACGTAGCAGGAATAGCGAAAGGGGGATTCTAAAGTTGCCTAATTCAAAAAACCTAGTGTAAATGCCTATCTTCCCCTCCGGCGCATCCCTAATAGTATCATGAATACCGGGTAATTCCAGTAAAAGATGGCCGGGAATGTTATACTTTTTGCAAAAATCATCTAGGACGTCCTGAGTAAGCTTAGAGGTCACGGTATCTATGTGGTTTGGTGCCATTCTAGAAATATCGAGAAGCAAAGACGAAATGAAGAAAACCTAACCTGACAATCTAGGCCGGAAATAAAAGTAGCAGGAAAGATGAAGGCGTTCGGAGTCTTTTCTATAGAGCGGTAAAAATACTGTGTATGTGTAAAAAAGTATGGCAAATGGAGGACCTCTTGTATTTATAGCCATGCGCACACGTGCCATCAACTAGATCGAAGGGCCACAAGAGCTACACGTGCCCGGACATTTAATTGGGCGGTCGAAGATGAATGGTTGCGATGGTCGCAGAAGATGAACGGTCAGCCATCAAAACGCCATGCCAGTCAGTAAATAAGTGGGTAAAAACGCTTCACGGGTACCAATGACAGGATTTCACATGCGAAGCGAACGGTAATTGGAAAGTCTAGTCAGCAGTATGGGGCACACGACATTAACAACTGCGGAACCCTAAAAAGTCTGACAAGCAAGATAGGACACGCGGCATTGTCAGCCGCGGAACTCCAAAAAAGTCTAGAACACTTGTTCTCAAACCAAACAAGTTTTCTAGACTGGGAGGACTTTATCGCGTATAACACCCCCAGACCCAACATACCGGGCCGGGCACGCTCATAATAACCCCGACCCTAGGATAACCCGAACCATGTTAGACTCCGGTCCTGCCAAGCCGGGCCGGACAATAACACCTCAGCATAGAAGCCCGCGGCTCAACATCTTGGCCGCGAAGGAATTTAGTATCCGGGGAAAATCCAAAGGTCAGGACCACAGATCAACCCAAAAAGAGTAAGAAATATTATCACCTATCATATAGCTGACCTAGGCAGACACCAAATAGGAAAGACAACAGTCCCCTTCGGAAGGAACCGCCACTCACGGCAAGGAGACAAGAACAAGAGGGGACCTCCCAGGAAACTGACAAGAAAAACCATGGTATAAATAGAGGGCATTCGCCACTCTCGAACGGTAACTCAACTCTCACAATCCATCCTATCACGTACTTTATCTCTCTAAAACAATACACTTACTCTCACACCGGAGGTTGACCGCTGAAACCCCCTTCCGCGGTGAGACTAACGGTGCTTTCTTTCTTAGTAGCTTTTACACAGATACTTAGTCCGAAATTTGCCCCATCAAGAGCTAGCCTAAACTAGGTCTTGCATTGAGCCCAAGTTTTGTACTAACAAAAACTAGTGCTTGTTGATCCCAGTTGACTACTTGATCGATTTCCCTTAGTTTGTAAAGGTTAAATAATATTGAATAAATCCAATACAACTTATGTAGAAACTGTCTTTGATTGTATCAAAGTTTATGCGGAATCTAAACTTTAATCTTAAGAAGAATTTTAACAAACAATATCAAACAAATCACTTCAATATTATTAATAATACGAATACTCTAAAGTATTAGGGTTTACAACCTTGATTTTTTCTAAAGAATCATGTATGAATCAATCGTATATATCTCTATGCCCTAGGACCTCCTTTTATAGACTTAGGAGTCCTAGTCGGCTTACAATTACTTGCTATACAAGATAAATCTTAAAAGAATATTTTCTATATTTATATAACCGACTATACATGTTTATCTCATAAGCAGTACTAACTATACACTCTTGCAGTCTTAACTCTAACTCTAGCAGCATAAACTCTTCAGCAGTAGTAAGTTTGTACTAGCAGTACTAACTTTTCTTCTAGCAGCATTAAAACACTTAAAGTATTTTTCTTCATGTTCATCAGCAGTTGTAACAACTCTAAAAGCAGTTGTAACTCTGACCTAGCAGTTGTAACTTGTTGTCTAGCAGTAGTAACCACTTGGTGTATTTTCTTGAACATCCTTAGCAACACTAGCAGTAGTAAAATACACAAACAGTTGTAACCTTTAGTACTAGCAGCAACAATGACTTAGAGCAATTTCCATCATCAGTCTTAACCAAACAAGCAGCAGCAGCTCTAAAACCCAACAATCCTCCCTTAAACTTGATATTTTCTCCTAAAATCATCAAGTTTCTCTCTAAGCTTGAACAAACACTAAGAGGATGATCCCAAACAATTAATTTTGTGGCTTGTCCTTGGGTCCTAGATACTTTTCCATCTTCTTGAGCAACTGATAAGCCATTTCATCATAAGGATACTGAAGTTGAAGTCTTCTCTTCCCATACAACATCTGATGTAAAATATCCTTATGAAAAGCTAAAGGATAGTCCTTTTCTACAAGTATGTAGATTATTAGCCCATGTGCAGCCAAATAATGAACTCCACAACTCTGATAAATCTTCCATTCTAGGACTTTGTTATGCCTTAGAATTCTCCATACTTCATCCTCATGGTGTGGTTCAAACATCACTTTCAAGTAATCCCAGTTGACTCTATCATAGATTTGTTCTGGTTTGTCATGACCAAACCTTTCTTTGTATAGCCTCCATAAAGTCACCATATCTTCTTTGTCAAAATGATGAACCATTTGTAGAAAACTCACAAATCTCAAAGATGAACCATCAGCCCTCTTGATATCCCAATATGTTGTTTTCCCATGTAATCCTGACTTGAAATCAACAATTGGTAGTTTAACACTTAGATGCTATGCATCCATGGCTATATCTTTAGGTACTAATGCAAGTTCCGTGTGAGCTTGCATCTGTTCTACATCATCAACAACTTGCTCAGTCTGCTCTTGTTCTTTGCTCTGCTCTTGCTCTGCTTTATGCTTAGACTTATTCTTTTTACTGCTTTTTCTTTTCCAACTTGTCACCTGCTCTTTTAGAACTTTATCTCTCTTCTTTTCTTTCCTCGTGCCTTTCACCACTTCAGTGTTCACAAAGCTTTCAATATTTCTTTTGGCAATGGTGTATAATTCTTTAATTTTGCTATCATCCAATTGTGATCACTTCTTTTGTTGCCAATTATCCATGTTCTTCAAATATGCACACATGAAAGATCTTCTTTGTACTTTAGTGGGTGTCTTGTTCTTCTTGGCTGCTAATTTTTGTGCTGCATAGAACTTTTTTCTTTCATCAATAAGTTCTTTTAACATCCTAGCTCTTTCATCAATTGAATACTGATCTTGCTCTTCTTGTTGGAGTTTCTGAGCAAGCTCCCAATCAGCATCAACTTGAGCTCTTTCTTCATCCCATGCAGCAATCAATTTTGCATTTTTAGCATCTTTCTCTACAACAATTCTTCTTTGTTCCAAAATTCTCTTGTTTTCTGCTTCAAACTCTTTTGCTAATCCCATGCAGCAATCAATTCTGCATTTTTAGCATCTTTCTCTACTACAATTCTTCTTTGTTCCAAAATTCTCTTGTTTTCTGCTTCAAACTCTTTTGCTAAGTTCTCTGCAACCTCAGGATCAAGTTGTAGTTGCTTATCTTTAGATAGTGGTTTCTCTACAGGCTTTTAAATAAGTATTCCTTTGCCTTTTCCTTGGACCTGTGAAGTTGATTGTGTAGTTTGTGGTTTTAAAGATGGCTCCTTTATTACAACACCTTTGGTTATTGGCTTGGACGTCTTCAGTTCTGTTAGTACACTAGTAGCAGTAGTAACCTTTGGTGTAGCAGCACTATCTTTTGTACTAGCAGCAGTAAGTGGCTCACTAGCAGCAATAACTTCTTGACCAGCAACACTATCCACTTTAGCCACATAGCTATCAATCACCACAACTTTCCCTTGATTTTCAGGAACCACAAAATCCATTTTCTCACTTTCTGCACCAACACCCTCAACCTCCTTAGCCTCCCCTGAAGCTTTGATTTCATTCCCCCCTATTTGGGAGCATCCTTTTGAGCTTCAAAAGATCCAACTGTTTGAGTTGTGCCCACTTTATGTTCTCCTTTAAGCTTTGGAGTTCTTGATCTCTTGATGCCTTCTAAATATCTAACCCTTCTCTTCAAAGCCTTGATTTCACCTCCTTGAGCTTTGATTATACCACCTTGAGAAGCAGCTAGGTTTTACAGATCAAGAACTTGTGCAGACAGTTTGGTACGTGTGTCCATCAATTCATTAAGAAGTTCCATGCTATCCTCACCACTTCGACTTGTGTTACCTAGCCCGAGAGGTGGATCATTGGAAATGTTAAGCTCAATCTCAACCCTAGGTTGAGCATCTGAACCCCCCATAGTTTCCAGGTGACTGGGTCCTTCACCTGAATTTGTTCCAAGGGGACCTGACTCATTATAAGTTGTCTTAGCTTGGGTCTTATTGATGTTACCACTGTCCTGTGCTGCTTCTAAGCTAGTCACAGTAGTGGCAACCCTTACCAACATTTCACTCTCCACACCAGTAACAGCCTCATTTGCAACATTGGGTGTAGAACCACTAGCCTGAGGTAGCTCAGTGTTCTTTGTGTGAGTCCTACGTTTATAGGTCTTTTTGGGTTGTTGTGAGGATGTTTCCAAAAGTGTGGGTGTGTGATGGGTAACAGTTGGGATTGCTGAACCTTCACCCATTTGGGTTTGGGCTAGTGCCACCATTGTTGGAAACAAAGGTGTAACTTTCCTTGAAAAATCTTTTTCATCCCTCTTCATATTAGTAAAAACCTTTTTAGTAAGAGAAGGAGTGGGATAAACTCTTTTATGACTTTTCTTATTTACAAACTGGTTGTCCAAAAGAGTTGCAAAAACCTTGGATAGATAAATATTTACTTGAAGAACTATCCAAGTTCTTAACCATACTATCAAAAATTAATTTGGAAAAATTAAATCTTTGATTATTTTCAGCCAAACAAATTATAGCAGATGCTAAATTACTACTAAATTCATTCCAACCAGTGGTCTTTGAACTTAGACACACTAAGACAATATGGATTAAGAATTTCCACTGATGAGAGAAGTTTCCTTTGTAAAATTTTAAAGCATCTTTTTTTCTCTCATATCCCATCAGTGAAAGTTTTTCAAAAATTGTAGCATTTGGAAGATTCTCAATTCCATTAGCATCTCCTAGAAGAACATCTCTTCTAATAGATGCCTCTGTAATGAGGATCTTCTGCCTATCTACAAGGGTATTGATTTGTACTTCCCCATTATGATTTTTGACCTTAGCAGACGACCAAAACTGGATAATGTTGGAAGTGAATATAGTAGGTTTGACTGTTAAAGCAAACTTAATATAGCTTGCATTAAGGAAATCAATGATTTCAGTAAAATCTACAGACTCATTGGACTTTGCTAAAAATGCAACGTTATTGTGTGGTTCGGTAAAAGTTAGGTACGACATGATGATTTGATTTGGGGGTTTTTCGATTTGACGATAAAAACTTGATTAGGGCTTAGATGAGAGTGAATTGTGTATGCGTGAAACTGATTGTATGACGCAATTGGGGATTTATACCCTTTAAGTAAAAATTTACACAAACATACCCTGCACTTTCAACCCTAGCAGTACTATGTTAGACTTAGCAGTACTAAGTTCATGCTTAGCAGCACTAACTTTTAACAAAAACAATTTGCCCAGCAGTACTTTCCCAATTTCTTTTAAAAAATAATACCGTACTCAATTATTTTGAAGGGATTAAGTGTAAAGGAAGACACTTAATCTTATTCGGTTGTATTGAACCTCTAGTTGTGTGAGAACAATTAATATCAGTATAAATATTGCCTGTGATCAGATAAACTCATTAAAAGAGCTTTCTTGACAGGGTTTCCAGCTCGTGGTAGGTGTTGCCTCTAACACAAATGCATTAGATTCACTTTTGCTCGCTGTTCTCAATACCAGATGTCCTTAGACTAACTCATTATACTAAAGAAAGTATAAAATGCTAAAGAGTGAGTTAGTGCAGTTACTATCTGACTAAGGTTGTGTTTGTTTCGGCTCATTCAGATCTGAATACGTCTGAAGTCTGATTCGGTCAAACATTTTCAGATTCAGACTGTTTGTTTATTCAGACATCTGAAGTCTGAATACATCTGAATAGGGTCTGATTCATTCAGACATTTGAATATGTCTGATTACATCTAAAAAGCTTAAACTTTACACCTACTTCTTTTCAATCCTTATCTCCTCATTTTGGTCTTGATTTTTTATTAATAATCATGAATGGAGGGTCTTTTGGTTTGTTTTATAGCGAAAGGATTGTTTTTTGTTTATTCAGACACTTTATAAAAACAAACAGACTAAAATAATTCAGATTCAGACTTTTGGACCACTAATTCATATTCAGACGTGGTATTCAGATTCAGACATAAAATGTCTGAATAAACAAACAGCACCTAACTATGCCATCAATTTATGTTTAAAATAGATTGATTTCAAGAAAAAACTTTAAAGAACTTCCTTACTTATGTGTAAACCTTTGTCAAGAGATTCCCAAATCTATTCTATCATTAATCAGATGCACCACAACAAACAAATTACCACATTGCTTCTCACACACCATCAACACCAATTATATTGCTTGCTTAACCTGCAAATGTTAGTCCAAATCCAAGACAAACACAAGCAATAACATTTTACACCATCTAATTATACTCAGCAGTTGTTCAGAAAAACTAGCAGTACTAACTAGCAGTTCTAAGTATAATTAGCAGTATTAACACAACAGTTGTAAGTACACTAGCAACACTAAGTATACTTAGCAGCAGAAACAGTTTATTGACCTAATAACAGTACTAATCCTTTCAAAACTTTACAAAAACACAAAGAGATAAGAATTTTTCAAAGATTAATCATGCCAATACTGACAACCAAAAATTGAAATCTACCCACATCAAAAGCTTTTGTGAGCAAATCTGCAACATTATTATCAGTATGAATTTTAACAATTTGAATTAACTTCTTTTCATAACAATCTCTTATAAAATGATGTCTTATCTCAATATGTTTTGTTTTTTAGTTATAAACAGGATTTTTAATAATGCAGATAGTACTGCTATTATCAATATATATTTTAGTATGTATAAAATTGTACCCATAATCCAACAATTGATTCTGAATCCAGAGCACTTGTCCACACCAACTTGAAGCAGCCATATACTAAGCTTCAGTTGTGGAATTTATAACCACAGTTTGTTTCTTGCACTGCCATGAAATCAACCTGCACCCCAAAAACTGACAACCTCCTGTTGTTGATTTTCTATCCAAGCTAGCTCCAGCATAGTCACTATCAGTGTATGCTACCAAGTCAAAAGGTGAATCTTTTGGATACCAAAGGCCTAATTTAGGTTGACCTTTCAAGTATCTAAAAATTCTCTTGACAACATTAAGATGTGAAACTTTTGATGTGACTTGATATCTTGCACAAGCACACACTGCAAACATGATGTCAGCTCTTGAAGCTGTAAGATACATCAATGAGCCAATCATTGATCTGTATAAATGAACATCAACTTCTTCACCATCTTTATCTTTGAGCAGGGGCTTGGATGTTTCCATAGTTGTCTTTGCAGGCTTCACATCAGTAAATCCAAACTTCTTCAAAATTTCAGCCACATACTTATCTTGACTGATAAATATGCCATCCTCCTTTTGCTTAACTTGTAACCCTAAGAAGAATGTAAGTTCACCCATTGAACTCATCTGAAATCTTTCATGCATAAGCTTTTCAAATTCTACACATAAAGCCTTGCTTGTTAATCCAAAGATGATACCTTCAACATAAATTTGAACTAACAAGATATCATCTTTGTGCCTTTTGATAAACAAAGTTTTATCAATCTTCCCTCTACTAAAACCATTATTCAACAAGTATGTTGACAATGTGTCATACCAAGCTCTGGGAGCTTGATGTAAACCATACAGTGCCTTCTCCACCTTGTAAACCTTGTCAAGAAAGTTAGGATCTTCAAAACCAGCTGGTTGTGAGACATAAACTTCTTCTTCAATACTCCCATACAGAAAAACACTTTTCACATCCATTTGATACACTACAAAGTCTTTGTATGAAGCATAAGCCAAGAATAATCTAATAGCTTCAATTCTTGCAACTGGAGCAAATACTTCATCATAATCAATACCTTCTTCTTGAGTGTATCCTTGAGCTACTAACCTTGCCTTGTTTCTAATCACAATGCCTCTTTCATCCTTTTTGCATCTAAAAACGCACTTAGTACCAATTTCCCTCTTCCCATTAAGCAAATCTACCAGTGCCCAAACTTCTTGAAGCTTGAATTGTAGAAGCTCTTCTTGCATAGCTTGCACCCAGCTTGGATATTGTAATGCTTTATAAGCATTCTTGGGTTCTATTTGTGATAGAAAACATGCAAACAAACAGTTTTGAAGGTCTTTGTGACTGTTTCTTTGATGAAGGGATCTAGCAAAGAAACCTTGTTCCTTCAAATCTTTTATCATTTTTCTTGTTTGAACAGCAGATTTTGGCTCTCCAATGATTTGTTCCTTAGGATGATTCTTGTGAACTCTTGTAGTTGGAATAGGACTGACAGGTACCACATCTTCCATATTGGTTAAGTCAGCCTCTGCACCAAGTAAATCATCATCAGTATCAGGATAGATTTCTTCCAAATCAGGCATGTTTGGATCATCTGGATAATCATCATCATCAAAAGATATGCCTTCCTTGTCAGTAACATTAACAATTGGCTTAGCAGTATTACCAGAATTAGTACTGCTAGTGTTAATTTCTTCATTGGTAGCATTAACACTTGGCTTAACAGTATTAATAGAGTTAGTACTACTAGTGTTAATTTCTGATACATCATCCTTTTCTTGATCATCAGTCTGCTTTTCTTCATTAACCACTTTATCATAATCAGAAGATTTTACACCATCTTCTTTATCATCTTTTGGATCTCCAGCAATATCATCTTCCTGTGAACTCTTTGACTCTTGGGTTGAGAAGGGTGGATCAGCAGTCCAAATTTGCAGTAAAATATAATCTTTTTCAGGTCTTGTCTCTTTTTCAGCTTGACCTACATCATTACTTGCTTTTGTACCTGCAAAAGTGTTAGACTCTATACCTGCAACAAATGGCTCATAATTCATAGTCTTGGTTAGTGAATCAATATCAAAAAGCCAGTTTGGTCCACTCCCTACAACATTAGGTGTACTCTCACTAAACCTAACATGCAAGTTCTCTTCCACTTTCCTGGTTCTACTATTGAACACTCTAAAGGCTTTGCTATTCATTGAGTATCCAACAAAGAATCCTTCATTAGCCTTGCCATTAAACTTGCCTAAGTGATCTATGGTATTCAAGATAGTACCAGGGCACCCAAATGGTCTTAAGAAATCTAGCAATGGTTTTCTACCATGTAAAAGTTCATAAGGGGTCTTGTTATGAGGCTTAACTACTTTACTTCTATTCTGCACATAGCAAGCAGTATTAACTGCTTCAGCCCAAAAAGTAGTAGGTAATTTAGAATCAGCTAACATTGTTCTAGCAGCCTCAATAAGTGTCCTATTCCTCCTCTCATCAACTCCATTTTTTTGAGGATTTCTAGCTACACTATATTGTCTCTCAATACCTTTCATCTCACAAAACTAGTTCATTTCCCTATTATTGAACTCAGTTCCATTGTCACATCTTATCACTTTAACCTTATGGTTAACTAGGTTTTCTTCCTTGGTTATGAAAGCCTTAAGAATGCTACTGGTTTCATCCTTAGTTGCTAAAAAGAATACCCAAGTAAACCTACTATAGTCATCTGTGACAACTAGGCAATACATCTTTTTCATTAAACTTTTTTACAAATGTTGGTCCAAATAAGTCCGTGTGCAACATATGTAAAGGCTGACTTATAGAGTTCACTACTTTGGTCTTACAAGAAGCTCTATGTTGTTTTCCCTTCTGACAAGCAACACATATTTCAGTATTTTCAAAAACTTTTGAAGGTAAACCTCTTACAAAGTTTCCCTTAACCAATTTATTAATTGTTTTGAAATTTAAATGTCCAAGTCTTCTATGCCAAAGCTTAGATTCATCTGAGGTGGCCTTTGCAAAGAGACAAGTCAAACCTCCTTTGGGAACCATATTCTTTAAATCAACACTGTATATGTTGTCTGTTCTAGGAACTTTAAGTTGAACATGACTTTCATCAGTCAACTTAAAGTCAGGAGATAAGACAAAACATTCAGTGTCAGTAAAAAGAACACTGTTTTTTTGTCACACATTTGTGAGACACTAAAGAGATTAAACTTAAGCTTTTTGACAAAGTACACATTATCAAAATCTGATTTACCAGTTTTTATTGTACTTTTGCCAGTGATTTTCCCTCCTTTGGGATTACTCCCAAAAGCAATATATCCTCCATCAATAGCTTCAAAATATTCAAGATAGGACATGTTTCCAGTCATGTGCCTTGAGCATCCACAGTTAAATACTCCTTTATCTTCTAATTCCACCTGTGGATTGCCCTGTACATAAAGTAAGAAAATCAGTTCATTTTGGGGACCCAAGCCAATACTGACTTGGATCTGCCTTGGATGCACTGCTGTTTCTGGAAACATGATCTAAAACTTTAACTTTTGGTTTCCAGACCCAACAAGCTGAGACCTTAACAACATAAAAATGATTTCCTAAAACAGGATCAGTTATTGCTTTTGGCTTAGCAGTAGAAACTACTGCTTTTGCCTTAGCAGCACTAATTGCTGTTGTCTTTTGAATGGGCCTTTTTACAGTTGAATGTGCTTTATTTGAAAACTTTGACAATTGTTTAGCACCATTCACTGTTCTTTTAGTGTTAGCAGTACTAACTGATCTAGTAGTATTAGTTACTACTGCTGGTTTAGAAACATTTTGCTTAACAGTTGTAACTGATACTAAACCAGATCTTGTTTGTACTACTGTTGGAACCATGTTTCTTTTAGCATGTGGGTGAGTATTTTTAGAAAAACTTTTATGATTCACCCTCCTAGCATAGTTCCAAACAGGTTTTTGATAGTAAAAATAATTATCTTGTAAATGATCAAAACTACCACAATGATAACAAGCCTTGTTGATCATCTCAAAGTCACTTCCTAACCTTTGAGATATCAGTTCATTTTGGGGACCCAAGCCAATACTGACTTGGATCTGCCTTGTGCATCTACATAATCATACCTTTTTAAAATTGTGGATGCACTGTTGTTTCTGGAACATGATCTAAAGCTTTAACTTTTGGTTTCCAGACCCAACAAGCTGAGGCTTTAATAGCATAAAAATGATTTCCCAAAACAATATCAGTTATTGCTTTTGGCTTAGCAGTAGAAACTACTGCTTTTGCCTTAGCAGCACTAATTGCTGTTGTCTTTTGAATGGGCCTTTTTACAATTGAATGTGCTTTATTTGAAAACTTTGACAATTGTTTAGCACCATTCACTGTTCTTTTGGTGTTAATAGTACTAACTGATCTAGCAGTATTAGTTACTACTGCTGGTTTAGAAACATTTTGCTTGGCAATTGTAACTGATACTAAACCAGATCTTGTTTGTACTGCTGTTGGAACCATGTTTCTTTTAGCATGTGGGTGAGTATTTTTAGAAAAGCTTTTATGATTCACCCTCCTAGCATAGTTCCAAATAGGTTTTTGATAGCAAAAACAATTATCTTGTAAATGTTCAAAACTACCACAATGATAACAAGCCTTGTTGATCATCTCAAAGTCACTTCCTAACCTTTGAGATATCATTCCATTCCAACTCCTCTGATTACCTCTAGGCATGTTAGTGTTCTCCCTAGGTTGCTCAGTGTATTCAACAATTTTCCTAGACACCTTATTACCAAAACTAGGTTTGACAAATTTAATCTATTCAACACTAGGTTTAACTGTTACACTTTCAATCTTAGGTTTATTCTTTACCTGTTCCTCATCATCATCAGACACCCAATCTTCAATGATAGGTGCATCAGAATATGTCTTTTCAACCTTAGGTTTCTCCTCATTAGACTCACTACTTTCTCCTATTGGCTTAGCATTAGACTCACCTAAATAAGATAATTCAAGAATATGAGGTGCATACTTTCATGTTATTAAGGGAGGAACTTCATTATAACCTATACCACTACCTCTCCTCATTAATTGACACTCAATTGTCTTATTTACACTTTTAGATGCAAACTCAATCTTATTTACCTTAACTTGATATTTTTCTAATTCCTGATAAGCTGCATCTTTTTCTTTTTCAGCCTTTTCTAACTTTTTAGCAAGTCCTTTAATTTCATGTTCTTTAACAAAAAGCTTACCTTCAAGAACATTCACTTTCTCTACATACTCTGACTCATTTTGTTTGAAAAATTCAAGTCTTTCCTCAACAGACTTTAAGCCTACCTTATAGCCTAAATTATCTAACTTTAATATCTTTACCTCTTCTAATAGCTTTTCATTCCTAGCCTTAAGTTCCTCAATAGTATCTAAGCAAGATTTAAATGAACAACCAGACTCATTAGATACCTCAGAATCAGAACTTGATGAAGAAAAGTAGGCCATAAGTGCAAAGTTTGGTCCTTCAGCTGCTTGGTCACTCCAGTCATATCCTCCTAAACCATCACATTGAGACACCAAAGCTGTAGAAGTTGTTGTTTCCCCAGCTTTCCTAGAGCTCTCTCCAGTCTTGTAATCTTGGCTCCTTGGTGCCCTGCATTCTCTTGCTAAGTGACCCTTCTTGTGACAGTTGTAGCATTCAATCTTGGATTTGTCAAAGCCCAAGCTATCCTGCCCATTGACCTTGATGTTTCTTCCAGTCTTCTTCAAAAATCTTCTTGCCCTCATTGTCAACATTGCCATCTGCCACTTCAAGTCCATCTCTTCAAGATCATCTGGATAGATTTGTTCCAAATCTTCATGCATAATCTGAGGACTAGTAGATTGACCAGCTAAAAAAGCATAGATAACAACATAACTCAAGTTATCAAGGGTTGTAGACCCAGCAGCATTAACTTGTGTGCCAGCAGTACAAACTCCATGAGCAGTATTACCTGCTTCATTAGTACTGCTAGAACTGTTATTGGAGGAGGACACAAAAGCTAAGTTTTGTGTGCTTGATGATGAGCTAGATGACCCTTTGACTTCAGGTTTATAAACTTTAAGATTGTTATATAGATCATCTAAACTCATGGTATCAAGATCAGCCTTGTTTCTCCATACCACAATGTGTGTATTCCACTCTGGTGACAAGCTTCTCAGAAACTTTTGATTGACATCTTCTTGAGGAATTGAGACTTCCACAAGTGCTAGTTGACTAATGAGTTTCTGAAGTCTGTCAAAAGTCTGATCAAGATTTTCAGAACTTGGAGCAGCAAAATTCTCATATTATTGCTTCAAGAGGTTCTTCCTTGTCTTCTTGGTAGCAGCATTCCCTCCAAACCTTTTCTCAATTGCTTGTAGGAACAATTTAGCATCCTTGATGTGATTGAAGGTTAACTGATGGTTATTAGGAATCCCCATCATAAGAGTGCTTCTAGCCTTTACTTCCAGCCTTCTTTGTGCCATGTCTTTAGCCGTTTTGATAGGCAAAGTAATGATAACACCATCAGCAAAAGTTTCAGTTTTAGGTAGTTGATTGCCATTCTCTATGACCTCCCACATAGAGTAATCAACCATTTGAATATACTACTCTATTCTCATTCTCCATAGCTCATACTCTCCAGACTTGAGCATGGGCACCTTTGATGCAATAATCATTTGTGTAGATTCTGAGTCCATGTCTTCCTTCTTTAGTAAGATGAGTTTAAACAGGTTCTTCTTGATTCACAGTCTCTAGATCACAAGCTCTGATACCACTTGTTGATCCCAGTTGACTACTTGATCGATTTCCCTTAGCTTGTAAAGGTTAAGTAATATTGAATAAATCCAATACAACTTATGCAGAAACTGTCTTTGATTGTATTAAAGTTTATGCGGAATCTAAACTTTAATCTTAAGAAGAATTTTAACAAACAATATCAAACAAATCACTTCAATACTATTAATAATATGAATACTCTAAAGTATTAGGCTTTACAACCTTGAAGTTTTCTAAAGAATCACGTATGAATCAATCGTATCTATCTCTATGCCCTAGGACCTCCTTTTATAGACTAAGGAGTCCTAGTCGGCTTACAATTGCTTGCTATACAAGATAAATCTTAGAAGAATCTTTTTTATATTTATCTAACCGACTATACATGTTTATCTCATAAGTAGTACTAACTATACACTCTAGTAGTCTTAACTCTAACTATAGCAGCATAAACTATTCAGCAGTAGTAAGTTTGTACTAGTAGCATTAAAACACTTAGAGTATTTTTCTTCAAGTTCATCAGCAGTTGTAACTCTGACCTAGCAGTTGTAACTTGTTGTCTAGTAGTAGTAACCACTTGGTGTATTTTCTTGAACATCTTTAGCAACACTAGCAGTGGTAAAATACACAAGCAGTTGTAACCTTTAGTACTAGTAGCAACAATGACTTAGAGCAATTTCCATCAGCAGTCTTAACCAAACAAGCAACAGCAGCTCTACAACCCATCAGTGCTGTAATTATTATAGCCAAACAAACACATGCTAAATTGCTAGGAGTATTATTGATGAGAGCAAGTAAAAACAAGCTTGTAATATTTTCGTTATGAAGAATACTTTGGCTCCTTATTTTGTATTGATCCCAAACTCGGCCATCTAGTTTAATCAAGCAATGTGGGATCATGATCATGCATGGTTATGCTCATCATGAACATAATCAAAACCATAGTTAGATGTGTCTTCTACACCACTCTCGTAATCATAATCGTCATCATTGTAACCACCTTCATCAGCCAAATAAGCCAAAACTTCGGTGGTTGAAGTCCCAAAAGAATTTTTGGTCCACTTGTTCCCAGGGTTTATTGATCTGAGCTTTATGGTACCTTTGGTCTTACCTTTAGACTTACAAACAGGGTGGATATGATGTCCAGTGCAGCGCGCAGTACCGCATTTTCCAGTATACTTGGATTGGTTTGTGGGCTTGTTTAATACCTTGGTGAACAAACCTGTGCATAAGACAGGATCGATCTTCATTTTGTAATGCTCACGAGCCGAAAAAGGCGGAAGGAACTCATAGCACCTAACCACGCCATGTTGACGACCCTCTCGCTTCATTTCCTTTGGTGTTTTGTGAACTGTTTTGTGTATGAAAATGGTGCAAAATCTGCAGATATATAAAGAAATTAATATGGAATTTGGGGATGAAAAACGTCAAAGTATGTCCTTACTTGATACGCAAGATTTTTTTTTTTTTTTTTTTTTTTTTTTGGTTCAATTGTGCGTGTTGGCCAAGATGGTCAATTGTGCGTGTTGCCCAAGATGACAGCCATTTTTCAACTCCAAATTATTAGAAAGAGAGAGAACATCTTTTTACCAAAAGATGTTGATTCTAATGTTGTGTATCAGCATTTTCTAAGACCACATACAACGGACGTTAAAACAAAGTTAAACCCACGTTAAAGTGGGCTAAAATACAAAAAAAAAAAAAATGCTCCAGTACCACGTTAATGTTGCGTTAGTTGTTGTGAGTTCCCCACGTTAACGCAGCGTTAAGGGCTGCGTTACCCCCTTAACGCTGCGTTACCCCCTTAACGCTGCATTAAGGGTACTGTTCATAAAAAAAATTCACTTTGCCCCCCTTTTAAGGGTAGTTTGTGTAAAAATATTTGATATAAAGGTGAGTTAAGGTGTGTTAAAGCTGAGTTAACTGTTGTGTGTGTTAAAGCTGAGTTAAGTTAAGGTGTGTTAAAGCTGACGTGACATGCCTTAAATTTTAAAGCTGAGTTAACTGTTGTGAGTGGCCTAATGACTTATTCTTATGTGAAAATCCTGTTGTACCTTGTAACTTACTCTAAAGAGGTTTAACTCAGGCATATTTAAGTCGAGTCGAGTTGAGCCAAGCTACTTCAATTAACTTACTCTAAAGGGGTTTAACTTGTTGTTAAGATCCCTATCATAGTCTTAGGATATTACAATTTTACGATACTACAAAGCAAAAATGATCAAGATCCTACGTAGGATCTTAGCAAACTTAAGATTTTATAAGATCCCGATCTTGACTACAGGATCTTAAGATCTAATCCGATCCGATCTTACTTTTCTCGAACCGCAAACTAAAAAACTATGAAATTATGGATTATGTTTTAAAGAATTTAAAAAACAACATGTTAATCTTCTTAAAAATTCCTCATTCATAATTTAGGACAACATTTCTATAAAACATTCATATATTTGTGTGTTTATAATATATAATAATATGTAGATTTGAATAATATTACAAAGACTATTAAGAAAATGACATTATAGTAGGATCTTAGGATCCCAATCCGATCTTACGATTTCGATCTTGCAAAAACGAAAACGATCCTGAGTAGGATCTCGATCTTTCAAACCCTTTTTTGTCCATGGAAAAGTTAAGAGTTGTGTTATTTCATATTCTTACCCCTTCTTGTGTCTGAAAGAACTACATATTAAGTTCCTTGTACACTGGTGAATTCTTGTTATAATTTTTATATAATCATTGTAGTTGGGTGGATCCAAGCTCGAAAGTATACATTCATTCATCAAACTTAAACTTGATCTGTAAAAGAAGGCTGGCTCAGGCAACCTCAAGCCCATGTTTTGACCGAGCTTGTAGTTTTGAGGGTGAGTTGACATGGACTTGGTAGTGTTTTTGTCTGTCTTGACTTGATCTCACTCTGTTTCTTTTCCTTTACTGGTTTGCTAAATCTTATCATAAGCCAGACAAAGAAAAGGATAAAAATCCATTCCAAAACTCGACTTGCTAAATAGCGATTTATGATAGTAATTCTAACTTAATAGAATAATCAGTTGAATACATTGTGTGTATATATTTATGTCACAAACATTGATTCCCTCGCAACTTGATTGCAATTATCTTTCAGGAAGAAAAATGTTCAATCTAAACTTTTAGGACCTGTGTCAACTATAATAGAAAGGAATGACCGCACTTGTTATCAACATCATGCTTCTGCAATTACAAGCATGTTAAAGTAAGCACCATCATACAGTATATTTTAGTATGTACATTTTTGGGTACAAAATGTTTTGTAGGCCGCTGAAAATGTTGGCATAAGATGACATAAGGCTTCATGCATCTTGTGAAGATGTAACAAGTGGCTCCTGACTTTCCATGTCTGGACTCGGAGATTTCACTGTCTTTGAGGCAGGGTAGATCACATAATGTTGTAAGATGAATAGGATGTCAAAGAAGATGGACACCTGCGTATAAAAGGGAACAACATATATGACATGTTAAGGGTAAACCTGGAGGCTTTACATATCAAAAGAATTAAATGCCTTTCTTTTTCCTACTTCAGCTGTTTTTAGTAATTGGACATTCCCATTTTCCGAAAAAACGATTCCCTTTTCTTTTATATTTGCAAGTTAAAAGGAAAGAACACATCACTGATTTTTTGACAAGCAGGTCTATGGTACAATTGTGGAGGTGGCAAAAAAGCAGGTGAGTAGAAATGAGTAATGGGTAACAATGGGTAATTTTCTAATGCACATAATGTAGAGTTGACCCATCAAGACATTTTTGTCCACTTTTTAGTTTTATGTGTAAAATATATTGCAAAAACTTTACTATAAAAATAAAAGATGGTTTTTCTAATTGTATGCATTTGGATGCACTTTGGGTGATTTTCCACCCATTTGAATTGTTCAACTTATAAAAGTTTTTTCACTTTCAGCAAAATATCAAATTCTACTAATTCAATCTTGTGATTAAAAAAAAAAAAAAAAAAAAACTACCTTTTTAGGTAGATGGGTAGCAGATGACATCTAAACACATATATTTAAGGATAATATTGACAAGGAGAGTTAGTTACATACCAAAGAAAGCAATGTTTTGCCTATATTCCCATAGAAGTTCACCCATGAATCTGACAAATACAAGTAAAATGAAGCATATGTTAGGCCTTAGATTGTACCACCACATTTAGGGTTTACATTTGTATAAAAAGTGGACATACGCTGATCTATAGACTGGACAGCCATTTGCCCATAATTTGCTACTCCTCCTAGCAGATCAAGTAGTATGTTACCAATACTAAATCCAATTGTGCTCTTCCTTCGGAAGTTCATAACTGCCTGAATACATACAGTTTACTTAGTACCTAAATATGCTAAGAAAAGGTTCTTCCTGTTACATACTAGTCGATAATGGCAAGTGATCATATAAAGCTCAATCCAAATTTATATAACTGACAAGAATCACAATATGAGTAAACATATAAGGCACACTCCTTACCTGAGGTATGTACTTAATCACTGTCATGACAACCTGTAGTGTGCTGCAATTGACAAGTTGAACAAGTTATGATCTGTAATATCTTCAAAAGGGTAAGAATTATGATTACCATATAGTAAACATATATGTTATTTGTAAGTTAAAATTCCAGCAAGATTACATGTAAGGAAAGTAAATGTGCGTATACACATTTACACACACATGGGTGATAGTTCAGCAATCTAAGCTACTCGACATACATGCCAACAAATTATGTTTAATTATCCTCAATGATAGATGAGGTATGGAATTATAATGCAAATAATCCAAAATACAGTATATCTTACCTAAAGCAGGAGACCAACCAGAGCCAGGAATGACTAGGTATCGCTAGGAACACACAGACAATAATAGTTAGCCAGGCTACTGAAAGTATGGAAATACTAGTCTTGGAGACCTTCTGAACTCCACGCTGCGAAAATGATAATAACGGTCAACTGATAAAGTGACTTCTTATGAGCTACTTTTGTATATATGATACTGCACTAACTGAAAGATTCTCTTTAAGTATTCATCAACACTTCAAATCAAACGTTCTTGTTAACTATTTGCTACATGATATTCAGGCAAAAAAGATTAGAAATACTTACATCATAGATAGCTATCTGGAATAAGGTAAATGCAGTTAGCACAACTGCATGAATCGAGAAAGCAACATCATTTGCTGCTACAGGTATCATCTGCATACACAAGTAGATGAACATACATACATCAACATTACAAGTTGATGGTATTGATTCATAGCATGCAGAGAAGCTACAGAGTCCACAAAAAGTATACGCAGTGCAGAAATTTTGGGAGCAAACATGGGTCAAGTTTCCATCTTTTTGGTCTAAATGCGTAATTCGCAAGATAGATCATTACATTATTACGCTTTTAATGAAAATCACTTCGAAATCCAGGGGTTTTCACCTTTCTATTGTAGATTGCGAACATAAATGTAAAACCCTAAAAACTGAATCATCATTTTATGTACCATTTGAATTTTAACCTAAGTATATTAATAAGAAAATAATTATTAAAACTATATGTTATGAATATTAATGATAAATCTAGGTTACAAATTAAATTTAAACCTTCCTAATCTTAAACTAACAAAACATTTGACATGCTTCTTTTTATTCTACAAGGTTACACGTTTCTTCTCTTATTCTTTTTTTTAAGAAACGAGATATACACTTTACAAGTCTTATACGTCTAATAAAATTAAGAGATATCCAATCCCTATGATTTAGGCATTCACACGTCTTACTGATTGAGAGGATACCATATATTGCGCTCATACTCTTTTTTTTTTCTTCTCATAAACTGTATAACAACATCATGCTATTCTCTCTCTCCATAAAACCGTATAACATATCCCCTTGACATCTCTCCATATCGAAGCAAAAAGGAAACCTAAACAATCCCATTCGTTGCTGCCAAGATGGAAGAGGTGAAGACTAGTAGCCGTGGCGATCAAGCGCCGTGACAAAAGCTTGGGGGTTTTGTGTTGTTGATTGATAAGTACCCAAACACAATGATAGAACTAACAACCAGGATTTCTCAAAGTTGTTATGAAACCAATCAGGATCTTTCGAAGTTAGAATCAAGATCGAAATGTGGCTTCTTGGTTTATTGTAACAGAATTGTTAACAATCAATGAATGAGAGAAAGAAGTATTTATTAAATCAAAAGCTAATTACAACTGAACTTGTTAACTACTATATAAAGAGGAAAATTGGCGGGAAAAGTGGTTAAGGCTCACAAGTGGTGATAAACACGTGCACCTCACGTGGCTGAGCTATACTCATACACGTGCACCTCACGTGTCACTAATAAGCACTTAATCACTAAACACTACTTATCAATCCATCCCTCTTAAAATAATTCTTGACCTCAAGAATTGATTTGAAAATCTGGGTAGTCTTTGAGCAATTTCTCCAAAGGCTCCCATGTTGCATCCTCCACAGACCCATTAGTCCACTGAATGAGTCCATATACTGCAGCTGCATTGTTCTTTTTGACCATCTTTCTATCCAAAAGTGCTAGTGGTTGGACTGCCAACAAACCATCTTGGTCACAATGTGGAATAGTCACTTGTTGTGCAGCTGGCACCTCTCCTCTATGTTTCTTCAATTGAGACACATGAAAGACATTATGAATTTGTGCCTGTGGGTTCAATGCCAATTGGTAAGCTACTTGTCCCACCTTAGCTGTCACCATAAAAGGGACCATAGTATTTTGGAGAGAACTTGTGTTGTTTGCCCATCCTCACAGTAACTTGTCGGTGTGGTTGTAACTTTAGTAACACCCAATCACCAACCTCAAAACTCCTTTAAGACCTTCCTTTGTCAGCCTGCTGTTTCATTCTATTCTGAGCCCTTAACAAATGAAATTTCACTGCCTGAATAGCCTCCTCTCTGGCTTTCATAGTTCTATCCACAGCCTCCACTTTACTCAATCCTCCAAGGTAAGGAACATGAATTGGAGCAGGTATGCCATATACAATCTCAAAAGGAGTTGACTGTGTTGAAGTGTGAAAATTAGAGTTGTACCATAGCTCAGCTAATGACAGCCATTTAGTCCATGCCTTTGGGTTTTCACCAGTCATACACCTTAAGTACCCTTCCAAACATCTGTTAAGAACCTCTGTTTGTCCATCAGTTTGTGGATGATAGGAGGTCGACATCAGCAGTTTCACTTGCAACCACTTGAAAAGCTCTTTCCAAAAGGTACTCAAGAAAACCTTATCTCTGTCTGAAACTATGGACTCAGGCAAACGATGCAACTTGTAGACATTGTCTAAGAAAGCTTGGGCTACTTGAATGGCTGTGAAAGGATGAGACAGTGCAATGAAATGGCCATATTTACTTAACCTATCAACCACTACCAATATTACACTCTTGCCCTGAGATTTTGGTAGCCCTTCTATAAAATCCATTGAGATGCTGGTCCAGATGTTGTTTGGAATTGGTAAAGGCTGTAAGAGACCTGGATAGGCTGCCAAATCAGGCTTATTCTTTTGACAAACCAAACATTCCCTTACAAATTGCTTAACCTGCTTTCTGAGGCCTTTCCAATACAACATTGAACATACCTTGTGACTTGTAACTTTGACTCCTGAGTGACCACCCACACACCCTCCATGGAAGTGTTGCAACAAATCTTGTCTTAGTGAAGTATTATTGCCTACCACAATCTTTCCTTTCCTATGTAATTGATCATTAGACCACATATAGTGTTTCTTAGCAGCCTCCCCTGCCTTCAACTTCTCAATTATAACTTGCAATTTCTCATCTTCCATCCAACTGTCTTCAATTCTCTTAGCTAAATCAGTAGTAACCATTGTTGTAACCAAACTGAATAGCTCAGAAGTTTGTACCCTGGACAGTGCATCAGCTGCTCCATTATCATTACCCTTTTTGTATACCACCTCATAATCAAACCCCATGAGCTTAGGTATTTCAAACTAAAGTGATCTGTCTTTATGATAAAATGTCTATCCAATAGATATCCCCTCCACTTATCAAGAGCCCACAAAACTGCTAGAAACTCCTTTTCATATGTGGATAGACTTTGATGTTTGGGTGACAAAGTTTTACTCATGTAAGCAATTGGGTGGCCTCCTTGTTGCAAAACTGCCCCTATACCTACCCCTGAAGCATCTGTTTCTACCACAAATGGCTGTGTGAAATCTGGCAGGGCTAGAACTGGTGCTTTCATCATAGCTTCCTTTAAGGTTTCAAAAGCTAATTGAGCATCATCACTCCATTTATACCCTCCTTTCTTGAGTAACTGAGTTAGAGGTCTGCTAATAGAAGCAAAGTTCTTAATAAATCTTCTATAATACCCAGTGAGTCCCAAAAATCCCCTCAATTGCTTCACATTTGTGGGTACTGGCCATTTTTGCATTGCACTAACCTTAGCTGGGTCAGTAGCTACTCCTTGAGCAGAGATAATGTGACCAAGGTACTCAACATGGGTTGTACCAAACACACACTTACTCTTTTTGGCAAACAATTTGTTTTGTCTCATAGTAAGTAGAACAGCAGACAAATGTTGCAAATGCTCCTCTAAAGTTTTACTATAGACTAGAATGTCATCAAAAAATACTAGAGTAAACTTTCTGAGAAATGGTTGGAATACCTCATTCATCAGGGCTTGGAAGGTAGATGGAGCATTGGTCAATCCAAAAGGCATGACTAAAAACTCATAGTGACCTTGGTGAGTTTTGAAAGCAGTCTTTTCAATGTCATCCTTGTACATTCTTATCTGGTGGTAACCTGACCTCAGATCCAATTTAGAAAAGATAGTTGCCCCATGTAATTCTTCTATAAGTTCTTCAATGATTGGAATTGGAAATTTGTCTTTGATGGTGTGTTTATTTAACTGCCTGTAATCAACACACATCCTCCATGTGTTGTCCTTCTTCTTCACCATCACAATAGGAGATGCAAATGGACTGTTACTAGGCTTGATCACACCTGAATCCAAAAGTTCTTTGACCATAATCTCTATAGCATCCTTCTGCATAGGGGGATGTCTATAGGGCCTGATATTGACTGGTGGAGCATTTGGAACCAATGGAATTCTGTGGTCATGTACTCTTGGTGGTGGAAGTGCAATTGGCATTGCAAACACATCTTCAAAGTTATCCACAACCTCTCGCAAAGCAAGTTGGATTGCAGGGTCTTCCCCTTGACTTTCTACACTCATCAACTCTAAACCAGTGTTCGGGTAAACACAAAACATTAACAACTCAGCCCCACCACTTACTTCAACCTCTTTACACTGATGTTTCCCATCTATCCATTGCACCATAGCTGGTTTGGAAGCACCTCTTAGGGTCATCGTCTTATTGTTGTATTTGAACTCCATCCTCAAATGTCTAAAATTGCACTTAATGGTTCCCAGTGTGGCCAACCACTGAATTCCCAGAATCATTTCACAAGCACCCAATGGTAATATCATCATATCAGCTTTAAACACCTCTCCTTGTAGTTGCCATTCAAAGTTTTTACACATGTAACTACTTATCAATTTCCTTCCTCCTCCAACAGTCACAGCCAAAGGGCAAGTACTAGTCATTTTACAACCTAACTGTTTGGCTACACCAGCATCCAAAAAGTTATGGGTTGAACCACAATCAATCAACATGTGTAAATCATGCTTACCAACCTTACCAGTTACCCTCATTGTTTGATAAGAATTGGCCCCATTTAAAGCATTTAGAGAGATTTGTGGTACCTCATCATCCATAGGAAATTCTTCTTCACCATCTTCCTCTGTATACTCCAACTCATCCTCTGCCAACACAACTAATGAGAACATTTGACCACTGCATTTATGGCCTGGAGTATATTTTTGATCATAATAAAAGCAAAGATTTTGAGCCCTTTTCTCTTGATACTCCTTCTGAGTCAAGTGCTTCCTAATTGGTGCACCAGAAGGGGTGTTTGGCTTAGGTCTTCCCACAGTGTTTGAAGCTGGCAAAGCTAACAATGGTGGTCTATTTTGGTTCACATTGGTACTACTTCCACCCCCAAATCTCCTATACTGAGTGTTCAAAAGGAATCTATTCTTTTTCTTCATTGCTTCTAATGTTGCCTCTTGCAAATTAGTTAAAGAATAGGCTTCTGCTAATGTTTTGGGCTTAAACATCCTAACACTCATCTCCAATTCTGGTGGTAAACCCCCAAGATAGAAACTTATAGCATGGTTTTCACTGATATCTACTCTGCACATCAAGTTATCAAACAAATCTTGGTATTCTTTTGCACTCTTCTCATATTTAATGTTCTTCAAAGCAGACAAAGGGTCATCAAAAACTGTACCAAATCTTTCAATAATGGCATCCTTATACATATCCCAACCCACTTCTTGACCATGATTCTTAACAAATTGCCTATGCCATAAAAGAGCCTTATCAAAGAGATGGACTGAAACAATTTTTACCTTCTCATTTTCTGGTGTATCATCAATGAGGAAGAATTGATCACATTTGAAGACCCATCCCCTTACATCATCACCAAGAAACTTAGGGAATTCAACCTTTGCCAATCTGCCAAACTGATTTGCTTGCCTGCCCATGTTTTGATTCACCACAGTGTTTTGCATACTTAATGCTGTGATCATTTCCCTCATTTGAGCCAGTGCGTCCTCCACATATTGCCTCATTCCTTCTGGTGTTTCTTGACCACTAGAACCGGTTGTAATTCGAGTAGTAGGTGCCATGGTATGCTTTCTTGATCAAAGATCTTTTGTTTTCTTGTTATCACTTGCTTCGTATTTTCACCAATGCAACAGTACTATTATCACTCATCAACTATGGGATAATAACTACTTGCACTTGTTCTTGACTACCCAAACCAACTGCTGCTGATCATTTGTTCAAGGCTAGAGAATTTAACCACTAATGGGCTAGCCTTGTGACCGTACAGATGTTTGGCACTAATCTGATGTAATAGAACAAGAGAATCAGTGGTGACTGATTCTTGGCCGGAAATCTCTGTTTTGTTGTCGGAATTGAGCGGAGAAGATAACCGGAATCAAGATTGTCAGTTTAACAATCTTGAAGATGATATTGCCAGGAAAGAGGCTCTAGATACCACTTGATAAGTGCCCAAACACAATGATAGAACTAACAACCAGGATTTCTCGAAGTTGTTATGAAACCAATCAGGATCTATCGAAGTTAGAATCAAGATCGAAATGTGGCTTCTTGGTTTATTGTAACAGAATTGTTAACAATCAATGAATGAGAGAAAGAAGAATTTATTAATCAAAAGCTAATTACAACTGAACTTGTTAACTACTATATAAAGAGGAAAATTGGCGGGAAAAGTGGTTAAGGCTCACAAGTGGTAATAAACACGTGCACCTCACGTGGCTGAGATATACTCATACACGTGCACCTCACGTGTCACTAATAAGCACTTAATCACTAAACACTACTTATCATTGATCCAAGTATCGTCCTTGTTCCTTTGATTCTCTTTGATTCGGCATTGAGGTAATACTAATCTAATCTTATGTTGCTGCTTCTTCATCATGTTAACACGAGTCATTGTTGTCATTTGAATACACACATAAAGATTTAACGCCACATAACAAGGGATAAGAGTTTTGTAACCACTGTTGTCGAATTTGGTTTTCCTCTTTCTTTCGATCCTCCCTTCGTTCAGCCCTAGGTTGATTGGTCACCATGCGTATATCATTAATTACGATTTAATATGACACTTAAAATGGAAACCCTAATCGCATGGTTTTAGCGAGAGCTGTTTGGGTGTAACGAGGGGTTAGGGTTTTGGTTTAAGATCATATGCATGCTTCCTTTTGATGTCGTTCATGTCTCATTGTGTGAGTATATTTTGATGTCGAATTATATATAAAACATATTGGTTTCATATGTGAAACATGAAAACTATAACTTATATGCATGAAAGTGAACGCGGAGTAGCACGTTAGAAACCGAAAAGAATAGAGTCGGTTGACGCATGATTTTGCTCATAGTTGTCTTGGTTCGTATTCGGTTAAGTAAGGGTTCGAGTCTTGGTTAGGGTCGCGGTGTGTGTTTAGATTCGAGTCGCATAGGATTTGTAGCTTCATTGCGATTCGCGAGTTGTCAGGTTTCGGGCTCTTGGTCGTCTGGTGATGGAGGTCGAATGTGGTTTCTTTTATGGTCGATAATCATATTTAATGAGAGTCGAAGATTGGGATTTGGGGTTTGAGTTTGTGTGAACGTGTGCATGGTTTTGGGGATCACCATGTCTCATCTATTCTTTGTGTTGTGTTTTAGTTTGTGTTACTGCATATGATCATATGGAGCCTGTTGGGTGACAGGTTAAGAAGCTTGGAAACTATAAAAACATGATTAATGCATACACATATACGTATATTAAATCAGGTCAAGGTTTTGTGTTTGTGATTTTATATACGATCATGCCTCATTTATTCTTGGAGTTGTGATTGTGTTTAGTGTCTAAAACATGGTTATACCATTTGATAAATTATGGAAAAAATTCATGTGTGTTTATATGACATATAAGTATCTGAGTAAATTATTTGAGCCTCTCATTAGGTTCTTAAGTGTGCTGTAAAAATTCGTAAAGTTGGGGGCAGATTGTGCTAAAAACAGTTATTTGAGGAACATGTGTGTATTATATCATTTAAGACTAATTAATGTGTATAAACCCTAAAATACATTTATGATGATATAATTTGACTTATATGAACCTAAATTCAGTAAAGAAACCCTAAGTTGATTAATTGTGAATTGTAACCCGAAGTTACTAAATCTGGAAGGTTACTAAATATGGAAAGTTGCTATAAATAGCAGGAAAACCTAATATGAAAATCTGAACAACAATAAGTATTGAATCAGTAATAACTTATGAAATGGTTCTTAAATAATCAGACGATCATTAATTCGTATAGATTCGCTGAAGGAGTAATTTCTGATCCTTGTGTTTTCTGATATGGTTTCTTTTGCGGTTTGAGGTACAGATATTCTACCTTTTCTCAGTAAAGGTTTCTCATGACTTCTCGATCCTTGACTTGTCTGATTTGCTTTGATATGATTCGTTGATATTATCCGTTTGATATTATCATTTGATATGATTCTGTTTGCTATCCATGCTGTTATGATGATCTGAATATTATCTCATTGATATGAGATTCTGTTCTGTTGATATGCTCTGATTGATTATGCTATAGTAGCTCTGTTATGATTATGGATAGCTTTGCTTTGATTACTTTGCTTGTTCTGTTGCCCGAGCTTCTGTATCTGTATTCCTAGCTATGGACGTACCATGGCCATGTCATTGAGGCACCAATGGCATGACACTTTCTGTGGAGGTGTGATTGAGCCACGGCGTCCCCTTCTGTTCTGTTATGATATTTGTGCACATTGGCCATTATGATATGTGTATATGCCTGTCATGAGCAGGTGTATATATATGATTTGTTTTGCAGGGGGCGTATGGATGCATCCTAGATTCTGTTATGTTCTGGATATGATTATTGATTGGTTGGTGCGTGCCATGCACCCCATTTTACTTCTGGGAGCTAGCTACTCCATTTGGTACTTGAGAGGTCTCCCCTCCTTGTACAACTTATGATTTGACGGATATATGGATATGATATGATGTGATTATGTGACTAAGCATGTGACATGCTTTCTGAGCTCGATGGGCATTTCTGTTCTGTTATATGATTATTATTCTCTGTTTGATTCCTTTGACTTCATTATGATCTCCTTATGTTTTGCTATGATTTGCTTCTTATGGTATATGACATTTTGTTCAATTGATCCTTTATCTCTTATTCGTTTGGCAGATGATATTCGTTCAGCAGGAGCTTATGTTCCTTTTCTCTATACTTATATATGTTCGATTATCCGTTTTGTTTATATCTGTTCACTGAGCTTTTTAAGCTCAGCCGCATTTCTTTTCCTGTGGCAGGTTTTAGGTTGGAAGCTGGGATTGAGTGAAGAGTGCATAGGAGCTCTTAGTGGACTACCCTGTTGATAGACGCCTTTTGCTTCTGGATTAGACTTGGATTTAGCTTCAGTTAGATTTATTTTGGATTTGTATTTCAGTTTTGGGACTCATCATGTTTAGAGTTAGTATTTTATTGTTATCTTAGAATACCTTTGTAATCATTATGTTTATAAGTCTTCCGCTTGCGTTTGTATGTTCTGATGGACACCATAATGTGGCATTTTGACCCTTGTCGGGTTGGGGTTTTACAATAAATAAGGAAATATCTATAACATAGCACCCCATTTTGCGATTTGGAGAAACCTCGTAATTATATTTTTTTAAATATGTCAATATGTTAACTAATGTTTTGAAACATATTTACAGATAGTCATAGGGGTTAAGTGATAATATGTATTTCCGTATCTTCCAAATGAGACCAATCTTTTGTTATTAACAACTTGATCGTTTGGCGGTTGGTGGCACGGGGTGCTGCCCCTTGACCCCGCAAGGGGGTGCGGCCCCCTTGACCCCACTTCGTGTCGTGGTCAAAATCATGTCCGCTTAAACGAGTGTCTACTCCCATCTCATAACTCGTATCCAAGCTCAACATAATGAATTCCCATTGGTCTCTAGCAAATAACAATTACCAATAATAGCTAATGACACTAAAATGACCACATTTACTTGGTATTTTGGTAATCATAGTGTAAAAAAGTAATCACCATGAGCGAAAAACCTTAAAATTAGAAAAACACCTTATTTACTTAACTTAGTGTCAAAAGACAATACTTCATAACAAGAACAAGACATGAATAAGCATAATTATCAAATTCGACAATTTTACAAATGACTAAGGGGATTTTTGTTTAAGCTTATATAGCCGGCTTATGGTTTATCCGGTTTTCGGCTTATGTTTCGGAAGCTCACTTTTTTCTAACTTATTTTGAAACTTTTCCGTTTATATAAGCTTATATATTGTGAAATAATAAGCTTATATACGCCGAAAAGCTTCAAAATAAGCAGATAAAAGTGAGCTTCCGAAACATAAGCCGAAAACCACATAAACTATAAGCCCGCTATATAAGCTTAAACAAACACCCCCTAAACTATTTGTTGGATATAAAAATGGAGTAATAGATAGAACCTCATTGAAGCCAAATTTCTGATGATACTGAAGTTGAACAGCAGAGCTAAAGTACACAGCAGCATTATATATCAAATACGCCGAATGCTTCGTCAAATTCAACACCACGAAATCGAAATTCAACCCCACCACACTTCAAATTCCAATCAACCAAAACGCACAACACCATAAAACAGTTATAAAAAATTCCAAAAAAAAAAAAAAAAAAAGTAACTTAATACCATCATAACTTTAACTTAAATCATAAGCTACCTTTTTCTTTTATAATTCAAGATGACTTGTGGGTAGAAACTAATAGACCAAGAACAAAAAGCAACCCATCCAAATATATTCGACAAGACCTCCATCTCTGTTGAATTCCATGATCCCATTTCTCCTTAAAAAAACACAGACACGGTGTTTGTGTTTTTGTACTTTGGTTTGTGGGAATCTAAGTTTGTGTCCACTGAAAAATAGGAAGTTGGTTCTTTTTTCTAAAAGTGTTTGCTGACGTGGGTTGATATTTATTTAGGGGTGCAGTTTATAAGTACCTCTTTATACGGTGGCTATTTTTTTAAACAAACCGGGTCTAGGACCTAGGCTATTTTTTTTTTTTTTTTTTTTTTTTTTTTTTTTATTTTTATTTTTATAATTTTGTTTATATCAAAAAGCTATAAACCTGAAAGTGCGGAACAGAAAATATAAAGTTTAATATGTCAAACGCTTAAAACTGTCAAAAATACGGAACAGAAACTGACAAAAACTGTGCAGTACAGAAAAAAAATGGGGGACAAAAAGTGGGGGACAAGGTCTGCCACCCTTGTCCCCCGGTACCGTTAGTATGCTGACGTGGGTCCCTATTTATTTATGGGTGCAGTTTATAAGTACCTCTTTATACGGTGATAAAATGTCTATTTATAGGGAGACACGTTGAAATTAAAAGCGAGTATTGAGTTGTTGACAAAGATAAGAACCAGAGTTAATGGGGATGAATCTTTCCGGTTTCTTTTACCAAGGGGGTAGTCACGAGGCAATTATGTTATATACTAGCTCCGTAGATTTACTGGGTTTTTAAAGAAATGTGAAAGTGAGATAATAAAAAAACAATGAACGTAAACATGTTTCATTAATAAATGAGAGAAATAATTAGATAATACGTGAATTATTCAATAATCAATTGAGTTTGTAACAATTAAAATAATAAACATCCATGAGTTGTCGTCTCCAATTTTGATGGTTTTGAATAGCAAATGACGTTTGAGAGCGCTAATGAATTTAGTGGAAAATGTTCATTCCGTGAACACCTAATAGTCAATGGCATTAAACTCATCATTCATGACACTTTCTTTTCCACTATAAAGAAAAAACTTCGAACTACATAAGAAAAATATGCCATTTATGAAGTTCGGGTGGGGGGTAATGGGTAAATATAGAATTCCACCGAAAACCAAAGTTCCAAAATAAACACAAATTGCAGTCGAAGTTGCTTTATTATTTCATATAACAAATTAAAAGACCAATCAATGAACTCAATAGCTTCATTGAACCTATGAACTCAATAGCTGCAAAGCAAGTTGACCAAAAGCCTGAAAAACAACTTTGCAAAAATCAAAAAGGGCAATGGATATCACAGTCTCTTCTCTTGTAACTGATTTGTGTGTAACAATTTAAATTGTTTCTCTAAGGTTACAATGTTATATATACACATGCACCGTCAAGTGTTTATTCCAGTCATCTAAATGGCTCAACTGGATCCGTTTCCATAACTATACTTGCAGCCTCAAAATAGTCCACCGCTTCCGTCATACACATGGGACCCTCATCTTTATAAAACTGATCAAGTTTAAACCAAGCCGATGAGTTCATTCGGTCTCCAATATCCATTCTGAACGGTCATATTCCTTATTTAAACAACAATGTAAAACAAACAAAATTCAATGATACATACAATGAATACATGAACGTACTCAAAACTTTTCATCCCATTTCTTCATCGTGGTTAGTTTAATTCAACAATAATTTGACCCAAATCATCACATGCATGTTGGAATTCACAAAAATTGATCAACAAAGAATCTCTGCAATGTGTATTTAAGTTCGTTACACCAACATATATATGCAATTAAGTTCGTTACACCAACATATATATGCAATGTTTGTTGGGTCCATCAGTACCCAAGAATACTTAAAACAAGATTTGGACACAAATTAACTAAGTGTAAATTAAACCGAGAACAATTCAAGTCACTGAGTGAACAGTCACTCAGTAAGTCATCTTCAGGATGCTTAAGGCGAATTCAAGAAGAAGGATTCACTACTCAGGAAGGCGGTACTCCCTGAGTAGAACTTAAGCCAAAGAAGAAGATGATGGTTCAGTGAGTGTTGGACAAGAACTCACTGAACCCAAGTCTCCTCAACAACATTAAGTGATTGAAGACTGAAGAACTCAACGCCTGAAAGAAAGGCGGGAAGATCTGGGAAGAGTTTAAGATAAGATCAAATCTTATCTTGTCAGGAAGAAACTTTCCCTAAGACGGCTAAAAGTCATGGAGTGTCAGACCAACCACTCCTAAAAGACTTTATATTCCATTCCCATTGGTTCTTGGAAATGACAATTACTGTTGTAATTGTCAGACACGCTTGCTTCAACAAGTTGTATTTTTTTAATCACTTTTACTCTTTTATACTTGTGTATAAATAGGTTCAAAAGGAGAGAAGTTGGGTATGTTTTGTACATTGAAAGCTTAGACTTTTACAAAGCAACTTCTCTCCTACAAAGAGTAACGTATCCCTGAGATAGCTCAGTGGGTCGAATTGTTACCACTCAAAGCAAAGCTTGAGTTTAGATAGGAGACACCACCATACCTTGTCTGTTCAATCCCAAGTGTTTGTTCCGCAAAACACTTGGGTAATAGATTCTTTGATTCATTTCTAATAAGAATTTAAACGTTGAAAAATACTTGTGTGTTTTTACTTTTACGTTTTCATTAATCTGTTAGAATTAATCTTAACATTGTATTAGTCATAAACACGAATAGATTAACTTTCTAGTTAACTCTAAGCGTGTTAAGGGAACAACAAGTGGTATCAGAGCCTCTGGTTTATAATATCTTTCAAAACTAACCAAGAGTGCTCAAGGTTTTTAAAACCAAGATCCTACTATGGCTGATATTAATGTACCCTAGCTATTCGATAAAAAGGGTGGCAGCTATTCTGCTGTTGCACCCAGACTAGAAGCTGGAAAATTTAGCAAATGGAAAAAACGTATGATTTGCTATTTAACTGGTATGGAACCTTACTACATCACCTGTATCAGGGATGGCCCATTTGTCCCTAAGACTGCTGCAGGGCTAAACAAGCCTGAGGCACAATGGACCATTGATGAGAGGAGGGTGGTCAATCAAGACCAGCGCCTTAATAGCATCCTTATATCTTGTCTTCTTGACGATATAATGGAATCAGTCATCAACTGTTTAACAGCCAAGCAAACTTGGGATGACTTGGTTAATAGCTTTGAGGGCCCCTCAGATACCAAGGAAAACAGGGTCATGGACCTGAAACTTGAGTATAATACTTTCAGGGCAAAAGACTCTGAAAGTCTCTCTCAGACTTATACCAGATACAAGACTTTGATAAACGAACTATCAAATGATGGTGTAGTATTATCTAAGCATGAGACAAATGTTGGCTTTGTCAATGGTCTCCCTGAGAAGTGGCTAAACTTCTCACAAGGCCTGAGGAATGCTAATCACATTCAGACCCTTGAGCTCCCTGAAATCTATGGAAATTTGTCTATGAGGACAACTTGATCTCAAGGAGATATCCTGACTCAAAAGCTCTTGAGTCCAAAAAGGCCTTAACCTCCACACCCATATCAACTGCTTTTTATACTAATGGTGTTGTGCAGGACTTTCAAGAGGATTCTGAGGATGAAATTGATGAAAGGACTAGTGATGAGTACCTAAAAGATCTAAACTTGGAATTCCAAGAGAGGGCACATCCTTGCTAGTTCAAAACGTTTCATCAAACGAAACCAGTCCAACTTTTCTAAAGGAAAAACAAATGAAACCACTGAATGCTTTAATTGTGGTAAAAAGGGTCATTTTGCTAGGGACTGTTATTCTAAAACCACCTCAGAACCCTCTTACAAATTTTCATGAAATAGTTCCTCAGGAACTAGCAAGTTTCAACCTAGAATGTTTCAGTCGACCCAACAATTTCAAAACAAGGGTCAAAAAGACTTTGAAGCAAAATATAGGAAAGCCAAGGCTAAACTTGCAATTCTTGAAACTAATCCCTCTATGTCTCAGGCTGCTCAAACATCCAAACCTGTTCAGGCAAAGAACAAGGTTTTAGTTGCTGAAGCCTATGATTGGGATGAAGAAGAGGTCTCCTCAGATGAGGAAATTAGAGTGAGTGCACTGATGGCACTCTCTGAAGGTGATCAGGTGGCTGTTGGGAAAAGCCATGCAAGGAATGGAGAGTGGGTAAACATCACCATGAAGAAGGTAAACACTTTACTTTCTATGGATGATGATTCTGATTGGCAGTCTTACAAAATATAGGAGCCTGAGGTGCTTTTCCTGTCCATGTTTCATCCAGCATAGTCAGAATCTGAGTATCCTTTAAGATCAAGGCCTAAACATTTTGGATAATATAATCCAAGGTTTGGAGTACCTTTCAGGTACCTTAATATCCTTTTCACAGCAGTGATATGAGTCTCTCTTGGGTCAGATTGATATCTGGCACATAAGCAGACTGAGAATTGGATATCAGGCCTTGATGCAAGTAAATACATCAGTGATCCTATCATTCCTCTAAAAAGAGTTTGATTCACTGGTCTTCCAGTAAGATCAGGACCAAGGTTGTTTGGGGGTACCATGGGAGTCTTGACTGAGGCACAGTCACTGAGCTCATACTTCTTCAGTAGGCTTTTGACATACTTTTCTTGACTGATAGAGGTTCCTTTATCAGTCTGCTTGATTTGTAGACCAAGGAAGTAAGTCAGTTCTCCCATCATGCTCATTTCAAATTTCTTTGCCATTAGTTTTTCAAACTGTTTGCAAAGTTTATAATTTGTTGAGCTAAAGATGATGTCATCAACATACACTTGTACAAGTATGACATCATTATTTGTCTTGTAGATAAACAATGTGTTGTCTATCTTGCCTCTGAAAAATTTGTTTTGGATCAGGAAGGCTGAAAGTGTCTCATACCATGCCCTGGGAGCTTGTTTCAGTCCATAAAGGGCTTTGTTAAGCTTGCAAACATGGTCAGGAAACTCATGGCTTTCAAATCCAGGAGGTTGCTGAACATAAACTTCTTCTTTCAGTGAGCCATTTAAGAATGCACTTTTTAACATCCATTTGGTACACCTTGAAGTTCATGTATGTAGCAAAAGCAAGGAAGATCCTGATGGCTTCCATCCTTGCTACTGGTGCAAATGTTTCTTCATAGTCAATGCCTTCTTGTTGATTATAGCCTTTGGCTACAAGTCTGGCTTTATTTTTAATGACTATGCCATTTTCATCAGATTTGTTTTTAAATACCCATTTCATGCCAATGACTGAAACATCTTCAGGACATTTGACCAAGGTCATTACCTTGTTTCTGTCAAATTGTTCCAGTTCATCATTCATGGCTTGAACCCAACTTGGATGTTTTAGTGCTTCCTTAACACTTTTGGGTTCAATTGTGGAAATGAAGTCCACAAATAGGCATTCATTGGCTGAGGCTGCTCTCAGTTCAGCAACCATGCTTCTTGTGAGCATGCCTTCAGTAGGCTCACCAATTATATTGACAAGTTCTATATCCTGAGACCTAGTCCAACTGTCCTGAGGTCTTGGAAACTGATTAGAACTTATAGAGGCCTGATGGGTAGGATCAGGATCAGACACGTGATGTTCTTCAGCATCTTGAGTGTCTGAGTGGGTTGACTCATCACTGAGATTATTTAGTACCTGAGCACTTTGTACTGACTGAATGAATTCATCAGTATTTTGTGCTTCAATAAATTCAGTGATGGTTGGGTAAGGAAGGTTGTGGGGAATGATGTAATAGGAGATGTCAGCATTTGCATGGTACTGAGTGGAAGGACCATTATCAGCATGATGTTCATTAGGAGGGTATCTTGATGATTCATCAATACCTATCTCTTTCACTGAGTTGTTAGAGACACTGATTGCATCAGTGCTCTCATCAAAGGTAACATGAAATGTTTCCTCAGCATGCTGTCTCCTAGTGTTGAACACCCTGAAGGCCTTTGAGACAAGGGAGTATCCTAGGAAGTATCCATCATCAGCTTTGGCATCAAAGTTTCCTAAGTGATCCTTGTTATTATGAATAAAAACAGGACACCCAAAGACATGAAAGTAGCTGATGTCAAGGATTCTTCCCTTGAATAACTCATAAGGAGTTTTGCTATGTCTCTTGACAATGATGGATCTGTTTTGTGTGTAACAGGCAGTCTTTACTGCTTCAGTCCAAAAGTGTTTGGAAAGGACTGATCCATTTAGCATTGTCCTAGCTGCTTCAATGAGTGTTCTATTTTTCCTTTCAGCCACCCCATTTTGTTCAGGTGTGTAGGGTGAGGAAAAATTTTGTGAAATGCCTTTCTCATCACAGAAACATTCAAGTTCATAATTTTTGAACTCTGTTCCATTGTCAGTCCTAATTTGTTTGACCTTGATGTCATTCTGATTTCAATGTTCCTGACAAAGGATATAATTGTTTCAGCTGCCTGACTCTTTTTGATCAAGAAGTATACCCCAAGTGTATCTTGAGTATTCATCCACAATGACCAGAGTATACTTCTCATGGTTAATGGATCTAGGACTAATTGGTCCAAATAGATGCATATGGAGAAGATGAAGGCAGTTCCTGATGGAAAAGTTGGTTTTGGTTTTAAAGGATGCTCTGTGATGTTTACCTTTTTCACATGCTGAGCATGGTTTGTCCTTTGAAAACACAAGAGATGGTAAGCCAAGGACCTTGTTTTGTTTTACAAGGTTGTTTATTTTTTGAAGTTCAGGTGGGAGAGTCTCTTATGCCAAAGCTAGTTGAGAGTATCAGTGGCCTTGGTAAAGAGACAAGTTCCATTCTGAGTCAGACTGGACATGTCTAACACATAAACATCATGTCTTCTTGGTGCAATAAGGACAACTTCCTTATTAGCATTGAAGATGATTCCTTGTTTATCATTAAACTGAACTATGTATTTCGCATCACATAGTTGACTGACACTTATCAAATTGTATTTTAGACCATTTACCTAAGCTATCCTAGTAAAGACTATACCATTGCAGTTTACTGAACCATAACCTTCAGTGAGTCATGATGAGTTATCAGCAAATATCACTTTGGGTCCTGATTCATCCACATACTTGTGCAGATACTCCTTCACACCAGTCATGCTCCTTGAACATCCACTATCAAGATGCCAAACAGGATCCCTGGCATGTTTCTGCACAAATAGTAAACTGGGTCAGTTCTTTCTAGGACTCCACTTCTTGGAGGGTTTAGCTTTAAGGGTCTTATTAACATTTTTAAGTGATTTATGGTCAGTGGTGGAGTGGACTGAGCAACCACATATTATGCATTTGATTGCTGATGTAGACTCAGTGGACTGAGAGGCTGACTTTGTCATACCTCTATTGGCCTGAATGGCCTTACCACGTCCTGAGGTTTTATGAGTGGAACTTCCACTATTTTCACAACAATTGTCAATTTGACAATCCTTAGGATGGTGGTCATTGAACCCACAGTAAGGGCAAGGTGCAAAAGGCTTTGCCTTTTGTTTCTGTTTCTGTTTAGAATCAGAATGATAGTTTAAAGACTGAGCTTTAAGACTTGCCATGTTTGATGTGACTGAATGTGTTTTATGATCTGAGGTCCTGTGATCATCTTTTTTGCAAATTGTGCAATAAAGAATTCTATAGCAATCATCAGTGATATGATTGGTATAGTTACACAGTTCACATCTTTTCAGGGGTTTTGTGGGTTTGGGTTTGGTCTTTGAGGAAGCTGGTTTTTGTTCCTTCTTGGATTGAGAAGGTTTCTCAGAAGATGTAATCTTCTCTCCCAGCTTCCTGACCATTTCAGCCAACTGATCAAATTTTGAATCAGGGCTTTGAGTTGTTACTTCAGAAGGGACTGAAGTTGATGAGTCGTCAGTATTTACTGAGACTTCAAGGGTTGGTCTCTTCAGGATGGTTGTTCCCATTCCTGATCTCCCCTTTGGAGAGTGTGGTCAGAAGACCATTGGTGGGAGGCCTAAGTTTGGTGCAGCACCCTGAAGGGTATTTAGTGGAGGAAGTGGTGGGTATGATTCTGATTCAGACTCATTCACAGACTCAATATAACTGAGTTGTTCAGTGAGTTCAAGCTTACTGAGTTGTTCAGTAAGTCCAAGCATATTTTTCAAAGCCTGGCTTTCAGGAAGCAAGATCTTTCCAGTCTCAAAGTTTGGTAACTTACTGACTGGGTTGTCCCTGACAATCCAGTTAGTAGACTTGGGAAGCATTTCTTGCTCAAAAGATATGCCAGCCGGAACAAAGGTTAATTCACTGTGACTCACATTGGGATCAACCATAAGAGGGTCAATTCCAATGGTTTTCTGAGAGCTTAATCCCAACAGTGTCAAAGACCTTGGGGTTCTTTTTGGTCCGGCCTTGGATGAAAGCTTTTTCTTTGTTAAGTTCAGTTTGTAGGGCTTGGTTTTGTTTCAAAATTTCAGTGTTCTGAATTTGTACAGTTATTGTTTCTAATTTGGCTTGCTTTAGTACAAGCAATTCATCTCTACATTTATTCAATTCTGACACCTTGTTGTTATATTTTTGAACACATGTTAAGCCTTTGTTCGTCAACAAATTTAAGATCTACACATAGAAAGTAAGGTAAACACTTTACTTTCTATGGATGATGATTCTGATTGTGCAAATGTACTCTGGATGAAAAGTTAACTCAATGACTATGGAATTCAGTACAAGATGGTTCCCATCTTTTGTGATAACACAAGTGCAATTGCCATCTCAAATAACTCTGTTCTTCATCAGAGAACAAAACACATTGATATTAGATATCACTTCATCAGGGACCATGTCATGAATGGTGACATTGAATTACACTTCATTCCTACTGAATATCAGCTAGCTGATATATTCACCAAGCCATTGGATGAACCAACTTTCACCAGACTGAAAGCTGAACTAGGAATGTTGGATATTGAGAATCAGTCCACTGATTGACTCCATCCAAATATGTGTAAATTCTGAATCCCTGACTCAATGTGTTCTTCAGTGAGAAAGGTCACTGAACTTCAGGAACTAAACCCAAGTTCCTAAACCCTTAATCCTCAGGAATTAAACCCAAGTTCCTAAATTCTTGGTCCTCAGGAACTAAACCCAAGTTCCTGAACCCTTGAACCTCAGGAATTAGACCCAAATTCCTGATCACTAGAACCATCAGTGACTAAACCCAAGTCCTGACAATCAGGTTCACTGAATGAAAAGTCATTCAGGGTCCTCAAGAGACATTAAATACTGACTTAAATGCTCTAAGTATCTAGTTAGTAAATGTCCGAGGTTGGTAACTGAACTCATATTTAATTTAAGAATATTTTTTCTTTTTGCCTTTCTGGCTTCCACCTCTGGGCCCCCACATTCCCACTTGGCATTAAATGCCTCTCCAATCACATTACAGATATGTGATGACTCATCTCTGCAAATTACACTTTTGCAGAACTGCTCAACTGTTCACCTTGACTGTTGCGCTAAACCAGAGAAAAGTGGAGTGTTGGCATTAAATGCGGATCCCAAAATATTTTATTCAAAACAGTTTCCAAAAATTATTTTTGAATAAATAAAATCCGCTTAATGCCTAAAATACCCTCCACTTCACTTCCCTATAAATACCCCAACCAAAATAACATCACACACGTCTATTAGAAATTTTAAGCAAATTATGCCCATTTTTTCTCAAAACTAATAGTGTGTGTGTTCTTAGCTTTAAGAAATCCCAACCATCTTTGTTACCCAGACTTACCAACAAATATGACTTCTTCTAAAGCTATGACATACGCCCCTAATGTGGATTTCACATTGGAGGGTGTAGACCTCACCAAGAATAATGTGGTGGGAAACTTTTCCTATCCACAAAAGTTCCATGCTTACAAGAACGTAATGAAATATCTTCAAAACTATTTTCTTGCAAATTAAAAGCATTTACCAAAACCTCCTCAGTCATCTACCATGACTACTTGAGGGAATTCTTGTGTACTGCTGTGGCTACTAGCCCAAAAGACACCAAAGAATCCATCATCACTTTCACAGTGATGAATAGGAGAAGGACCCTCTCCCTGGGTTACAATGACTTCATTAAGGCCACTGGCGATTTTGCTGAGACTTTTGAGCCCAATCCTACTGACCAAGAGGTCAAAGTAGAGTTGATATTCTTAGGACCTCATGACCCTAAACGTCCTAAGGAGTCCGCTGGAGCCTTATTAGAAAAGGCTCCAATTGTCAAAACCTGGTTCCACCCAGTCTGGAGGATCCTGATGACATTCGTCATTCAGGTCCTTGGGGGGAATAAATCCTCCACTGAGCAATTGAACTCATCACAACAATTGATGTTGTTCAGTCTCTTGGAGGGTAGAAAAATAGATATCGGAGGTATTATCTTCCGTGACCTTGTTGCTAAGCTCTCAGGAAAATCTAGGCAAAAACACTTGTCTTATCCTAGGTTTATTTCCTGTGTGCTTCAGGACCTTCTTGGTTCTGACTATGTGAGGCCTGACGTCGTAGGTATGAAACCTGACGTCTTACATAAGACCAATTTCACTAGTGGCATCACTGAGGTACAACCCATTGCCCTGACTAACTACATGCTGGTGGTTATTCAGGGGGAGAACGCTGTTTCTCCAATACCTTCACCTACAAAGAAGGTGAAGAAGACAAAGAAGGGTCAGTCCAGTAAGGTGGTTAGACCCAAACCACTCGCCACTGAGACTGATGCCCAGAACCAACTCAACCTTAAAAAGGGGTTGAATGTGGCCCAGACCTCTGAGACACCCACTACAGAGACCCCCTGACCACAAAACAAAGGCCAACGGAGGGCACTGAGCAATCATCCTCAGTGTCCTCGGGCGAACCTTCTCCACATGTCCCTACTGACATACACAAGTTAGTAGGGTCAGGAACAACCACCCATTCACATTCCGATGAAGGAACTGACAAATCACAATCAGTTCCTGAGGGAGAAAAGGGTTCTAAATCCTCGGTGGGGCAGCACTACTCCACTGAGAAGGGGGCCCATCACCACTCACATCCTGTTAACGTTCCTGAGCAATCACACTCAGGGTCTCAGGGAGTAAAGGTCCCTGAATCCCCAAAAGGGCAGTACAACCCTGATGGGAAAGGGGACCATCAACCATCACAATCAATGCCTTATGATAGTTCTAAAAAACACCCGTCAGGACTTGAAGGCGCCCAGGGGGACAAAGACTCAGAGGGATATAAACCACCTGATGATACGGAACCCATAACCACCTCAGGCGGATCCCTTCACTCAGGAACTGCCCCCAAAAGTCAGGCTGGGCAAACCCCCCCAGTTATTATGACTAGTCAGGCTGAGCAAACCCACTCAGTTATTATAACGGGGTCAGGACCTTGCCACAACAAAGGTGAGCCCTCTTTTGAGGGGGAGCCGGATACCCTGAAGGTTCCTTCTCTGGCTGATCTTGAAATCTTACTAAATGAAGAGTCAGAAGAGGAATTAGTGGATTTTGGTGATGAAGACAACGTTCTAGGTATTGAGGAGGAAATGGAGATTGAAATAAGCCCTCCTCAGCACCTTAAACTACAACAATCTTCTCCTCCCCCTGAGGATCAACAACCCAGCTCCCCCACATCATCATCATCATCATCATCATCAGGTGCTTCTTCTCCCGCCACTCCTCAGTGGTTAGCGAGATATGATAACGTTCTTCCGTTGACTGAAAGAAAACTGGTTAAATTCCTTCGCAAAGCCAACGAGGGTCTTTACACTGAACTCACGGAAGAACAATGGAATCAGCACACTGAAGTGGCAGCCTCCTATGACGACTTCAGGGCTTCTGTTGAAGAATCTCAGGAAAAAGTGCTTCAGGTCGCCAAACTTACTGACAAACAACTTGGCGACCTGAGAGAGACCATTGATGAAATGGGCACTGAACAGCACAAGGAACTCTCCAACATTCTTAAGGGTATTGAATCTGTTCAGGAACAACTTGGAGATGATCCCATCCTGATCAAAAGACTGCACGAGTACATGGATACCCAAAAGTTCACCTCCAATTCCATCATTGAGCTTCTCAAGCTTGTTCAGGGGGTGGATTTCAAATCTATCAGGTCGCAACAAGATTCTATTCATCAGGCAGTCACTGATACCAAGGGGCACCTGGAAAGGATATCCTCAGCCTTTGATCAGCTCTCAACAAAACATAATGAGCTGATCGACCACTATACCTCTCATGTCACTGAACTTACCACGACCCAAAAGGCAATGGCGGCTGAAATTACAACCCTGAAGAATGAGTCATCAGACACTAGAAAGATGGTCTCCAGTATTCCCAACATTCTTCAGGCCTCTCAAGTAGCTCCTCCTCCTCAGTCAGCAGGTACATCCACTGAAGTTCCAATACCTGCTGAGGGAGTGAAAAATGATGAACCTATCCCTGATCCTTCTTCTGCTATCGTGGTTGTCCCTGAAACTTCCACCAGTCAACCCCCTCCCACTTCCAAAGGGAAGGAAATCATGGTGACTGACAGCTCTCCTCCAAAACAATTTGTTCAAGCCTCAACTGAAAGGCAGGCAGATCCTGATGCACCATTTTATGTTGATTTGGATGGAGGAAAAAGGTTCTTTGGGACTCCTGATGAAGTGGCTGAAGTATTACATCAACAAGATCTCAGGAGGGCCCTAGAAAAGGACAAGGAACTCAACAAACCATTAATTGTTGAGGTTGCCAAGGAGGAAATCAAGGATTCTGATAAAGACATTCAGGGGGATGAATTCATCAGGCTACAAGCTGAACTTCTTCAAGAACACAACAAACAAGCCAAACTAAAAGAAGAAAGGAGGCAAAGAGCCTATGAGAGGTATGTGTGGCACATGACCAAGACTAAAGGAGAGGGCACAATCACTGACATAACCATTCACCCCACCAAGCCCATAAGCATAACGGTTCACAGGGGACCAAGGAAGTCTGAGGTTAACCAGCCCATTAAATTCTCAGACTTTGGGCTAAGGGAATGGGATATGATGATGCCCATCCTGAGGAAGAAGACACAAAGCAAGATAGCCCCATCTCTTATCAAGTCCCTGAACGCAAAATATGAAGAACTTGAAAGGGTAGCTAAGAGTCTTGGGATTGATCATGAGAAGGCGCTTGCTTCTCAGGGACTGGCAATCCCTGAACCTACTCAGAAGTCCGAAAGAAAGAGAAAAGTAGTGGATCAGGAACCTAAACAATATATAGCTGCTTTGCACTGCAATAGGATTTCCCCTTAGGGAGTCAAGTTCATTCCTAACCGTGTCATCAAGAAGCCTGAGTATGGTATCTTCTTCATTGATGAATTTGCACAGCCAGCCTTCAAAAGAGTAAGTGACATTGATCTGGTGGAAACGAAAACTCTCCTCGCCTACAAACTGATGGCACTTAGAGTAAAGAGTCCTGAGAACGAGGAGTTTGTCAAGCTGCTGGACAAGATGATGAATGAAAGACCTGACAAGGAGGTGTTAATGTCTAAGAAGGCGAAACTTGAACTCATGGGTTATGTACAAGAACCCTGAGTATTTTGTACTTAGTTAGTTAGGACTTGTAATGATATTAATAAGATGATGTTTTTATTATTTCAGTGTCCTTGTTTACTTTCTAGTACTTTCAGTATGAGCAGAAGTCATTAGCTCACTCATTACTGATCAAAACACTTAGGAATAATTTATATCCAAATAGGGGGAGATTGTTGGGTCCATCAGTACCCAAGAATACTTAAAACAAGATTTGGACACAAATTAACTAAGTGTAAATTAAACCGATAATAATTCAAGTCACTGAGTGAACAGTCACTCAGTGAGTCATCTTCAGGATGCTTAAGGCGAATTCAAGAAGAAGGATTCACTACTCAGGAAGGCGGTACTCCCTGAGTAGGACTTAAGCCAAAGAAGAAGATGATGGTTCAGTGAGTGTTGGACAAGAACTCACTGAACCCCAGTCTCCTCAACAACATTAAGTGATTGAAGACTGAAGAACTCAACGCCTGAAAGAAAGGCGGGAAGATCTGGGAAGAGTTTAAGATAAGATCAAATCTTATCTTGTCAGGAAGAAACTTTCCCTAAGACGGCTAAAAGTCATGGAGTGTCAGACCAACCACTCCTAAAAGACTTTATAGTCTATTCCCATTGGTTCTTGGAAATGACAATTACTGTTGTAATTGTCAGACACGCTTGCTTCAACAAGTTGTAGTTTTTTAATCACTTTTACTCTTTTATACTTGTGTATAAATAGGTTCAAAAGGAGAGAAGTTGGGTGTGTTTTGTACATTGAAAGCTTAGACTTTTACAAAGCAACTTCTCTCCTACAAAGAGTAACGTATCCCTGAGATAGCTCAGTGGGTCGAATTGTTACCACTCAAAGCAAAGCTTGAGTTTAGATAGGAGACACCACCATACCTTGTCTGTTCAATCCCAAGTGTTTGTTCCGCAAAACACTTGGGTAATAGATTCTTTGATTCATTTCTAATAAGAATTTAAACGTTGAAAAATACTTGTGTGTTTTTACTTTTACGTTTTCATTAATCTGTTAGAATTAATCTTAACATTGTGTTAGTCATAAACACGAATAGATTAACTTTCTAGTTAACTCTAAGCGTGTTAAGGGAACAACAATGTTAATATGCGCATTTAAGTTTGTCACATACCCGTAAAAATTACACAACATTAATGAGATTTAGGGGTATCTTTTAACCACTCTTGTCATTCTTGTCATAGTTATCTTGCTATGTGAGGGTTTTGTTGTGTTTCTGGCTTGTTAAATCCATGATAGAGTGGCTGGGGTATATGTGTCGTGTGTGTGTTTAAGTGATCGAACCAGAATACCATATGTATATAAACGTCACATAAGCTTGAATCTATGAAATAAATATGTCGACCCTTGTTTCAGTTTTTGATATTCGAATCTGTCCTCATGCACACACCTACATCTGGTCATTTAAATAATGATACAATCACTTATTTCGACCTTAAAGGATGGGTATAAAACGCAAGCAATAGAAGAGGGGAACATATAATTAATTACGTGAGAAAAAAAGGGGGGCTGGAATACGTGTAATCTTTAATAATCTGTTTTGGGCTCGTTAGATATATTTGTGGGTGTATCATGTGTCGATATAAAGGCTGTAAAAAGGAGTCTCATGTGTGAAGTAAGCCCATATATATAAACATGTATTAATCAGATATGGAAAGGGTCCGTTTTGCCTGGTTATTTTAGGAGTGTGGCTCGTTAGTTCAGCTGTTAAAATGGTGTGTTCGTGGGTGAGATTTGAGGGTCTAAAGTGGGTTTTAAATGTGTTTAAAAACTGAAAAAAGGGGGGGGGGCAAGAGGTGTATTAAGTGGTTGGCTAAAATTGTTGGTCACATTTGATTTTGGTTGTGTCTCGTTTGTTTGTGAGGTTCAAGGGAGTGTCTCATGAATTTGTTTAGTTGTGTGAATGTCTCGGTATGCTTTGAAGTCGAAATACGTGTGAGTGTGTATGGAATTAACGAGGGATGTGAATGTGTATATGTGTTCGAAAGGTGTAATTGTAGATGAGTGTGTTTGGTGTCGAGCTTAATTAATCCGTAAGTGTGTCTAAGTGATCATCAAATCGGCTAAGTCATAATTGGTCAATTATGGAATTAATTTACATTTCAAACCCTAAGCTTTGGAAACTGTCACATTTAACCCTAAACTTTGCCATAATGACATATTAAACCCTAAACTATGATTTTGGTCATATTAAACATTTAAGTTTACTTAATTATCAATAATAACCCTAAAATATGGAAAGTTACTAATTCGGGAAACTTACTATTTATATAAAGATACTAATTTCAGAAAGTTACTAAAAGTGGAAAGTTTCTAAAAATAGAAAGAAGCCTTTAATAACTATAAACAATAAACTTGAAAAATGAGCTTATTAGTAATACGTGATCATTAATTTGTATAGGTTCGGTGAAGAATGAGTGATTCCCTATTTTTGGTGCTTTCTTATTTTGGTTGATTGATTTACATAAGGTACAGATATTCTACCCTTTCTCAGTAAGGGTTCTGATCTCATGATTTCTCGATCCTTGACTTTGATTTGTTTACTTTGCCATGATCCCATTTGATTTAAGCCATTGCTATGATCCCCTTGATATGATTCAGTTGCTATCCATTCTGTTATGATGATCTATTTATTATCTCCTTTTGAGATTCTGTTAAGTTGATATGCCTTTGTTGATTATGTTATGATTGCTTATTGTGGATAGTTTTGTTTTGTTATGTTCTGTTGCCCGAGCTAACTAGCCATTGAATGACCTAAAGTGTCGTTTTAAAAATACATCGTTTGATTAATTAAAACATTCAGAGTTACAAAAGCTAGGTCCCAAAAGTTGATTCATGTTTGCGGAAATAAGTTTATACAAATCAAACGATAATTAAGTGCATAAAATATAAGTGAGACGCGTCGTCCCCGCGACTCCAAAAATAGGTCCATATGCAAGCCATGATGCGATTACCTTAATTACCTGAAAATAAATTGCTAAAAATGGTCAACAATAATGTTGGTGAGTTCATAGGTTTATGTAAATGAAATGTTTCTACGGTAACCACAAGTATAAAGTGTATGACAAAATTGTCACATAAAATAATACATTAGCTCTTAAGCTCATGACCCCGAAGCTAGACTGAAATGAAATGCCCCATCTGAGTGTTTTGCCAGTCACTCTAATATGATTCAAATGAAATGCGTCCGTTTGACAAGTTGGAGCCACCAACCCGGACGGAGGAGTCACCCTCAATAGATCTATTCACTCACCCTCGCTTGCTCACAATTATCGGTTCATGATAATAATAGGGGACTTTAATCTGGGCAATGATGTAACTTAAGCAATGTAAATGAATTTTGATACTTTGGTCCGTATGTAAAAATGGTGCAATGTATTCTCCCCCGAGAATTTAGAAATTAAATAATCAATTGAAAACGGGGCTATGAAAACTCACCTGATGCGATAGCAACAATGATAATAATGGATATGCTGAAGTGAGGCTCGGTCTCTAACTGCAACCTAATATGAATGATATGTTCTAATGTAAGTCATGAATTTACGCAACACATGCAAATACGTATGTTATCAATACCACTCGTGAAATTTTGGAAATAATGTTTATCGTCGAAAAATATATATTTTTGACGTCTCGTTAAGTTATAAAACACTTTTCATATAAATACATTGTAACGATACCCCACGATCGTCATTTGGTGATCTATCGATAAATATAGTGTTCTCGTCGTAAAATAGCATTTTCACAACTTATAAAAATGACTAAATGGCCTCGCAAAACTAGCCATACAATAGTGTACGTTAAGTGTAAGGGAATAAGCTCGGTGTTTTTAGAAACCTTGCAACAATATCTTGAAGTCGTATCATTGGTATTTTGTCCATACGCGTCTCGATCAATGAGAAAAACGGCTCTCAATATGATTACTTGTAAAAACTGTTTTAGACTTAGAAATATTTTCCTTATTAAAAGCTGATAAAATTTTGTTGAAATCGTCGGGTTTCAAACGCGTGTATCTTTGTCGTTATAAGCTCGTTTTCCGCGTTCTTTATATCCACGGCTTCGTATTAATGTGAACTAATATATTTTCAGCAGGTCGGCTCTTCTAGATCACGTCCAATGCCTCGTTTTACCCGTTGAAATTCGTGGGACAGCAAGCAAAATTTCATAAAAATAGTTTTCGTCGTCAAACTAAGAATTAGCGTATCTTTCTCGTCGTAAGCTCGTTTTTGCTCATTCCGGCGGCCACGGTTTCATTTTTGAAAGTATTTTCTAAATATTAAGGCCAAAATAGTCCAATGTTTACTGAGTTTTCCAGATTTTACAAAAATGGACAGCACCTCATTTACACTTTGCTAAAACCAAATTTTCTAGTTCAAGGCTTGTTCAAAACACTTCCAATCAACACCAAAACTAATCTAAGCCTACCATACACCTTCTTAGGATGTCATGGGTTCCTAATGTTCACCAAAAATAGGGGATCTCATAAGGATACTAATAAAGTTCATTATACTCATTTTAGTGACAAGATCTTGTGTTAAGTGGTATATATAACATATGTACATTGCATTATTTACTACTAACACTTGAAAATATATTAAATGAAAGTATGAAAGATTGAAAAATATATGAAACACTTACTTGAAGTTTTGAGGAGTTTTGGAGATAAATGTTTAAGTATCCTTGGGATTTTTATTTCAAAATCCTAACTAGGAATACAAATGGGACTAGATAATACTTGATCTTGTGAAATTTGGTGGATTCTTCCTTGTTCTTGTGTCTTGGCCGATCCAAATGAGAAGGAGAGAAAGATGAGAGAGTTTTGATATTAGCTAGTTTACTTGTATTATGTATGTGTAAATAAATTATGGAAAGTATATGTATCTAGTTTGCATTAATTCTAGTCAAAACCATCAAGTGATTTCAAGGAATTAGGGGGGGGGGGGCATGGGGCGTGAAACATGGAAGGGATGGGAGGTTGGGGGCTAATTAAAGCTCTTGTCTCAAAAGTGTAAGAGTTATGTTAGCTTAATTGGTGCATTGGGTGTTACCGGGTACCGAGTTAACTAGAAATAAATTCTGACGAGATAAAATAAAATATGACGAAGTTGTAAAAATTGTAAAATCACATTCCTTGCAAGAATCGGGTGTTCAAATAGTTGTCGTGTTGAAATTTCGCAAACTGACGTAGTTATAAGCGTTTAACGGAAAATATAGCAATTGATTTCAAAACACCGGGTAAACTAATAATATAATTCTTATATCATTATAATTAGTGCGAAAATATATTAGGACCATAGTCTGAAGTGTCGGGTGTATTATTCGTAGTAAATGACTGAGTGGTAACGTTTATTAAATAAATAAACATACGTTAATTGAAATTATGCAAACCCGTGCATGACCTGACATGCAGATGATGTTATTAATGATATGTAGACTGCTCTAGTCTAAATGATGTGTCCTTACTAATGATGCATGAATACGCAGCTGAACCATAATGGTTACGCAAATTTGAATACTCGTAAACCTAGTTTATGTAATGATGAATGATAACCATGAATAGTGATTTCCCTCCAGGAATAAATAGTGTTTCGTGAATAGTATAATTTTTGAAAATATCTCAAAGTCTCAAACTGACTTAAAAAATGATGAATAGTGAATGATGAATAGTAAATGATGAATAGTAACCCATGAACAGTAAATTGTCGAGGTTTGGGAAAATGACTTGAAATTACGATTTGTCACATAAGGTCCATCGGCTAATACCGTAGATCCAATAACGTCCAATCTCATCCAAGTATAGGTTATTACAATATCCAAGGCCAATGTCCAAATCAAATCCCAAGTTATCTGAATATTATCCTGAAACACCAATTGATAAACAAGTAGAGTAAATAGTAACGGAAAATGAAAATAAAGCAATAAAATACAAGGCCAAATGTATTGGGATTCGTCCCAATGCTAAACTCACACACTACGGACTCACTTTGGGATTTCTGGCCCAAAGTTAATAATACTAGACCCAATATGGGTTTTCTAACCTATATGACCCAAAATGACTTTTCCAAATCCAAAACTGACTCGACACTAACTCGAGGTTTTCTAACCTCGAGTCTTACACGGCCACAACTCAACTCCACTAAAACCGTGGCCGTGACTCCCTCGAGTCACGGTTCACCACATTTTGACCACAAATCCTAGTCTAAGCCCACGGCTACAAACCAAAACCACTACAACCAAACTTGAGACTTAGACCAATTAGAACAACCTTCGCCTTGACTCCCTTGAGTCACGGCTAGACTCTTATCGAGCTTATGAGCTCTCGGCTAATCCACAAACATAACCAAATCCCAACGCGACATAAACCAAACAAAACAACCCTTGCCATGACTCCCTTGAGTCACGGCTCAACTCCAAACAAGCCTAAGGCTCTCGACAATCATAAACCCGAACCAAATCCATTCTAACTCTAACACAAACAAACCCAAACTACCCTAAGCTATTCCGTGACTCAAACGAGTCATGGCTCAAGGCTAAACAAGCCATAAGGCTCTCGGCTGAGTACCAAAACCAACAAAACCAAATCCAAATCCAATAACCGAACTACACAACAAAAGAAATGAGTTAAGATAAAAAAAAATAAAAAATAAACTGAAACAAACAAGAACTCACCCCGAGTCAACTCTACTAGCGAGTTGACTCAGCTGAGTCACGCAACTCGGACTGAGTCCGAACGAGTCGATGGTTAAAACTTTAGATCCACACGTTTTTACTTAAAACAAAAAGGTTTTAAGAAGTTTTGAATAATAAAACTCGGTTTTATAAAATATTAGGGTTAGGGATTGATAAAAAAAGATGAAAAAGAAAGAAAAGGGGCGCGTGGTTTACCAAACGAGAAAGAGGAGGTGGCGGGGTGAAGTGGCGTGATGGTGGCGTGACGGTGGTAGCGGCGGTGGTGGTCAGATACAAACTAAACGGTCTCCAAAAGCTTCCAAACTCTCCAGAAATGAAGTAGGGGTCTTGATCTACGATTAGGGTGAAAATCGGAGGTGGCCGAAAATTTTTTCCGGCGACGGTGGGTGGCGGCTGGTAGGGTTCTGGCGAGAGAGGTGTATATGTGTGTGTGTTATAATGAGAGACAGAGAGAGAGAGATAGAGAGAGAGAAAGTGAGGTTTTTATATTAGGGGAGGGTGATGAACTCAAATAAGTACATTTTATCACCATCATTTATCCTATTTATTTGACTTGTTTTATTATATTATCTGTGAGAATTGATACGTTAATGTTTACTTTTGTAATTCTCAGGTAAAAACAAGTATTATGTGAAACTTGGCGATTTTGGACTAATTATGGAGCAAAACAAGCATGAAGATAAGAGTCTACTGAAATGTACAAGATCAAGACATTCTGCTCCAGATACGCCGCATCTTGCTTATTACATACGGCGCATCACTATCAAGATTTCACAAGATATTATCCAATACAGCAAGGACATGCGCCGCATCTAAGTATGGAGTTACGCCGCATCTTCTGGCGGTGTACGAATATTCCTGAATATATTAATCTTGGACCCCACGCGAAGTTAAGTCAATGCGCCGCATCTACTTATTAGATGCGCCGCATCTTACCCTCAGACAGAAACTATAAATACCCCAAAGACAGACGAATTTCAAGAGCCCTAGTTCGACATTTAGCAAAGTACGAGAAGACCACAGAAACCCTAGGACGAATTCAGTCGAAGTAGCAGCACAAGACACACCTTGAACGAAGATACAAGAGCTGTAAGAAGGTCCTGCATGTATTCAATTCATTAAGTAGTTTTGTTTTATTGTATTAGTAAACTTTAATTCATCAGGATTGGTGGCTTGTGTAATGTGACAACGGAAAGGTTGCACTCCCTTAAAACTGCTTTCCCATTAATTAAAGTTTATATGTTGATGTCTTTGGTGACTTTTATTAGTGCATTGATAACCTCTGTGTCTAGCTGAGCGTTGATCGGGTCGCCATGCCTCTGCCCTCGCCTATTTATTAGATCGCCTATGCATTCTATCGTCTGTAGAAAAGTAGGAAGAAAGATAAATAGGATAGTCATAAGTAATCATTAAGGGTTTACTCGCCGATAAGATTAGAACCAACGAGAAAGGACTTAATCTCGGTGCGTTGCATCGAACTATACACTTCATATAAAACTAGCAATAAAACAAGTGACAAGCTACTTAACTATCAGGACAGGTCTTCTTATTGTCTCGAGTATTTATCTGTGTACGTGTGTGCTATTCGCTGATTCGTGCCTATTAGTTTAGTTTATTATTTAATTGCAACCAAACCGTGCCAGTCTCTCAGGCTGAAACCCCCTTGCGTTAGATTAAGTTGTATAGCTAACTTAAGATATTAAAATACTGATTAGAATAACTAGATAATACGTTCCACTCTTAGTGATCGACACTCTACTTACCATTATATTCATACTGACCGGGTACGCTGCTCGTTAAAGTGTGTGTGTTATTGATAAGTCGGCTAAATATAAATTTAAAACTTGAATACTGCTAAAACCACAACGACATACCGTGGGTATAAATTAGAGCATACGCACACGCGCATCAGAGGGGCCGAAAGTGGACAAAAGAAACTGAAGGGGGCATGGTGAAAGGTTTGGGCGGAGGGGGTAAAAGTGACAAAGAGTGAAACTTTTGAAATAGATACCGCAGGGCCCATTTGACGTACCAAACGGACACGAAAAATTACGAAACTTGCGCCATTGTTTCCGAAATAATTTTTCTGATAAAAACGAGTATAAACACACATAAATTTCTCGAAGTTAATTTATTTGACAAATTGATTCGTTTCGTGCTTTCTAGGTTGTGCTGGCATAATAAAGGGATGATGATCACGTTCATCAAGATATCTACTGTTTCTCAAGTTCAAATAAGTTCAGGAAATTTTAAATGCTAAGGTGATGTAAAAATAAATATTTGGCTAGTGAAAAAGGGTTTGGAAAAAGGGTTTGAAAAATTACCGGGTTTGGAAAAAACCCGGTTTTGAAAATTACCGGGTTTTGAAAATTACCATTATTTGGAAATCCGTCCCGGATTTCAATTAACGTTATCAGTCGTGTTTGTGAAAAGGTGAGGGTACTTGCGCTTGAGCTCGTCTTCGCGCTCCCAAGTGAATTTGGGTCCTCTCTTGGAATTCTAGCGGACCTTCATAATGGGAATACGACTCTGCTTCAACTGCTTGACTTCACGGTCCATAATTTCGACGGGTTCCTCAATAAAGTTCAACTGTTCATCAATCTGGATTTCGTCGAGTGGGATTACGGCTGACTCATCGGATAAGCACCTCTTCAGATTGGACACGTGGAACGTAGGGTGTACTCTACTAAGCTCGGGAGGTAGTTCCAGTCTGTTCGCTACAGGACCAACCCTGTTCAAAATCTTGAACGGTCCAATGTACCTAGGGTTCAGCTCTCCTCGCTTACCAAACCGTATCACGCCTTTCCATGGCGTGACTTTCAACATAACCTTATCTCCAACTTGAAACTCTAGTGGTTTATGCCTCACATCTGCGTAACTCTTCTATTGGTCTCTTGCGGCTTGAAATCGGTTCTTAATTTGCACGATCTTCTCGGTTGCCTCATGAACAATATCCGGCCCAATAAGCTGAGCTTCTCCTACTTTAGCCCAACAAAAAGGTGATCGGTACTTTTGACCATACAGTGCTTCAAACGGTACAGCGTTAATGCTTGTATGATAGCTGTTGTTGTACAAAAACTCGATCAAAGTTAAATGGGTATCCCACCCATTTCCAAAATCAATCACACATGCTCGAAGCATATCTTCTAAGGTTTGTATCGTTCTTTCACTTTGGCCATCGATTTGCGGGTGGTATGCAGTACTCATGTCGAGGTTTATGCCAAAGGTATCCTGAAGTGATTGCCAAAAATTAAAAGTGAATCTGCTGTCTCGGTCAGAGTTGATAGATATTGGCGCGCCATGCCTCGAGACTACTTCCTTAATGTAAAGTCTAGTCAGTTTGTCCATACTGTAGTTCTCTTTGATTGGTAGAAAGTGTGCAGATTTAGTTAGTCGATCGACTATTACCCAAATAGCGTTGAAACCGATTGAAGTCCTTGGAAGTTTGGTGATGAAGTCCATAGCAATCCGTTCCCATTTCCCTACGGGAATCTCAGGTTGTTGTAGAAGACCAAACAGTTTCTGATGTTCGGCTTTAACTTTAGAGCACATAAGACACTTGCGGACATAGTCGGCAATGTCAGCCTTCATATTCGGCCACCAATATAACTCCTTGAGGTCGTGACACATCTTGTCAGATCCTGGGTGTACAGAGTACTTTGACTTATGAGACTCATGCATAATTAAGTCTCGAATTCCTCCAAAACGTGGTACCCAACTCCTTCCTTGAAAACATAAAGTTCTGTCTGAACGTTTCTTAAGCTTCTTCTGTATCATGTTGTAGAGTTTCTCACTCTTGAAGTCTTCTTGTTTCACGGCTTCTTCTTGTGCCTGAAGAGTCTGACCGGGAAGGTTTGAATTGATAGTCAAAACCAAAGCTCGAACTTGCAGCGGCTTCAACCGTTCCTTACGGCTCAAGGCATCAGCCACGACGTTTGCTTTTCCCAGGTGGTATCGGATTTCACAGTCATAGTTGCTTAACAGTTCCAACCATCGTCGTTGTCTCATATTCAACTCCTTCTAATCCAAAATATGTTAAAGACTCTTGTGATCGGTAAAGATAGTACACTTCGTACCGTATAGATAGTGTCTCTAAATCTTAAGTGCAAAAACCATAGCTCCTAACTCCAAATCATGTGTGGTATAGTTCTGCTCATGAGTCTTAAGTTGTCGGGAAGCATATGCCATGAGCTTCCCTCGTTTCATCAAAACTGCTCCGAACCCTTGGTGTGATGCATCGCAATAGACCACGAAATCTTCAGCTCCATTTGGCAATGCTAAAATTGGTGCACTACAAAGTTTCTGCTTCAGGGCTTGGAATGCTTCTTCTTCGTCCTTTCCCATTCGTACTTCTTATCCTTTTGAGTTAACGTAGTTAACGGTTTAGCTACTTTGGAGAATCCCTCGATGAATCTCCTGTAGTATCCAGCCAATCCAAGAAATTGACGAATTTCTGTAGCGTTAGAGGACGTTGGCCAATTCTCAATAGCTTCAATCTTTGCGGTATCCACATGTAACCCTTTACTGTCAATCACATGACCAAGGAATTGTACCGTGCGAATCCAAAATTCACACTTAGAGAATTTCGCGTACAATTTCTCTTCCTTGAGTAACTTGAGAATTATCGTCAGATGTTGCTTGTGTTCTTCTTCACTCTTGGAGTAGATCAAAATGTCGTTGATGAAGACTATAACAAACTTGTCCAGATATGGTTTACACACTAGGTTCATGAGGTCCATGAATACAGTAGGTGTGTTTGTCAAACCAAAGGGCGTTACCCGAAACTCATAGTTGCCATATCGAGTTCTAAATGATGTCTTGGGAATATCCTCTTCCCGGACTTTGAGTTGATGATAACCCAATCGTAAGTCTATCTTGGAGTAGAAACCTGATCCTTATAACTGGTCAAATAAGTCATCGATTCTTGGCAACGGGTATCGGTTCTTCACTGTTAGCTTATTCAGTTCATGATAATCAATACACATCCACTGGAGCTCCCCAAGGCGAGGAACTTGGTCGAATAAACCCTTTACCCCAACAACTCTTGCAGTTGGTTAGACAATTCTTGCATCTCGGTCGGTGCTAGTCGATACGGTGCACGTGCTACGGGTGCAGCTCCCGGCACTAAGTTGATTTGGAATTCCACTTGTCGAACCGGTGGAAGTCCAGGTAGATCTTCGGGAAATACTTCGGGAAAATCATGCACAATTGGAACATCCTCAAGTCGCTTCTCTCCCGACTTCTTAGTCACATGTGCTAGGAATGCATGACATCCCTTCTCGATGTATTTCAAGGTCTTGATACAAGATTTGATATTCAAACGGGTTCCACTACGGTCTCCTCAGACAATCAAAGTTTCACCATTAAGAGGGATATAAACAACTCGCTCACCACAAATGATACTCGCCTGATGCTTGGATAACCAATCCATACCAACCACTACGTCAAAGCTTCCGAATTCAATGGGCATGAGATCGATACTAAACGGGTGATCTAGGAGGTTTAGGGTACAATCTCAGATTACGGTGCAAGTGTCAACTAAGTTGCCATTAGCTAGTTCAATGCTATAACTAGTGTCTAGGGCGGTAGGGGTGATATCAAGTAGTGGTGACATCATAGAAGATACAAAACTCATATCGGCACCGGGATCGAACAAAACTTTAACACGATGATTGTTGAGTAGAAACGTACCGGTAACCACATTCGGATCCTATTGCTGCTCTCCATTGCCCATCACATATGCTCTCCCACGAGCGCCTTCAGTTCGCTGACTATTGTTCTTTGGGCAATGACTCCTGTAGTGATCACGCTCTCCACATCCAAAACAAGTCACCACTGGCTGTGTGTTACTCCCAGTAGCCACAGCTCTGCTTTAACAATGTTTAGCAATATGTCCAACCTTCTGACATTTCTGACACTTAGTTGTGCATGGTCCTCCCTTTTCTTCTGTTGTTGGTGATGTTTGTTGTTACGGTACTGATTGTTGTTGTTGTTGTGGTGGTGAGGGTTACTGTTGTTGTTGCGATTGTTGTAGTTGTTGTTGTTGGTGTTCCTTTTGTTGTCACCCCACTTTCTTTTGTTGTCATAATTGTTACTCCTCTGAACAGCACCACGCTTGATCACTTGTTCCAAAAGTCGCTCAGATATACGAATAGTCTCATCCAGAGTCTGAGAGTTCTAAGGCGTCACATGCCCTTCAATACTGGAAGGTAATCCTCCAATGAACTCCTCTAGTAGTTTCTCATCATCTGGCACCATGTGAGCAAAGAAAACCTTCAATTCATGAAACCGATGTACATAAGCAGCAAGATCAACACCCTTCACAGTCAAATAGTAAAACTCAGTCTCCAACCTCTTCACATCACTAAGAGTACAGTACTTCTTAACCATTTCCTATTTTGAATTCTTCCCACAGAATGTTGTAAGCATTTTCTAGTCCCATGGTTTGAAAAAAAGAATTCCACCAAGACAACGCATGTTCCACTAAGGTACATGTCGCATACTTCACCTTGTGATCCTCAGAACAGTTACTTCATAGAAATACAGACTTTGTATTCTCAAACCAACAGCTCCTTCGGTTCCCTTGAAAGTGATAGGCTTGCAATTCATAAAGTCCTTATAAGTACAGAAACGATTCTCATTAGCAGCGTACATTCCTGCATGCCCACCATTTGGATTGCCAACACCCGCTTGCCCTGCAAGCACTGCGGCAATACCATCATCCACTAGTTTCTAAATCTCAGCTGGTGTCATTCTCCTAGGCGGCATAATTCCATCAATCATTACAAGTGTACAACACGGTAAGTATTTGATCAATGTAACAGAATCATAACACAAACTAAACAACACAATGATACATCATAATATAGCGTACGTTCAACATGATAAATAGTACATCACCAAAATACATCATAGAATCAATACTTGTCATAAGTCTTACAAGATATGCAAAATGACTACAAGTTTCTTATCAAAATCTACTAACTGAAACTAGTCAGTTTAGTACGTACAAGGCAAACTACTACTATAATACTAAACTACCATAATAAAGGTGATCACTAATCTCTACTGGCGGTCTCCTCCGTATGTAGCCAAGACATTAACACTATCATCAAATCGGAATCACGCCATCCTGTCATAGTACGCCTGCCACTGCATAGCATGTACCTCATCCCTCAACTCCTGAATACTACGCAGGTAATGACGGCTATCAATATCAGTGAAAATAGTCTTAAGATCTAACTTCTCCACAATCTTCTCAACCTCTGACATCCTCTTCTCCAACGAGACCAAATGCTCCTGAATCTCTGTCTCTGTCTTCTCTATCGAACTCAACCTCACAGCATGCTCATACAACTCAACATACAAGTCACCCATAGCTCTCTTATCTCCCTTAATCTCCTTCTTCAACCCTAGAACATCAGTCTTTCGCGCACTCAACCGTCAAGACATCGACATATAGCGACCCGTACACCAACCGATATCCTGACACAAATGGCTCAGCTCAGCCCTAAGCTCTAAGGGTGTCACTCGTGGCACTACTGAAGAATCTCTAATCTTAAACGTCGATGGTGGCTCAGATGTCACCTCGGTAGCAAGTGCATGTCCCAATGCGTCCGACGTATCAGACTCATATGTGACGTCTGACACTGCTGGTGAAAGTGGTATAGGGAGATCCTCCGGATCCTCCTCCTCGTCATCATCAGCCTCATTCTCATCATCATCCTCCATCTCATCATCATCCACAATCTCATCATCAATAGGATATGGATCCTCCTCTGGACTAGGTGGTGCAAGTGCGGGATCAAGGGGTGCAACTGATAACTGACCGGATGGGACTGGTGCAGACATGATGCTCTACAAGAAGTATCGGAAAAATATAAAAATCCTAGCCAAATTTTTATAAAAATAGTTTTATATGAAATAAGATATCAGTGGAAAGTTTAAGTATATAATAGTATGAGAGAATGCATACATAAACGATAAAAGAGTGAAGTGGCACGGAGGGCTGATGGCTATCGATTGTGAAAACGTTTTGACACAAAGAAAGAAGAAAATGTTTATAGTCGAGTATGACCTCGTTCTCTATAAACCGTGTCTCTGATACCATTCTTTAACACCCCCAACTCGGATTATGGCAGCGGAACATAGTTTGGGGTATTACTTTCTGGTAAGACAGTCACAATCATAGAAAACAACCTCATAACAAGCTGTTTTAAATAAAAATATATCATTCGAATTATAAATAAACATTGGAGTTCAAAAGATTCTCAAACATCAAACGCAGCGAAATAAAAGACACAATTCAAAAGGGTTTTTCAAATGATAAAAAGTAGTAGAAAGATAGTAAAAAGTAGATAGATAGTAAAAGCCGAAAGCCATCGATAATCTTCATGCCACTCCCAGTGCCAGTGTAGTATGCAACAATTACCTGAGATAAAACATGCTTAAAAAGTCAACACAAAGGTTGAGTGAAATTCATAGGTTTAAAATAAATAGTTGAACACAAGATTTTCAAAGTCTGGAAGATATAAGTAACAAATACATATATCGGGTAAAGCGTCAAACAGTTGCTAAGCTCATGACACACAAAACGTTAACCAACACCAAATAACATTGGCGTAAGTCGACAGTAACCGCGGAATTTATAATATAATAGTTTCCCTCAAGTAGGTACTTTGCCAGATACCTAGATAACTCGAATATAGCTCAACTCATGTTGCCGGCCTTGGTCAACATGGCGGGATGGTCAAATCCTATAGGCCTATATACTATAATCGCACTCACTCGTAAGTGATTAATGGTTCATGATAGAGGGACTTGCTTTTGGCAAGGACGGTACTTAGCAATATCATCTTAGTCCGGAAAAGCATACAGTTAAACAATTTTGTTCATGAAAAGTAAATAGCATGTATCTCCCCCATGGGTTTATAAACAATTTAAAAGTAAAGTGGGGCTATGAATCACACCTTAGTAGTAGAGAAACAAGATATCACAATAAGATCAGATGGTACAGCACGGCAAGTGAACTTCAGCACAACCTAATAAGTGAATAGTATGTCTCACCAATAAACCTCAAAGCGATTTATAAAGTAATACTCGTATTTGAAATGAAAAGGTTTAGTTTCAATGGCGTTTGAAAGAAATAAACGTTTAAGACTCGTGTGGATATTAGAAAGTTAAAATAATAAAAGTCGGCAAACAAAGATGAATACGTAGAAAAGAATAAAGAAAAGAGAGAAGAAATAAGAATAAGAAAGAATGAATGAAATAAGAAAACGAGAAGAAAACATCAATAGGTTCTTTCAGTGTTTTACCCATTTCCCAAATAGTTGGTAAAACGTTATGATTTAGGAAGAAAACGTATAAGTTACAAAAGGTTTTAGGATAGTAAATAGCTACAAATGATTAAGCTATAAAAAGGTTTTATCGAAATTTGGACATGATGCGTCTGTTTATAAAGCATTTCCAAGTCGTTACGACTCTTGAATAATATAATTTTTATCATCACATTTTACAAACTAAATTATATAATTAGACATTATCATTCGCGTGTATATTAGTTGTCAAGTTTATCGACCATTTTGTGTATGTTCGGGGCCAAATATGTTAAGCACTTATGAGTCTAACATACTCTTCCATCTCAAGTACCAAAATCGTCCATAAGGTCCATCGGCTAATACCGTAAATCCAATAACGTCCAATCTCATCCAAGCATAGGTTATTACAATATCCAAGTCCAATGTCCAAATCAAATCCCAAGTTATCCGAATATTATCCCGAAACATCAATTGAGAAACAAGTACAATAAGTAGAAACAGAAAATGAAAATAAAGAAATAAAATACCAGGCCAAATGCATTGGGCTTCGGCCCAATGCTAAACTCACACACTACGGACTCACTTTGGGCTTACAGGCCCAAAGTTAATAATACTAGACCCAATATGGGTTTTCTAACCCATATGATCCAAAATGACTTATCCAAGTCCAAAACCGACTCGACACTAACTCGAGGTTTTCTAACCTCGATTCCTACACAACCACAACTCAACTCAACTAAAACCATGGCCATGACTCCCTCGAGTCACGGCTCACCACATTTTGACCACAAATCCTAGTCTAAGCCCACGGCTACAAACCAAAACCACTACAACCAAACTTGAGACTTAGACCAAACACGACAACCTTCGCCGTGACTCCCTTGAGTCACGGCTAGACTCTTATCGAGCTTATGAGCTCTCGGCTAATCTACAAACACAACCAAATCCCAACGCAACACAAACCAAACAAAACAACCCTTGCCGTGACTCCCTTGAGTCACGGCTCAACTCCAAACGAGCCTAAGGCTCTCGGCAATCATAAACCTGAACCAAATCCATTCCAACTCCAACACAAACAAACCAAAACTACCCTAAGCTATGATGTGACTCAAACAAGTCAGGTCAAGCTAAGTGAGCAAGCTTCGGCCGAGTAACCAAACACCCGAGCCAAATCCAAATCCAAAACGAGCCTAAACAATCAGATAAGACGAGAGCAGAGCAAGAGAGAGAGAGAGAGGAGAGAAGGAGGTTTAAGTAGGTGAGGGGCAGAAAGTGAGACAGAGAAGAGTGAAGGAGGGAATGTGAGAGAGAGTGAGGTTTTTATATTAAGGGAGGGGCCGAAAGTGAACAAAAGAAAGTGAAGGAGGCGTGGTGAAAGGTTTGGGTGGGGGGTAAAAGTGACAAAGAGTGAAACTTTTGAAATAGATACCGCGGGGCCCATTTGACATACCAAATGGACACGAAAAATTACGAAACTTGTACCATTGTTTCCGAAATAATTTTTCTGATGAAAACGAGTATAAACACACATAAATTTCTCGAAGTTAATTTATTTGGCAAATTGATTCGTTTCGTGCTTTCTAGGTTGTGCTGACATAATAAGGCGATAACGCTCACATTCATCAAGATATCTACTGTTTCTCAAGTTTAAATAAGTTCAGGAAAGTTTAAATGCTAAGGTGATGCAAAAATAAATATTTGACTAGTGAAAAAGGGTTTGGAAAATTACCGGGTGTTACACAAAATCCTTAGTTTCATCAATTGGTTCACTCTTCAATTTCTCACTTCCTTCGTCCTTGTTATTCTTATGTGGTATTGGGATTAAAAGCTTTTTGGTGTTGTTTACATTACTACTACTCTAAAGAATTAAGACTGCTCAAGTACTTCAATGAAAAATGCTCTATGTGTTTAAGACTGCTGGTATAAAAGTTAAGATTGCTGGTGTATTTTACTACTGCTGGTAATGCTGAAGAACTTCAAGGAAATACACTAAGTAGTTAGTGCTGCTAGTACAAAGTTAGTGCTGCCAGTGTAAACTTACAACTGCTGAAGACTTAATGCTGCTGGAGTATTTATTAATACTGTTTGAGTTATTGTTAAGACTGTTTAAGAGATATACATTGTATAGTCGGTTTGATATATTTAGAATGTTTAGATAATTATAGAAAAGATTATAAAAAAAAAATATTTATCTTAGAGAACAAGTTATTGTAAGCCGACTAGGACTCCTTAATCTATAAAAGGAGGTCCTAGGGCATTGAGATTGATATACGTAATTTTGATAGAGTTATAGCTTCAAGGTTGTAAACCCTAATACTTGTCAGGGTATTCGTATTATAGTCAATAATATTGAAGCGTTGTTTGTTTCTTAATCTTGTGTTCATAACTAATTTATTAAAGAATTCTTCTTAATATTAAAGTTTAGATTCCGCATAAACTTTAGTAAATTCAACACAGTTTCTATACTAGTTGTGTTAGTTTATCTAGCATAGCTAAACCTTTACAAGCTAACGGAATTCGATCAAGTGCATAAATGGGATCAACAAGTGGTATCAGAGCAAGGTTGCTCTTGATCTAGGATCTACAAGGTTTTACAAGCGAAGAATGGAAAAAATCGACTTTGGTTTTTATTCTCGTAATTTTCTGCAGTGCTGTGGTAAAAAGGTGATATCTCATTCGTTAACCGTTGGATCTTAACGAAATTTTTATTGAAGGTTCTTTACTCATAAAATCATGTTCTCATCGAAGGAATCTTCAATCTGAGCTTTTAATTGAAATATATAAATTTTTGAAAACTACAGAAAAGTTGATGTTGATCGGATTTTAGGGTTTCTTTCTTAGGGTTTCGTAATTCATGATTTCCTTGTTCTGTCATTCTAATTCAGTATGGAAGTCGGTTGAAGTATTCATTATGCTATTGTTTATGCTCTAATTATGTTAGAGTTCGTGGTTTAAAGGTGTACGTGGATCTTCAAACTTAATGCTGCTACGCATAGAACACTACTGCTGCAATTTATATTAAGGGTTTCTTTTCGTCACCATTCAAGTATTATGTTAACTGGTTGAATTGTTTTTTATACAGTTTAAGCTCTAATCTTCAATTAGGGTTTATTCTCTTTCTTCCAATCATTGTGTGTTTTCTCATTGGATGCTTATTATGGTTACATGGCTACTGAAAAAGATGAGACTACTGAATGGGGATCAAACTAATGTAGCTGTGATTGAGTTTGCAACAATGGAGAAAGATACAGGCTTGAAACCCTAGTCAATGTTATGTTGTGATTCGAGTGGTATTGTGGTTTATGTTGATGTGGTAAATGTTGAATATTCTGGTGTTTTCTCTACAACGAAAAGCTGTTAGGGTTATATGAAACCCTAACTTGAAATATGTTCATTAACAAGAAGTTGCTTGATTAGAGTTTTTGTTGTTCATTGCATTGGTGAGTTGTATTTAATTCAACGATGAACCCTAGTAGTTTGAGCGAATTGAATATTGAAGATGCTACATGGTCTACTGGTGATTGTTATTACTAGAAGCTAGGTTTTATTTGATTCTTACTATTCTCAGGCCTGGAGGTGTTACTGGCGAATTCTTTTTGAGGTTACTGGATTTATGAGTAATTTTACTCATAGTAAGACTAGGGTTACTGAACGTATAACTCTACTTCTTTTGGAACAAGTAACTCTACTCCTTATGGAATGAGGTTACTAGTCATATAAATAAATCCTACTTCAAAATTCTGAGGAATAAAGAGACTGAGGTTACTGGTCATATAAATAAACTCTACTCCTACGCATACCTTTACTCCTTATTAGTTAATACTACAACAAGATTTTTAGTGCTGCCTATTGAAAACTTAGTGCTTCTCATTAGAAAGTTTCTGCTGCTAGTTGGTTTTTATCACAACCAGCAAAATTTTAGGTCAATACTATTCACAAAACTCGAATTTACTTTCTTGACATTTAATTGAAAACAATTTACGTGTGACTTTTTACTTGAACCGACGAGAAAACCTGGAATAAATTCCAAGTGCACTAGAACATAGGTTACATTTAGTCCACAACGCTCCAATATCTTGCTCCTGCTCCATTTCACAATTTTAAACCATAAAACAAATTTCTATTCTTTAGTTACTTACGGTTTTAAATTCAACAAACGTTAATTGTTATTTAATATTTAACACCCGACATACCTGATTTTCTCAACGATTATTTTTATCGTACTTTTACACTTCCAAAATTATTACAAAAGTTCCAAAAATATTTCCTGACGCCTAAAGTAATTTCTTTATAACATACTTTTAATTACGTATAATTTTCGTTAAGTACCGAAACAACAACCAATACATATTTTTAAACCCAATACCTACAATATATACATTTTTGTATCAAAACTACACAAATACTTCCAATTTTAACCCATGCCCCCCCCCCCTCTTGCTTTGTCCATAATTAGTAAGACACATTATATATATATATATATTAAAAGGCGTTTGATACGACGTCGGTTCATCAATTTCATCATATTGGGCCGATTTGGCCCAGCCCGGTTAACACTAGCCCAAAATCAAGTTTCGCAAATTGGCAAAAAATACCCCTGAAGTTGACGCATCTTTGCGAAAGTAGTCTGTTGATACAAAAGTTGGGCGTTCCTTGATTCCGTACCAATCAGATCTTAATGCTTGAGACCTGCGCACTAAGAAAACAAAAAGACACCGTTAGGCTTATCGTGGGATTGTTTCCCACGATTATCCTCCGGCGTGAGAGTAAGTAATCGATTTAGGGTTTGTAGAAGAGTTAGGGTTTTGTAAGTCGTACCTTTGTGAGGTTTAAGGTGCCCTCTATATATGGACACGAAATCCTTATTGGTTTCGTGTTCCCCAATCTTCGGTCTATCCCGCGTAGGGCGGTTAGTCGATATATATCCCAGAAATAGAAGATATATTATCGCAGCCATAAATAACGTTGGGTTTGGGCTATCGTAAGCCCAAACCGTTATCGCAATAGCCCATATCGTGATGGGCTAGAGTCCATTCGTGATGGACTTAAGTATGGGTCGGGTTCGTGACCCGAATACGGACTATACGTCATCATGTCCCCCCAATCTAGTGTGCGCAATGCGAAATTGCGGATGCTAGACTAACTAAAAAATATTCCTCGATGCGTAGCGGGGAAGCTTCAAGTATTTCCCGCCCAAAATTAGCAAGTTAATCTAGTCCAAGTATCTTCTTTGAAAATCGTGAGGGTGGGTGAAAAAGTGCTTTACCTTTTGGGTTCCCAACCATCCGATTGGAGCAAGTGGGGTACACATGTCGTGCATCCATGAATATGTGTACCCTATATAAACTGTAGCCGTCATTCGACTGTGGTTACCACAGTAAAAAAAATCATCATTTTTTCGCCATTGTTAAACCTTCAAGAAACAAATCAACAAAAGCGAAGATAATAGCGAGTGCGCCGATAATAGGTATCATGGTTCTTCAATTATCTGAGATTAGTTCCGATATATCTGAGGATGAACTTCCTCAGTTCACCTCAGACTATTATATCCCTTTCGCGTTGCATCCGGTAGTTCCGGCCGCAAATGCATCAATAGCGAATTTCCCGCAAGGGAAGGTGGGGGTTTATACGCGCTTCTTCGAATTTGCGAACCAGCGCGTTCCTATTTCCCTGTTTTTGTGCGATATCTTAAACCATTATCGCTTGCACATCTCGCAACTGCACTGTATAGGTGCGGCGAAAGTTACCAATTTTGAGGTAAATTGTCGCCTGTTGGCGATTGAACCCACAGTGCATCTATTCCGCGCGTTTTACCACACGTCGTGGTTGAATGGGTGGGTCACTTTTGCTAAGCGCGCGGGGTCTCTGCAGTGTTATACAAAGAAATTAGACGCACTAAGGGTATGGAGGGAAATTTTTTTCTGGATTGATAGTGCATTTTTTCCCTCGGCATTTGAGTTCTATACTCAAGAATCGTTGCCGAGAGATGAGCGCCCAGACCCCGGATTGTATAATGTGGCGGATGCGGAGACGATAAACACCAATCGGATACCTATTGAACCGTATCCAGAAGATTTTCTGGTGCACATGGGCATCAGTCGCAACTACTTTGGTAGTCCGGAAGAGGTGCCAACATTCTTGGATGAACACAGCCGGGGTGGGTGCTTGTCTCTTCCTTCCTCTTCACTTAGTAGTTGTAAGCATTCTTCCCTTTGTAGTTTCACTAACGCATTTGCTATTTGTTTGTTGCTTTGTTGCGCAGAGATGGACTTGTTTGATGTTGTTCGCTTAGCGAAGCCCTCAAAGGTGATCGTAGGGGTGCGCCCATTGAGAGATGGGGAGCAGCCATTGCTTCAGGCTACTGCAGGGCGCACAATGTTGATTGCGCAGGAGGAGACAGAAGAGACAGAGGAAATAGGGGAGGTTCCTGCAGGTGTCACTATGGCAACTCCCCTGCGTAGCTTTCCCTCTGCTGGGTCACAGATCCCTGTTGAGTTGTTACACGTAGACTCATCGGAGAGTGCGATGGACGAGTCTGGAGAGGAAGGCTTGGTGCGGAAACGCAAGAGGTCGTCTGGTGATGATGGCGCGGGGACATCAAGTAAGCGCCCTGCTCTTTTTGTCGAGCGACCCACCGAAGAGGATGCGTCATCGCATAAAACTCCTCCCCCCACGTAAGCGTTTGTGTCTTTAGATCTTCAGTCCTTTATTTTGCTATTAGTATGATAGAGTAACTTTGTTAATTGCGTGTAGGGCTGAGACTGCTGTTGATGATGATGCGCATGTGGAGAGTTCGCCCCCCAAGACTGATGTTGGTGATTTTGGGCCTGAGAGTCCAGTGGATGAGGAAAAATCTGCTGGAGATGCGCCAAGAAGTAGCCTTCTTGAGGAGTTGGCGTTGTCTGCTGCCCACCAGGCTTCATTGGTTGTAACATTAACTTCCGTGGTGCGGATAGTTGGCATCCCAATTTCAGCTGGTATAACAGCTTCTGTCCCGTAGACAAGGGAAAAAGGAGTGTCTCCATTGCTAACTTTAATTGTCGTGCGGTGCGCCCATAAGACATGCGACAATTCGTCCACCCATCTTCCTTTGTGTTTGTCTAGGCGCGCTTTAATTCCTTCGCCTAGACTGCGATTTGCGCGCTCAACTAAACCATTGGTTTGTGGGTGTTTAACTGATGCAAAATGTTGTGTGATATTTAGCTCCGCGCACCAGTCTTTGAACGGGTTATCACGGAATTGTTTTCCGTTGTCCGAAACGATTTCCCCAGGTAATCCAAAGCGGCATACAATATTTTCCCAAACGAATCGTTTTACTTGGTTACCTGTAATTGTCGCAACTGCTTTTGCCTCAATCCACTTAGTGAAGTAATCTATTGCCACAATAAGGAATTTCAGTCCTCCTGCTGCGACAGGGAAGGGACCTGCAATGTCAATGCCCCATTTATAGAATGGCCATGGAGAAGTAATAGGCGTTAGCTCTTGTTGTGGTCTGCGCGGGATGGGTCTATGAACTTGGCAGTCGTTGCATTTCCTTATCACATCGCGTGCATCACGGTGCATAGTAGGCCAGTAGTATCTTGAGCGCAATGCGCGTGCTACAACGGACCGTGGTCCTGAATGCATACTGCATGAACCAGCGTGGATCTCTCGGAGTACGTAATCTGCCTGAAGAGGTCCAACGCATCGAAGCCATGGTTGTAGGAATGAGCGCCGATATAGGATACCATCTCTAAGCTCAAACCTCTGCGCTGTGCGCCGTATCCGTCGAGCGTCTTTCTGCTCCTCGGGCAATTTGCCCTTGTTTATAAAATCGATGATAGGGGTCATCCATGTAGGATCCTGCTCTTCTATCACCGTAGATATCTCCATCTCCGAGATGGACTTGTTCTTTAGAATCTCCACCAATACCTGTTTTGATAGGTGCGCAAAGCTTGTAGATGCAATCTTGCTTAGTGCATCTGCTTTTTTGTTTTCCCCTCTAGGAACTTGTTTGATGGTGAACCTATCAAAACTTTGAATTAGTGACTTTGTCTTTTCAAGGTATTGAACCATGTTGTCTTCTTTAGCCACATATTCGCCCAACACATGGTTGGCTACTAATCGAGAATCCACGTTTGCTTCTAGGTTGCGTACGCCCATTCGAGTTGCAATGCGCAATCCAGCGATTAGGGCCTCATATTCTGCCTCGTTGTTCGTGGCTGTGAATTCGAAGCGCAGTGCGTAAGTGAACTCCATTCCTTCTGGATTAGTGAGTATAAGGCCAGCGCCTGACCCATCTACGCATGAAGATCCATCCGTGAATAATATCCATGGCTCTTGTAGTTCTACCTTTCTTGGTGGAGGTGTAGCATCGGTGTCTGGCTTTTCGATGATGAAGTCTGCTAGTATTTGCCCCTTGACCGCAGTGCGTGGCCTATAGGAAATGTTGTATTCGCCTAGCAGCACACTCCATTTTTGTAATCGCCCCGATGCGTCAGGTTTAGAGATAACTTGTTTGATAGGTTGGTCGGTAATCACTGCTATTGGGTGCGCTTGAAAGTATCTGCGCAGTCTTTTGGCAGCAAATACCAATGCCAAAACCAACTTCACCATTGAGCTGTAATTAATCTCTGTCTTTTTGAGTGCTTTGCTTACAAAATACACTGGTGTTTGTACAGAATTTCTCTCTGTCAGTAGTACTGCGCTGACTGCTCCATGAGTCGCAGATAAGTAAACGATTAATTCCTCCCCTGGTCGGGGTGCGACAAGCTTAGGAAGCGCTGCTATATGTTGCTTAAGCTGTGTGAAAGCCTCTTCCGCTTCCGCAGTCCAACGAAAGTCTCCCTTTTTTGTACACTTCTTGAGTGTTTTAAAAAGAGGAAGTGACTTATCCGCTGATTTAGACAGGAATCTGTTCAAACCGGCTAGCTTTCCATTTAGAGACTGAACTTCTTTCAGCGTGCGTGGTGAAGGAAGTTGGATGACAGCCTCTGTTTTTTCTGGGCATGGCTTAATGCCATCTGGTTCTATTAGGTATCCCAGGAACATGCCCTCTGTAGCACCGAAAGTACACTTTTTTGGATTTAGCTTCATGTTGATCGCCCGTAGCGTTTTAAATGTTTCTTCTATATCGCGCACCACTTCGTCTTCAGTATGGCTTTTTATGACAAGATCATCCACATAAACTTCTAAGTTGCGGCCCACTTGCTTTTCAAATGCATTATCTACCAATCGCTGGTAGGTGGCGCCCGCATTCTTCAGGCCAAAAGGCATCTTTGTATAACAATAGACACCTTGGCTTGTGTGGAAGGCTGTTTTTTCCTCGTCTTCCTTGGCCATTTGTGATTTGGTGGTACCCTTTGTACGCGTCTAAGAAACATTTGAATGGGTATCCGCACAGAGATTCTACCTTCCAGTCTATCTCTGGCAGCGGATAGCAGTCCTGTGGACATGCTTTGTTGAGGTCAGTAAAATCAACACACATCCGCCAGCTTCCATCACCCTTCTTGACCATGACTGGATTGGAGAGCCAGTCATGGTAATAGACTTCACGCATGATGCCTGCGTCCACAAGTTTGTGTACTTCCTCCAGAATGGCTTTTGCGCGCTCTGGAGCCTGGCCGCGCTTTTTCTGCCGCACTGGGGAATATCCTTGTCGGATTTTTAGCTTGTGTTCTGCGATCGAGCGTGGCACACCAGTCATGTGCTTTGGTTCCCAGGCAAAGATATCTAGATTCCTCTGTAAGAGTGCGCACACGGCCGCTCTGCCTTTGTCAGACAGCGATCCTCCGAGTGATATTTCTTGCTCTGGGTAATCGGGGTGAATTGCGACCTTCAAGTTTGGAACTTTCGCTGCGCTCTGTTCTGGGACGTGCGTCGTCTCACATGTGATCGTGTTACATTCTTCTGGTGGCGCAGCGTTGTTGTGAATGGTGACGATGCCGCCTTCTACTGGGAATTTGAGCATCCCATGCGCTGTAGATGGTACTGCGCGCAACGCCGAGATTCCTGACCTTCCAATAATGCCGTTGTATGGCGAAGGAGATTTGATCACCATGAAGTTCATCCAGGCTGTCGTGGAGTGTTCCTTATTACCGACAGCGACTAGTAGGCGCAGTTGCCCCATAGGCCATATCTTTTCTCCTGTAAAGCCAGTAAGCGCAGTCGTGGCTGGACTTAACTGTCTTTGTATTTCAGGACGCAATCTCTTGAAGCAATGTTCATACATTATATCCGCTGATGCGCCCCCATCGACATACATGTGGTGGATGTCGTGACCCCCCGCATTTATTTCAATGGTAAGTGGTTCTGCCGCTGCGTTGTCCGCAGTCAAGGTGGGGAAGGAGATTTCGCTTCCATGAGAGAATTTCTGGCTCACCTTTTGCCTAGTCTTTCGCTGCCATGATTGTATCATGTAGATAGTATCAGCTTTTTCCTTAGGCGCTTCTTTCTTGCCTCCGGTTCTCTGCTTGTCTTTCCCCTCCTTAATATTCTTAACGAGGTGGTCCAATCTGCCTTCTTTCACTAGTTTCTCGATTAGCTGGCGTAACTGGACACACTCATTAGTGGTATGGCCCTTCTGTGCGTGATACTCGCAGTATCCGTTCCCTACGCGCCGATCCTCCGGGGTGCGCATAGGTGGGGGTCTTGGAAAGTTCGCACCTTCCGTCGCGAATATCTCCTTTGGAGTTTTTGTTAGTGGGGTGTACTTATCGTTTCCCCTTCCGCTTCCTTGGGTGCGATAACTTTTGTTACGATTGCCACTCTGGTCATTGGATTGTCTCCTTGGAATCCCTCTCTCCCTTGTGGCCTATGGTTCTCGGTGACCCTATCGTTTAACTTTTTTTATCAAATCTGGGTTATTGATTGCGTTCATAAAACCCGATATTTTTAGTATCTCTGGGCACGCTTTGACTTGCATGCATTCGTCCTTATAGCGCTCCATGAAAGCGCTTGTGGATTCCCCTTGTCGCTGTTTTACCCTAGCGAGCTCAACAGGGTTTTTGGCGCACTTTTTTCTTTGAGTAAAGTTTAAACGAAACGCCTTTCGCAACTCTTCAAACCCACCGATGCTTCTGCGTGGAAGCTTATTGAACCAATTGCGCGCGTTCCCTACTAATGTAGAGTTAAACATATGGCACCACACAGGTTGTGGCCAATTTTCGATAGTAGCTGCTGACTCGAAAATTTTTAGGTGATCATCAGGGTCACCTGTCCCATCATATGTTTTGACATTAGCAGGCATGCACCTTCTCTTATTTTCCGAAAAATCGCTGATGCGCCTAGTAAACGCATCAACTTTTTGACGGCGCCAAGGAAGAGACATGTCTTCATCTTCCTGGTCGCGGGTATTTTCCTCTTGATTTCCAGTGTCCAGTTTCTTTGTCCTCGTTGTCCGAGGAATCACTTGAGGATGGGCTTACTCTTTTGCGATGCTTGCGTCGGCTATCATCGGAATCTGAGCTTGCTCCTTTGTGGCGCTTGCGCCGACTATCCTCGGAATCAGAGCTTGAAGGGCTTTCACTTGGGGAGCACCGTCGCCCAAGCCTATCCTGAACCCTGCGACTGCCAAGCCTAGCGTGGACATTGGCGCGCCGTTCCCCATCTTCATGCTCCTCCAGATGCTGAAAGTCGGTTGTTTCATCATCCACAACCTTCCTTCCAATCCTGGTAAACACTGGGTGTTTGCGGCTATCCCTCTCGCGTTTTTCCTTTCGGTAGTGCGGTGGGGATGCTTCATACTCAGGGTCAAAGTTGAGCCTGGCGTGCAGACTTTGGCTTGACCTCTTCTTTGCCTCCTCTCGCATGAGCGCAGCCAAGGCTTCGTAGTTTTGAGATACGAAGTCACTTGGCGCCAATTCAGGAGTGACTCCTTCTAGCGTGATGGAGTCTGTTTCCAAAACAAGATCCTTGTTTCGGATAGGCGCATTGGGAGGTTCGGTGAAGTTCACCTCTGGCATGGCGAGAGGAGTGCGCTCCAGGTCTATCGCGCTAGTACTTGTTGTAATAGCGGGGGTAGTTCTGGTAAGTGATTCCACCGTAGGAAAGACCAGATCTGAATGCGCTCCTAAGCTTCTAGGCGTGCTGGTTGTCCCAGAGGCCTGCTTAGAGGCCGCGTCAGTTTGCTGCTTCTTCCCTAGTAGGTCGTCATGCATTTTCTTCGCATGCGGACTCTTGTGACTTCCGTGTTTCGTCATTCTAGTTGTTAGCAAAGCTCTTAGTGTAGGGTCCCACGGATGGCGCCACTTGTTGATACAAAAGTTGGGCGTTCCTTGATTCCGTACCAATCAGATCTTAATGCTTGAGACCTGCGCACTAAGAAAACAAAAAGACACCGTTAGGCTTATCGTGGGATTGTTTCCCACGATTATCCTCCGGCGTGAGAATAAGTAATCGATTTAGGGTTTGTAGAAGAGTTAGGGTTTTGTAAGTCGTACCTTTGTGAGGGTTAAGGTGCCCTCTATATATGGACACGAAATCCTTATTGGTTTCGTGTTTCCCAATCTTCGGTCTATCCCGCGTAGGGCGGTTAGTCGATATATATCCCAGAAATAGAAGATATATTATCGCAGCCATAAATAACGTTGGGTTTGGGCTATCGTAAGCCCAAACCGTTATCGCAATAACCCATATCGTGATGGGCTAGAGTCCATTCGTGATGGACTTAAGTATGGGTCGGGTTCGTGACCCGAATACGGACTATACGTCATCATAGTCCTTTTTCAAAAAAAAAAATAGTTTTCCCCAAAATCAAGTTTCGAAAATTGTTAAAAAATACCCCTGAATCTATCGCCTCTTTGCAAAAGTAGTCCTTTTTCCAAAAAAAATTCCAAAAAATGGGCAAAAAATACCCTCAAAATTCGCGGGTCTTTGCAAAAGGGGTCTTTTTTTTTTAAACGTAAATTAAGGCTAAGATCACTGCCCTGCCGCAACACGTCTATCGCAACGCGGTTATCTGTAGCCGGCCTCTTACATCAATATTCTGTCTTAAAATCTTAATTAAATTTTTTGTCAAATACAGCGCCCCGCCGCAACGCGATGGACCGGCGCCCGACTCGTTTGACATAATAATGATATTAGCCACAAAGTGTGTTAACTTTTTTCTACTTTTGTGGCTAAGCCACCAAAATGTCTCCATGTCCCCCCTTAGCCACCCTATAGCCGGCCTCCCCCCTCCCTTGACCAAATGATGAAATTTGACCTTACTATTTAACCTTTGAATTAGTTCAAGTATAAATAGACGCAACTATAATCATTTTTCACTTCTAACTAAGTTTTATATATATATATATATATCCTACCCTTTTAATATATATATATATATATATATATATATATATATATATATATATATCTACCTATAATAAATGAATATTGAAAAGAAGAAAAGTTTTATAGATCAATACTTACCCTTTTACTACAAGGGTTTTAGAGCACAAATCTTGTGGTTAAGCTAGTGATTTACAGCACTCATTTCACTAAACACCTTTGTAAATAAACTTACTAATACTCCATGGTTTTCATATTTTATATGCTTGTCAAGTTTTTATACTCATTATCACTTAGTACATGTTGAAAAGATTTACACTTACTATGGTCCTTTAGTAAAGAACATGTAAATTCTTGGATTACAAGAAAACTAACTAGAGAAACTAACTAGAGAAACTTTTCATAAAAATGGTGGTAATAAACCTTATAAATGTGAATAATGGTAAACTTGTGTATTTAGACATGCTTAATGATTTAATATATGGACTTTGGATCTTGCTAGGGTTATGTTTAGACCACTATTGTTATGTTGGGAAGTCGATGGAGGATCTTGGATTAGATTGGGAGTTGTGGTTAAGAGATTATAATGACTAGAAAGTTAGAAAATAGTTTTTGACACTTATATATACAATCTGTCTCGTTTTTAATAAACTTGAATAATCAGTAACTCAGGGGTATCATTAGGCTAGAAATATAGAAAATAGACTTAATAATGAAAATATAGCCGCTTGAATGAGTTAAAACGGGCTTATAACGAAAAAGATACGCTATTTTCAATATAGACGACGAAAACTAACATTTTCTGAAAAACCTGAAAAATGCATTCTGTCCAGATTTTTAGAAGTAGAAAACTGAGATTAAATGAAGTTTAGACTAACCTAGACCTTGAAAATCCTAGAGTACACTTAAATACCTACGCGTGGATTGGTTAAACGTAAGAAACGGAGTTACGACGCATAAGTTATGGTGATGTGTCGTTGTACAGGTTATTATTCCTTATCAAGTTTTACATTTATATTTTGCCGACTTAACCTATAACAACACTAACGGGCAGTGTACCCGATCAATGTAGCTTAGTTGGTAAGTAGGGTGTCGATCACTAAGAGTGAGATTTCTAATATACTAATTCTAGAGGTATTCGACTCTCCTAAACTAACGTAAAGGGGGGTTCAGCCTGAGAGACTGGCACGGGTTTGGTTTTATTCTAACTAAACTAAGATAAACAAACAATAGAAAATACCAAAGATATGAAGAGTGTGTTAACCAAGTTTCATATATGATTAAGTTTTAATAAGTTCTAAGACCTGCAGTGATTGGTGCTCAAGACTAGGCGCGGTCCATCCTACCTCTTGTACCTAGAGTCTAGATTCCATTGGAATCCGCATAAAGCTGCTTAATAATTGTGTTTATGTTTAAATAGCTTGTCACTTGTTTTATTGCTAGTTTTATATGAAGTGTATGTAATTAATCCTTTCTCGTTGGCTCTAATCTTATCGGCGAGAAATCCCTTAATGATTACTTATGTCTAAAAGTTATATTTAACTGATCAGGTTAGCTATAACCGTGGGAGCCACATTCTCTTCCGTATCAAATGCGCAGGCCACTAATAAACACAGAGGTTATCAATGCACTAATAAGTAGTAACCAAAGACATCAACATATAAACTTTAATTGATGGGAAAGCAATATTAAAGGGAGTGCAATCTTTCCGTTGTCACATTACACAAGCCACCAATCCTGATGAATTAAAGCTTACTATTACAATAAAACAAACTACTAACATAAATAATTAAAACGAAGACTTAGCAACCAATCGAATTAGAAACACATCAAAATATCAAATAATCATAAACATGGCTAACACATAAGGGTGTTAGCCCATAATCTCTATAACAAAGTGCATAAACATAATCGTAATTAATAGAGTATTAAGCATAATGAATACGTTACAATGATTAGAGATACTCTTCAAGGATAATTAGGTCTTCTAGGGTGATCTTCTGCTGTTTGGAGGGGTTGTGATCGTCTGGGAATGACCCTAAGGGTTCCCAAAGATGCCCTAATTCGTTAATGAGTTTGGTATTTATAGATTCTGAAATTTGGGTCGATACGGCGCATCTAGAGAGTTAGATGCGCCGCATCTATAAGTAAACATAGCCTCCAAGTCTGAAACTGACCCGATATGGCGCATCTATAAATCTGATATGGAGCATCTCCCAATACGGCGCATCTAAAGACCTGATGCGCCGCATCTCCTTCAGATACAGGTAGATCTCTTTTTTTCTCTTTCCGTGGCCGCTTGAATCAACTAAATCGGAGTCCGGATGAAGATTTTATGGCCAAAATACGAAAGCATCTTCAAGTGTCGACTTGTAATCTTGACTTCTTCATTAAGCTTCTAATCTTCACTTGATTTCTTGAATTCTTGGTAAGGATTGTATATGGCCGATACGGCGCATCGGATTGGTCCGATGCGGCGTATCAAGGTAACTTCGCGTGGGGTCCAAGATTATTATATTCTAGAATATTCGTACACCGCCTTGAGATGCGGCGTATCTTCATAATTGTATGCGGCGCATGTCTTCTTGTATCTTGGATCGTAACTGGTGAAATCTTGATAGTGATGCGCCGTATGTAATAAGTATAATGCGGTGCATCTAGAGTAGAACAAGTTGGTTCTTCTTTGTTGACCAAAGTTTCATATGCAACGCATGACAGAATTGCATGCGTGCATTCTTCAAAGTCAGGCAATGGTCTTCAATCTCTTCATTTCAGCAGCCTTTTCCAATCTTGATCATTTTGCTCCATTTTTAGTCCATAATCGCTTAGTTTCACCAAATGCTTGTTTTTAACTGAGAATTACAAAAGTAAACGATTAAGTATCAATTCTCATATATAATATAATAAAACAAGTCAAATAAATAGGATAAATGATGATAATAAAATGTACTTATTTGAGTTCATCAAATATCCCCCCACTTGAACTTTACTTGTCCCCAAGTAAACCTTAGAATTAATCTTATGAAAATGTATCCTAAAAGACATTAGGATTTATTTTTGTATTTAAGCACGTATTCGTTTTATCATAATCACACAACCAAACACTTAACGAATTAGGAATAAAATAAAATATTTTGATAAAAGCAAATCTAATCGTTTAACTGTCCAGTCGTGACGAATATTCTATCATAGGCTTGGCAAGTATACACATCTCCCCCACTAAAGCCAAGGAATAACTAGTCAAAAGCGGTAAAAAGGGTTTTGAGGCTTAAGGGTTAATCATTCTTCTTAATCTCTATCGATCTCAAATTCCAGAAAAGGCGACAAAATCACAAATACATAATCGAATCCACGAACACGATACTTGCAATTGCTCAAATCCTTAACTCGAATAGGCTAAAGATAGGACCAAGTAATCTTTACCAATAATATTATATCAAAAAGGGCGACAAAATCATAAATACATAGCCGAATCCACGACTACGATACTTAAGATTGCTCAAATCCCTAATCTCAATAAATCAAAGGTTTGGATAAAGAATAATATAGTGTATGGATAATATTTGGGATACAAATTGGTGTAAGATGAAAAATAAACAAAACAGATAAATTAAAATCCTAAGTGTGGTTAATCATTATCCCAACCATCCCATGAATAAGACTCATATCATAGAATAACTCACGCTTTAACACTTGAAACACACGTTTTAGGTAGACACGAATTATACTCAACAAGATCTTAATCAAAGAATAAACCTTAGTTGGCGTTCCCATAACGGCCAACTCCCATTCAATCCATAAATATAATATACAACAATTAGTGGTGATATCGACCACTTAATACAGAACTTTACATAAGTTGGTTAAAACAAACTTCCAACTCTTCCTTTTTCTTTTTCTTTTCTATTTTTTTGATTTTTTTTTTCACATCAAAATATGTGTAAAATTTCACAACTTTTCTATCACTTTCTTTCCGGATAATTTTTCCATACTTTTCATACTTTCAAAAATAACTGTAATAGCGAAAGTAGTAAACACACGAAAAATAAACTCAAAGATATACAATATTTACCTTCATACCAATTGCATTGTGCAATTTCCTGACTCAACCAAAGATAATGAATTACGCACGCGAACACAGGTAATGTAAGGAAACACACTTTGCCTAAAGCAATTAACCAACCACGGATTTTAATCTACAGGGTAGGCTAAGGTGTAAGGGTGTAACGAAACATTATAACAAAGGTGTAAGAAACGAAAGGAATGGTTCTGAGTGTTTTTCTAGGGGTATCTTACTCTAAAAGTGAGAGTAACAAAAGGTTTATACGGGGGTTAACTAACCAGTGTAGTTAGCTAATAACACATAACATATAAAGGCTATTTGGGTGTAATCCTAGAAATTTACCAATTTAGACAAGTCATTCCAATTATGTAAATAATACTTATTATGGTGGTCTCGAATAGTATACAAGCCAAGTTCTAAAGTTTACAAGTCACCGGCACACTCATAGATTTGTGAATTTTGATAAGTTCACAATTTTTGAAAATAATGTTATGTGTGCAGCTATGCAACTTAGATTAAACAAAAACATGCTAAAAAAAAATTAAATTTTGATAATTAAGCATAGATTAAAGCATATTTTTGAAAATTTAGGACAAGTAACGTTCTAATTCTCCATCCCCCCACTTAAGTTAAACAACATCCTCGTTGTTTGTATTTAAAATTAAAAACAAGAGATAGAAAGAATTAGAACGGAGAACTCCCCTGAGATTTGCTTGGTATGATCCTCCAATGTAAGAATGTGAGCTTATGTAATATGGGAGTTCATCAATACCTTCAATTGCCCAGACCTGTAAAAATATAGAGACCACAGAAAAATAGACTCGAGAACATCTCGTTAATCATTGGTTAGAAAAATAAAAATACTAAAAATTACAGGGCAGAGTGTCGATGCGCCGTATCCATGGGATATTGGATACGCCGCATCAACAACCTGTAGGAAATATTAAACTGTACATCATCAGGTCAGTCGATACGCCGTATCTTATAGAAAAAGATACGCCGTATTGAGCCTGGAATAAATACGAATCAGAATAAAAGATGCGTCGCATCCTTAACCAGGGATGCGCCGCATTAAATAAACTGACAGAAAGTTTTAAAGTCAAAAATAAAAATGCAGAAAAATAAAATAAAATAAGATATGACCAGTGCAGGTGATGCGTCGCATCTTATTGATAGAGATGCGCCGCATCTTCTGCAGGTCTGACAGACTCGACACAAACAGAAAATTAAAAGATAAATCCGGGTTGTCTCCCGGTCAGCACTTGTCTTTATTCCAGAGTCTTCAAGTTAGACTCACGTTCAGCTCCTTAATACCGATCACATTTGAAAGGTTGACTTTCCGCCTCTAGTTGTAATCCCTTTCAAATCGTGTTTTACCAAAAGAACTTTGTTAAGCACCGTTGACAATTGGTGCACTCAATTGCCAATCCATTAATCATGTTGTTTTGTTCCTTTAGTAAGATATCCGTTCATTGACATATCTTCCATAGCAAAACCTGTTATCATAGGTAAAATCATCAGTAGCATCTGTTCGCTAGAAGATAAATTAAAGAATTTAGAAACGAATATAAAGAATAAAAACGGCTGATATCTGCGGACGATGCGCCGTATCCAAAAAGTTGGATACGCCGTATCTTATTACGTTAAAATGTAATCAGACTTTTATTCAGAAAACAGATACACCGCTTATGAATTAGAATGCGCCGTATCAAGTTTAAATTATCAAAAATCGTAACGAATTCAAATTTTAATAAATATAATCGATTTTTGATTTAGTAGATGCGCCGTATCGATAAAGATCGATGCGTCGTATCCGTTTAATAATTCAAAAACCTGTTTTTAATTAAAATAATAAATACGCCGTATCTGTTAAAACAGATGCGTCGTATGGTGTTATCGCTTAGAAAAAGTTCTTATTAAAAACAGGATACGCCGTATCTTGGGGAAAGATGCGTCGTATCGAATTTATTAAACGCGTTGTATTTTATAAAAATTAAACGCAATACGCCGTATCTATGAAAATAGATGCGCCGTATCGTTTGAATTAGCTCAGTACAACGATAACAGAATACAGAAAAATAAAAATAAAAACAAAAAATAAAAACAAACGAAAAGAAACAAAAATAAAAGAAAACAAATAACACGCAAAACAGAAAATATGCAAATAATACAATGAATGCAATTTAACAAATATATAACAGAGTTATTGATTAGAATAAAAAATTAAAAACCTAATTAAAATACTAATCAAATTAACAGATAATAACAATACACTTTTGGGTAACAGAATCTCGATGCGTCGTATCCAACAGACAATGGATACGCCGTATACAACACAAGTTAATACGTCGTATCCAACAGACAATGGATACGCCGTATTAGCTTCCTGCAATTTTTTTATTTATTTATTTATTTATTTATTTATTTATTTAAACACACACAAAAAATAAAGAAAACGAAAAATATTTTTGGGGTCACAGAAGATCGATACGCCGTATCTAACAGACAATAGATACGCCGTATCGACATAAGTTAATACGTCGTATCCAACAGACAATGGATACGCCGTATTATCTTCCTGCAACAATTTTTTTTTTTTTTTTTTTTTTTTTTTTTTTTTACAACAGAACGTCAATGCGTCGCATTCACAGACAAGAATGCGCCGTATTGAAACCAGATAGATGCGCCGTATTCACAGACAAGAATACGCCGTATCTCCCTTCTGAGACAGACACACAGACAACAAACAAACGATAAAACAAATAAACCAAACACACAAAAATAAACTAAAAACAGAAAAATACCAATAAAACTAGCAAATAGATAAATTCACTCCCCGGCAATGGCGCCAAAAACTTGATGTGTCGTTGTATAGGTGATTATTCCTTATCAAGTTTTACATTTATATTTTGCCGACTTAACCTATAACAACACTAACAGGCAGTGTACCCGATCAATGTAGCTTAGTTGGTAAGTAGGGTGTCGATCACTAAGAGTGAGATTTCTAATATACTAATTCTAGAGGTATTCGACTCTCCTAAACTAACGTAAAGGGGGGTTCAGCCTGAGAGACTGGCACGGGTTTGGTTTTATTCTAACTAAACTAAGATAAACAAACAATAGAAAATACCAAAGATATGAAGAGTGTGTTAACCAAGTTTCATATATGATTAAGTTTTAATAAGTTCTAAGACCTGCAGTGATTGGTGCTCAAGACTAGGCGCGGTCCATCCTACCTCTTGTACCTAGAGTCTAGATTCCATTGGAATCCGCATAAAGCTGCTTAATAATTGTGTTTATGTTTAAATAGCTTGTCACTTGTTTTATTGCTAGTTTTATATGAAGTGTATGTAATTAATCCTTTCTCGTTGGCTCTAATCTTATCGGCGAGAAATCCCTTAATGATTACTTATGTCTAAAAGTTATATTTAACTGATCAGGTTAGCTATAACCGTGGGAGCCACATTCTCTTCCGTAGTCAAATGCGCAGGCCACTAATAAACACAGAGGTTATCAATGCACTAATAAGTAGTAACCAAAGACATCAACATATAAACTTTAATTGATGGGAAAGCAATATTAAAAGGAGTGCAATCTTTCCGTTGTCACATTACACAAGCCACCAATCCTGATGAATTAAAGCTTACTATTACAATAAAACAAACTACTAACATAAATAATTAAAACGAAGACTTAGCAACCAATCGAATTAGAAACACATCAAAATATCAAATAATCATAAACATGGCTAACACATAAGGGTGTTAGCCCATAATCTCTATAACAAAGTGCATAAACATAATCGTAATTAATAGAGTATTAAGCATAATGAATACGTTACAATGATTAGAGATACTCTTCAAGGATAATTAGGTCTTCTAGGGTGATCTTCTGCTGTTTGGAGGGGTTGTGATCGTCTGGGAATGACCCTAAGGGTTCCCAAAGATGCCCTAATTCGTTAATGAGTTTGGTATTTATAGATTCTGAAATATGGGTCGATACGGCGCATCTAGAGAGTTAGATGCGCCACATCTATAAGTAAACGTAGCCTCCAAGTCTAAAACTGACCCGATATGGCGCATCTATAAATCTAATATGGAGCATCTCCCAATACGGCGCATCTAAAGACCTGATGCGCCGCATCTCCTTCAAATACAGGTAGATCTCCTTTTTTCTCTTTCCGGGGCCGCTTGAATCAACTAAATCGGAGTCCGGATGAAGATTTTATGGCCAAAATACGAAAGCATCTTCAAGTGTCGACTTGTAATCTTGACTTCTTCATTAAGCTTCTAATCTTCACTTGATTTCTTGAATTCTTGGTAAGGATTGTATATGGCCGATACGGCGCATCGGATTGGTCCGATGCGGCGTATCAAGGTAACTTCGCGTGGGGTCCAAGATTATTATATTCCAGAATATTCGTACACCGCCTTGAGATGCGACGTATCTTCATAATTGTATGCGGCGCATGTCTTCTTGTATCTTGGATCGTAACTGGTGAAATCTTGATAGTGATGCGCCGTATGTAATAAGTATAATGCGGCGCATCTGGAGTAGAACAAGTTGGTTCTTCTTTGTTGACCAAAGTTTCATATGCAACGCATGACAGAATTGCATGCGTGCATTCTTCAAAGTCAGGCAATGGTCTTCAATCTCTTCATTTCAGCAGCCTTTTCCAATCTTGATCATTTTGCTCCATTTTTAGTCCATAATCGCTTAGTTTCACCAAATGCTTGTTTTTAACTGAGAATTACAAAAGTAAACGATTAAGTATCAATTCTCATATATAATATAATAAAACAAGTCAAATAAATAGGATAAATGATGATAATAAAATGTACTTATTTGAGTTCATCATATGGCCAAAAGTATGTTGCGGGAACATATAAAAATTGACAGCCTAATAGTGAGCTGTTCGAATTTTTAAAAGAGGGTTTTGGGCATTTTAGTGAACATTTTGATTAAAATAACGTAAACGAAAATGGTAGAACCATGTATGTACTTATTAGACGCGTTAGAAAACTTTGAAATGTATATTAACGCGACGATTAAAACTTGGATATGAGATAAATAAGTTATGTTTTCTAAAAGGTGGTGATTTCTAATAAATGATCAAAACGACGCAATTATAGTTTGACAACAAATATTACCACAACATGTTCAAGTGATGGTGTAGAGTATGACTTGCATGCTTGACCTTGTTTGCAAAGCCTAAGACATATGTATAATTAGGTCGCGATTAGAGTTATTGGACTTATATTGCCGTTTACGAAATATACCAAACGAGATTTGCTTTTGCTAAGGTGAGTTTCATAGCCCCGATTTTACATTGTTTATATATATGATTTCTAAACCCTCGGGGTGGGAATACACTGCTTGTTTTTACATACGGACACAAGTACTAAAACTGTTTCTTTGCCTAAGTTACCGCATTGCCATTAAAGTCCCCTTCGAATCATGAACCGTTAATTACTTGTTAGCGCGGATGTTATGAATAGATCTATTTGTGTTGACACCCCGTCCGGGTTGGTCGCGCCAACTGGGTAAACGGACGCATATCATTCGGATTATTTCCGAGTGTCTGGCAAACACTTATTTGGGGCATTTATTATTGTGCTTAATTGCATACCAATTCGTCGAGCTTCGGGGTCATGAGCTTAGAGCATTGAATTTATATATTTTTGGCTATGACGTTATTTTTATCGTGATTGTCATGCTATTGAAATCTTGTGGTCCGCACTTTACTTATTTACTTAAACCTATGAACTCACCAACAATTATGTTGACCCTTTTAGCGTGTATTCTCAGGTAATTAGGCGATAATAATCATCTTTGTGTGGAGCAATAAAGCCACATTTTGGAAGCACATCATGATGAGGATGGTCTTTGCACTACTTAAGCGTTTGATTATGTATTAAAAATCTTACATTTTGATGGTGAACTCTGATAACTATGTTTTGTAAAACTTAATTTTAAATCAAACGCTTGTTTTAAAACGACTCACTTAGAGGTCGTTCTTTATTCCTTGTACTTTGTGACCGAGAACATCACACCCCCGGAATTCCATTCCACTGCAAACACAGATTTTGGGGGTGTGACAGATTGGTACCAGAGCCAGGTTATAGAGAATTGGATGAATAATAGACCCTAGACTATAACCACTAGGTCACGACACTTCACAATATCATGATGTGCTTAGGATTGCGATACATAATTTTATTCACTTATTTTATATAAGTCATTTATACTTATAAATATTATTATTGACCTGATTCACAGCGATATGTCTTCACCCAACCACCCTATTATCATTCCAGCAGACTCGGATATCGAGGATGCTTTTTCATCCACTAATACACCTACATCACTACTCTCACCTTCTTATACCTCGACATTCCCATATCACTCACCATTGTCATTCCCCTTTTCCATTCCTACATATCGGGAATTAGATGACACTTTGTGGATAGTACCAAGATCACCGACTCAACAGGAACATCAACAGATTCCTCAAGAATGGTTTGGGATCTATACTATCTCGGATATGATCGATGCACAACTCCAGGCCCCACATCAGAACTCATCACAACACTATGATGCCACAACCCAGGATCCAATCAGAGGAGCACCAGGAAGCCTCTAGACTAGACTTATATCTTTACTAGCTTTTACTATTATCCTAGCCACGGGATGTGTGGCATAGTTCAAAGAAACTTGTAGTATTTTGGTTGTTGTACAACGAACTTACCAAGTGTTGACTCTACTATATGGATATAGTTGTGCTATGGTATGATATCGGTCGATGTGAACCGAGACTTTTCCTTTTGTATTCATGTATGTGGTGATTATATCTACTCATGTTGTGATTATATTATGGTTGACGTGATCTATTCTTATTATGGTTGATTCTTATCACGCCATATTCTTACCATGATTTATCCTTGTCGTGATGTATTTTTATCTTGTTGTGGTTGTACCTACTCATGGTGAAAATATATTATGGTTATTGTGATTTACTATGGATTATTCTTATCACGTCATATTTCTATCATGATTTATTTTGTCATGATCTATTCCTATATTGTTGTGGTTGATCTTGTTTTGATTTTCACATGTCATAGTTGCGTATATGTGATGCTCCTTACTACTTATAAAATCTCATGGTCTCTTGTGATTTTGAAGGAGTTATGTCGAAACAAGCCGCTCCAGCCATGACACAAACCACTGTTGAGCAAATCTTTTCCAAGAGCATATCCACAGCCTCGCCAAAAATCTTACTCATGAAGAATTTATGAATGGCAATCCCCTCACCTTCAGCGGAACTGAAGGCGCGAAAGGATTTTGCAAATGGTTCAAAGAAGTAGAAACAATATTTCTAAGTGGTAACTATCACAAGGGAGACAAAGTTAAGTTCGCCACTTGCACTTTTCGGGATCGTGCCCAGGAATGGTGGACCAAATATATTCAGTTAATAGGGGTCGACGCTGCTTACTCAATCTCTTGGGAGGAACTAAGAAGGATGATGATTTTAGAATATTGTTCAAGGAGCGAATTTCAAGAAATGGAACGGGAAATCCTGGACTTTACCATGGTAGGAGATGATGTTGTCAAATACACTGATCGTTTTTAATAATTAGCACGACTATGCCCTGCAGTAGATGAACTGGAATATAAGAAACTCGAGAGGTATATCGGAGGACTCTCTCCTAAAATTCGTATGTTGGTCACCCTATTAGAACCCGATAACATGCCTGAAGCTATCCGTATGGCGCTCCAGGCAAAGGAACACATTGCTCACACCAAGGCCGTAGAAAACAATAATGACAACAAACGAAAATGAAACAACAACAACAATCAGGGTGAAAGTGTGGCACATCAACTACCTAAGAGACCAAAGTTTGCTAAAGCCCATGTTGCAAGCCCAACTAAGAAAGGGTACCCTGGTACTCTACCAAAATGTAACAAATGTCAAAAACACCATAACCCTGGCCGTTTCCCTACTCCATGTGGTAACTGTAAGAAGATTGGTCACCTGATTAAATATTGCTGAACTCCTACACTTGTCGAAGATCAGAAACCTCCAATAATATGTTTTGGCTGTGGAAAAAAAGGGCACTTCAGGAAGGACTGCCCGGAACTGAAGAAAAAGAAAATTGAAGTCTAAACCCTCTAGGGTTGTATTTTCCTATTGTACTTCGCCTTAGTAGGTTTGTGTAACCTAGTTGCAACCAGAACCTTTTTATCTAATGTAATCTCTATCATTTATTATATCCGCGATACTCACAACCTTCATCTATTACACTTTCTATTCCATTTATCTCATTCCTAACCATTTCGTAACGACATACCGCTATCCTATTAGGGGTTAGGCATAATTTCTTCTTTGACTATAGACTATTACCATCCCGTAAGATTCTCCCACACATCTTATGAACCATTCAACAAATTTTATTACAATATATATTACTACCACTTTCTAGAACTGTTTCACATAATTTTATTACAAGATATTTTACTATAGAACTATTTCACACAATTTCATTACAAGATATTTTACTACCACTCTATGGGACTATTTCACATAATTTTACTCAAAGCTATTTTACTACCATCTAAGAAAATTATTCCACGAGATTTTAAAACGTGTTATATTACCATCACCTCACAAATTGATTTTCTAACATTCTACCAACTATTTACTACCGTATTATATGAACCAATTTTTCTTGATAAAAGGAAATTTTAGGCTACCATTTTACCAAACAACATGTTGAACACCATCTAAAACTTTTGAAAACATGATACTATTTCGACTAAATCGAGCATCGCATCATCGGTCCTCAATTATACATAGCCTGATCACCTATGTCTAATTCAGGAAGGGTTATGCCATGAAAGAAACAATCATCTTTTCAAAAATTCTTAATAACAATTTTCATTCAAAATATCCAAAAAGCAAAGCTTTGTAAACAAATAAATCTTTCATAAGCATCCCTTTTGACAAACCCTCTTTAGATACCTACACCATTTGTCACTCACTCAGCCGTTAAGTTGGAACCTTACCAGTGACCTTTCTATGAAAGACTTTCCATTTACGAGGAGTATTCCATGACATAATAAAACAATGAAAGGATTACAAAACCACAAACGAGGACTAGAAATGTACAGTAAGTTGATTCATAACGCAACAAAAATCTTAAGACCCCACGAGGCAATCCAAATCACTATCTTTGGCATAGTCACCAAATCCTATCATTTCAGGAGTACTAGTTAAACCAAGTAAGACAACAAACCTAAGTCATGATCCATTTTAGAATGACCAAGTAATTTGAATACTCATACATGTAAGTCTTGCCTAATATTAACCAATAGGCATCAGAAATGAGACGTTAGACATCTAAGCACACATGCGGACACACCTACCCGACTATTTCATCCTTTTTAATGCTTTCAATTCAAACGAATTTTCTTTAAAGTGCATTTACACAAATCATATACCTTGTAGGGAAGACATTTTTCTAAAGTACCTATTTTGACAAATAAATCCCTTTTGGTCAGCCTTTAATAAAACTATCGTATGTTAAGAAAAGTATAACATCAACCTTTACTAAACGGTTCTATTCACATCATGTCAAAAACCCGTCTATAAAACTTTGGGTCACATTAAAAAACAGTCCAATCTTGCATAACCACCAAAATTATTCAAACTTGTAAATTCATTTATTCATAAAAAGATTTCAAACAAAACACTCCATATCGAGAGAAAGATTTCATTTATTCAAACTTGTAAATTCATTTGTTCAAACTTGTAGATTTAATTATTCAGAGAAAGGTATCAAATAAAACACTCCATATCGAGTCAAATTTTGAAAATCAACCATCGTACCAAAACACTTCATACATTTAGGATCTTGAGATTGACAACAGTAGCAAGGAAAAATTTTGATGAAGAAAATCTAAGGAAATACTATTAACCAGTAAGGATCTTAGTAATGAAGACTAAGCACCTTAGGAGAAGGGAGACTCATATCGTAACATTAGTTAGAATAAAACATGAGGAATCGAAATGGTTACCATAGCTTTACCCTTCCGATAGCACCATTTTCAACAAACTTATGATTATAGAAATTGTCACGAAACATGTTGTACCATTTTCGAATATCCCAATAACAAGGTAGTCGATACCCCTCAAACTTCTGGCAATCCCTTTAAGATATTTTTACCCAATCAGATATAAGCATGATCTACCATCCTCAGACCAACATAGAAGAAAAAGATCCAAACACTATAGGACATGCTCAGTGCCGTAGGATCAACTTTGAATTGTTTAGAGTAATCTTTTGGCATTGACAGATTTTACCTTCAACAAAAGTCATCACACGAGTATAAAGACTGCACCCTTTAAGACACTCTATGGTCGAAGTACCAATCACCTATTGATAGGCCGAAATCGGAAAGCCCAACCCACCAGTCTAGGACTTAGTCGTGAAACAGCAAAGAAAAATTGTACAGATCAAGAATCAGTTACAAGCGACAAGAGAACGATAGAAAAGTTAGGTCGGTACATGACGTAAATCATTGGAGATTAGGTCTCCCTAAGCTGCGAACCATTGAGATTTTAGAGTTGGAGAACGAGTTATGTTGAAAGTCTTGCCTTGGAAAGGCGTGATACGAATTGGGAAAAGCGAGAAATTTAACACTAGGCATATTGAACCATTTAAGAGTCTAACTAGAATCGGCCGAATAGCCTATAGACTTGAACTTCCACCAGAGCAGTAGTGTGCACAATATATTTCATATTCCAACCTTAAGGAGTATTTATCCGGCGAACCCCTCATCAATCCATTAGGAGAAATTCAACGCAATGACAAACTCAACTTTATCAAAGGGCCGGTAGAAATTATGGATCGTGATGTCAAGCAATTAAAGCATAGTAGAATTCCTATCTTCAAAACTCGCTGGAATTCTCAACGAGGTCCCGAGTTCACAGGGGAACGAGAAGACCAGATTCGTCAAAAATATCCGCATCTCTTCACCAACAACACTCCAATGACCAACACTGGCTGAATCTCGAGGACGAGATTCATTTTATGGGTGGTAGACTATCACAACCCGCAAAATTTCAGGTCAATACTATTCACAAAACTCGAATATACTTTCTTAACATTTAATTGAAAACAATTTACGTGTGACTTTTTACTTGAACCGACGAGAAAACCTGGAATAAATTCCAAGTGCACTAGAACATAGGTTACATTTAGTCCACAACGCTCCAATATCTTGCTTCTGCTCCATTTCACAATTTTAAACCATAAAACAAATTTCTATTCTTTAGTTACTTACGGTTTTAATTTCAACAAACATTAATTGTTATTTAATATTTAACACCCGACATACCTGATTTTCTCAACGATTATTTTTATCGTACTTTTATACTTCCAAAATTATTACAAAAGTTCCAAAAATATTTCCTGACGCCTAAATTAATTTCTTTATAACTTACGTTTAATTACGTATAATTTTCGTTAAGTACCGAAACAACAACCAATACATATTTTTAACACCCAATACCTACAATATATACATTTTTGTATCAAAACTACACAAATACTTCCAATTTTAACCCATGGCCCCCCCCCCCCCCTCTCTTGCTTTGTCCATAATTAGTAAGACACATTTGACATAATGATGATATTAGCCACAAAGTTTGTTAGTTTTTTTCTACTCTTGTGGCTAAGCCACCAAAATGTCTCCATGTCCCCCCTTAGCCACCCTATAGCCGGCTTCCCACCTCCCTTGACCAAACGATGAAATTTGACCTTACTATTTAACCTTTGAATTAGTTCAAGTATAAATAGATGCAACTATAATCATTTTTCGCTTCTAACTAAGTTAGGAAAAAAAAAAAAAAAAAAAAAAAAAAAAAAAAAAAGAAGAAGAAGAAGATATCATCCTACCCTTTAACTACATAAATTCGACACACTCATTGGGAGCAAGAAGAGAAAGGCTTGTTGTGACTAAGATCAAGAATATTAGGGCTTATTAACAAGGGTTTTAGAGCACAAATCTTGTGGTTAAGTTAGTGATTTACAACACTCATTTCACTAAACACCTTTGTAAGTAAACTTACAAATACTCCTTGGTTTTCATATTTTATATGATTGTCAAGTTTTTATACTCATTATCACTTAGTACATGTTGATAAGATTTACACTTACTATGATCCTTTAGTAAAGAACATGTTTTTAAATTCTTGGATTACAAGAAAACTAACTAGAGAAACTTTTCATAAAAATGGTGGTAATAAACCTTATAAATGTGAATAATGGTAAACTTGTGTATTTAGACATGCTTAATGATTTAATACATGGACTTTGGATCTTGATAGGGTTATGTTTAGACCACTATTGTTATGTTGGGAAGTCGATGGAGGATCTAGGATTAGATTGGGAGTTGTGGTTAAGAGATTATAATGACTAGAAGGTTAGAAAATAGTTTTTGACACTTATATATACAATCTGTCTCGTTTTGAATAAACTGGAATAATCAATAACTCAGGGGTATCATTAGGCTAAAAATATAGAAAATAGACTTAATAACGAAAATATAGCCGCTTGAATGAGTTAAAACGGGCTTATAACGAAAAAGATACGCTATTTTCAATATAGACGACGAAAACTAACATTTTCTGAAAAACCTGAAAAATGCATTCTGTCCAGATTTTTAGAAGTAGAAAACTGAGATTAAATGAAGTTTAGACTAGCCTAGACCTTGAAAAGCCTAGAGTACACTTAAATACCTACGCGTGGATAGGTTAAACGTAAGAAACGGAGTTACGACGCATAAGTTATGGCCAAAAGTATGTTGCGGCAACATATAAAAATTGACAGCCTAATAGTGAGCTGTTAGAATTTTTAAAAGAGGATTTTGGACATTTTAGTGAACATTTTGATTAAAATAGCGTAAACGGAAATGGTAGAACCATGTATGTACTTATTAGACGCGTTAGAAAACTTTGAAATATATATTAACGCGACGATTAAAACTTGGATATGAGATAAATAAGTTATGTTTTCTAAAAAGTGGTGATTTCTAATAAAGGATCAAAACGACGCAATTATATTTTGACAACAAATATTACCACAACATGTACAAGTGATGGTGTAGAGTATGACTTGCATGCTTGACCTTGTTTGCAAAGCCTAAGACATATGTATAATTAGGTCGCGATTAGAGTTATTGGACTTATATTGCCGTTTACGAAATATACCAAACGAGATTTGCTTTTGCTAAGGTGAGTTTCATAGCCCCGATTTTACATTGTTTACATATATGATTTCTAAACCCTCGGGGTGGGAATACACTGCTTGTTTTTACATACGGACACAAGTACTAAAACTGTTTCTTTGCCTAAGTTACCGCATTGCCATTAAAGTCTCCTTTGAATCATGAACCGTTAATTACTTGTAAGCGCGGATGTTATGAATAGATATATTTGTGTTGACACCCCGTCCGGGTTGGTCGCGCCAACTGGGTAAA